>OX411320.1:10469338-11719338 GCA_948150665.1 Conistra vaccinii | reverse complement strand
AAAGAGAGGGAGTATTTTATTTTCTTGTTTAGAAATATCCAGCCTACACAATACTACCTACTAATAGATAGATATTTAGAAGTAATGTGACGAGTATTGAAAGTTCGTTACACTCTTTGTAAAAGAGAACGTCCCTGCTAGACTATACTGTTGTATACTGCGTTTGCTATTAAGTTTCGAAACATGTAAACAAAAATTTGTTTTTAGAAAAACAAATTTAATACCCACTGATAAAGTTCAGTTTGCGCTACCACTTCAAACATTTCAATATTAATAATAATTATTTTATATTAATTTTTCAATATTATTAGTAATTCTGAAATCATCGGCATTAAGTGGAAATAACCTCAAAAAAGGATTTGAATAGACTGTATATCGTTGCACACACAATTTTTGCCGCCAAAAACCCCACCCATACAATAATCTCTCTATACTTATATTAATGGACTTCTTCCTCTTCTCCTCCTCGTCCTCATCTTTCTCCTTCTCTGTTGAGAAGAGGGCTTGCAGTGAGACAGTTACAGACTGGTTATATTTATTAAACGTCATTGTAATGACAGTTCGTTCTCGAGTTTCCTTTCATTCAGCTTGTCTGCGAAAGTAGTAGTGAAAGTTACCTATGTTGTTAGGAACATAATTAAAATAGCTAACTAATTTTAAGTTTAACGCATTCATTAAAACTTCTTAGAGTGAATACGATTACAAATTATAATATGAAAAGTTTGAGCAATTTAGTTTATGAAATATTTATTTTTCAGTAGATACTTTACTTAAATACTTAACGGTAAATATTATCTCGCGGAGAATGCAGACGCAATCGATAGGACAAAGAAAACTAAGCTGGTACAGTACGACACAACTTAGATGTAGCATAGATTTGAAAATTTTCATTCATTCATTTCAATTTTACGAATGTATTTGGCTATAAGACTTTACAAGTTATTGCGTTTTCGAAAGATTATTTCCACCTAAAGCAGTAATAAAGATTGGTGATTTGGAAGGCGCACTCAGTTCGGATGGTGACCGGTTTTACGAATTTTGCCGATGCTACATCTAAGTTGTGTCGCACTGTAACTGAACGGGTTAGCATCATTGAGTTCTCCACAGTAAATGAACCTTGACAATTGACATACATATCTTAATGTATTTTCATTCATTATAAATACAGTTACTTGCCCAAAGTTTTAATGAGATGAAACTGAATAATTCATCAAAATTGTCGTCAGCGATGAACACTTTCATATCGTAGGTTACACAAGTTTCATTAACAAAACATCCTTAATTCCAATTTGGCCTCTCGTGAAATTGTAACGGTTACAACATGGTTAATAAACAAGAAACCGACGAACGAATTACGTAGATATGTAATTTGACAAAGGTACAAACGACCAACAACGTAACTAAATTAAAGTTACCTCTGCAGAAAGTGGGTTAACCTCCCAAATCCCTACGTGGTTCGGAGAGGCTTTTACCGTCTCGTCTTACAGAAAAATATTAACTCTTAAACGCTTACACGGCCCACATTGAACCAACTTCATGAATATTTTAACATGTAGAATTCGAAAAAAATGAATACCTGTTTATTTTTATAGAGAAAATTCGAAATAACAAGTAATTGCCGCTCGTCTAGACATTTATACTTAGTCTTATTTTCATGATTTGAAGTTCATTTATAAATCATTAAATTATACCGAAATAGGTTGAACAGACCATTTATGGCAACAGTTATTTTATCAGTTCGCTTGATATCAGACGTGTTGAGTAAATGACTACCCAGTTTCTGTGTGAACCTCGTCGCCAAAAGCAATATTTTGAAAGCAAAGATGATCATCATCACCTATGTATGTGACAGAATATGTTAATATTGTTTAGGTGTAAGTAGATAGTTTTTGTTTCTATCGGTAGGGAAAACTTTGTGAGAAGTTAGGCTTCGCTGAATGTAGGTGGGTCTTCCGTAAGCAATGTATTCGGACGTTTTATGCTTTAGGCAATAATAATAATTATACGTGGGTTTGGGTGAAAATTCAGAACAATTGTGTAGGCCACGCATTGTTTGCATACCTTGTAACTAATTGAATTAGTGTCACGGTTCTGTGCAAATTACTCGGCTAGTTTAAATTAACTTGTTCCGGGCAGGGGCGACTTTGGCCCTAAACTTCCCTAATTTTGTGAGCGCAACATCAAACTGTGCTTCGCCCATATTACCCTGTTTGGTCCCACGTGAATTTTCTACACTAATTAGTTTCCACCATGTTTATTTTACTTAAGTTTGCGTACTACAATGATTTATGACATCGGCGAGTGCTGTTACGCGGTGCTTTTACCCCTTGTAAAACTCGAACAGCGAGTATCGTTTTAATTCGTTTATTTGATAACTATCGCGTTATTTATTCTGTTAATTAACACGGTATGTAGGTACATATTTCAACAATGTGTCGTTAAATTTGAAACTAAAGACGAATGATCATCCCACATTTTCAAACTAGCTTCTTCGTTCGCGTGAAGTCTAAGGGCCTGTTTCACCACCTAAAACAGTCCCTGATTATCTTATCTTACATACACAATATACTAAAATAACAGCCACATTTTTATAAAACTCCCTCAGCTCCCGTCCCACCGCGTCGCATCGCACTGACTGTTTGTCTTTTTGCTCGGCTCCTTAGAGTCGAAGCGTGCTGCTAAATAGCCTATGGACCTTCTTCATGAATCACTTCGCCCATTGGTGATAACCGTGGGTGCGTCTCATATCATATAAAGTTATTTGGAATATTTTCATTTCAATAACGTTCACAAGATATAACAAACGTGAGATATACCAACTGTTGATATAATTTCTTTACATATAACATTTTTATACTCTAAAACTTATTTCGTATAATGTTATTGGATGTAACGTTTATTTAATCGAAAATCATTAGGTCTATCGTTTAAAATATATATTGATACCATCACATCATTATGGTTAAGACCACGATTCAAAGCAATCCAACTAGGATATGTTAGGTTGGAAGGCTAAGGCTTGAGCGGCCGCCGAGCGTCAGATCCCCTCTATTGTTGGTGAATCACTTGGGTTAGGTTAGGTTAGAACAGTGACCATTAACGCGCGAAGGCGAGCGACCGTAGGGAGCGTGCCGCGGCAGCGGCCGCTGAGTGCCAGATCCCCTCTTTTGTTGGTGAACCATTTGGGTTAGGTTAGGTTAGAACAGTGACCATTAACGCGCGAAGGCGAGCGACCGTAGGGAGCGTGCCGCGGCAGCGGCCGCCGAGTGCCAGATCCCCTCTATTATTGGTGAATCATTTGGATTAGGTTAGGTTAGAACAGTGACCATTAACGCGCGAAGGCGAGCGACCGCAGGGAGCGTGCCGCGGCAGCGGCCGCCGAGTGCCAGATCCCCTCTCTTGTTGGTGAAGCATTTGGGTTAGTTTAGGTTAGAACACGTGTGTGACTATTAACGCGTGAAGGCGAGCGAGCGTAGCGAGTGACCATCTTGGCAGGTGGTAATCAGTTAGGTATATCTACGCATGTTACTAACTGTGATAGAAATGACATCAATCTTCCTAGCCTTTTCCCAACTATCTTGGGGTCGGCTTCCAGTCTTACCGGTTGCAGCTGAATACCAGTATTTTACATGGAGCGACTGCCTATCTGACCTCCACAACCCAGTAACTGGGTAATACGATACCCCTTGGTAAGACTGGTGTCAGACTTTCGGGCTTCTGACGACTCGTAACGACTGTCAAAGATCCACAAATGACAGCCGGGACCAACGGCTTAACGTGCTTTCCGAGGCACGGAGGAGTCTCGGTATGTGAAGATGGTCACCCATCCACTGACCAACCCTGGCAAGCGTAGCTTAACCTGATGGATCGACCCGTGCGGCTTGTTATCACTTAGCCACGAGCTCCTCTCATCTGTGATAGAAATGACATATTAGACTAAATATGTTTAATGTCTTTTGAGTGGTATATCAAACGATTTTATATTAAATGTATGTTATGATTATAAAAATTAGTTATTTTAAAATTTATATCAATCGTTTATTATATTAACTGATGATTACAACAAATAAAATTATAGATTCAGTTGTTATATCTTGTAAATATTAGTCATTTTGTAATTATACCATATATTACTTACCAGATAACCGTCTGAAAATCCGTTCGGTAGTTTAGGCAGCGCATGCATTTATAATTCTGTTTCAAGAGGTATATTTTTCCGTCTTGCTAGACAAGAATGGTGATATCTCGGCTAATATGCACATGAAATAAATATAATTTATCGCCTAAGTATACCACTCAGGAATAATGTAGCTTTCTAAAAGTGAAACTTTATTTACAATTGGATCATTTGTTCCAGAGGTTATCCCTACATACAAAAAAACACACATCTCTCCTCTTTATAATATTACTAGCTTCTGCCCGCGACTTTGTCCTCTAGCCTATAACCCTCAAGAATTGGGCTTTTAAATGCAAAAAGAATTTTTCAATTCCGACTGGTAGTTCCGGAGATTACCCCCTACATACAAACTTACAAACAAACAAATTTTCCCTCCCTCTTTATAATATATATAAGATCCCATTAAAATAGATGGACAAACTTTTAGTAATCATTCAGACCATCAAAATAAGGACAGTGGTAAAAAAAATAAGAAAAACGCATTACCTAAATACTTACAAAAAAAAAAAACTGCTAACGAAAATACACTAAAAATGTTGGTTACCCAATGCCATTTATTATTTTTGGTCAAAATAAAATCTTTTTTTTTTTGCGTGGGTTCTTTGGTACTGAACGAACGCTGTGTCTATTTTAATGGGTGTATATATATTGTATTAGCAGGTATAATTATAGATCATGTCCTACCCTGCTGCGCTACAAAGAACAAAGCACGCTGCGTAAACACTGACAGTAGTTATCATACGACATTTCAACCCTGTTTGGGGCACCCCTAGTGACACAATTACGTTCTTGACGCATGCGAGTGCGTGTCAATGAATTCCGTCAAGTGCAACGTTCGCATCAGACTCGGCAGGGTTAGCACTTCGTAGTTAGCCGTGTAAAATCAATTACGCGGTATGGTTGTGTCGCTGTACCGTCGTGAGCTGGCTAACCGCCGGATTAACGGCTTAGCTGCGGAACCCAAGCCTTTTACAATGGTTTTACAAAACATATACGGGACACTAACCTGCTTTTTTAGTATAAATCTGTTTTAATTGTGAGCAAATAATACAACGATCTGTGTTAAGGATTACAATTTTGTTTAGACGTTAGCTATATAGATACGCTTTTTTGCGACAAGCATTTAGGTATGTATTGAATAGTATGATCTTATTTTATTTTAAAACCTTTCATTATAATTGATTAAAAGACAATTCGGCATTCATCATGAATTCATGATTCAACATAAATTACGCAATGTGTTTCATTTTAATAGTAATTTAAAATAATATTATTTCAAAAGAGAACAATTCAATGCAAAATTCGTTGGTAACGAACGATTTTAATTTAAATGTGTACAAAAATTTTAATTAAAACAATTTGCTTAATTGCATTGAGTTTTTATTTAAACTTTTTCACATTATTGTACGGTTCTATATACAGGGGCCGTACCATGCACATTTTAAATACTTGCCAAGTACAGGACAGGTCAACTTTGCAGGTTAACCTGACAGGTTTTCTATTTGTACCACGAGCATTTCACTCTGACCTGCAATGTATCAGACGTTATCGTTTATGGGTACGTCATATTATAAACAAACGTTCGGAAATACTTTTTCGGAATGTTACCAGTTTTACGGTTATATAAAATTAATTTAATAACAGTATAAAATGATCAAAAAAATCAAATAAAAAACTATGTTTCGTAGCAAAAAATCTTATGTAACACGATTATGACGTTGGAGGCCCTTTTAGATGTAAAATAAAGGTACCACCAACAACACCAACCTTCTTGAAAACTTACCAAAGTTATTGCTATTTTCGAACGACTATAGCGTGTCAAATAAATTATTATCAACAAGACAAGAATATAATTAATGATGACTTCAAGGAGAGTTTCAATATAAAAATTGGAAACATTAGATTTTTTTAATAATCATAAGGACATAAATGCCACAAAATATTAAAAAATGATAATAAATGGGTACATAAAAAGGGCTCAAACTCGACAAATGTTCCACAGATTGTGGACGGAAGTGACGGAACATGATGTGAATTGTATTGTTGGTGGTGCTGGTGCAGGCATAAATAACAGGGTGTAAAGTTCACTCATCTCATTAGAAAAGGGAGGCTCCTCCAACCATACGGGTGTTATGTCTGGCGGGCAACTGCCCGAAAGTTGTTTTCGGATAGTCTTATATAATATTATTATGAAACAGGATTTGTGTGACGTCATGTCTTTGCTGCGTAGTTCGTATGTAACGGTTAACCGCTACAGTGCTATCGATGATCAAGAGGCTGGGCAAGGCTGGCAGCTGTAGTTTGTTTTTTTACTAAGACTACGAATATTTTTATTACCTAAAACATCTATTAAACATTAAATTGTTTTTTTATATATGTATTATGTTCTTGATTTCTATTTCTTTCACATCTACTTACTCGTACCATTTCTACAACATAAGTACAAGTTTTTTGAACATAAAAATTTCCTTTGGATTTTAGCGATTTGTTTCACATTGTTTTTTATCACCATCTTACTTACACATCTAAAATAAACGACAAAGAGACTTCTTTTTTGTGGTCTATAATTTTAAATAACGCCACAATAGTATTATATTCACAAATTAACATGTACTTACGTTTTTTATTTTTAACCGACTTCCAAAAGGAGGAGGTTCTCAATTCGTCTGTATGTTTTTTTTTTTTTTTTTTTGTATGTTTGTTACGCGATATCTCCGACAATTGTGGACCGATTTTGAAAATTGTTTTTTTTTTTTTGAAAGGGTATGCTCCCGAGGTGGTCCCATATAAATTTTATTAACTTTACTTGGATAGTTTTTGAGTTAGCTTCAATAATACGTATTTTTCCCACTTAGTTTATATGGATGATATAATGATACTTCCAATCACTGTTATTTACATAGCAGGTTAGTGGTATTCGAATTTGTATGGAATAGGTACCACAACTAAAAAGTGCAAAATAAACACTTTTTACAAAAAAAGAACAACCGACTTCCAAAAAAGACACTACAAAGTCAAAAATAACTTTAATTTCGGAAGTCGGTGGCAAAAAACGAAAGTTCAAAACCAAATGCACCGACTTCCGAAATTAAAGTTATTTTTGACTTTGTAGTGTCTTTTTTGGAAGTCGGCTGTTCTTTTTTTGGAAAAAGTTTTTTAAATTAAAGAAAACAGTTCAATAAAAGTTAGCTTTACACGCCTGCTTAATATGACTGCAGGGCAGCTCAGTTTTCAAGGTTTTACATGCATGTCAAATATTACTTGATGGTAGAGCCTATCGCAGGTCAGATCAGTGAAAGGTCTAGCTATTATGCACATAAACTTTTCGGAACAAATGTACCGACTTAAAAGCGACTTTAATTTATAATATGTAAGGTAAGATATAGATTAATTAATTTATGGTCATAGACCTGCGCCTACCCCTGCGAGCTACGCGGGCGTGAACTGTAACCAATCTAAGTAAGGTACGCAGTAATGGAGTTAAAAATCAGTCAAGTGTGCATCGGCAGTACCTACAAAATGGATGACTCATGTTTTGGACCTATCCAACGATTTTGCACTTGATTGAGTGCGTGGAATTTTTCCACTTCCCTTTTTCACGGAGCGTTATTACAAAACTTTCGTGCACAGAGGAAACTGTATTATACATAGTAGTAGGAGGTTTAACTGCCCCGTTGGTCTTGTGGTCACAAGCGCGACTGCTGAGCGTGGGGTTCGTTTTCCGGGTCAGGCAAAGTGTTATTGTGTTTTTCCTTTACGAATTTCTTTGTAACAACCCGGAGTTTGGAAGTTGGCGGTGTGATACCACCGTGCCTCGGAAAGCATGTAAAGCGGTTGGTCCTGCGCCTGATCTCTCTCCGGTCGTGTCGTATTGCCGTCCCATCGGACTATGAAAGTGAGGGAAGACGGAGTGCACCTGTGTCTGCGCACTCACTTGTGCACTATAATATCTCCCGCGCCGAAGGTTAGTCTCCGTTGAGATTGGTCGCCGTGGCCGAAATACGGTCTGGAGGACTATACAGGGTGTAGGGGACAGCCTTCCGCAGACTGATGGGGTGAATACAGTATATCATACTAAGACGACCGGTACAAGAAATTATTTCAGGAACGTAATGGGAATCCAATAAACCTGATTTGTTTTATTACCTCACACGCAATGTATCGTTACCATGGCAAAAGCCACATAGCGATCGGCAGCGCAGCGAGCCTTCGGCCACACTCCCAGTTACGGGATGGCGGGAACAGCTGATTTCACGCGTCGTTCGTTAGAGTATTTCAACATCCATTGCTGGTTTTTTTTATTTTTGCTGTTTTGTATATTGAAATAAAGTAAGTAACTGAAAAAAGGTTTAAAAAAATAAAAATTTCCTGAGAACATTTCCGGTGGATTATGATTCAAAATAAGGAGCTGAATGCGCCCTGTTAGTTTGCGAAGGGCTGGCCTTACACCTTATGTATATATAGTAGGAGTTTATACATAGGTATAACTCTGTTTATAGGCATGGTACCTGGGCGACCGAACTCTGCTCTGGTGATAATAGAGAATGCTCATTTAGTACATGATACTATTTTTCATACTATATTTATACTATATTTCATACTATATATAGTACGCACGGCTACACATCAAGCTATACATTTCCAATTTATGGTGATCTCGCATTGTAAACGATTTCCGTACAATGCGAGGTCAGCTTAAACTGAAAATGTATAGCTTGATGTGTACCCGTGTGTACTTACTTATTCCATGCTGCCATGATAGTAGGTACTTACTAATTCCAAGCCTTTATGTCATTATTCTAAGGTAGCCATCTTGTTCTAAACTTTGGCTGACCGAGCTCTACTCGGGTGAAAATACGGAGAAAACAAATTTTCCCAGATATGAGACTTAGCTAGATAGATTTTTCGCCCCCGCCAACCCCACTATTGCAACTTTCATAGAAACCGTTAGAGCCATGTATATTATATAATATACAAATACTAATGACAAGTAGACTTCCGTCGCACATCATCCAGCTGAAGGTCGGTGTTCGGATTATGCTCCTTTGGAACTTAACTCCGCCGAAGCTGTGTAGCGGAATTCAGCTCAAAGTCATGTCTTTGCAGGGAAAAGACATCGAGGCGGAAATTCTTACAGGTTGTGGCATTGGCAAGACAGTGTTTATACCGCGTATACCACTTATTCCCCACAAATACCAGTTTAAGCGCGTGCAGTTCCCAGCGAGCGTATGATTTGCAATGGTTGTCAATAAGTCACAGGGAGTGACACTGGAGGCTGAAGGCAGAGGGTGTCGACTTCAGGACAAGCTGTTTCTCATACGGACATTGTGCTTGCTCCCGAGTCACCAGTCCTGAGTCACTGTATATTTTGCCTGCTGAGAGCAAAACTACAAACGAAGTATACAAGAAAGTTTTATAAAAATGTGGCTATTACTGTAGTATATTGTGGCGTCTTACGATTTCCACGCGAACGAAGTCGCGGGCAGAAGCTAGTATACAAATATTGCTCAATAGGGATATTGATTGGGGAAAAAAAAAGATTAAGTCCGTCAGTCAGATCATAAAAAAAAATTAAACACATATTTTTTGCTTTATCATATTAATAAAAAATCTGTCAAGTGCGAGTCGGACTCGCACACGAAGGGTTCCATACCATGTCGTACAAGATTTAACACTATGAATTTTTGTAATACTTTCGTAAAGGTAACAACAGAGGCGCTATAAAAAAACAAAGATTTGTAAAGAAATTGTCTAATTTTAATGAGAAAATGTTGTTGTGTTAAAATATAGGTGTAGGAGTATATTTCATTTATTTTAAGAGAAAAATATTAAGTTAACTTTATCCAGTAACATGCATTAACTAAAGTCAAAGTTATTTATTTGCTACTAATATAGTATTGGTAGGTATAAATAGGTATATATGGTAGGTAAGCAGGTAGATATGTAGGGTAGGTAGGGTAGGTTAGGTACCTACCTACCCTGGTAAGAAGGGTAGGGTAGGTAGGTAGGGTAGGTAATTAGGTAGAAATAGGTAATTAGGAAAGGTAGATGCGCCGTAGATAAGTACTTAGTGCTAACCGTGCGAAGCCAGGCCGTAAAGCTAGTTACTTATAAATAAAAGGATTTCTCTTGCTACATCAGACTATATTGTACAAAATAGAATGTAAGTAGTACGCCAAATTTTAATTATGCGTTATAACTGTGCGTTTGCACTGGCGAAACATTCACAACAAAACATGTTGGAATCTCTATTTTCTGTCAATTTTTCATACAATGTTTGACAGGAACTAGAGATTTCAACATGTTTTGTCGTGATGTTTCGCCAGTGCAAACGCACGGGTCAATACAGGTATTTATTTACGTTATTTTTGAGAGTCATACAGAAATCTATTATTTCTTACTTATTATTTTTACACATCCCATCGGACTATGAGAGTGAGGGAAGAGAGAGTGCACTCGTGTCTGCGCACACACCTGTGCACTATAATATCTCCCGCGCCGAAGGCCAGTCTCCGTTGAGATTGGCCGCCATGACCGAATATTTTTACACCAATAATTTTTCTCAATATGAAATTGTATCCACAACGGTTTAAGCTAGGTAACTGAATAGTACACTGTATGTGCCAGCATTCATTTCAATGTTACTGAATATATTGTCTATTGGAGTGTAGTTTTAACACGAGGTACACACCACAGACATATAAAGAGTAGCAGACCAAACATTCGCAAAAAATTGCGTAGCCATTACGCACACATAGGGAAAGTTGTCAATACAGGGCCGGTCTAGGGCCGGTTGCCGGTATTATCTAACGATATTGAAACAACCAATGTAAGTACTTACTGAAACTCCGCGAAAATCGATATTCTCTGGGTATATAAAGTGTAGATTACTATCAATAAATTCAATGAAACAATTTTAAGATTATTACCTGCCGAATGTTATGTGAGTAATTTCATTCGGCAGGTAATAATCTAATAATTGTCATGGATAACATAAGCATAGGTGTACCTATGCTCATGTTATCCATCACACAGACACAGGGTAACATAAATAATTTTATAATTTATTACAATAGCATGTGTGTTTACACTGAAAATCTGCACTGCAGTATTCTGGAACTACGTCACCAAAAAAACTATAAAAAATCGTAGAGTAATCTGAGGCTCTGTTTGATACTTCAATGGTAAATATTTTACAAAAAAACTTCGTCTCTGTTGCCAAATCCGTCCCTGTCTGACTAACGCGGTTGAAACATAGAACGCGATGCAGAAGATGTTGTTTGCCAACATGGCGGCGCGAGATAGACAAGCTACGCGTCAAATTTTGTCTATGTGTGAGTCAGTATAACAACAGGTGACAGAACGAGATAGAATTTACGGCTTGCCGCTTAGCAAAAAAAGGATAAAGAATCATATCCATCTATATAAATATAACTATGGATTAATGTTTGGTCTGCTACTCTTTATAAGTCTGTGGTACACACATCAACACCGTCTAGGGATACTTTGAAAAAAGTCGATAAAGTTCTAGTTCTTAAACTCAAAAAATACTGGCCGGTTTTAAAATCTTGTGAAGAAAGTTTATTTTATAGACCTTTTTGGATGATCGAAATTTAAATGATCGAAATAGTATATGCTGCCATGATAGTAGGTACTTACTAATTCCATGTCATTACTCCGACTATTAAATAGTTATCTGTGGAATTTATATCGCATAATATTAGCATGAAATACAAAATTATTACTTTATGTTGCAGAAAATCGCCCATATTATATAAAATACGTTATGAATCGGCGTTTTTAGTATTTGTTGATTATAAACAGTATATGTTACATGATACACACAAGTTTCAAATTTCTAATTTGTTTAGTTGTTGAGATAGAGCTCGTATAAAAATGGTCTAAAACAGACAACTTCTACGGCCCCCTAATTCATAATTTTTGAAGATAAAAACAAATAAAAATTATATTTATTCTCTACTCGATGAGCTCTAGAAAATGATACCCCACATGCCAGGGTCAGATAATTTTTTTTTCAAAATTTAATTTTATTGTATGGCGACCCCCCTTTATTTTTTAATTTTATTATTTGTTGCTCTTACGGCAATAGAAATGCTCAATCTGTGAAATTTTCAACTGCCTACCTATTACGGTTCATGAGATAGAGCTCGCTGACAGACAGACGGACAGCGGAGGCTTATGAATAGGGTTCCGTTTGTCACCCTTCGGGTACGGAACCCTAAAAATGGTTTAGATTCCACCGGGGAGTGACGATGACGTCATGCCACATTTTAACCCATTGTATTGCCGTAATTTGTTGATTAAATAAAAAAATATATATATGTGACCAATATTTTTTAATAATCTACCTGGCGGACAAAACAAAATTTTTTGTCAACATCCCTTTTAATAGATACATACCCACCGGATTGGTGAACTTCTATGATTAATCTCGTATATAATTTTTAACTCATTGAACTCATATACACTTGCCAAGGAATTTATAAAAAAAAAGACAGTGTATAGAGTGCCACCAGTGGCACTCTATCCCTATCGGATAAAGTGCCACTACAGGCACCCTAGTAACACCGCCTCGGCCCGGCCAAAGTGCCGCAAGCATTGGATTGTCATTGTCACTGTCACTAAGTCACGTCACTTGGTATTTTGTTTGGTTGTCGAGGTTAGATCGCTGTAAAACACCACATTCCCAAAACATTACATTCTCTTGTGCCTAAACGGACCCTGGCATTTCGCCAGCCGCTACCGCGGCACCGCTCGCTACGCTCGCTCGGCTCGTGCGTTGTGTGGTCACAGTTCTAACCTAACCTAACCTAAATAACAAGTGACAGTGACAATGCAACGCTCACGGCACCCTAGCCGGGCCGAGGCAGTGACACTAGAGTGCCACAAGAATACTCGCGGCACTCTATACCCTTCGAAAAAAAAATCTTCCTAGCCTTTTCCCAACTATCTTGGGGTCGGCTTCCAGTGTAAAAGCGGGAAAATATTATATCATAATCAAACTCTAACCTTTCTTTAATAAAAAAATACAGTAATTTATAATTAACATCGTACATCACAGTTAATTGGAACCGAAATTAACACAACGTCGCAGTTGTTAATTTATTTATATGTCATGTTCAGCATGATCGCAGAATTGATTTCAGCGGAGTGCTGTACCTACTTATTATAGACACTGCAGCTGTTTGTAACAAACTTTCATTAATCGATAGTAAACTAAAAGGAGGTAAATAGAACTAGGTCTTGGGTTTGAACTCGAGGCGTATGACTTGGCATTCCGACGATCACACCTCTGGGCTATCACTGCTCTGACTTTTCGGACTCATGTGCGTATTGTATAATTACCACTTGCTTCAAAACGGTGAAGGAAAGCATCGTGAGAAAACAAAATGCCTGAGAGATATTTCTCTGAGGCATCTGAAGCCAAGTCAGAAGCCCATGGGTGGCTTTAAAACTCTGACACCAGGTTAGTTACTAATCACACGAAAAGAAGAAGAATTGAAACTAAGAAACTATTTGTTCAGCCTAATGTTTCATAAATCATAATCATAATCAGTCTATTAATGTTCCCACTGCTGGGAAACACTGGACACAGGCCTCCTCTCTGTGAGAGGGAGTGGGCTGTAATCCACCACGCGGGCCCAGTGTGGGTTGGTAGATGTCACATGTCTTCGAATATTTGCTTCTAGGACATGCCGGTTTCCTCACGATGTTTTCCTTTACCGTTTTGAGAGCAGTGGTGATGAAATTATTTACACAAAGTAAAGTGCCGGCTTGGGTTCGAACCCACGACCTACAACTCGTAAGTCGGGGCCGTTACCACTGGGCCACCACTGCTCTAGCCTAAAGTATATTGGAAATCTAAGGCCAATCACTACGCAATTATGGTTAGATAAAACAAAGCCAGTTGCTTCGTTTCAGTGCGTCTAACGCTTTACATGGTGTTTTGGGATGTATGTCGGGTGATCATTCTGCTATGAGTCGATCGTCAGACGCTCGTCAGGCAATAGAAAAATGCACCGCCCGTATATAGATTGATGTGTGGGTTATCCGCTTAGTTTACGCTCCCCCTTCAAAACTACAAATACAATCTCAATACTCAATACTCAATTATTTATTGCATTCCATATGTATTACATAGATGGTATAACAAAGTAAAAGACCAATATGGACCCTGTCGGGCACAGCAAGATTAGGAGAGAGGAAGAGGGCTAAGTAACAATTCAAGCAATTCAATGTCAATATAAATTAGAGGTGTTTAATTGGGTGTATAACTAGGTATATATAAAAATATTGGGTTTGTGTATAAAAGTATAGTAAGCATCTAAACAAGGCAAGTAAAAGAAGCATCCCTGTACAAAGTTACGTTGGATTGCAAGTTTCTGCGAAAATAAACCAAAAGAGAGATTCTCTCCATGATGGATTATTTGAAAATATTTTATATTCATGTCCACGTTGAATCAGTATTGTTGTTCATTTTCATTCAGGGCGGTTCCCGAAGGACCCAGGCATGACGTGATTCATTTCCAGACTGCATTATAAATTTGTATCCCATTGTTTCTTTTTCAACAGCCAACTGGTTCAGTTACCTATTGTTAACGCTAACAAAAGGATTGAGATATGCGATTTTTAAGTGCAGCCGGCGGGATTTTAACTATTTTAGTGAATGTGGGATAGATTTTTGTGGAAATGTTTGGTTAACCAGTAAATAAAGTTGGTTCACACTTGAGGTGACCCGTCTGATGAGAATCTTCTTTGGTTGTCGTTTTGTTTGCTCCATTAAGTTCTTAACAAAATGTCATAAAACGTGGAGAATTCTTTTATTTATTAATCATTTTGTATTCAAATATTATCAATCTGCCTAGCCTTTTCCCAACTTTGTTGGGGTCGGCTTCCAGTCTAACCGGATACAAAAATACAATACAAATACAAAAAAGTTTATTGTGTCAAAAATTACATTTCATAACAAAACGTGTTTGAAACCTCCTTTTAAGCAAACAATGCCTGTATTAGAAGGCTCCGCTGTTTCACATCATTGTCGTACACTATACTAACCAAGTTAATATAGTGTACTGTGACCATAAGGGTAAGTGTGCAATGTCAGTACATTTTTCTGTATTTAGCTTAATAAAACAATAAACTTAAAAATAAGTAAAGTTGCAATTTAAATTATTAACAGTACAGTAAAAACAATAATAAAAAAACTATAAATATAATGTAGTTCCTGCAAATGAATACCATTATTTTACATGGAGCGACTGCATATCTGACCCCCACAACCCAGTAACTGGAAATACGATACCTCTTGGTAAGACTGGTTGTTGGACTTTTGGGCTTCTAACTACCCTTAACGACTGTCAAAGATCCACGAACGTCAGCCGGGACCAACGGCATAACGTGCTTTTCGAGGTACGGAAGAGTCTCGGTATGTAAATATAGTCACCTATCCACGGACCAACACGACGATGACAATGACGACATTGACGACGACAATGACGACAATGGAACGACCCGTGCGTCTGTTATTTTTTAGCCACAAGCTCCTGCAAATATTATAATTATCCGATATTAAAACCACCGTTTCACATAATATTCCATTACCATAAATCAACTTCTGGTGCTGTGCCAGAAATAATTAAATTATTAATAAATACCGCACTTTACGAGGTATTTTCGTTAGCTTTAGGACTCATAAACGAATTTAATCTTAAAACGTGTTTATTGCATACTTAGCTATAAATAATTATTAAAGCTTTAACTCCGCGTTATGCTCTTTATTAATAGTTCAAGCAAATAAAGGAATTGGCGTGAAACTCGAGGTTCTGAATTTGATTCGAACAAAAAATATAGCCGGGATATCTTTTACGAAAAAATCTTTTCATAACTTGCTAGTCCTCCGAATAGTCAGTTATAGGATGATTTTTTTTACCTAGATTAAGGATGCAGGACAGATATTTAAACCTACAATAATATGTTGTAGTTAAAAAACCGTATGAGTAAACAATGTACCTACCTAATGCTCGAAATACTCAGTCATGTTTGCAGTAGAAAAAGTAGCAAACTTCGGTGAACAAATAACAAAGTAAACAAAGCATAAATAAAATAATTTTAATACGTACGTTTTTATTCGAATATAAGTACTACAGTTTCAATCAAAGTGACATTAAGACTAAAGCCAGGCCCTTTTCTTGAGCACAAAAACATACACACAACTGAGCCCATACAAAAACTATTTATCAATGACTAGCTACGCCCCGCGGTTTCACTCGCATATCTCGATCCCGTGGGAAAATCGAGATAAAAGGATCCTTTATCCTTCTCGGAGTCATGGTCTACCCATGTGCCAAATTTCATCCAAATCCGTTCAGCGGTTTTACCGTGAAAGTGTAACAAGCAAACTAACTCACTTTCGCATTTATAATAAAATTAGTTAGGTTGTTGGAAAATATGTTATATGAGAACTATTTACTGGGTTTAGAGCTCTATTCACGGACTATTCTGGTTTATACGTTTTAAGTGACAAAGGTATGGTATGAGTCCTAAGTCTATTGCATTTCTTATTTAATTAATAGTGACGCTGACAACATTTTAACATAGATATCGTGGCAACATGTCGTGTCCGGGTTCGTAACAAGTCAATCGTCATCCTGAGGATGCCTCGTTGAGAGGTAAAACATGTGTCGATTTCTTACAGGGTTCTTTATGACTCTTTAAGAACAGTAAAGCGGATTAGGTTACTAAATATACGTCGTGTATTGTATTTTAGTGACGCTGAAGCAACTTTCTTTATAGTTTTATCGGCAGATGAAAGAAGTCGATATTTTCAGTCAGTGTATATGAAACCACAAACAGTCGGCGCTATTTCTGACCAGTCCAGTATTTATATACCGCCTAAATATTTCCATTTCGATGTTAGATAACCAATTCTAGACCGAGTTCGTGACAGTATTTTTTTGGGACATGACTATTTCCAACAACGAATTGCGATTTGCTGTCTGCTGATAAAATGGTTGACTATCAAGTTGGATAGGCCTAATCGAACTTTTAGCCTTGTGGCTTTTCCCTCAGAGTTCTTTTTGTTATTATTTTTTATAAAAAAAACTCTGAAGTCTGTCTCTTTTTAATCTCTAATATTATCTTCTACCAAGTATTTATTACGTATTTATTTAGTAAGTTATTACTTACTAAATAAATACGTAATTTTATTAAATTAAAAGAATGAGGAAAATACTTAGTGTAGCGGCACACCTGCGGAACGTTCGGCGCGGAACGTTCCGTCGCGTCATGTGACGCTTGCTCATGAACCGACGTAACGTTCGGCTGATGTGTCATAGGTAATTTGAAAAACATTAGGAGCGTATTCAACCGAACCTTCCGCGCCGAACGTTCGGCAGGTGTGGCGCGACCCATACACTTAATGGCACGAAGCGATATCTAGGTAGCTAAGTATCTACCGGTGTCCTTACAGTGTGATTGGTACTTACTACTGAAAGCCTGTAGAGACACTCCTGAATAAGTATTACAAAGGTACTTCACCGGAATCAAAGCAGATTATACTTTCGCAACTAACCAATGGCCTTCCTATATCGTCAGGTTGGCCTTATTCCTGGGATAATTGCGTTTTATGAAGCAATTTGCCGAAGCAATGTCATAAAAATGTTTATTTTATCACGCCTATTCTATTTTAGCGTATTACCTGCGAAAATTCGCGAACGTGAAAAGTGTGAATATTGGAAACCAATGCGGATTTGAACGCTAGTCACCGAGAGATTTTTTAGATACCTGCATAGCATTAATACTTCAAGTTATAAAGTTATTATAGGTAATTAAGGTAACCGTAATCCATCACTCTCGAAAACGCGTAATAAGGCTCTTATTCTCAAAGGAATTATTACGATATTATAAGCTATAATCACATTGAAAATAAAGCAAACAAAAGCTGATCAAGATCTAAGTTATCATGAAGATCTTTTTTCCATCAGATAAAGAGAACGAAATATCCTATAACAACGTATTACCAATAAATAACTGATTAATTATTATATGACTATCTGTAGACGACAAGAAACAATTAGTAGAGAGTGATGCGTGAGAGATTAACAATACGTAGCGATGAATTATTCGTACGTGTGGTGGGAGCCATATTTGATCGTACGAAAACAGGCCATATTGCGCCGCTGTGCCGCTGTGCCAGCCAGCCCTACTAGGGACTGACATTAATATATTTTATTGCGTTAGGTAAATGTTATTAACTTTCATATATCTGTGTTTATGGGTGGGCAGGCCAACCGCTCCTACACAATACGAAACCGACAGCCAACTATGTTGCGCCTGATGTTTAGGATATTGTTTTGGGTAAGCTATGTGGCTAATAACCCCCAACGTTACTACGTCTTTCCTGTATAACTTCTCGAATAGTTTCGCGAAACTTGGAATAGTTGGACGGTACAACTAGGAGGGATACTGTTACCTAAGGCTACTTAACGTCTTGATGCGTGACTCTGGCTCTTTCCTTCTTTCGGTAGCTATTGAGGGGTCATTAAACTACAATAAAATAAATGTTATTCTCGTTTCCTTCGTATGTAAGCATGTAATATAAAGCAGTGTCCGACTGCATCATTAATTTATGCTCTACATGATACGTGCGAGCGTACAGTCGTTCATAACAGTAGTTACCTGAGAATTTATTAAAACGGTAGTGGCACCATTTTTCCTTCATCGTCTCGTTGTAAATTTACATTAGTATAACTATGAGGTATTTTATTTGCATGTATGTACCACATGAATCACTCTTAACTCCGACTTTAGCCACTATGTTACATTTTACCGTCGATATACTGCGAGGGGCGAGAGCGGTTGAAACTTCGTTACGTCACCACACTACATCGCAGTAACGTAGTCGGAGATTTAATAGCAGTTTGAACAATTCACGCGTGACCGTTTGACCATAAAGTTTGTATGTCCGGAATACTGGAGTTACATTATAGAATACTATTGAGTCACCCCTCAACTTTGGAAACTATGCTTAGTCGTGTGTGTAGCTATCTACACACTCGACATTTATCTGGTGGATAAGTTTATGATTAATGCGTTTGCCTTTCTATAATATTTTTGGTCTAACAATCACGTTTGTATGTTTGTTCAATTACTTACTTCTATTCATCGTGAAGCAATATCCACCTCATTAAAGAGATATGTCTTTGAATCTCCACCCCTCAATCGCGTTTTCTCTCAATATTTTATATCAGAAAAAAAAAAGTAAAACACATATTTTTATTAGATCGTATAACCTATGTCGGCGAGTGTACATGTACAGTGTTCACGTACATAAATTCGTATATAGCAGGGACGAGGGCCGGCCGTGCAATCGTCCTGTTTATTGCCGTCCCCCTCCATATAATACAAAACTAGTATAACAGTGCCATACACAATCCGCTATTGTCGCCGCGATACATGCCAGAAATATATCATTTTACCACTTTACCGTCGCCTTTGAATTCCCGTATTGCCTCATTTCAGAGCCGATTCCTTGGCGGAGCTGCATCTTGTTAATAATACTGCTTGGCTCGGCTCCTGTGAGCCAGTGATGTGACTCTAGTTAGCTATCTTTATGACATTTGTTCTTCTCTCGGACGATATATTCGACTGTACTGAAATACAAATTGTATTAGGTACTTTATTTGTGAAATATGTACGTGAAACTGAAATTGACAGAGTTATTTCAAAAGAGTGTTTACTAATCAAGCTTATTTAACAAACAAATGAGAACGATACTAAGAAGATTCATACAAAAACGTAAATGAAAATTCGTAAGGAATATATTTTAAATTAGGTTGGACTACATTAGCCTTATCCCAGCCTTTCTTTAAGTAAACAGCGCCTGGAAATAATAACGTCTGTGGAAGCGGTAACGATGAAAGTAATACCACTATAATGCTGTCGCCAAATCGAGCTCGCCACAATTCGCAGAAATTCCGCACAATCTCGAAATAAATGCGATTAGCAATCCACTTACTATAATTAAGGCTACAATCCCGAGTTGAACGCCGACAAACCTAACTGATCAAGACGAGAAATCCAAAACAATTTCATTCGAGTTCTTCAATTTTATTTAATCCCAGGAAAGTCGCCGCGACCTGCGGGGCTCAAGAAATTTCCTAAAGGGGGTGAGGGGCCGGGGCCCACCGACGGGAGACGCTTGAAAAACGAGAATTACACCATTCGCTAATTGCAGCAATCAGTTTAATGTAGTCGACGAGACCGAACTGAATGGGATCCGGCCAATGGCCGCCTTATAAACAACTGAGTGTCTTTAAAAAAAGAGTAAATACATTTTTTGTGCTGGTCGTCCCCTAAAATATGGGTCTGCTTCAACATCTTATTTTCAATTTTACGAACCCGCGACTCGCTTCCACTCCTCCTTTTAGCATAGTAATTATAAAGACTCCTGATTTGAGAGCTGTACAATTCTGTAGGAGTGTTTTAAACGACAATTGTTATTGAAAGTAGGTACTAAAACCTGGCGATGTTGTTAGAAATTTTCGTTACCCAATTATTTCTAATTGATAATCGATAACGCAGAGATTGCCTGAGTAAATGGGGGAGGTAGATTGTGTAGATGACGAAACGATAACCGCCCTATAAGTAAATAATGGTTGATAATATAACCGTTAGGAGGAGCTCGTGGCTAAGTAATAACAGCCGCACGGTTCGATTCATCAAGTTAAGCTACGCTTGCCGGGGTTGGTCTGTGGATGGGTGATCATCTTAAAATACCGAGACTAATCCGTGCCTCGAAAAGCACGTTAAGCCGGTGGTCCCGGCTGTCGTTACGAGACGTCAGAAGCCCGAAAGTCTTAGCAAGGGGTATCGTATTACCCAGATACTGGGTTGTGGAGGTCAGATAGGCAGTCGCTCCATGTAAAATACGTTATTCAGCTGCATCCGGTTAGACTGGAAGCCGACCCCAACGTAGTTGGGAAAAAGCTAGGCAGATTGATAGGAAGAGCCGTTTGGTATCGTTTCCGTGGCGCCATTAGTAAGTGTGCACACTTTGTGCAGCGTGTGTGTGCCGCCCTTCATTTCCGCCGTCGCCTTTGATACGCAGTTCGCAGGAAGTAAATAACTGCTCTAACCTGGAACCGTTAGCTCTGATTAGGAACTGTAGCCTTCTGAAGTTGGCGTATGTAATAGGTCCTTAGTTTTGAAGGTAGGTAAGTTCTCCTACTAGCGGTAGAATTACGACATCAAACGTTCATTATGATTACTAATAAAAGTTGATTAAAACGTGTTACATCAATATGAATCTGCCTAGCCTTTTCCCAACCCTGTTGGGGTAGGCTTTAAGTCTAACCAGTTGCAGCTGAATACCTGTATTTTACATGGAGCCACTGCTTATCTGACCTCCACAACCCAGTTACTGGGTAATACCAACTCATACCAAGTGGTATACCCCTTGGTATGACTGGTTGTCAGACTTTCGGGCTTCTGACGACCCGTAACTACTACTGTCAAAGATCCACGAATAACAGCCAAGATCAATAAATAAAACTTGTTACTTCAATAAGCGATCGTATAAACTTTTAGCAATGAATGTCTTCAGCCATTTCAGCCTGTAAAAATCTACATCAAATCATAATCTGCTACAAAAAGCGATTAAGATAACAATGACATATCAGACTGCTAAGTATGTCTGGTCATTAGAGGGCCGGGCCTATGGTTGGTAAAAGGAAAAAAGAGAAAAACTTCTCATACTAAATGAAATGGAAAATTAATAGTTTACGTACCGGTATAAATATGGACTCTCTTAAATACAATAGTTTTTATTCCATTTCAGGTACCTACGTTCAGCATGACTAGTTCTAAACAAAGCGGCTCTTCTCTACGTTTAGTTGAATCCAGTTCTTACGTAGATTGGAACAAAAACTACCACTTAAAGGCAAAGGAAACTACAATGGTGTACACTTTCTTCCTTCTTTGCTGCCTGACAGTAATTAGGTGTTGTAACACAATATCGTAGAGGACTTCTATATTGTGTACACCTGAGGTAAGTTTTGTAGTCTTGCACGTTCTTTTAAAATGGCCGCGCTCTCTAATTTTGTTGAAGTTAATCAGATGTCATACTTAGTTGACCAGTTGAGGCAAAGGAAAGTGTAAAAGTAGTATATTAGAGTGTTATCTATGGTCAAAAGTCACAAAATGAGGTGGCAAGATAATATTTTATTAGATAGATTTATTTATATACAGGTAGGTACAGTCATAAATATATTACGATATTATTGCTCGGAAATAATATCTGATTTCATGATTCATCCATTAATACATGTCGTCAAGATGACGGCATTTATGGTAGGCATATAAAAGTGGCAGAAAACATAATATGTGACATCGAAGGAACACCAAAACTGTATGACGAGACAAGCAACGAAAAGTTTTGGATGCTGCGTCAGCTTCAAAAAGATTTGTTTCTCTTAGAATAATAAGGAATAAGTATAATTTATTTGTTCAAAAATATACAACAATTTAAACATTATGGAAATACATTATAGGACACTTTGTTTCTATGAACAGATTTGAACATCTGTGTCTGAACTAGATATAGAATATCTGTATTTCAGACATCAGCGCTCTCCCCTGTTGTAGGCGGCACTTAGCAAATAACTTTGTTTGGCCTCTATACACATCTTGTAAAAAACAACATATTTTATCAAAGAGTATGATTAAAATAACAATAAAAAATAAAAAAATAAATTATTTTAATATTGAATTTAATTAACACAGCGGGTCTCCTTAAAAGCGTCTGAGCTCCTCAGAGGTCCAGGGGGGAGAGGAATGTAAATACTCAGTTTAATTCAGAAGAATGTGATACCTCGTTGTGATAAAAAATATCTGATATAACTTTAGCAGAATGCTGTACTAAAAAAAAAAAAATTTATACTTCTGATTCTTTCACTACTCCACTTCTCAGCCTATTCTTTTCTTACTGAACGATAACCACCAAGTAAGCAACTTTTTAGGTTACCAATCTTCTCACATTTCCTACTCCTATTTTACTCCTAAAACTAGTTGTTATCCATCCATGATTACATATATCTTATTATTAAATGTCAATCAATTAATTTCAAACCCAGCAATACGAACGTGTGATACACCTGGTTTTACAATCACATCAGCATGACAAGCTATAGATCAGCGTAAAATTTAACATTTAAATCCGCAACGGATGCATAAAATCTCACTTAATCCATTTGTATTAATGCGAGTCCATTAAAGTACGATGAAGCCAATTACATTTATGGCGAGTTCGCATCGCCAATAAGTAATTACATCTGTCACAGCTGGCAACACTTCTGGCCAGTTAAAAATTACGCTGATGATTTGGGGTAATTAATTTTCACGATGGCAACACTATCTAACGAAGCGTGGCGGGGGAACTTTTATTAATGGTGTCTTTTTCTTTTTCGAGGTCTATTGCCGGATTTTAATTTGGTTAAGGGGACTGTTCGTGACTGTACCTCGAGCTGATATAGCGCTGATGTAATAAAATAATACTTATAACTTTTTCGGAAGGAATAGAGCCGTGACTCGTGAGTTTTCGAAATTGGAATGATAAAGAAGTCAATTTCACTCGCTCACATTTTACGTGATAGGTAATTCTGCAAAAATGTGGTTTCATTGAATCATAGGATCACGGAAAGCGTTTATAGAAAATTCGAACTTGGTCGTATTCTCTTTGGAAATACTACAGAACGAGTTTTAATCAAATTTTCATCGTGCTCCGTGTATTCGATTCTAAAAGTTTAGGAAATCTAAAATTCTGTTTTAGACAGTTGCATATTTGAAATTTTTTGACTCCATCGGCATTTTTATATACTAGAACCTAGCTGCACACGACATTATTATTACTATCTACTGTACGTTCGGTTTTCATTGATGCAATGAAAACCGAACGTACAGTAGATAGTGTTCCTTAGGTACCGTACCTATAATGTTTACATCAACTATTGATCGATGCAATGCCCAGTGTTGTAACCGCGTAAATTGTCAGGGCTCCATAAGTCTAATCCTAATCCATGCGTCATGTTGTCATCTCTTAGCTACCACGGCTTATTTTAATCTTTAAATGGTTTTTGTTTTTACTTTTTATTACGGACGCTTTTAACATGCACGTCTTTTACATTGTTCTCACATGTATAATTTCAACATGAATGATGTAAACAATATTTTGTAACATTTTTTTTATGAGTGTCTGTGGAGTTTCTTGCCCGTTCTTCTCCATAGGTACCTACTACGCTTTGGAATGGGCAACTAGCTTCATATTTCTGACTGACAGACCCCTTGACAACTGTATATGGTTTAATTAAAATAAATGCTTGGAGTTTGAGTTATAAGTACAACTTTATAGTTTTGTAAGTTAATCTACCAAATATCAGACGGGACGAAAAACTCCAAAATCTCCAGTTGACTCTCTACTGGATGTGGTGGACCTGTGAATAACCCCGATAAACATCAACCACAATAATAAATATTTTTTTTGCAATTATACGAAAAATCCGCAGGTATATTAAGCTCAGGCAATTTATGTAGAGGTACTTGAAGAACGCTGTGATAGGCGCGTTTTATCCGCTCCATTTTGCACGGCCCCCACTGACGTTGTTTGTTCCGAGCGCGATCCGAATCTCGGCGGGAACCGTCCGCGTAATACGGCCTCTTTTCACAATTTTAATATTTTATTTCTCTCGGTGACGTCATTTGTATGCATTCCTTTTTTAACAAACTTTTTATCTGAATAGGGTTTTGATGGGATGATTGTTAGCATGACCAGCCGAAACAATCAAACAGATCTTGGGAATTGGTGCCTAAATAAAACTGTTCTAGAGTCCGCGCCACCAGTGAAATCCTATTGACGCTGCGCTAGTGTTTATGCCATTGCAACAAATTGCATTTAAAAAAATGTAATTCCACAATTTTCTGCCGGACTTCAGTGGTGGCGCGGACTCTACAAAGGTTTAACTGTCAAAGGTCTTAAACGTATACATTATTTTAAAAAACAATTGCAATTTTTTGTAAAAATCAGAGTTTGATGAGCCAATGATGAATGAATACTTAATATTGCTACAATAAATTCATAAATGTTAAAAATAGATTTATCCAAACACAATCACTCTTAATAATCTTTAAAGATAAACCAGCTAAATCAACCGAATGGATCATGATTGATTTGCTACCACGTTCAAATTCGCCATTCTTAACTACATAGAGATAGATTTTCGATTCCAAATGCCAGCTGAATAGAATCAAGAAAAATAAAAGTTGGGAAAGGAATTGACAGGTGCACGTTTGGCCTGGCCGGCGCGGGTGGTGCGGGCGGCGTGGGCGGTGCGGACGGTGCGGGCGATCGCACGCAACTACCAACTCATACAATTTATTTCACTTTGTGTGTCAGCGAGACTCGACCGTGCAACTTATTTGTGTATTTATCATACTGAGTCTGGAATAAAGGTTTATAGTGAAATAGGCTTGTCATTGTGCTCGATAGAAAGTAGGTAAGTTAACGGTGCTAATGTAGGTTAGTAAGGCGCCGACTTTAAGGCTCATTCTGAAAAAGAGGCTGAGATTTTGGGGTCCTAAATATTTGGTGGAAGCGCATCTTCGTTTTGAACATAGAACATGTTTAGCAGAGCTGAATAGCTTTTAACAGACTTCTGCCATAATGGCCAGAAAACCCAGAAGCCAAGTTTCTCGTATTGATATTACTTTAAACTTCTTTCTCTTTAACGTGCTCTTTAGTCCAACCCTTTTTGAAATATGCAAGAAAATTTGAAAGAAACGAAGAGAAAAGTAGGTTTATTTGTCACAAAATACGTACGTAGAAAAAGACAAGAGTAATCAAAGACAAAATAGACCTGAGTACATATCACCACAAGCATAAAACAGAAATAGTCGGTAGCTGCACGTCATAACTGTGACAAGAAGGCTTCCACTCAGAATGAAGGCTCGTGCAGACCAGCGCGACGCGTCGGCGCGACACGAACAATACAATTTCTAAGAAAACTTCACGGTATAACAATAACCGGTGTCGCCTCGCGCTTGTCTGCACAAAGCTTGATGCTGTGCTATGGGGGACCCACAGCACAAAGCTGATTTTCAGTGATCACCGGAAAAAGACGTACGGAAAACAAGTCAGATTCAGGCTCTGCATACTCTGTCTAACCGCCTAACCTGAAGACACATGACATGTAAACATCGAAATTGTTCCAAATTTTTGTTAAAATTATTACAAAAAGTATTTAATTAAACTAAACCATCTGCCGCCGGTGTCCAAATAATATGCTTGAAAACATCGCAAAGATTTGCTAAGATTAAAATAGTAACAGCTGCTTCACAAAAATAATAAGTTAGTAAAATAATAACAGAGACAGCGCACGAAACTGTATCTACAAATAATTTATGTTCCATTTGGAGGCCCGAAATTGTGTAGTATTCGTATGTAAATAGGTAGCATCCTTTAATTATTCCCCTAACGTTGCAAATGCATATCCTGTGTATGACGTCATAATGTATCACAGTATATTATGCACATGTCAGTTGTGGTAATGAGCAGCGAACAATTTTCTAGGAATAGGATGCAGAGTAGGATTGATGACTTCTCAGCTTGCACTGCGTTCGAACGATGTGCTACGGCATGTACCTACGATCCAGATAATAATGCATGCATTATACACTCGACCAGTTGAATATCTTTATATTATTACAGGCATGCATGGACTGCATGGAGCATGCATGGAAGCTGAGGAAACTGAAGCGCATGTGGTCTCTGAATGCACAGGCGGCACCAAATCGGAACAGAAAACCTCGGGCCACCCAGATCTTTTGCAGATAAGTTCTGAGTTGAGCTCCACGATTACTGACAAATGCTTGCACTGACTGGACAGGTCCACTCAAATCTGTGTGGTTCTTTCCTCAATAGACGATTTCAGACACTAATCTACATGGTTCTCATATGGCTTGACCAAGATGATTATGTCTGGACTTTAAAAGAGACTGCGACCTCTGAGTTTGTTTCGGCCTTTCTTCTCAGAGTAGTCAGTTAGGAAACACCGACCTCATCAAGCTTATTTTTAATATGACGTGTAAAAGTGATTCCGATATCCTATTTACAGAATAAACAATTTCATTTCATTTCATTTCAGATGTTCTGAACAGACCAGAAGACGTAATCTGCCTCTGGAGGGAGGAAGGTTGGTTGGAATGACCAACGACGGCCGCCATGGTCGCTTCAAAGAGTAGGTGCGGAACCAATCCGAATATCATAGAACTCTACAGGATAATTATTATTTATTTCTCTTATTTTATTATAACGCCTTTTATGAATGCATTTCATGCTCCATGTAATTTTATTAATTAATTATTTTTTTCTGATGAAAATTATATTTCAAAACTTTTCCAATGTTCGTCAGTTATCGAGTTCATCGAGATGTTAAAATAATCTGTTTGTGAATTAAAAATAATTTATGAAAACTCGTTGAAAGTTTATTCATTGAAAATAAATCAAGTGAAATCAGGAATCGGATTTTTTATCAGATTAATTGGTAATGAGTATCCTTTGACCTGCAGCGTAACTTTTGGCTGAAAATATCCTCGTTGGATCATTGATCATCAGATGATCTGACGTATCCAGTTTTTTGTCACCTGTAGTATTTCCCTACATAAATTATTATGCTAAATGCTTGGTAATAGGCTCAAGAAAACTAAGTACATATTTACAAGTAAACATAGACGGTGAGAATTTATTAGAAATACTTTGGTACCTTTATTTATACTTAAAAGATTACGAGTAGTATAGATATAAGTACCTATTAGTCTAATATACTAATACTTACTATAATAATATAATTTAATAATTAATAGTAAGTTTGTTTGTTTGTAAGTTTATATGTAGGGTGTAATCTCCGGAACATAACATGGATAGCCCAAAAGGTTATAGGCTATGTAATATCACGCAACAAACAAAAAGAAACAAAAGTCGGAAGGAACGCTGAGCGAACACGAAGTAATAGCGCGGGCGGGCGATGCGATGCGATGCGCGCCGAAATTTCACGCGGACGAAGTCGCGCGCAGAAGCTAGTTCTTTGATAAATTATAACTACTTTATACTGAAATTCTTTTGGTTTATCATACTTAGTCTAGGTCTTTGTTTTTATCTTCCAATTCAGCAAGTTTTTTGTAAAAACATTCTTTATTAAAATCAAAATTTACTTTGGTGCTACGTGGCTCACAAATGGTTTAATTAACTTCTATCTCCAAAATTCTTTGACCTCAATAGACGAGTAATTAAAGTTTTGTTTGTGAACCGTTCAAATTCTAATTGAGTTGCGTGTAGACTCGGTATAAACCCATGGGTGTAATTTGTTGAATATCAACATAAATAAATTCATCTATATTATGTATAATATTAATTATTCATTGACATTGGCAGCAGCATTTAGTAGAATAGAATAGAATATTATTTGTTGTTGCTGCAGGTAGTGAAGAAACAAAGATGATCAAAATTAATTTTTTTAAGCATCATTTAAAAAAAATTACATAATGATTTGAGTTATAAAAACGAAAATTTAATAAAAAAAAAGTATAACATAACTATTTGAGTTATAAAAACACAAAAGATTTCTATGGGTGAGCTCATTGAGATCCTAGCGAGCACAGTTCAAGTAGAAATGAGAGGCGGAACAATAAAATGCGGATTTTTAAGGCTGTACGGGAACAAATTGCGACTCCGAACGTTCGCAGGCAACCAGGACGCGAGCTTGAGCCCGTACCACGGAACACAAACTGTTAATAGTCGTTGTGGTCGTTAATAGTATTAATTTTTATTTTCGTTTATTCGAATTCTGTTTTTTGTTAGTTTTGGATGCTCCTTTTTAGGGTTCCGTACCCGAAGGGTGACAAACGGAACCCTATTCATAAGCCTCCGCTGTCCGTCTGTCTGTCAGCGAGCTCTATCTCATGAACCGTAATAGGTAGGCAGTTGAAAATTTCACAGATTGTGCATTTCTATTGCCGCAAGAGCAACAAATAATAAAATTAAAAAATAAAGGGGGGTCGCCATACAATAAAATTAAATTTTGAAAAAAAAATAATCTGTCCCTGGCATGTGGGGTATCATTGTCTAGAGCTCATCAAGTAGAAAATAAATATAATTTTTATTTGTTTTTATCTTCAAAAATGATGAATTAGGGGGCCGTAGAAGTTGTCTGTTTTAGACCATTTTTGTACGAGCTCTATCTCAACAACTAAACAAATTAGGAATTTGAAACTTGTGTGTATCATGTACCGTATACTGTTTATAATCAACAAATACTAAAAACGCCGATTAATAACGTATTTTATATAATATGGGCGATTTACTGCAACTTAAAAATAATATTTTGTATTTCATGCTAATATTATGCGATATAAATTCCACAGATAACTATTTACTAGTCGGAGTAATGACATGGAATTAGTAAGTACCTACTATCATGGCAGCATATACTATTTCGATCATTTAAATTTCGATCATCCAAAAAGGTCTACAAAATAAGCTCTCTTCAAAAGATTTTAAAACCGGCCAGTATTTTTTGAGTTTAAGAACTTTATCGACTTTTTTCAAAGTATCCCTAGACGGTGTTGCCGTGTTGATGTGTGTACTCGTACCTCATGTTAAAACTACACTCCAATAGACAATAATATTCAGTAACATTGAAATGAATGGTGGTACATACAGGGTACTATTCAGTTACCTTAAACCGTTGTGGATACAATTTCATACTGAGAAAACTTATTTGTGTAAAAATATTCAGCCACGGCGGCCAATCGGAGACTAGCCTTCGGCGTGGGAGATATTATAGTGCACAAGTGTATGCGCAGACACCGTCAGACACGAGTGCACTCTCTCTTCGCTTGAGTTTAGATTTCGATAATTTTTTTTTGTTGGTACATTGGCGTGTGCTAGCTGTCATTATGGCAAATATATTTTATTTAATGTTTTGTGTTGAGTAATGTAAAATATTTGCATACTATTGTATAGAATCAAGTTTTTTTTCGTAACTGAACAGACAGCTGCGCTGCTAGCGAGTTTGTTGCGCCACTTCTTCTTTCCAGCAAAAGCACTAGGAAGTGGTGAAGGGCGGGCGTTTTTGGGGGACTGTCTTATGTAATTAGCCTAGTTTGAATAAATGACTTTTGAATTTGAATTATGACTATCAAAAATAACGTAATACCTGTATTGACGGAATGTTGTAATTAAAATTTGGCGTACTACTTGCATTCTACTTATTTTGTACAATATAGTCTGATGTAGCAAGAGAAATCCTTTTATTTATAAGTAACTAGCTTTACCCGGCCCGGCTTCGCACGGTTAGCACTAAGTACTTATCTACGGCGCACCTACCTTTCCTAATTACATATTTCTACCTAATTACCTACCCTACCTACCTACCCTAACTGCTACCTAACCTAACCTACCTACCCTACATATCTACCTGCTTACCTACCACTTATACCTATTTCAATCAATCAATCTTCCTAGCCTTTTTCCCAACTATCTTGGGGTCGGCTTCCAGTCTTACCGGTTGCAGCTGAATACCAGTATTTTACATGGAGCGACTGCCTATCTGACCTCCACAACCCAGTTACTGTTACAACACATATACCTATTTATACCTACTAATACTATGTTAGTAGCAAATAAATAACTTTGAATTTAGTTAATGCATGTTACTAAAATAAATGAAATAGACTTCTACACCTATAATTTAACACAACAAAATTTTTTCATTAAAATTAGACAATTTCTTTACAAATCTTTATGTTTTTTTATAGCGCCTCTGTTGTTACCTTTACGAAAGTATTACAAAAATGCATAGTGTTAAATCTTGTACGACATGGTATGGATCCCTTCGTGTGCGAGTCCGACTCGCACTTGACCGATTTATTTAAACATGGCGACAAAATTAACACATCGACATCGAAATATTAGGGAAGTTTTAGTACCATCATGTATACAGGAGTTCAGTGTCCTGGAAGATGTTAATTTTTTTTTTTTATAATTTAATCTTGCAGCAAATACCTTCTCTGGTACAGAAAACGCGAAAAAAAAATACTCTGGCTTTCAATAAGTTCTTTGTGTTAAAGAAAAAGTATCGTAGGTTACTTTAACTCGTTAAGACTCAAAATGAACCTCAAACTATTTGTACTACACAACTCCATATCACAAACTTCGAAAAGAAACTTGAAGGGAATTCAAAGCGAATATAAAAGGTCGATGGTAGAGGTCGGCGCGGTTCATCCCCCCGCGAAGATTTGTTGGTGAGATTTAATTTGAGATACGGTCGCGACCACACGCCGCCGTCGCCAAGTTTTTACGTAACTATACACAGAATTAGCTGCCATTGTATTACTTTAATACTGCTCTCGGCACATTTTAGCAGCCAACACTTTAATGATATACTTTTTGAGTAGCTAGCGACATTCTCGCGTAGCGTCGATTAAAATTTATTTGCTTGTATTTCGAATATGAAAAATCATTATATATGTCATTGTTATGATAATTTGTGTTTAGGGCAAATAATAAAATCATATTACATTTAAAAAATAACAAAGCATATCAAAAGACATCATTAGCCACTCATCACTATATATACTGTACAATATAAATATGTTATAGATCTGTTTCGTAATTTAAGTCGTAAGGTAACGAAATAATTTCATATTAGTTTTAGTTTTCCTACCTGAATTAGTTCATTTTTGTACTTTTAGTTTTGCAGTCTCGAAGAGACTACTTAACTAATTTAATTGCCGCCAATTTCAACTTTCATTTAAAAATAATCAAAATATAAAATACTGTATAATTATTTTATTTTTATAAGTAACGGTGCCCAAGATACAGGCTGTGTCTAGTTTGGGACCAACGGTACCTCAATATTGTAATTCAGATGTTGAAATAAACGATTTTTTACTTTACCTTTACTATTAGACGCAAGTCATGTTCGAGCATAATATTTTATATCGATGAGCAATCAATAGCCAACAATTACCTAGCCGATATAATAATAAGTTATGAGATTTATCGTGAACTGTGTTTCCGACAAAGCGATACGATGCCCTGCGGACAACAACCAGAGGTGACAAATAACTTGGCGAGCTTTATACAAACTTATTAAGTTATATTGAACACTTGGTACAGAGTCAGATTTCACAGCGGAGTTAGAAATTATGCACTGACTGCCAGATCCGAGTGGTTCGATAACGTTTGCAGCTAGAGAACGGCAACCGGTGTGACGGTGTGGCATGTATCATTCATAAGGAAATGCGGCGTCTGGCGTACACCGCGAATATTTCACAGTCGGTTTATCGAAAGAGCAGAGGCGCGTTTAAAGCCTCATAGAGTACGGGCACAGGTGGCTCGAATATCCTCACCAATAGTATGGAGACGTGATCGGAAAACCAAATTGCAATTGGCAACTCGCGACTTCCTCTTCAAATAATGAAATTTGAAATTTATTGTACCGATCGAACTCTTCCTTGTTCCACTGTTCCAATAAATTAGGACGTAGGTAAGTCGGAACGCGAAGAGAATTAAGGCGTAGTTGCCGCGAGAATCTGTTTTAGTACTTGGCTTAAGTGTGGAATTTTAATTTCTGGTAAAGCTTGGTGGTGCCGCTCTGTGTATAAACTTGATTGTGGTTTAAATCGTGATAACGGCGCCTCGTATATTTTTACAATCTCCTGTGTGATTTTCATTGACGTCATCGTAGAAAAGATAGTAAAAATTATGATTATGAGATGTTATAAAAATGATAATAAAAAAATACTTCAATCCCCGTTTCTATCCGTAAAACCTTTAGGTTTTTATATAACTAGTACCTACTAAATATTTATTGAGCACAGAATTTTTGAACAAGGAGAATTAAAACTTTGTTTAAATAATAGTTTGCCTGTCTTGTTTCTTCACAATTAAGTCTAACACTGATTATAAGTTTTAATGATCAAAACAAATTTTTAACAAAGTTGGAACCTGATATATTTCTAACATAATTTTTATGTAACCTACTTTCCAGGAATTCTTACCACCGTGGGTAACTGTGTTGGACTAGAATTGTGACTGCAGCGTCTGCCAGTGATTTTTCTTTACAAGAATCTCTCCGACAATCAACGTTGGTACGCTTTGAATGAAACAGCACTATTTTTTATATTTTTTGTCGAGAATCCAGTACTTACCAAGGAAGCTGTGCTCAGTACTTGGTGCCCAGTGAGGCGGCATAATAACGAAGTACCTATCGATAATATAGTGGGTACAACTACTACATTTTCAATCTACAACCAATACAATTTCTTTCAGTCAAAGCTATTATTTATTGTGGTACATTTCCGTCGTGTTTTATTTACTGTTGCAATATCAATCTGACTTGTTTGACGAAATTGTTTCTTATGAGTAAGAAAATTGTAGTACCTAACAAAAGTAAACACACTTAAAGTTTCCTCGGGCTGTAACAGGGAACATACTTTAAAATTATAGCATTCCCGATACACCATCTCGCGTTAAAAGGTTTCGAAGCTATAAAAGTTTTCATCCCTCGTTTTTCCGAAATTATGGCATCTAAATCTAACGAAGTTATATTACTTGAATAGACACTGAAAACCGCGAGTGGATATAACAGAGGTATACGTATAAGTTTGTGTGTGGTTTTATTATATTTGAAAACGCGCAGTTGCAATACTGGCTCTAACAAAAATAACCAAAAAAATTATTTTTATAATGGTAAGAATGTTTTTTGATATTTTTTTACGTCGAACTAGATAATAGTTACATATATCATACTTAACAGAAATAAAACATTATATTGTGTGTTCAAAAGGACCTACGCATTTCCGTAGGTAAGGTGTGAAAAGTTTTAGTTCTGCTTGCCCCAGGGAAGAGTGATCTTCTTGCATTTCCAACTATAACGAAATAAAATACTTCACGTATCTCAAGGAAGTTCTTGTGTTTCTGTGACAACTTTACTGCCATTTTCAAAGTTAAAGTCAAAGTCAAAACATTTATTTCAGATAGGCACTTTTGAACGTCAAAATTTCATTTTTCTAAACAATATTCTCCCTCTATACGAGTATTTCCTAGAATTTTCTTGGTTTATTGATTTATAGTTGTCATATTTTATGGTCGCAGTCCAGAATCCTTCCATGATTTGTGTGGAGTGTTGGATTGTAACAGAAAAAAAAGGTATTTATAAGGAAAGAGTTTTCAATTCTACGTCTTGCGTTCAATTTGATTTGATTTCAATTCGTTACAGTTTGGCACCGACCCCAGAAACAGTAAGTTGATTTATTTTTTAAGAATTATTTTCTTTTACAATCCTTATGGAAAACTGAAAGCTATTTATCAGAAATATTCTTCCTTACCTACTACATCCTTGGGCTTTGTAACCCTTTCATAAAGAAGCTCCACAAGAACCTACCAACAAAACATTTACGATAAGCCGATTTACGTTTCCCTCGCAAAGAAAACCAGGTAAAAACACACCCTGTATTAATATAACCCGAAGGTTACATAGAGTAGTTATAATAACTCAACTGAATAACTATATCCTGGCTCCAGTTCGCACCGCAACTCTCTGGCTAGCAATAAACGCCTCGAGAAATATTTTCACATCGTTGTGGATGTTAAAATGAAAGTAACTACACCCTGTAGAGCAATAGCAGCCCCTACACCGCGGCGACGGATAATGCTGAATATTTCGACGAGTTACATAATTTTATTCATGAGCCGACTCCGATTGTGTATCAAACCTTTCGTAATAGTTTGTATACAATACGTTGATCACAACTTTCTCTATTGTTCTGTAGGAGTTGATAATCTGGTTACTGTACTTGTTTATTTAGGTACCTACATGATGGTTGAGTAGTCTTTTGTTTTAAATTATAGCGTTCTATTTCTAAACGTGGTTTGTTTAAAAAAAATCTGCTTCAATGTTCAAAGGCAGTTTTAGCTTTAGCTCTACCATAAACTATGTCAATATAGCCGATTGTCATGTGCGTCCACCGCAAACTATGCCAGCTAAGCTAACATGTATAATAAACTGGCTCAACTAGGCAAACTAACTTAGTTTAGCTGGCGGTGGACAATCGGCTTTATTGTCACCAAATAGGGAAATAAGCACTTTTGGCGAGGTTCTATCCACTTACGGGAGATTTTGCACTAAAAGCAAGAAAATTGCCTTTACATAATGTATGAAAAACCAAACGCTATTGACGTTTCTTTGGAAAACATGGAACACCACTCCGCCACCAAAATTAGTGGTGTGAAGTAATTCAGTGCTATTTTCATTTAGAGGCTTCGCACGAGGGCACACCGCACACCGCTGCGTACGCAGAAATAATAAAAGTAAAACACAGATGAATCTTATATTCGATTTGTAAGTAACGTCAACGACATTGAAGAGAAGAATAATAAATTTTGATTACTTTCTCACGTCCGCAATCGTGATTCGATTTCACAATTTTTCACCGCTCCCCTTAGGAAAATCATGATTAAAATGGAAAACGTTATTACTTTCAATCATCTATTTTTTCTTCTGCCGCGATTTTCAATGGCGATTAGAGGCTATTTACAGTCTATCAAAGAGGCTTTTTACTCATTGAATAGATGATGCCTATAGATTTTTCATCGCGTTATAAATAAAAAAGATTGGTGGAACAGTGTTCTTTAAGATTGAGTGTAGCAGAAGAACTTTTCGCGCAGAAATGCTTTTAAAAACTAATTTTATTCAAGTAAGCATCCTTATTTTTTTCATGTTATTCTTTCCTACCTACATTGAACTCATGCTACGGAAAACAAACGCTCCTGCAGCGTTGTTTACTAGTTACCAAGTAATAAAAAAGTTAGTTTGATAGCAGATTAGAAAGTACGCGAAAGAAGCGAGTTCGGACTGGAGGTTACGTGACTAAATAAATCTGACTCTCGACGTCGACCCGCCGCCCTAAGAACCGAGCAAACTTACAGAACTACGTATCGACAGCCCTGTCTCGAACATTCTAACTGTTAACACACGAGATGCTTATCTAGAATTAAAGGTTAAAACAGATTAACTTGGTAAAACACAAAGAGAAGCTTCGTTTAACTTTCACAACTTTCGAGAAACTATTAAATTGCTTAACGCCTTACTTAAGGTATTGTGATTGTGTTCACCCTCTCATGTGAGTATAAACAGAACATGGAATACATGTTACTCAGTGTTGTACGTATAATAAGCTTTCGCCCCGGGCGTCACTCAGATAGAATTCGTAAAACAAAAAAGTTATTTTTATCCCCCAAGGGTTCTACTTTCAACCAAAATGGATGTGACAAATAGACACATTGATATGTACGTATATTTTGTTGTATGATTTCTTGCCGATTTGGGAATGACAGGTAAACAAAGTCACTTGTGTAGGTACTCGTACTGTTTGACGGCTCAAGTGAGATCGATTGTTTATGTTTAGCTAGTCTTTTGACAAACCTAGAAATATTTTGTCACTTGTTAGTAGTGCTTACACATGCATTCAAATTGTTCCTAAAACATCACAAAAATTAAGTAGATACTTACACAGAGTGGAAAACGTATAGCAACAAAAGTCTTAAATACAATATTGTGATTATATATTTTATGTTTAGTAGTGTCCGACCGAAAATGCATTAAAATTAAAACGAAAAAGAAGCTTCGGCTTTAATCTTATTTTTGGCTGAAAACGAAAACGGACACGAAAATGATTCAGACATTAAAAAGTATTAATATTTCCGATGTCACTGAAATCATGTTTATTTATTTTTTACACCTAGATAAATAAAGAGCAAATATATACTTTAAAAGAAATAAAACACGATAATTCCATTAGAGGATACAACATTTTATCCTTATTTTAGGCCGAATGACGCGCGATAATTCACGAAACGCTGATTTTCGGCTTGCCCGAAGCTTCGGCTGGTTTATGGCCGAAAACGAAAATATGGCCGGATCATGATTTTTTTACCGAAAATGACCGAAAACGAAAACGAAGCTTCGGTTGGTCACTAATGTTTAGTAAAAAAAGGTGAGAATCAACAAACAACATTTCGGGAAGAAATTTCTGTCCAGGATCTAGCTCACGAAGCGAAGTCTGGAAAATCTTAAATTGGAAAGTTTTGAGACAGGGTCCAGCGCGTGGCAATATGCACCCATTGCTTGCACCATTTATTTTATTCAAAAGCTTAGCTTCTTTAAAAGAGACTTTTCTTATCGGCCATTACAAAATTTATAAGAATACGAAACATTTACAAGCCGCATGATTTATGGTTTATACTGAAACCAAGATGCTTGAATAAATTCCCGCTCATCAATTTTAATTTTGTATCAACCGTTGTCGACTGAAAGCACTCGTTCGAAAGATAAGAATATATAGATGGATCATTGAGTGTTTTGACTCCGAATCCGATGTTTATGAATGATTTGTTGTTTTTTATGACACTCAAAGGCCCGCTTGCACCTGGCAAAGTCGACCGAAAAGTTAACCCCTTTGATTTTACTTAAATATTAATATTTTAAAAGAGGGTGCTTTTACGAATACTTTAGTAGGTAGCTGGGGTGAATCATTACCGCCTAATACCATACTCTGCTGGATATAGGTACTAGGTACCTAGAGTTTATGAAATAGGGCGCTGCTATTAGGTGCAGTCCTTCTAGCTATGTAATGTCTAGCAATATAATATAACTTTGTACCTTCTTGTAGCTATTTAACACTTGTTATGACGTCATGGGCGTATAGTGTCCCGGAAAGTATAACAATACAAAATCTGTACATATTATAAATTGAAGTCACTTCTCGTGTTTGTTTGTGTGACCGTGTTGTTCTTCTAAATCACGTTACGGACTTTGAAAATGTATTCCAGAAGATTTGTGTGTAATGGCTGCTACACACAGTGCCGGCCTTGCCGCCGGCCATGTCGCACAGCACCACAGAAAGAAACGCAAAGAAAATGAAGGCGCAAAAGCCGGAGGCACGTGCCGCGCGGCAAAAGCCGGCGCAATGTGTGTAGGAGCCTTTAGTGTATATAAAATAAAGTACCTGGTCGACCGAGTTCTGTTCGTGTGAAAATAGATAAACATATCGTCCAGGTATACCAACGTTGTATTATATTCCCGAAGCTGTGAAAATAGAGAAAACGAATTTTCCTACATATGAGACCTAGCTGGGACTCCGTATCATAATTGCGACAAACAAATACGCGACTAATGCTAGGGCGACAGTACATGTCGACCATCAGCGGTGCGACAGCACATCAGGTCGACGAACATTTGTGCGACTGACTGTTTTCACGACAAACGAAGGGATGACGAAACTTTTTATAGACGAAGGATAGGTCGATAGAGCGATACAATTTCCTCTCGATAATCTAAAGCACGACAAACATTTCTGATGACGAAACTTTTGATCGACGAACGTTTCTGCTGCTGATTGTTTTCACGACAAACGAAGGGATGACGAAACTTTTTATAGACGAACGATAGGTCGATAGCGCGATACAATTTCCTCTCGATAATCTAAAGCACGACAAACATTTCTGATGACGAAACTTTTGATCGACGAACGTTTGTACTGCTGATTGTTTTCACAACCAACGAAGGGATGACGAAACTTTTTATAGACGAACGATAGGTCGATAGCGCGATACAATTTCCTCTCGATAATCTAAAGCACGACAAACATTTCTGATGACGAAACTTGGAGGTCACCAAATGGCATGGTAAAAAATGAATTGGACTACATACTAACCAATCTTCAAAAAAGTGTCCAGGACATGCAAGTGATCAATGTTAAATACCCTAGCGACCATAGATTGGTGAGAGCGACATTCAAGCTACAGTCTTCAAAAAAGAGTCGGAAAACCTATGGAAACAATGTTAAAAGTATCCTGGAAAATGAAAATGAAATAAAAATATATAAAGAGTCACTTCACAATAGTTTAGAACATGTTATTGACAGCCAACAATCGTACACAGTGCAACAACTTAACGATGAAATTGCTGCTGCTATAGATAGCAGCCTCAAAAAGGCTCATCTATCTTCAAAGCACACGAGTAAATTTTCTGTTATATCAGCTAATACTAGAAGACTGATGTCAAGGCGACAAGATATACAAAAAATCAAACCAAAAACAAGAAGCATGAAAAATGAGTTAAAAGCTCTATATAAGCTTATAAGCAAATATATATACTCTGACTACAAAAACCATCGTTCGAAGACCATCGAAAAACATATATTACAGTCTGGAAGCGTAAAGCGAGCTAACAAAGAATTAAGATCCCATAAAACTTGGATAGAGGGACTGAAAGTTTCAAATAAAACAACCTGCAATAGAAACGAAATACTCGAAATCGCAACTAATTTTTATGAAAATTTATATAAATCGGAAAATCAAGAATCCACTTTAATTATATCAAGTGGAACACCGTCAGAAATAGAAGACATAGATGAAGTAGAAATTTCAAGAGGAATAGCTAAATTAAAGACAGAAAAAAGCCCTGGACCCGATAAAATAACCAATGAAGCCCTGAAACTAGGATGTCTCTGTTTAGCGAGCCCTCTAACACAACTCTTTAATTTGGTGCTAAAAACGGGAACTACACCAAAGCAATGGACTGAATCAGATATAATTTTATTATATAAAAAAGGGGATCCAAATAATATAACTAATTACCGGCCAATAAGCTTGCTTCCTTCAATATACAAATTATTCTCATCAATTCTAGAGAAGAGAATCAGAAGCACTATTGAAAAGCACCAACCCATAGAGCAGGCGGGTTTCAGAAGAGGATTTTCTACTATGGATCATATCCACTCGATCGAAACCCTCATAGAAAAGTATCAAGAATTCAACAGGCCGCTCTACCTTGTGTTTATTGACTACCAAAAAGCTTTTGATACTTTGTACCATCACTCAATATGGGAATCTCTACATTCGCAAAATGTTGAAAACGTCTATGTGAAGGTTCTACAACACTTATATCAAAACGGTAAAAGCAGGATTAGATTGGAAACGACTGGACCTTCTATACCAATCAGAAGAGGAGTTAGACAGGGAGACCCTATTTCTCCAACAATTTTTATTGCAGTACTACAATGGGTCATTGGGAAACTGAACTGGGAGAAAGTCGGATTAAATATAAACAATCAATATATAAGTCATTTAAGATTTGCTGACGATATTGTCTTGATGTCAGAAAATACAACAGAGTTGCAGTCAATGATAAACGATCTCCACGCCGCAAGTCTACAAGTAGGACTGGAAATAAACCGCAGTAAAACCAATATTATGACGAACTACATAAAAAATCCTGTATACATAGAAAATGAAGCGCTAGAATATGCTGACACTTATATCTATCTAGGTAAGCAAATTTCGTTTAAAAAACAGAGAAACGAGCACGAAATAGAAAGACGAACTTCAATTGCCTGGAAGAAATATTGGAGCCTGAAAGAAATTCTCAAGAGCGATATGCCGGTCAGAATTAAACAGAAAGTCATGGATACCTGTATCCTACCATCATTAACCTACGCTAGCCAAACCTGGAAGTTCACATACCGAATGAAATCAAAAATTAGATCATGTCAAAGGAGTATGGAGAGAAGTTTATTAAAAATTCAAAAAATTCAAAAAATATCTCATACAACTATTAGAAACAAGACAAAAGTAACTGATGCTCTGTGCCACTGTAAAAAATTAAAGTGGCGCTGGGCTGGTCACGTAGCTAGGTTGACAGACAATCGATGGACTCACAGACTAACATCTTGGAACGGGCCATCAGGCACTAGGAAAAGAGGTCGACCTAATGCCCGATGGGCAGACGACATAGTACAAGTGGCTGGCGAACAGTGGATTAACACAGCGAAAGACAGGGAAGAATGGAAATCTCTAGAGGAGGCCTTCACCTTCAATTAACTGAGGGGTTCTTACTGAGAGCTTTAGTTATAATATAAAAATAAGTTTAACTTCATAATAAGTAAGAAATTGTCATATATGTTAGGTAAAGTATGTTTTGTAAAAATTTTTTTTTGTAAGAAATATAAGGCTTTTTTATTTTTAACCGACTTTCCAAAAAGGGGGAGGTTTTTTTTTCTATGTATGTACATCGATTACGCCGCGGTTAATCGACCGTTTCGCGTGATTCTTTTTTTGTTCGACGCGAAATAGCTGCCAGGTGGTCCCATAAAAATTTATTTCAGTTTGGTCTAGTAGTTTTTATTTTATAAGCATTATTGTTATTTGGACGATGTCATTTTGACGATACTTTGTATATTAGTATGTCGATAACTTTAACATTTCTAATCCGATTTGCATAATTCTTTTTTTGTTCGTTAGGGTACATATTCAAGTTGGTACCCTGGTCATCTAGTCAGCATATTATGATGATGGGATCCCAAGGAAATCGAGAAGAACACTCAATTTATAAGCATATAACTGTTACGTTTCAGACAATATCATACAGTTTGTTCAATTATTTGCGTTTGATGATGATTTCCTATGGATGAGCTGATGATGGAAGGTACAACTCCTCAAAGGTTAGGAGTTCAGAGAAAATTCTTTCAAAATTATACGTACATATGGATAGAGAATAGTATTCCTTGAGGCTATTAGGTTGACCTTGAAGGTAAATAACATTAACGTTTAGGTTACATGATATGCTGTGATTGTTAAATAAATAATAAGCGAACACTTCACATCAAAACCACAACTAAAAAGTAAAAAATAAAAAATTTTAACAAAAAAATTAAAACCGACTTCCAAAAAAAATACTACAAAGTGAAAAATTACTTTAATTTCGGAAGTCGGTGGCAAAAAACGAAAATTAAAAACTAAAGACACCGACTTCCGAAATTAAAGTTATTTTTCACTTTGTAGTATTTTTTTTGGAAGTCGGTTTTAATTTTTTTGTTAAAATTTTTTTTATTTATTTATTTTATTAATCTAAAGCACGACAAACATTTCTGATGACGAAACTTTTGATCGACGAACGTTTGTACTGCTGATTGTTTTCACAACCAACGAAGGGATGACGAAACTTTTTATAGACGAACGATAGGTCGATAGCGCGATACAATTTCCTCTCGATAATCTAAAGCACGACAAACATTTCTGATGACGAAACTTTTGATCGACGAACGTTTGTACTGCTGATTGTTTTCACAACCAACGAAGGGATGACGAAACTTTTGATCGACGAACGATAGCGCGATACAATTTTCTCGCGACAATCTAAAACACGACAAACATTTCTGATGACGAAACTTTTGATCGACGAACGTTTGTGCGACTGATTGTTTTCACGACAAACGAAGGGATGACGAAACTTTTGATCGACGAACGATAGCGCGATACAATTTTCTCGCGACAATCTAAAGCACGACAAACATTTCTATAATATTTTGTTGCTTCGTATACCCCTACATTGCAACTTTCATCGAAATCGTTAGAGCCGTTTTCGTGATCGTTATTACAAATATATACAATGTGGAGACTACAATACAACAATAAATAAAAATAGTTTGGAAAATCCAAAAGTGCACGCCTCATACAATACACTCATTCATAAACGAAAAAGAAATTCAAAACATAGTTTTTAACAAAAATGAACAATTTATCACTTTTCATGAAGTCGTAATGTCAAAGACTGACAAAGATATTTACTTGGCGGTTGCTAGGCAACATCAAGACCAAGGTTGAAAATATTTAGATAAAGATATTATATTTTAGTTAGTATTTTATTAATTATAATTAAACTACTTTGAATAAAAGAGCCATTTTCAATAGGGTTCCTTCTACGGCAGAAACGAATGTATAAAAAAAAAATTGACTCAATTAATTGATTTTATCGCAAGCTACAATGTTTTCAGGGTTCATAAATTGACGGACAGGAATTTTTTTTCAACTATTTTGATGCTTTTTCCATTTCTGCTGCATTAAATCAATTGTTAAAAAGTACAGTATTAATCTCCATTTAATCATCTATACAATGGTATATAAATTAAGTAGGTTCTGTGTACTAGCAGGAGTGTAACAATAAAAACAGTTACAGAAATGGGGCAAAAAAATTTTTTAGATCGTAGAGCACACTCTAATGCTTCGCATTAAGAGTCGTGCAATACTGGCACTACCAATGCATAAGAGTATTTTGGAACTGTCAAATAAATCCTAGCTTCGAAATTGAAAAATGAGTTTTTCAAACAGATTAAATTTAGTGTATGCCATATCCACCCTAAGCCTATAAATTCCGTTATCCAACTAGGCCTAGAGTGGATTCTCGGGCAAATGTTTCCAAATATCCACCTTAGGGTGGATTTTTGGGATAAACAAAATAACCCGAGCCGACTATGGATTTTGCCGAGCTATATTGACTAAACTATTGAATATTTTCAATAAAATTTTCGAAGTGTATAGAGTGCCGCGAGTATTCTTGTGGCACTCTAGTGTCACTGCCTCGGCCCGGCTAGGGTGCCGTGAGCGTTGCATTGTCACTGTCACTTGTTATTTAGGTTAGGTTAGAACTGTGACCACACAACGCACGAGCCGAGCGAGCGTAGCGAGCGGTGCCGCGGTAGCGGCCAGCGAAGTGCCAGGGTCCGTTTAGGCACAAGAGAATGTAATGTTTTGGGAATCTGGTGTTTTACAGCGATCTTACTTCGACAATCAAACAAAATACCAAGTGACGTGACGTAGTGACAGTGACAATGACAATCCAATGGTTGCGGCACTTTGGCCGGGTCGAGGCGGTGTTACTAGGGTGCCTGTAGTGGCACTTTATCCGATAGGGATAGAGTGCCACTGGTGGCACTCTATACACTGCCTAAAATTTTTGTTTACAGTATGGGAACGTCATTAGGGACACGCAGTTCAATTTTTTGTTGTATTGTCGTCTCCACCTTGTATAGGTACATACAAATATTGCTCGTTTAATAGGATATTAAACTTAGATAAAATAAAGAAATCTGATGTTTTGTCAAGTCATAAAAACCTTGCGATGCAGGGGCGGTTTGCTTGTTAGAATATAAACATAATACAGACAGGCATCAGTTAACAAATTCTCGGAAACCCGCGACTTGTAGTCCTTTAACGTCTCCAGTTAGACGAAGCCAGATATTTTTTGCATTTGAAAGTAAGGAAGCTTTGCTCTTCTTTCGTTTGCCTTGCGTATAAAACTGCAAGCTATTTCTTAGTAAATTGCACAGCAGTATCTAGGAACAGCTTTATGCTAAAATACGAAACCTAATTATCAAGATGAAACTCTACACTAGGAAAATATTGTCCTTTCAGATGTAAAAGATAAGTCTATTTTAAAAAGCATCCGTATGTAAACATTTATGCAATATTTTTAACCGACTTCTTAGAACGGAGGAGGTTCCCAAACCGTCTGTTTAAATTTTTAATTTATTTTAGAAATTCTTTTTTTCATTTGGTAAAGAAAGCTTGCGCGGTAGTATTAACTTTTCTTCGTGTTTGGTGTGTGTGTTGAGGACAGGAGGCAGGCAGGGCGTCTTCAATTAGGCTCATAGAAAGTACTGACAAAAATGTATTTCCTTTTTTACAATTATTACTTATATGGAAACGTTATGAAACGTACGACCGATCCTGTGGTCCGTAATGCTACTTTTTTGGCGGCACGATGCCGCCGGCGACGGCGCGCGGCGCGCGAGCCCGCGCATGCGCGCAGTGCTGAAGCGCGGCCGTGGAGCTCTCCAGAACGATAGATGACGCTGCTTGACGCAACATCGACCGCCGTCTTCTTCGTCGCTCATAGATGGCGTTGCTTGTCGCAACATACCGGCAGCCTTGGAAGATCCGTCTTCCAACTAAACAGGAGTCGCGCTAGCTTCGTTTGTGGAAACCGGCAGCGGGCAGATTTTCGAGGAAGCACGCTTGATGGTGCCTGTTGATGTTCGGATTTCTGCAACTCTCGAGATGCCATCTTTCCCTGGGAACAGATTAATAATCCTACCCATTCTCCACTTAAATGGTGGCAGGTTATCTTCTTTAATGACAACAAGACTGTCTTTAGCTATGTCGTCTGAATTATGTGCCCACTTTGTTCTGCGCTGCAGCTCAGACACATATTCCTTTGACCATCGCTCCCAAAAATGTTGTTGCAGCTGTTCCAGCCGACGGTAGCGACAGGTAGGTGTAGATGTCGTCGTGAGGTCTTCACTGGCAGGCGCAGTCAACGGCCGGCCGATTAGGAAGTGAGCAGGTGTGAGTGGAAGATAATCAGTTGGATCTGCGGACATAGGTGACATAGGACGGGAGTTCAGGACGGCCTCAACCTGTGTCAATACCGTACCAAACTCCTCGTATGTTAGCTTAGCATTACCTACGACACGTCTCAAGTGATACTTACACGACTTCACTCCTGCCTCCCATAAACCACCAAAGTGAGGCGCATAAGGCGGAATGAAATTAAATTTAATATTATTACTACTAGCAAAATCCATAATTTCGTTAGTTTTTTCCAATATAGCTGAAAGCTCCCTTTCAGCTCCAACGAAATTTCTACCGTTATCGGAAAATACTTGACATGGCTTACCGCGTCGTGATATGAATCGTTTGAATGCCAATAGATAATCTTGAGTGGACAAAGAACCAACTAATTCTAAATGCATGGCTCTGGTAGCAAAGCAAACGAATAAACAAATGTATCCTTTAATTAGTTGTGAACCTCTGCCTTTGCGATTCAATATAGATATAGGCCCGGCATAATCAACACCACATCGCATGAACGGAAATCCAGCTTCTAAACGTTCGGCAGGGAGATCACCCATCTGTGGAGTTAACGTATTTCCTTTCATACGAATGCAGGTTACACATTTATGAACCACTTGCCTTGCTAAGTTACGAGCTCCAAGCACCCACCATCTATCACGCATGGTAGCCACGAGAAGCTGAGGTCCAGCATGAAGTAAACGTTTGTGTTCGTACGAACACAATAACCAAGTAAAACGATGTTTACGACACAACAACACTGGATGTTTCTTATCATAATCAAACTTTGAATTACTAAGTCTGCCACCAACACGGATTATATTATCCTTATCTAAAAACATGCTCAAGCCTAATATTTTATTACTAGATTTATTATTTAGATGCACCTTTTCTTTAAGGTTATGATATTCCTTACTGAATGATTGAGATTGAACTAAACGTGTCAACACAAGTAATGAACTGTCAATCTCGCTCACGGTCAATGGACCGGTTGTGCGACCTTGACCGGCACGCGATGCACGTAAGTTAGAAATGTACCGTAAGATATACGCGACTGTTCTTTGCAAACGATTAAAACAAGAAAACCTTTCGAAATGAATTATATTATCAGTTTCTACATTTAACAAATTTGTAGTTTTAGAACATTTTAATTCCGGTAACTTACTCTGAATAAACTCTGTATCATTCATATTTGTTTTCAACCAACTTGAAGTCGGTTCACGAAGAAAAGTTGGACCACACCACCACAAACTAGTGTTGTCTCCCTTTAACGTATCAAAGAGAACACCTCTTGATAATATATCAGCAGGATTGTCCTTACTTTTAACATGCAACCAAGTAGTGTCGCTCGTTAATTCGTTTATTTGCACAACCCTATTCTGAACAAATGTTTTTAACAAATGTGGTGATGTCCGAAGCCAACCTTGAACTATAGTGGAGTCAGTCCAGAAATAGACCTTATTGAATTTAAGCTTAAGTGAATTTATGATTTTGTTATAAAGTTTAGCTCCAACCAAAGCTCCACACAATTCAAGTCGTGGAATACTTAATGATTTAATTGGTGCGACTTTACTCTTAGCACATAATAATCGACTAGTAACCTGCGACTCATCAACCTTTGTGTGTGTGCGTATGTATGCGCATGCACCGTACGCCGCCTGAGAAGCATCAGTAAAAATATGCAACTCTTTATTTACAGCATTAGTACACATGACATAACGCGGCACTAAAATTTCGGGCAAATATTGCAATGAATTAATAAAATTAATCCAAACACATGCAATTTGACTTGGGACTTCATCATCCCAACTTATTTTTGTAAGCCATAATTTTTGTAATAAAACCTTAGCCGTGGTAATAGCTGGTGCCAATAATCCCAGTGGGTCGTAAATCTGTGCGATGACTGACATAATTAAACGTTTAGTTATCTTCGTATCACTATCCTTGTTTAGACTTGTTGAGAAATTAAATAAATCGTTCTTGTTAGACCAACCGACACCGAGGGTTTTAGACTGACAATATTCACCAATACATAAATCTTTAGTACATTCTGAAGTCACATCAAAATTAAAAGTCCATTTCCTTAAGGGAAAACAACCGGTTTGTAGAACTGCGGACGTTTTATTGCAGATATCCAACAACATGTCGCGTTGATCATGCCCCGTTATCAGATCGTCAACATAAAAATCATCACTTATAACGCTAGTGATGACGTCATCCTTGCATTCCTTTGCCAACTGTTTCAAACAACGGTTGCTAAGATACGGTGCTGATGCAGTGCCATACGTCACTGTATTGAGACGATAAACTTGAATTGGCATGCTGCTATCAGTTCGCCAGAATATTAGTTGTAAGTTACGTTGTTCAGGATGAATTAAAGTTTGTCTAAAGAATTTTTCAATATCTGCGCAAGCAACATATTGATATTGCCGAAAACGAAGCAATATTGAAAAGATATCATTTTGTAACTTAGGGCCCACGAATTGAATATCATTCAACGAATTATCATTAGAAGTTGTCGCGCTTGCATCGAAAACGACTCGTAATTTGGTAGTCACGCTACTTTCGCGATACACCCCATGGTGTGGTATAATATAATGCGGTTTACGTAAACTATCAAAATCCTCGACACGCGTCATATGACCTAATTGTTCGTACTCGTTCATAAATTCACAATACATCTTTTTATAGTGTGGTAAACGATCTAGTTTCCTCTCTAAAGATAAGAAACGCTGCTTAGCAGAATTATATGAATCACCCAAGCAATTAGGTGATTGTTTAAAGGGCATTCTTACAGAAAACCTCCCGTGATGATCGCGTTCAGTAGTCTGCAAAAACAACTCTTCGCAAAAACGATCGTCCTCAGTAATAACTGGGGGAATATGTACTTCTTCGATTTCCCAGAACTTTCGTAATTGAGAATCAACTAACGTCAAATTGCACTGAACATTTGTCATGCTAGCCGCTAATGAACGATTATTATTATAAACTGGACCGGATATAATCCAACCTACCATTGAATCTTGTAAGTACGGACCGGTGTGAAGTTTAATTTTATTTTCTTTTAGCAAATCCCAAAAGACATCGGCGCCTATTAATAAATCTATGTCACTCGGTACATAAAATTTGGGATCTGCAAGTAGAATATTGCTAGGTATACTGATAGCATCACTATTAACGTGTGTCGAAGGTAACTTCGAAATGATACTAGGTAACACTAAACAATGTAAGGTTGTATTAAAATCATATACCTTAGAACGAATATTAATATCGCACTTGTGACTGGACTGTGAAACGGTTTGTCCAACACCACAAACACGTATAGTGGACTGTATGATAGGTATTTTCAAACGTTTACATAAGCTTTGAGCTATAAAACAATTTTGACTGCCGCTGTCGAGCAGAGCGCGCACTGTGTGATATCTGTTATCAATATCAGCAATCTCAACTAACGCTGTAGACAGCAAGACAGTCTCTAACGATTTAGCATTATCTATGAACGCGTTACAACTACGATTATTATCAATATTGTCAGCTGTTTTACTAACGCAGTGTAATACAGAAGACTGTGGCAACGTATTATTGATAACGGAAAGTTGTTGTGACTTATTTGGAATAACGCTAATATTATCAACATGAATTAATGCATTATGTTTCTGTTGACATAATTTACAAGGACCGAAATTACAATTTTCAATTGTATGAATGTTTGTACGTAAACAGTTTTGACAAATGTTTTTTGACTGAACTAAATTTAATCTTTCTTGTACCGACATATTTAAAAACTTAACACATGAATATAATGCATGGTTGCCACTACATAATGGGCATGTCAAGTTATGTTTATTTGTTTTACCTTTAGTACCTGATGAGACCTTATTATTATTATTCGCACTCGCATAACTAAGTGTAGTTTGTGAATTAGACTGTTTTTTATGATCAGCTGACTGTCTACCTTCATTTTTACTTTGTGAATGTGACTGAATATTTTTACTATTACCTGAATTAATCATGTCTAACATGTCAGACCTATTGTTTAAAAACGTTAATAAGTCTTCTAGTTTTAATTTAGAGGTTTTATTAGAATCCCTGATATATGAGCTTCTGTAGTTTTCCCACTCGCGTTCAGTAGCAGAGTCAAGTTTACTGACAACTAAATAAATGATAAGCATATCCTCAAGTGAAGATTCCGGTTCCTTAAGAGAATTTAGGGCTCTCAGATTACGCAAAACACAATCTACCAACGTTCTGATCTGTGCTGGACATTCCTTAGCCAGTGAAGGTGCCGCAAACAAAGCTTTCACATGGTTGTGTATCAATAGCCTATTATTTTGATACCTAGCTTCAAGCAGGTCCCACGCATTACTATAGTTAGGTGCAGTAAACTCTAACGAACTGATAACATGTAACGCAGATCCACTGAGAGACGATTTTAGGTATTGAAATTTCTGTATTGGATCTAAGTCATCGCGATCATGTATCATTGAAATATACGAGTTCCTAAATTCCAACCATTTGTCGAAGGAACCGTCAAAGGCAGGTAACTTTATTTGCGGTAATTTAATGGACACCGATTTCCCGGACATGCACTGAGAACTATTCGATTCATTCTGTTCACCGTCGCCTATCATGTGTTTTGCTGTAGCTATAATTGAATAGTATTGGCATTCAAACAAATCTCTGTACTCTAAATGTGACAGTAATTCTTTTTCATCTACCATTCTTTCTATTTTAGATTGCACGTCGTTAAAGTCGGCAAAGAAAATGGCTGCCGACTGAATACGCATCTGCAGTTGAGTTTTAATAACAGAATCTAAACATGATCCATCTAATTTATTAATATAATTTGCGAATAATGATAATCTTCCTTTAGTTACACCACGTTGTCTTTTAAGATCAGATATCGTTTCCTCATCACTCATTTTGGTGGTTTACGAAAGTAGGTACTCACAGTTTTGTATGTTCAGTCGTGTTTTCTCACCTGAAAACGGCCCCAGCACTGCCAGTAGATCTGATTGCGATCAGTTCTGAAACGTTTAGGTACGATATTAACACAAGGCGAAGACACAGGGGAAGGAGGGAAAAGGGTGACTGGATAACCTGACCGTTGCTGGCTGCTGCATCAAGGGCTTCTGCTCAGTACTCTGTGGCTGGGCTTCCAAGTCTCCCCAACGTACTTCTTCTTCGAAGTTCCACTCGCTTCCTCAATTCTTCAACCCGGCTCGTCACGTGGCTGATATCTTGATCCGGCTCGAAGGACCAATGTTTGGTGTGTGTGTTGAGGACAGGAGGCAGGCAGGGCGTCTTCAATTAGGCTCATAGAAAGTACTGACAAAAATGTATTTCCTTTTTTACAATTATTACTTATATGGAAACGTTATGAAACGTACGACCGATCCTGTGGTCCGTAATGCTACTTTTTTGGCGGCACGATGCCGCCGGCGACGGCGCGCGGCGCGCGAGCCCGCGCATGCGCGCAGTGCTGAAGCGCGGCCGTGGAGCTCTCCAGAACGATAGATGACGCTGCTTGACGCAACATCGACCGCCGTCTTCTTCGTCGCTCATAGATGGCGTTGCTTGTCGCAACACTTCGGTAGTTTTTAAGTTAGCTTCATTAATACATATTTTTTCCACTTAGCTTATGTTGTTTATGTTATAAGAACTTCCTGTCTCTAATATGCAATGTGTCTGGTCACCCGTGACCGACACGTTAAGGCAAAGCAATATGATCAATTTTATCGACAAATCTAACATAATAAGGCGTTTTGCCCCTACTGTTTTGAAATGGTTAAGTAAAACAAACAACCGAATTTTTTCACACTTTTTAAGTTTCAAGTATTTAATGGGATTTTTAGATAAACCTTTCAGTGTCAACTTATTGTCTACTTTTGTAGCTGTCAAACGAAACCACAATTATATCTGTAGGACCTCTAAATTGGTAGATATTGCAAAATAAATGAAACAACTGTATCAGTTAAAAAAAACAGTCGTGGTAAAATGCCTTAATAAGTTGGATTTGTAGATAAAATTGATCTTATTACTTCGCCTTAATGGGTCGGACACCGGTGACCAGACACACTGTATACATTGCAAGTAGTAGTATACGAATTTGTGTAGGGTAAGTACCACAACTATAAAGTGAAAAATAAGAACATTTTTACAAAAAAAAAAACAACCGACTTGTAGTGGTTACACCGCCACATACAAACTACGCAGCGAAGACATGACGACATGACTTAAAAAAACTACCCTACAAAGTGAAAAATAACTTTTCCTAGATGGCAACTTTTTTTTTCTAAATATTTGATAGGAACTAAATATATATTTATTATTATAACTAACGCATAGCGACTGGGGTAAAAAGGTAACATTTTAAACCTAATAATTGGTGGCATTTGGTGAAATAATTTTGTACGGGATCCTACGCATAAATAAATTAAATGCTCAACTTTCAAATTTCATTATGAAACACTGAAGCTATATTTCTATTCGAAATTTTCGTAACTGAGTAAACGAAAAACACTCCAACCTCAAACACAACTTAAATTTATTAACAGCAATAACCAACCAGGTCAAATAAGTAACTTTTAAATTAAATATTTCCGTTAAAATGTTAAACTAATCCAGAGTTCAGACCATCCATACAAAATTAGTGTTGGAGTGGATACTGTGGGTAGGTCCACTTAATCACAAAGTTGGTTCACCTCGGGCGAGTTAACTCACTGCTCACCTTTATTTCCTTTTAATCTTAAATTAACTCGGAAACAATTCTGTTGGATTACCAACGTCGAACAGTAACCGTACATTCGACAACAAAGGTAACGTAACTAACGTTAAATGTTAATGTGTGTAAAACAATCAAGATCTTTTTGTTTTTCTTATTTAAAGCTCGATATGACGCAATAACCAAAGCAATATTTGTCGTCCTATTACAACTGATATATTCAATTCCGTAACTTTTGTTTTTGACTGTACCTACACACCAAAAATAAAATTGATATCGTGCCTTATTAGAGTATTTTGTTGGTAAAGATAAATTGAAAATCGAATTTTCGATATCCTTAAAAACTTCCTTCATTAACTAGAGAATTGAACGGAAATCCTTTTCAATGGACATTTATACAGGTGGGTTCAGGGATCATTAATTTATTGAAAATACGAAAATTGGATCGTTTTCATGACTTTAATGTCAATAAAAATTTTGCTTTCTTCGTTTAATTTTAAATTGCTGCTCTGAATACGTAGGTACTGAACTTACAAAGATGTTAAAATATAAATCAAGAGTTTAGGAATAGTGGAAGACCATGTTAAACGAGTGTTTACAGCTATTTTCTTATCTTATCTTTGGTGCGCCTGTGTAGATGCTACCAACAAATAAGTTCTACGTTTGTACGACTTTTTAAAGAGCGCTCAGATGGCATCACCGCCCGCCAGGACGCCAGATGAGTTGAGCGCAGACGGCGGGAATTGTCTCAATACAGTCGCGAGACGGGTCGAGACGCGACAACTCACACAATTTTTTTGTAGAAACTGCTCTTTTCGCCATCCGCAAGATTAGATTCAAGAGGATAAATCTCTCCTTCCCCCCACTTGTGTCGCCCGTTTTGTGTGAAGGCTTTATGCGGGATTATTTATACAGAACATTTCGCTTACCGACTTGACATACTGAATAACGCCATCCTTTAATCTCGGTACGTTAGAATAGTCGGCAGCCACCTTCTAACTAGAATGCTGCCATTCGGCTTCAGAAATAAACAGAAAAAACATGCTAAAAGCTCCCTTTTAAGAGGTTCCTAAAAGACTTTATGTTGAAAGCTCGCTTCACACAGTATTCATTACCGTAATTATTTGCCGGTGCGATGCAAGAACGTCACGCCGATGGCTGAACTGTGGATATAAACACAAAATTACATTGAGACCGGCACGTAAGAAGCGAGCAATTCCTGATGTACCATGAAGTTAGATTGGAAAACTTCTCATGCTGCAACGTGCTATTGCTCTGTGCCTGTTCTACTGCGGCTCTCATATTACCGTAACTAGTAAGCAATACCTATTTATTCAAGTTTACAATAAACATGTAGAAATTGGTAAAGTATGAATCCTATCCTAACTTTATATTATAATAATATGTATAATAATCCTTACTAATATTATAAATGCGAAAGTGAGGTTGTTTGTTTTTTTGTTTGATAAGCTTTCACGCTAAAACGGCTGAACGGATTTGGATGAAATTTGGCATATGGGTAAACCATGACCTGGAGAAGGACATAGGCTACTTTTCATCCTAGATCGCAGACGAAGTCGCGGACAGCAGCTAGTAATAATATTATAAATTCGAAAGTGAGTTTCTTTGTTTGTTACGCTTTCACGCTAAAACGGCTGAACAGATTTGGATGAAACTTGAGAGATCGGTAGCCTGGGACCTGGAGAAGAACATTAGTTACTTTTCATCCTGGATCTCAACAGCTAGTTAATGTTATTTTGGAAATATCAAAACGAAAAGATTTATTAGAATTCCTCTCTTATGATTTGTTGTTAAGAAAATATAAAAATTTGTTGGGGTGCTGAGTATAATGTATTATAAATGAAATCCCTATTTCACCGCATAACAATAAAGCTTGCAAACAATATTATTTACAGAAGAATTCAATGTACAAACTCTACTAGAATTACCGGAGAACAGAAGCCATTGGAGCAACGGTTGAACCATCGAAACGAATCAGGTTACCGCCTTACCAACGGAACTTTAAGATTTTCATTTAAAACTCATGTAGAAAATATTATAATCCAGCTGTTCAGAATTTTTCCCCTAGGTAATATTGCTTCTAGACGTTTGTCGTAAACAGAGGCTTTGTTGCAGCAATTTCCACGATACCACATTTCTGCGAGATTAAATTCGTAATACGGCTTCCGTTTGGCTCAGTTCCGTATTCAGTGCGCCTACTACAGGAATTTGCGTAAACGTTTACAGATATCGAGTTCTCGCCACGAATCGCATGCAACTCGATATTACCACCGGGTGACTACCGGCTGCATCCGACCCGCGCCTTTGATTATATCGCCGGAGCTTTAACATTTCCACAAACTCGTCACATGATGCATGATAAAGGAAATAGATTGTATTCGAATACTGCCTGCCTATCGCAATCCATAAACGTTATGTTGACCAACTGAACAGATTTAGATCTAGACTTTATTACTGTGTAGCTTCATTCGAAATAGCATTTTAATGTCTCCCGACTACCTGAACATATCGTTAACTTTAGATCTATTAGATACAAGATTAAACACATTAGCGGCCACAAAATCTTTATTGCAAAGCCATTTTAACGAACATTCGTTCCTTGAATGCCGTTTTCATAGCCTCACGTTCACTCCATAAAAATATAAACTTCACACATTGTATCAATATGAGCGAAATTACATTTCAACACGTTCAGATAATACATTTTAAAACCGCTAGTATTGTACGGGAAACCGTTTGGCCCGATTTCATGAAACCTGAAACCAAGGATATTATTTTAAGAAAGGTTTATGAATATGTTAACAAGACTGAATAATACGAACAAGATGGCCGTTTGTTGTCGTTCTAGTACCTACCTACCAAGTAATAGAAATTCAAATTCAGTAAAATTAAATCTAATCACGAGCGATCGGGAAAATTACTGGTCGTTTCTTTGCGCAAATATAAATTGGTGAAAAAACCTGCCGCATACTGAAGCCGACGACAGTTTAATAAAGACACAAATTTAATAACGAGTATTCTTGAAATATTCCTATCATTAATTTGCATTTCAACGCTATTTTCGTTTCTTTAATTGTTATTAATAGTCGTACGTAGTAGGGGTCTTGGGGAAAATGGGATCTTTTTCAGAATGGCTTATTTGTCAATGTCAGAGCGGCAGTGACGCTTGCGTCTGTTTCTGATAGCCTCGTTGTTTCGTTTTATTGGTTAGGCACGTTTTCTTTGTGACTGACGTATGTATGTAGGACATAATTATTTACGGAATCGGAGGTCGAATGAACAGCGATTGAACTCGGCTATATTAATCGCTACTCTAGTCTGAATAATTCGATTGTTTCGCAGAATTTCAGTACCATAGTACACCTATTATATGTAGGACGTTCTTAACTCTTTAGCAAGTGTAAACCTTTGATTGATACGAGTCTTATTTAGATCCAATAAAATACACTGTAAAGTTATAGTTGGCAAAATGGTACTTACATACAAGGTACTATGTAGGTACGTTAACATGCATACAGACATGGACAAATTGGATTAGGGTTCCTCAGGTAGAACGTATCGACGTCCTCAGCTGAGGTGAAATCGAGACGTTTGGGAGAGGCCGGCCGATATTGTGGATAAGAGCACTTCTACTCAAGATATTGAGCATAGCGAGCCCGCCTTCTAAGGTATCGGTTACACTGAACACACTACTATTATGTTCACCCGACCGGAACTAGGAGCAAACACATCAATATAACCTACATCGTATGATCGCTGTATGTCGATAGTAAGACCGCATTATATGCAAATTATTGGCAAATACATTTGGAAAGTATGTCGTCGCATGCATCTTGCTTCATGTCAGTTCTCTAGTGCACAAACACCAGCCATTTGTCATTTTATTAGTCTCGCTCCGCAATATTCTGCGAAATAACTCTGTAGTCGGGGCGAGATTGCTTCCCAGTTTACTGCCCCGACTTGAGACAGGGAAGTGAGAAAAAGTTGTAAATTTGCCGCCGAATTGGACGTTTATACAACTCGACTGACCTCAAATGCCTTAACCGCTTTCGTTACGGACCTGGCAAAAATTGAACTCCCTTGGATGGTTCTACCGATAGTTTTAATAACGTCTCGTAGTTACGGGAGCCATGAAACTGTATGTAAGTACGTAACTTTATTTTTGTGGTCGGGGATTTCTCGCTAGCTTGGTTGGCTCTATACCGAGGTAACGGGTTCGAATTTGGCTCAGTACAAATATTTGTGAATGAGGTTGGGTATTACGTGTAAGGTAAATTAAGTGACCCTACAAATTCAGTATACAACATAAAAACAATTTGGTGAAAAGGATTTTTTAACAATTACACGACCGGTCTACGTAAATTTTTTGCACATGATAATTTAGGTACTTATCTACAAACAACAAGTCCTAGCCCTTCATTAAATATTTCCACGAGGAATCACGCTCAAGTCCACAGGGTTCGAAAAGGCAACAATGGCCGGACTTCCTTAAAAAGTGCTTGTATTTTGTATTTCGTCCAGTTTAATTACATTGCATTTTTACCAAAGTTCCCTCTGTTTGCAGCGGACATTGCTGACAGTGGCACAATTCCCGCGGACTTTACCTAGTTTTTTATTTTAACCTACATTGAAAGGCGAAGTTTTTGGTGCAACTCTGTCAGTGTCGATGGAGTCTTCGTTTCTTGGTGCTAGGTCTTTTACCACAGTTACCAAACTACTTAACCGAAAGTTTTTCATTTAAAATGGAATTGCTTTGTAAATTTCCTTTATTATTAAAAGTTTGTTTTTAAAAACATCGAGGATTAGGTCAGTCAGAAAATAAATATATTATTTTCCTCGTAAATGTTAAAAAAGGCAACGCACAAGGAACAGTGGGAAGCTATAGGGGTAACCTTTTCCCAGCAGTGGAACAAGACACGTTGAATAAAAAATGTTCAAAAAAATATTGTGATCCCGCAATAAAGGCTAGCTAAAAACCTAAGTGCCTACTAAACACACCATGCTGGGGAACATCTTATTCTGCGTTATATTTCCATTTCATTTACGCCAAGACATTTCATTTCATTTTAACTCAACGACAATATTTTCATACTTGATCGACGAACATAAAAAAGAGCCAATACATTCCCCGTTCACCGCCCCGTAACTCAATCATAAGTCATAAATATAAATTTCAATTCACATTAATATCTTTCCTAGTAATAAAAACCGCGCAACAAATTATTATCCGTGCCGTGGCCATTAGCAAATTGTGTAATTTTCCTTTTTCAACTTCTGTTGGCCCGGGCAAAATTACTTCGACCCCGCAACCCGGCATTTAAACCAAGAAATGATGAAAATTGACTGTAATAATTACATGAATCAAATTATTCCCTAGCTCGGCACTGGTACATGGGTTCTAAAGAAATTATGTAAATTTTTGAAACTGTGTGAATTAATTGTCTCATTAAAAAGTATAAAAATGTTTTTTAATTGTAATTAGCGCTGTTGTTTGCGCGTCTGCGAAAGGTTCTATCATTTTTCTTCATTGTCTTTTATAACTTAGTATTTTTGTTTTCCTTTTCCGGGCCAAGAATTGTAAAGTCCGTCCATTTTTTGCTGTCATAAGTCAGAACGCTTATCTAAATACACGTTAACATTAACGGCTGACACATAAACACCGAGTTTGCGAGTAATGGAATGAAAAACGGCCAAGTGCTTAATGTCGAATTGATAATATCCCGTATTGCACGCTATTCCTCAAGTATGATGGGGGAGAGTTTCCAAAAAGAGGCCCATAACTTGTTGCGACGCCTGTAAAACGTGATGAAAAGCGACGGATCTGGACCCGAGCCAGTGCGCAGCGGTCATTCCTTTTTCTTTGCCAGGCATCGAAACTTTGCAATGCTTCGATTACTACTACGTTACACATATAACATTGTTTTAAAAATATGTTAGCATTTCAGGTTTAAGTCGAGGTTTTCGGCCTTTTAATGATAAATGTTCGTTTATAAAGCTTCTACCTGTTGTGCAATTTTGGAATTTTAATTAGTACAATGTTTTGAATTATTCACGACTACATGCAAGTAAGCCAGGGAAAAGGAGTAGGCCGTCAACTACAGCAGTTTAGCAGACTTCCCCTTGCCTTCAAGTTTAAACTTTATTTTACACAAACACGCTAATTTCATATTGTTACAACACATTCTGTTTCTTTGTTAACTAAAAAAGATTCAAATAGAGTTGTGTTCCTACATGTATATAAAACACAATGTGGCTTTCAAAAGCATTATACCAAAGCGAGCAAAAGCAGTTTGACAATAGGAGCAAAGGAATTCATATTTGCTACTGTTCCCTCTCACGGGCACGGAATTTAAATGAACTTTGGCCAACAACAATGACACTAGAGACTTTTGTTCCATGAACAATACATTTTACCGGTAGAATTAAAAACTGCGGACAAAAGAGTACAAATTCATAATGCAGCCGCAGCCGGGCGGCGATTACGTGCAGCGTTCTGTCATGTTGTGCTTACAAGAATATACCTCGGACAATTTGAATTTAATCTTGATAACTAAGCCAAGTCCGGACTTCTATCGCCTTTTTTCATGCTTTGAATCCGACCTAGTCTGTCCCCCTGCTAGTTTCACTCAATATTTTTACTAGGTGGGCTTTTTCTTTTTATTTCACCATAGGAGAAGATGAAACACCTACATTCTATAAGAAAATAGTGACGAAGTCGAAACTGTTCATTGAATATTTTTGAAAAAAAGTAATTACTACGAGATGGAGGATGTATGTTTTGGATTGGCGTAAAAACGGCTGAACCGATTTGGAGGAAAAGGAGATGGCTAAGCCACTGCCTTTAGCATGTATAGAAATTTCTCACTACATCATAACATTCAAATATTCATTAATGAATTATTACGGTTTTATTATTTTCCTAGAACTTTCGTGAACTAATCAAATAATTAAAAGTATTTTTCCTGTTTTTTGTTTGACAAGAAGCACACAAAATTATGACGGCACTTAATAAATAGTGCTGTTTACTAAAAAGTGACAATCGATTCTTCTTTATTAGACTTGATTCGATTAGAACCAAATAAAAAAATTACCAAAAGCTTCGGAAAACGTGTAAACTCTTTGGTAAACTCTTTGTTTAATCTATGCAAATGATCCAATAACCATCACAATAATAAGAAACTATTTTATGTCGAAGAATGTTGGTTGAATAATAATCGACAAGAACAGTATTTTTTTTTTCAATTATTTTATCGATTCTGCTACATTCCAAGATGTTCTATACCATCTCTATTAAAAAATCAAACGTCAGTCAGGCCAGACGTGTGTCAGACGTCGTTTTTTCGTTTTGCTGTTTCTGGATATTTACTTTTGACCCTCGCTTATTTGTCGGCCTTATTGAGTGTGCTTATCTTCATACTGACTTTCCGCTACTCTACATGGACTTCCCTTGCATATTCATTCATTATGAGATGCATAAACTAGTCGTGTGTGGTGTAGACTGTGGAGACATATCACCTCTTCTTTACATGGTCTTCTACTCACTATCTTAGCATGATGGTAAACAATCGGTCGAGGTAAGTCATCTAGAGTTAGCTGAAATCATTTTACAACTACTCAATATGAGAAGCAACTAAGTGCAAAGCCGATTTCGAGGTTGTTTACCACAGTTCTTAAAATCTAATATAAACTCAATGGCAATGGATCAGAAAGACTCAGGTCTTCTTATAATTGTAACAACGACAAACTAGTTGCCTTAGATGTCATAAATTATTAATATGTTTATGTATTTGTTACATACTTGACTCATGTTAATAATTTTATTCTAGGTTTCAAAGGATGCCAACTTTTGCCATCCATGTTTTGAACGTCTGAGTTCGGAAATAGCTCCTGATGCACGTTTATTTGGGCATACCTACAATGTGCATCACTTGTGGCCGTTATGAAGTGCACAATACCATGCAGTGGAAAGGAACAATTCAATGTTTCAGAATGTACCGAGGTCACATCCAGCTTTCTATCAGGTAATTAAAATGATGTGTATTACAATGTGTTCTTTCATATTTAAATGCCCATCTAATGCATGAATGGATGGTCTTCCTTTTCGGATAATCAGTTCATCAGCCTGCAAATAGTCGGTCCTATCCCAGACCTCAATATTATGTGTCTAAATTGATTCAATGCTGACTTCACTATATTAATACTTATAATAAATATTTTGGATATTTTACACAGCACCCTAAACTAAGTAGAGCTTATATTTTAATACTTATACAACTTCATACTTTTTTTTGTAAACACCCAGACCAACAAAAACACGTATGTTCACAGTTCATCACATAAATATTTGTGGCTAGTGATGACTCCTTAAATATCCTATATTGACTTTTTCTTTTAGGTTATGAACTATGCGTGTCATCCCTGTTGGATGAGACATCAACGGCAGTCAAATCAAGATCAAAATCGAGTAAATCTTCCTGGACCTGAATCAAGACCTGAACTTGAAGCAGCATCTAGACCTTTACCTACTAGAACTTGAAATAAATTATAAGCGGGCTGCAAACACCTCAACACACTGTACGAGTATGTTTAATGGTTGTGTCTTTGAATAACTGTTACATGTAATCCCAGGATTTATAAAAAAGATGTTTGTTGAAAAACATAATTTTTATATTCCCCGCAGTACTAGGGTTTGTGAGACACATATATGTGATAGATATGTGTCTCACAAACCCTAGTACTGCTTTGCTCCATATTAAATAATTAATTTTTCATTCAATCATTTTGTTATTTTATTTCTGCAATAGCATTCTGTTTATGTACCGGCACAGATTAGTACAGATGATTCACTCAGCAAAATCATTTAAATAAAAAGCGACTCTTAACATACATAACATAACATAATCAGCCTATTAATGTTCCCACTGCTGGGACACAGGCCTTCTCTCCGTGAGAGGGAGAGGGCCGTAATCCACCACGCGGGCCCGCTGCGTGTTGTTGGATGTCACATGTCTTCGAATTTTTGGTTCTAGGACATGCATAGATGCACTTAGGACATGCCGGTTTCCTCACGATGTTTTCCTTCACCGTTTTGTGAGCAGTGGTGCTAAAATTATTTTACACAAAGTAAAGCGCCTGACTGGGTTCATCATGTTTCGGTTTCGAACCCATGACCTACAACTTGTAAGTCAGGGCCGTTACCACTGGGCCACCACTGATCACCAAAAGCGCCTCTTGCTACGACACAATAAAGTGCAGTTCAGGTAGCACAGTGCTAATTACATAAAGTTTTATTCACATAGAAGTTGCGGTTCTTACAATCGCGTAACTCTTTTATCTTCTGACTACGTTACGCCACCTGAATTGACCCGACGAGTCGAGCCAGCCATTGCGTACTTGTAGCTTCATACCTAAAATACGGAGTGCGCCTGGCCTGTCAGTGCGTATAATTATATGCGTTGGGTGATTTTCCCAACATGATCTTTTTTTTAACCTATTTGTTGAAGGTTGTTAACAAACGCCTAACTACAGTTCATAGCAAAATCTTTTTCTTGTGCAAGTTTGTATGCCTTTTGACGTAGGAGTTTCTACGATTTTATTTTCAGGATTGTAACGATATAAAAAGTTCCTGAAACTTTTTTCATACGCAATACTAATATTCACCTATTCAGCATTACATATTAATAGGTACAATGTTTATACATTGCTAAGGGAGTCGCCCATACTTCCATTTAGCCATGTCATTTGGCACAATATCCTGGATTAACTTATAGGGAACGTTCCCGTGGAATATTTACCGACATCCACACGGGCGAAGACGCGAGCGAGCAACAGCTAGTGGTTAATAAAACCTTGGCGTAATGACTTCAATCTTTCCAACACGAAAAAAAAGAAATAAACCTAAGTATTTCTTCACGTAAATACACTAATGATTTAGGAATCCTTTCTTATTTCAAAGGAGAGACGTTAATAGGCTTTCAAAAAACAAACGCTCAAGCTTGCGCTATAAAAACAAGATGGAATAACAAGGAACGTCCACAAAGCGATTGGTTCTGTAGACAGACGAGCCGACGACAGCCCCTTATCAGATGAAACATGTTATTTGTCTTGAGGAAAATACAAAAGTCAGCCAAATGCCTTCGTCCGGACAGGCCAAAGCTGGCGAACTGTTTAGGAATACAAAATGTCTCTGATCCAATAAAAATGCACGCTATACGCTACTTAAGGCAAACACTGTCCGAAATATAGAGCTGCGATAAAATATATTATACAAGAGTAATTTTAGAAGGCAGCCGTAAAAATGAGGGTTTAATTTAGACAAAAATTTTCTTGTCGGTTTTTGCCCGAAAACACAATTGTGGCTTCTTTTTCCATCTTGTTTAACGGGCCACCTGATATGCCCAGGTACCTAAGTTTATATTTTTTGTACATATTTTGTGCGTCCATCGGGCCCACCGACCTGAATCTAAACCTAACGTAGGTACATGGCCTCTCCTGAAAATAATACCATAATGAGCGCACTCGAACGAGTGATGTTGTCAAGATGAATCCGGTATCTGTCAACCCAATATAGACCCTCCTACCTGAATGTCACCTGCGGGTCAGGCGTCACTGACAGCCGACCTATTTCTAAACCTCACGACAATCGCATGTTTATACTTACCTATACATTTTTTTTAAAGTTCAACAAAAAACATCAGTATTCCTTTATATTTCTTCACTTCACTAGAACTATGTTTTGTTATTTTCAAGAAGGAAATGCGAGCTCCTTTGAAATTCAACTCTTGACATCTTTGGATCCGTGTTCACTTGAAACTTGTGCTATTCGTGTCCAGAGTCCAGATGTTCGGGTTACTTCTACACAACAGTTACTTTAGTTATACTGTCAACGATGTAAAATTGATTGTTTGTAGACCGTAGATTATCATGCGTGTGTGTTTGTGTATGTGTGAATCCCACAGTTTTATTTCGCTAAGGGTGAGTAGAAACCCATGTCTTACTGAACCGCTTGAGGCTATAAACAACATTCGTTCAACTCACAGGTTACTCGTCCATCTTCTCTTTACAGAGTGGCAGGGATATCGACACGAATACTATTACCATGGATTCAGTACGTGATTCTGAAGCCCTTGCATTGAAAATTTTCGTCTGTTATGAAAAAAAAACCGGCTGTTCCATACATTTTGATCGTATTGGCATTGTTCTAAGAAAACGCAGTTTTTTTTAAGTGAAAACTTCTTTAGCAGCGTTGTGCACTCTTTTTGGGATGGGTAAAAAATTTTAAACTCGCGTCAGGACGTGACCGTAAGATCCGTTGCCTAGCAACCGACAAAGTAAATATCAAAATAAATAGTCTTTGACATTACGTAAAGATTGCGAGGTAAGAAATTTTACCCATATTAGTGGGTAATAAATTGTTTATTTTTGTTAGACTATATTTTAAAAATAAATAAATATACTACTACTACTAATGAATATTGTATTTAACCACATAAATGATAGTACTTTTATACTGACAATTCGTGCGAAATTATTCCTTAGCCATTCCAAAATATTCAAAAATGCACAACGTTAATGTTCAAGTTTTCACTTCTGCCGGCACTCCCGGAGTGCAACCCGTTGTTTTAACTTATTTTAATAACCGACGAAAAATTTCAACGCGGGGGTCAGAATCATGTACTGAATCCATGGTTAAAGGTTTTCTCGTCGATGTCCCTGAAACCCTGTATACTGACTTGATACGTACTATACTCTATTTGGAAAGTAATATCATCTCGGTCTTCGTTTACAATAAAAAAATGTTTAACGCCAAAATGTTCGCTAAAGAACAGCCACAATACTCGGTTGTATAAACACCGGCCATAATAAAATCAACTGGAGACCAAATAAGAAGCTAATCTAAGTAATTTATGACGTCATGTATCGAACGTTCAGAGGACCCTCGGCACTCGTATGCTTTTCGTATGTAAAGCAGGTAGTATAGTTATTATCCGCGTTTTCGCAGGCACATTACTTCGCAGAGAGAACAGACTCTTATCTCAGAGGCTATGGCTTGTTTATCGTCCGACTGCCATTTATGAGTTCGTTATTTCCCTATTCTTACGACATAAAAATGTCGTCCAAGAGAATAACTTGGAGCTTTTATCTGCGTACGTACATTGATAAGGGAAAATAATGAGAAGACTTATACGGATCGATTCCGATTAACTTGTTGTTGTGGTCGACTTAATAAAGTCTGATGTGATTATTCGTGGTGAGATTGTAATCAGAAAAGTATTTTTTCGGAATTGTATGACTTGGCTTAGCTTGTGCGATATCGTAAACTGTGTCTTCTCTGTTTCCAATGTTTCCATTTACATATTTGGGAAAGTTTCACGGTCGACTTCATAGTCGACAGATGAATCCTTGGATAATTTTCGCATGAAATGGATTTCTGGCATATCCATTCTCGTACACACGTAACCAGCCGTCGTCGTCATAAAATTATATTGGGTAGGTAGATATTCACGATAAATCAAGAAGATTTTGCTGTTCATAAAGTTCTTGTGTCATTACATTATTAACATATAAACCATTTTTGTGGATGCTGGAAATTGCGAAGAAAGCCTACAGATGTACGTAGCATACATAGTAAATCTAATTTATTTGCGGTCACAAATAAAAACATACCTTGTAGGAATGGGTGTTTCAGCCTATTTCGTATCGTTGAGGCGGCTGACCTGTTTCCAGCGGGGGCTCGCGTGGTCTTATTATATTTTATGAAGCTCCCTTGCATGCCTGAGGGGATTTGTAATGTTCGCCACTCGGCGACATTGTCGCTGGATCTTATTACCACCTTTCTACATTACCCTCTGTTGTTAGTATTTATGTTCATATGTGCCGTGATTTGTATCCACGTATTGAGGAAAAGTGTTTATTTTCTGTACGTGCCAAGATGCTGTTATTTTTGCACATTTATGGCTATGAATTATTTGGTAACAATACCATTAATAATTTCACATTACGAACTTGCGTGCAGGGGTTTGGTAGGCATTTTTATTTCTATGCTAAACGAGTGTGAGAACATTTTTAGTTCTAATACTTATTATCTCTGTCGTTTCGTAGCAGTCTACGAGCAGTACTGCTACGAAGCTACGAGGCTACGAATAAACTATCTTTATATTAGCCTAAGCAAGCAAGAGATTGAGAGAGATTATATATTCAAGATAAAAGCGTTTATTGTGAACGTCGCTAATAGATGGCAAATATTTCGCTGTTTTGATTAATTTGGCAATATTACTGTATGGAAATAATAAATGTGGTTTAGTAAGAAACTAGAATACTGATTATGAAATGCAATAATTATGTCGTAACACCGAATATTTAGTTTTAGAAGAAAAAAAAGTTTTTGTAAACTTTCCAAATGCTTTTGTTACACCTAAAACGGGTACAACATCAAATTCAATGTTATAATTGCAATTCATTATTAATATTCTAGTTCGCTAGTTAGCCACATTTATTATTTCCATACAGTAATATTGCCAAATTATAAACCTTCTTCTTCTGTTGTTTACCCTTAGCTGCTTCTTTTTACTTTTAGAAAGTGAAATTTCTAGGTACTGTTTTTTTTTTAAATAGATCATACAGGAGAAATAAAACAATGTCTTTGGAACTAAATATTTTGTTTCAATGTCGATTCCCTTGTTGTGCTCTTGTCTTTCATCCTCTAGAAATTCTATACATGTGCCCACTACCTAATAAAATAACCTAAAACGATACGGAACTTCAACATTTACTGCCGACTAAATCCCAAAACACGTCTTCAAATTACGTGTGAATGACATGAAATACGTCTATATCTCAACTTTACAAATTACATTTTACAACCTCGGTTGACAAAGTTGCGCCGCCCTTATCTATCCTCTTAAACAGTAACTAAGAATATTGATTCTGAGAGGAAGACATCGAGGATGGGGTGGGACCCATTCAGAATATGTATAACAAAAACTCGCTGTAATAGGAGCTAATGCATGTGAATATGGAGAAAGTTTCCGAGCAGCCATTCGCAGCGCAATCTCAAATTAAATCTGCCGGCGGGTCGGAGACGCGAAATGCCAGCCGTCGTTATAAAATGTGTATACAATAGTCTTTTTTCGGGACTTTTATTAGGTAATGTATAGACCACGAAACTGTTTATAAGGCTAAACACGAATTGTTTTTTAAGCTCCCGTGTGTTGGTTGGCAGGTGAAATTCTAAATACTAACAAGTTTGCGTACTGTTACAATTTTTGGCAATTCTTTCCTGGTTTTCTTTTTGTGTTTTTGTTGGGCTTAGAGTGTTTGTTTTATTGAGTGTATTATTACAATATGTACTTGATTTACTCGTAGTTCTATAATAAGTCTATCTGGTTATTCAAACTATCTCATAAGCGACTCCGTATCATAGTTGCGACAAACAAATATGCGATAAATGCTAGGGCTACAGCACGATATGTCGACTATCAACGGTGCGACAGCACATCAGCTCGACGAACGTTAGTGCGACTGATTGTTTTCACGACAAACGATGCGACAACGAAACTTTTGATCGACGAACGATGGTGCGACTGATTGTTTTCACCACAACTGCATGGACATCGCAAGCATGCAAGCGTCTAATAAATAGAGGAATTAAATAAGATTACTTACTGCTACATACCCTAAACACGGTCTACAAAGGCATCGGTAGTAAATAAAGTGTGGTTACACTCACCTTGTGGTCTCGTTTAAAGCTTGGTCCCACTAAATGCAACACGTTTGCAGCGCTGCAGCAACGCTCTACGTTTTTATACAGCGCAAGATTGCGTTGACGTGCGCTATCTGCCACTGACGTGCAAACGCACTGAATTAGTTGTGGCTTCTTGCATATTATTTCATACTTGCACTGCAACTTATGCACATCGCACACGTACATTTTGTGTGAAACAATAAAGCTTGTTTCACACAAAATGTACGTTCACCGTAGCATGCCGTGCATGCCATGAGAGTATGGCGTTGGGCAGGTAGCCTTTACTTCCATAGTACTGATCAGATTTCGGCAATGGCAGCCAATCACAGCGGAGACTAACCATCTACACGGGAGATATTATAGTGTACGTGCAGACACAGGTTAACTCACTCCCCTCACTCTCATAGTGCGATGGGACGGCAATACGACACGACCGGAGAGAGATCAGGCGCAGGACCAACAGCTTAACATGCTTTCCGAGGGCACGGTGGTATCCAACCGCCAACTTCCAAACTCCGGGCTGTTGCTGAGAAATTCCTTATGGAAAAACCCAATAACACTTTGTCCAACCTGAGAATCGAACCTAGGACCCCACGCTCAGGAGTCGCGCGCTTGCGACCACGAGACCAAGTCAATCATCAAGTTATTTTCCTTAGGGCATTCTCATTATCTCTACATATTATAAACAATTAAGTCGCTTTTCGTGTTTGAATGGTCGCGTTGTTCTCCTGAATCACGCAACAGATTTTTATGAGGTTTTCACCATCGTTGAGAGAATTTATTCTGGAAGGTTTATGTGTATAATACGTTACTATTAAAGTTAAGCAAAACTAAGAAATCTCAATGTTTTGACAAGTCGTAAAAACCAAACGAAACATGGCAGGAGCGGGTCGCTAATAGACTTATATAATGAGGTAGCAGTAGGCGTGACAATCCATGAGTTGCGTTTACTTGTGATATTTTATTTCAACTAAATATAGGTCTTTTTGCGTTGTGGAAATATTTTTAATTGGACTCCCATAAATATCACAAAGGGCGTTGAAAACAACCGGTGACTTATGTTGGTCAGGTAATAAATAACAAGCGTTTGTAAAAATATTTATTTTTATTTGTTAACAATGAAAACAGTTATTCCACTTATCATTTAATACAAAGCACCAAAGTTTTTCAGAGATATATATTTTATTATGTAGGTAGTACCAAGCTAGGAGTATGTCGAGGTATTTGTTTAACAACATCAAGAACTAAAGTTCAAAACACAGATTTCAATTCAGATCTTTGAATTTCATCAACAAGTTGATATAAAACTCACTCTCCTAATTTAATTTAATGTTCAGAATAACATCTTCTGAATGTATTTCTTACAGCATTCCTACAACTCTATCATACTCTCGATATTGTCATTGTTAAAAGGAGTATTTTGGTTCAAACATGGCAACTGTTCAACAATAATTACACGAAATTTTATATCTTATAAATCATTAAATAAATTGTTCGAGTTGTCGCGTCAAAGTACTAGAAAGTCTCAAATCATAATTAATGAAAATAATAAATTGCGACGACTAGTCACTATGTCTTAATTACTTACAAAACGAAATATATACAAAATGCTTGAATATAATCTATTCAGGACAGAATCCGGAACTGTCTTTAGATTTGTAAATCCACATTGAAACTACATCTTGTTGATGAAGTAATAGATTTCAAAGACTACTTCGTATCACATTGCATTGCTGCAGATTTTGCTCCGAAATTCCAAGAGATAATATCTGACTTGCTACAAGTTATTTCAAGTACCAATATTAATCTAACAAGCACTGCCTTCAAGCCCACTTAGATCTTACAGAAACTATGCTTTGTTTCGTAGTTTCTGGGAAATTATCTTTCACGAGTTTCAAGTTCTCTATTATAATTCAGAAAGCGGGATTGATTCTAAGACATTTCTAGGAAACGTAGAAATGCTGTGCTTCTTACCTAACAATATACTGGGGATTCCTATGAAAACTATAGCTCTTAAGGCCCGAACTCCACCAATGCGGAGATGTGCGGAGAAATCCGAAGCGAAGACGAGATTACATGTTTTTCAGCTAGGGTGTATCCACCGAAGCTGTGCGAAGATGCGTACCGGCAAGAGTAGAGCGGAGATGTGTGCAGGCTAGAGGCGGACAGCGTTGGGTGTTGAAATGAACGCACATCTCTTGTCGCCTCCGCTGCGCGCCGTCGCCCAGCTCAATCTCGGCGAGACACAGCTCACATCTCCGCTTCGATGGTGCCATACAAATATGATACATCTGCGCTCAGTGGTATCCATTGAAGCTGAGTGGAGACGAGATGTGTGAATAACGAAATTTCAGTTTAAAACACATCTCCTCTCGTCTCGTCTCGCTTTGGTGGGCCTTAATAACCTACATTATTATGATACTGTAAATAGTCATGTTATAAATGTCTGACTGTCTAACCCAAAAGTGGCTTCAGGCAAAATGTTAGCTAAAGTGTTGACTACCATGATGTGAGTCGACTGAACTGAATAGATCATATACAGTGGTAAGGGAGGACTATTCGTATACAGACTACCTCCTCCTGAGATTGTCGGGTATATAGTTGTCTTTGCCGGGGATGCCTGTCCCGCCGGAGTCGCCTAGCCAAGGGTACCTGAAAATAATAATCATATTACAAATCTGCCTTGTATGTCTAAAATAACCGACTTGTTAAAGTGTCTGGAGATAGTTTTCTATCTGCTTCATTCATCTGTAAAGTTTTCATTTAATATTATGTAGTTTTCTTTTTAAATGTCTCATTAATTTTTATGTCCGTAGGTGTGTCCGTGGCATCACAGTGGGCCCTATCAGAATACCAACGCCGCGTTTTTTTTTTTTTTTTCAATTATCTTAGCATTATGCTGAGATAGGAGCCTTTTTGGCCTCGCACAGGTCTTCTTTATATTTTATTTGTGTTCACGATTTTGTTAGCTATAATATAGTCATTGGCTATAATGTTCTTTTTATTTTTATTTATTTTATTTTATTGTTGTATTTCCTGTGCGTGTCCCAAATAAAATATTTTTCTTTCTTTCTATTAATTTGCGGTTCCTAGATTCACCAATGAATGCCCAAATATAACCAAACCTCCTTGCGTCATTTGCCTTTCCCAATATCACAGAATAATAACGCAGCTCTATCATTTTTGAGCTGAATGAAGTTTTTCCAACCACATTTTTCTTGATGCATACCAACCAGCTCACGTGAACCTACCAAAATTATTCAACACAACGATGTTACAAAATCACATCGTCCCCCTTTGCTCGTCAAAGCCGCTATCAACCCGCGATAGACGGAACCCTGACACAGTGTTAAAAAACTTTTAAAATTTAAAACTCCCGTAACAAAGTACCTAAGCAAGATCACCTTTGCGTGGTGCGCCGTAAAATGAACGAGTAATAACATAACTTGAGTGTTATGGCTGTCGCTGAAAATGCGTCAATGGATTTTTGGCTTAGATATTTTTACGCATTAAGAAATACCACTACTTCAGCTGTATTTTTGTTAAAGACTAATGGAGTAGTATAAAAGAAAAGAAAACATTGCGGTGACCCCAATTGACAGGACCATGGCAGAAGATTCATCATCATCAGCCTATTAATGTTCCCACTGCTGGGACACAGGCCTCCTCTCTGTGAGAGGGAGTGGGCTATAATCTAGCACGCGGGCCCAGTGCGGGTTGGTAGATGTCACATCTCTTCGAATTTTTTGGTTCTAAGACATGCCGGTTTCCTCACGATGTTTTCCTTCACCGTTTTGAGAGCAGTGGTGATGAAATTATTTACACAAAGTAAAGCACCTGCTTGGGTTCGAACCCACGACCACCAACTCGTACGTCGGGGCCGTTACCACTGGGCCACCACTGCTCTCAAGCAGAAGATTGACTACATTTAAATTCCACCAGAAGTTTGTCCATTACTATTTATGACACTAAACTCGCTGTTTCACTTTATGAGCTGCACTTCCTCCGAGCTGGACCATTACAACAGATTATTCAATGCACATGCATTTTTGACTTGGCCAGTTTCAACCTTGGACACGGGTGACTGATCGCTTTCACTCTTCAACTTAGTAATAAGGTTGAAAATTAGTTTACCGCCAGTGTCCAAGACGGTACCTACTACTGGAAATAGGCCTCTCTTGCATCCTTTGTATGCATTTTCTAATCTTTTAGATTCATAGAAAGTAAGCACTAATGTAAAAGTTGTAAGGTTGTTAGTCTTTTGGCAAGTAAAGATTATATTATATTATATTATATTATATTATATTATATTATATTATATTATATTATATTATATTATATTATATTATATTATATTATATTATATTATATTATATTATATTATATTATATTATATTATATTATATTATATTATATTATATTATATTATATTATATTATATTATAAAATATCATTTTGCATTATCCTAACTAATATTATAAATGCGAAAGTAAGTTTGTTTGTTTGTTACGCTTTCACGCTAAAACGGTTGACCTGATTTGGATGGAATGGCACATAGGTAGACCATGACCTGGGTGGACATAGGATAGTATTTATGCCGATATTCCCACGGGATCGAGACTTATGCGGGTGAAACCGCGGGGTGTAGCTGGTAAAATATAATTATAATGTGAAAAAAAGAACTTACTGTTTAGGGCAGTCAGTGCAGGTCTCCATATACCTTGTGTCAGTGAAGTTCATGTCAGCAGGCTTGAAGGACAGTGCACACTTGTTGGACAGATTGCACGGTGCTGGCGGGAACTCCTTGCGGTCACACTTCCATGCTTCGTAGTTGTTCAGAGATTTGGCTGACTTCGGTTCCGTTATCCACGACAGACCTTGGGTTACTGTCACGAACCATACGTCGTCCCTATGGTAGAGAAAAGATCTTGGTTAAATTAATTAGTCTTATGATTGATGCTTCTGATTCTGTAGACCAGCCATGGCAGCCATACTCAAAGCGTGCCCCTCGGAGACCTAGGGCTCCGCAAACCCTCTGTGGGGGCTCCACGAAAATATTAACCTATGGCATATATCCAGTAGTGGACTTCATTGCTTTGTAGTATTTTAGCTGCTTCAGAATCAACCTTATCCCGTACGATTAGTTTCTATATTTTATATACTTAAAAACAGTTTTTATTTTCGCCACAATATTTTATTAAATTCAACAGTGCCAGCCTTGGTGGGAAAAAGTGAAGTCAGAGTTTATGCGACTGTTATTTGCCCCACCAAAATCAACTATGAACAATCCACTTTGGCCCACTAGTGGGATAGATTGGTTGGGCAAAGTAAAATAATCCATAAAACGTAGTATTTGATTATTATAGGGCTCCGTCAAACATTTCGTTTTCAAAAAGGGTCCCGTCGCCAAAAAGTTTGAGAACTGCTGTAGACTGCGCCATGGACACATGGGTATTCTCCTCACGAGTGTTTGTTGATTTGGACAACAATACATAAATAAATGAAAACGATCCTTTTTTTTTTTTTTGGGTGGGAAATCATCAAATGACTTCTCCCGCTCTGGGCGGAGCGGAAGGGCGTGTCAGACTCTTACTGACTAAAACCCACCCGTATTCCTACCCTTGCCTTGCCAGGGGCCACGTTTTCCCCATTGGACTACCCGCAACCCCGGTAGGCATCGGCCCTAACGGACCCCGTCAGTTTTGCTGACATCTCTTTGAGGTGCGCGTGGAATACGACGCGCCGTCGACCCGCGCCTGGTCCTTATCGGATGGAGAGCTGCCCGTTGCTCTCCGTCTCTACGTACTCTACGGTGGCCGGAAATCTGCTACTAATTCCCGACGCCCGGGGCGTCTCCTACGGCGGCGGCGGCTAGGGCTGCTAGGGCGCATTTGCCTCTCCCTCTCGCGCTCCGCCTCCTCCTTCGCGAGCATTACTGCTTCGCAGAAGGAGGTGACGGCTTGCCATGCCCTCTCGCTCCGCACCATGGCCTGAACCAGGGCCGGGCGCGAGAGGTCGCCGCCGCCGATCACCCCCACGAGAACACGGCGGTGCTCCGCCCAAGCAGGGCAGACCTCCACCGTATGCTCCACCGTGTCCTCCGGGCGATCCACACAGTGGTGACACCCAGGCGTTTCCTCCCGCCTTATGCGAAACAGGAACCTCCCGAAATGAAAACAATCCTAGCATCGAAATTAGGAAATTTCGTTTTTCAAAACCAATAAAATAGTAGTTTATGCTGATCATCCCTAAGCCTATAAATTCCATTTATCCAACTAGGCCTAGGATGGATTGTCAGACATACGTTTCCACCTTAGGGTGGATTTTTTGGGGTGGATAAACGGACGCGCCGTTTAATTTATTGTTGTATTGTCGTCTCTACCTTGTATTATACAAGGTATAATATAAGACATAAATCTGACTAATCAGATTGGTGGTATACAAGTTGTATACCACCAATCTGATTAGTCAGATTTATGTTTGCATTATTAAGTTATTTGTTTTTAGATAGAGCATGAAAATGTAAAATAATATGACGAAAGCACCCCCAGGCGCCGCTTTTCCATCACACACACACACCCACACACACACACACACACATCACACCGCTTTTTCATTTGCTACATGGTTTACTTTATCAGAGCCGATACAAAAGGATTCCGTTGGCACCCAATTATCAGTAATATCATGTTAATCAAGGCTTAACGAAGGCACTTTTAATTGAATACTTTAAATACCTACGTTACATGACGAGCTGAGGAATCGAAGAACATAATAAACTTGTTTCAAAGCTGGATGTTGCTTTAAAAATGACGTGACAAACTCCAGTAGGTTAATTATATTTTTCATTATAGGTATCCGTATTATATATAGCTAGCTTCTACCCGCGACTTTGTCTGCGTGGTATTCAGAATTGAGGCCAGAGAGAAATTAAAAATGCAGATAAACATAATAGTGTTGCTATATTTTATTAGATCTTTTTAAGAGGACTACATTGTTTTCATGCGCACACCAGTAAAGCTCCCAGTCAACATGCTTTTTTCCGACATCTTCAACAATTCTCGTCATATTTCAGCCAATTTACACAAAACCATAATGAATTACACACCCAAACCTTTCTCATGAATCGCTTCGTACATTGATGAAAACCGTATGAAAGCCTGTTTGTTAGTTTTTGAGTTTATCGCGTTCAGACTGACAGACAGATGCGGCGGGGAGACTGTATTTTTTATTTTTGACCCGGAACAACTACTTGTAGGTCATACAAATGTTTGTTCCGTGCGGGAATCGAACCCGCGATACGCAGCGCAGCAGTCAATCGCTTAACCACTGCGCCAGCCGTGCCGTCGTATAATATGTAGTGATTACTTACTCGTATGTTAGGATTGATATAGGGTGTAAATAGTCTGTTCTCTTGTTTTGTTATTGTATTATTGTTTCTCTATTTATTTTGTGCAATATTTTATTACCCTCATTATTTATTTACGATCGGATTGTGTTTCCGTTTGTTAAATAAATAGTTGGAATTCAAATGTGGATTTTAATTAATTGGTAAATGATATTATTGTGTTCGGCACGTTATTGTTCCGCCATGTTCTAGAACCAAAAATTCGAAGACATGTGACATCTACCAACCCGCACTAAGCCCGCGTAGTAGATTACAGCCCTCTCCCTGACTATGATTATGAATATTAATAGGTGCATTCTTATAACTTCTTTTAATTTTTAAAGTTAATGTTTTGAGAAGAAAAGTGATACTTATAATATTTTAGTACACTTATTTTCCTCAAAGATACAACAAGATTTGATGTAAAAGGGGTTATTTTTAAAAGGTCCATATATTATGCTTCGGTTACTTCTGCTTTGCTAAATACGAGTACAAGAGTAAGAAATTAAACAGTTCATACATTATGTGTTTTTATTGTTCCCGGAAACAAATAAAACTATTTTTTTTAATACTCTCTGCAAATATTAATAAAAATTTACGTTTGATATTCAACCACCAAAATAAAAACCGACATTTGATATATAGCAGTAGGTATTTTTATTTTGTAAAAACCGGTAGTACTATCGCATAAAACATTGCTTTGAGCTTTGTTTGTTAGGATTTATTTTTATTGCAATTTAATTTTACATTTCAATGATCACTTTGAACAGGGTGCCTACCACCACCTTTAAAGTAGTATTATTTTAATCTTACTTCAGTGGGGGAAAGAGATGGAGCTTTACGTCCTGTGGAGCTTCATCCCTTTTCCACATTTAAAGTAATATTAAAATAATACTGCTTTAGGAGTGGTGGTAGGCCCCCTAAAATCCGATCAATTCAAGATAAAATAAAAATAGGGTTTACTATTTTTTTCACCAAGATATATACAGCATGTATCAGAAAGGAGAGGTCATTATTTAAGGGTGTAGTACAGACCATCACTCTGAACAACTTTCTCCATAGTACTAACATCGTAATCACGACAAGATTAACAACTGTTCCATACAAAACTTCAATACCTCTGACTTCTATATCTGCCTAGCCTTTTCTCAACTATGTTGGGGTCGGCTCCCAACATAGTTTGGAACTACGTATGAAAACACATTTTACTTCGTTTTACAGTGTTTTATAACACGGTTTTAAACCTAATGCCGTTGACCGTCCATGATCGTTAACTTTAGCGCAAACGTAATGTCGGCAACCCTCCCGGAGGTTTCACTTCCAAATGTATGGCAGCACGGCGTATGAGTTCTTTGAAAATGGGTGGAGTCGAAAGTGTTAACCTGATGGGCCGACCGAATAGTTAGTATCATTAGTTATACACACATGATACCAAGGCAAATTCACCAGGGCACACGCACACCCCCTCACACACACCTCACACACACTACTACACACCTCACTCACATTCACACTCACTCTCCACATAATTCAGTGTTAACTTTAAACTCTTTTTTTTTTTTTGTCTTATATATTTTTAAACCTTCCTGTCAATGCATGCCATAACTGTAATTTAACTATTTCATTTTTGTCTATCGCTATACCATATTCCCTGTAAATTGAGAGGACTGGTTCTTGTGATACAGGAACTCCTAGTAAAAAGCCAGGGCTACACAGATGTTTGTGACTTTTAAGTGTAAATAAATAAATTATTATTATTATTATTATACAAAAGTCCCCATAAACGATGTGAAGCTACGAAACTTAGCTGCTTATCCCAATTTAAAAACGTGAGCGAGTGTTCCATACACACTTAAAATTCCATCACATATTCCTTGCCAGCAACTCGCTCCATCTTAGTTTCGTTTCAAGCCAATTATTCAAGTCCAAAGCAATTCGAAATATTACACGTCTGCCTTGGCTTCGAATACTCAATCATGAAAGTTAAGTTAATACGTAAGCAGAATAAATACATGTTTTAAGATAATTATGATTTTATTGTGTTATGTAAATTGACCTTTCAAAAGACTGTTGTTTCCGGTTGGATACAAGTCAAAGTGGATTGTTTTAGTTATCAATTTATTGACAGTATTTACTCCAGTAATTTCAGAAGCAAGATCTTTATGAAGTATTTATTACTAGTGTCAATTAAATAATAAGTTAAAAAAAAGTAGGACTGCTTAGGTACAGACAGGGAAATCAATAGCTTATCAAATTGACACTTACGTCAAATTGCCATTTTATGAAAAATTACGATTATAATTTGAATTTATATCTACGGATAATTTAAATTGGTAGTCAATGTGATTAACAATGAATTTCCCTGACATTACATAGCAACCGCAGCCTTTCACTTGAATTATCTCAGAAGTACTATAAATATAACTGATCTCTACGTCATACCAACCCTCACAAAAGCACTGACCCATCGAAGGCCCGAAACACCCACTGATTACTAAATTGGTTGTTTTAGAAAGTCGAGTAACATCATTTTTGTTGTAACTTTACTAAAGGCTAAAGAAATGAACAATAAACTTAAAGGTTGTAGTACTTACAGGTCGGATGCCCATTGCAGGAATTTGTGGAGTCCTCGCTCCAGCTCCTTGATCTGGAACCAGTTGGTGTGGAACGGCATCATGTATGGCGCGCGGTTCTGTTCGTAGTACCGATTAAAGTCTTCCTGCAGCCATTCTAGCACCTGAAATACGGGATGTTATTAATGACAATGTAAGACAAGACAAATTTAAGGCTGGTCCACCAATTCAAGGTCACTCAGCGCGCTATGGAGCGGGTTATGCTTGGAGTTTCTTTGAAGGATTAAATCAGAAATGAAATTATCCTGAGAAGAACCAGAGTTACCGACATAGCTTGCAGAGTAAGCAAACTGAAGTGGCAGTGGACTGGTCATGTTTGTCCGGCCGGTGGAGCAGACGAGTGGAGACAGAGTGGAGACTGCGTATCGGTAAGCATAGCGTAGCGTGGGACGCCTCCCAGCTAGATGGACCGACGACCTGATGAAAGTGACTGCGGAAGGCGGAGGACAGGGTGTTGTGGCACAGCTTGGTAGAGGCTTATGTCCTGCAGTGGACTGCGGATAAGCTGAGTTGATTGAAGACAATACAATGTTACGGTTTAGATAGAGAATTGTAAAATCCGATGCTCTTAAAAATCAAACGGGCTAGGCAAAGCTTGTGAAGCTACCAATCATATATTGAGACAACGAAGTTTTATAACAGTTTATCAAAGCATCAAAATTGTATATCGATGTAACTATTGCTGGGAAAGGCAAAACCTAATTGTAATTCCAATTCAAAACTCAAACGCTCTATATAAAATTAACACTGGCACGAAAATTGGTACGCGAAAGAGCAAGTGCTTGAAATAACACCACACTTTTACAAACGAAGCTATAACCAGTTTGAACAAACAAAAACGAAACCGAACAACCCTGTTTAATCAACAAGTTGCTGTGGTTCAATACCAATATTCATTTACATATTTCATGCTCAAAAGTGTTTGCTCCGTGTCTCTACAACTACGCGCAAAAAAGTGTTTTAATCAAAGAAAACCGCATTAAAACGAGAACCTCGTTGATGAGTTATGAAACTAGAACAACACGATATAATAAATTATATATGTGTGCGACCATCATACATATTAAACTTCTAACGCGTTTCCTTTAATCTAGAGAGTTAAAAAACATATCACAACCGTAATACGGTCATCTACATAAAACATCGGCCGACCGATCGAGTGGACCCAGTCACGAACAGGGTAACTAGATAATAACTAACTGATACAAACACTGGTGTACAAATAGTGTATTATGAACTTTTTTATGCTTGTTTAGCCAGGCTTTGGTTATAAAATTAAAGCAACAGATAAAATAACAGGCCATTCGACCGCGTACGTGCGTATATGAAATTATCCTCGCCCACCTTCCGCTCTACTTCTCGATTCAACTATCCGCAACTACAAATATTCGCTTACCTATATTAACTGTACTAACGTATAAACGGCCATTTTCTACCACAGATCGGAAAAGTTATTTTTAGAAAATACTAGTAATTTTGATATTCATACAGAACTATGGTTTCTATTCCACTATTTAGGAAATAATCGGAATTTGCATATTGTACAAAATATAAATACGATTCAGAGCATGAGAGCATAACATTTTTATATAATTTTGCTTCAAAATTTAGAATATCAAAGCTCCAGCTCTGTGGGTACATTTCAAAGAGCATATTTAATACGGTTTAAAAGCAAACAGAAATCTGTTTTAGATCTGTTTAAAAGGATATCGGAATGCCCGAGGATAGACCAACTAATCTGCCTGCAAAGTACAAACGATTTGATTCTGCTTAGCTTCATATACTGACTCTACTACATCTGACTGCATTATCGTGCGCGCGGAACTAGTCCGTTCATCTCATCACAAATCATCTCGCTATTACAAACTCATGTGCGTTTTGTCTAAACTAGCCGGTACTTTCAACGCGTGTTGCCGTCGCGAAGTGAAAGCTCCGGCTAGTTTAGACAAAACGCACATGAGATTGAAATAGCGAGATGATTTGTGATGAGATGAGCGACCAACTATTTCCGCGCGCACTATAGTAGAATGATTTTGTAGTGTGACGAAAATACGATCTGAGAAAGGAAAGACCTTAACGCAGCTCGATTTGAAACTCAGATGTGCGCCCGCGGCATAGTTGGAACAGATTTTGTGCCACCGCATGCGGTCTCGGGGAAATCTTGCATCGTAAAATCAAGCTTTTTACCCCTATTAATCATTGGGTGCTTCAGGAATCAGAGACGAGTCAGTGCCTCTAGCAAAATAGTCTGTGCTTTAACTCCTGACAGTTACAAATATCCCCGTGCTATTTCATATGGAAACTACGATTTAAGCCAAATAATAGTAACTGCATGCCTCGTTGGCGTAGTGGTTGCAAGCGTCAGCTACTGCAGAGCTGAGTTCCCAAGTCGGCAAAAGTGTATGGGATTTTCTATCAGAAATTTCTCAGTATCTGCCTGGAGTCTGGATTTATTTTATTTATTTGACTCACCAACAATTGAATACACCGATATAAAGATATGATATACATTCAATAGACATAATAGACTAGTGTACCAATTTCTTACAGGTAAGCACATCATGCATTACTTGTTGTTGATTGATATTGAGCGCCTACTTTAAATTAGATGATTGATTTGTGCCCGGTTGGAAATAGTCACTGGTAAATAGCCTCGCCCTCTAATACGATCTTCCTAGCCTTTTTCCCAACTATCTTGGGGTCGGCTTCCAGTCTTACCGGTTGCAGCTGAATACCAGTATTTTACATGGAGCGACTGCCTATCTGACCTCCACAACCCAGTATAATAACTGGGTAATACGATACCCCTTGGTAAGACTGGTGTCAGACTTTTGGGCTTCTGACGACTCGTAACGACTGTCAAAGATCCACAATTAATGACAGCCGGACCAACGGCTTAACGTGCTTTCCGAGGCATGGAGGAGTCTCGGTATGTGAAGATGGTCACCCATCCACTGACCAACCCCGGCAAGCGTAGCTTAACCTGATGGATCGATCCGTGTGGCTTGTTATTACTTAGCCACGAGCTCCTCTAATACATGGGACTTAAACATAACTGGCGAAATGTGGGTGTACTATAGGTACTTCTCTGGCTTACTCTTCGGGGAGTAAAGGCGTTATGTTATTGTTAATTGTCACCGTTCTGTTAAAAACGTATTCAGCCATATAGTTCTGTCAATTAGGATTCGACCAAAATTACTACGTGGATCAAACATGTGTGCATATGAAATGCAAATTAAATAGCTATAAAAATGGAAATGTACGCAAACGCCTACTAATCATTGTGTATTCGAAAAGTTTAACATAATTATGCAAATGTTTATAGGACTAGGAAAAAGTTACTATTATATAATATGAATATTACGTAAATAAACTGGTCAAGTGCGAATCAATTTCATTTTCCAATCAAGTTAGATATAATAATTTTCAAAGCTGTCTGTGAATTGATATAACAACAGGACAGTCTACAAGCCATGAAAAACTTTTAGAAATAAACTCTACCCAAATGGTTCAATAAGAAATAGATGACGAGACACAAACCAACGTAATCGATACATGAATCAATTCTTGAATCTATCGTTTCGTATATTCAAGGTCCCATTAAATAGATGGACAAATTTTAACACAGCGTTCAGTACGTCTAACCAAAGATATCCAAGCAGAAAAAAAGTTATTTTATTTTGACCAAAAATAATAAATTGCCTTGGGTAACCCACATTTTTGGTGTATTTTCGTTAGCTGATTTATTTTTCTTGTAAGTATCTAATGCGTATTTCTTATTTTTTTTTCCATTGTCCTTATTTTGGTGGTCTGAATGATTTCTAAAAGTTTGTCCATCTATTTTTATCGGACCTTATATATACAGACATCCACGATCATTTCATGAATACCTTTCTCAATACTGATACCTGTAATTACGAGTCACTTTAACCTGGTTGCATTTAAGTTATCATAATCAATGTTTGTGAGGAACTTTGGCTCCTGAGATAAAATCTGCCTAGCATTTTCCCAACTTTGTTAGGGCCGGCTTCCAGTCTAACCGGATGCTGCTGAATACTGTATTTTACATGGAGCGACTGCCTATCTGACCTCCACAACCCATTAACTGGGTAATACGACACCACTGGGTAAGACTGGTTGTCAGACTTTCGGGCTTCTGAAGACCTGTAACGACTATCAAAGATCCACAAATGACAGCCGGGACCAACGGCTTAACGTGCTTTCTGAGGCACGGAGGAGTCTCGGTACGTTAAGATGGTCACCCATCCACAGACTAACACTGGCAAGCGTAGCTTAACCTGATGGATCGAATCGTGCGGCTGTTATTAATTGGCCACGAGCTCCTCTGGCTCCTGAGATACAGTCAGCTGCAGAGAAATCTCTCTGCAGCTGACTGTACAACTAAAGTAAAGAAAGATCACTAAGAAGAAAAGAGAGTTTATTGTTTGACTTGTCAAACAATTTATATATTACCTTGATACGTCATCTAGTCGCCTTTTGTGGCGGCTCATCTCGCTATTGCAATCTCATGTGCGTTTTGTCTAAACTAGCCGGAACTTTCAACGCGTGTTGCCGTCGCGAAGTACGGCGCCGGAATAGATTAAGTAAGATAAGACGCTCAATCTATTTCTATAATAATCTATTACCTAAGGTGCGGCCAACTATGTAGTTCCGCGCGCACTATAGATGACTTGGCAAGGTAATATATAAAGCACAAGCACAAAGTTTCTTAAATCTAGTATATTTTTACTTAGTTCAGGAACCAGCTGTTCTACCTGATTTTGACCTCCACTTGTACAATGTTTAGTGTAATAACTAAATGTGTTTCTCTTTGTACAATAAACTTTTTATTTATTTATTACCTATTTTCACAAAAACAAAAACAAAACATTGTTTACTCACTTCATCGGAATCGTGATTATGTAGCACACACTGATCAAGATAGGGGCAGTGTCCGCCCTCATACGTTTCAATGTAGTGAGCGTTGAACGGCACCTCCCACAGACCTGCAAACGAATAACCTCTTTATTTATAAAAATGCTTTTTAATCGAATATGGGTAGGTATGTTGTGTATACTCTGACGAATCGTTAAACAACAGCGCAGTTCAAAAAATGTTGACAAAGGCAGAGCAAACAGACTATGTGTACTTTATTTTTATATATAGTCCACATATGAGAAAACAGCTTGTTTGGATTAATTTACGAGAGTTTTATTCTCTCCTGAAATTGTTTTTCAGCAGATTATAACTACCCACGGATGCTATAGTTTCGGTTAGTTCTAATTAAACTCGGTGAGTGCATTGTTCCGACCGCGAGGAGCTAGCAACTTGGTGTTTGTATAGGAAATGTGTGAGCACCTCGTTCTATCTAACGCCACACCGCACGCGATACGAAAACTTGGTGATCACTATTGGTTTTCACGCAAAAACCTATGTGGGAACCGTTGCACAGAATGTAAAGTGTTGCGCTCTTGAAATTCAGGCGAAAACTGTCAGCTTTTTTTTTTTTTTTTTTTTTCCCTTTTCCTAAGGTTCAACAAATACGATGGACCCTAATCTTATTACAATCTAGCCTTATAAATAGACTAATAAGTAATTTAATTATAACCTAAACTATTAAATTGTCTTTACTAAGAATGTGTCCAATAGCACTTTTCTTATTGTCTCTATTAAGGCGAATACACTTCGTTCTTGTGTTTGTTTGGCACTTTTGTACTTTACACTATTCACTAACACTAAACACTAGCTCGAACGGTTTTGTTCTTTTTAGTCTTCTTACTATGTGTGTGTGGTCGAGAAGCTGGATTGCCTCAACATTCACATGCTGATGAAGTCTCGTTTCGTGAGCTTCTGCAAGTTTCTGGATCACTGTTTCGATGAACTCAACTTTTAGGTCCCGGTGGAGGTCATCATTTCTTATGTACCAAGGTGCATTTACAATTTCCCTTAGCACTTTGTTTTGAAATCGTTGTATGATTAATCTATTGGTCTGTTTGGTGCAGCCCCATAGCTGAATACCATAAGTCCAAACTGGCATCAGGACTTGTCTGTATAGCAGTAGTTTGTTTTGCACGGACAGCATGGAGTTTCTTCCAATCAGCCAATGCATTTTTTTGAACCGGAAGTCGAGTTCATCTTTTTTTTTCTTGACGTGGGCTTTCCAGCGTAGCTTTGTGTCGAGGGTCATACCGAGATACTTGGCTGTATTCTCATATGGGACTTGTTTATTATTAATGTAAACTGGAGAATACTGTGGTTTTTTGTTAGTAAAATCTATGTGAACAGATTTGGATTCATTAAGTTTAATCCTCCATTTTTTGGTCCAGTCATAAACTTGATTTACAGCCATTTGTACCTTTTCTACTGCTTCTTCGTGGTTGTTTCCTACAGCCATTATGGCTGTATCATCAGCAAAGGTCCCAATAGTGTTTTGCTCTAATTCAGGAATATCGCAAGTGTATAGTAGGTACACGACCGGACCTAACACACTTCCTTGCGGTACGCCAGCTTTAATTTCCTTCAGTTCTGAGTAGGCATCTTCTTGTCTTATTCTAAAGACTCTGTTTAGAATATAGGATTCTAATATATCTGCAAACTGCTTTGGTAACAGGCTCTTCAATTTATGTATAAGGCCTTCATGCCATACTTTATCAAACGCTTGCGCTACGTCTAGGAATACAGTAGAACAAACTTTGTTGTCTTCAAGGGCGTTTTCTATTACGTTTGTAATCCTATGCACTTGATCGATGGTAGAGTGTTTTTCTCGAAAACCAAATTGGTGCTCTGGTATTATGTTTTTGCTATCTATTATTGGTTTAAGCCGTTTGAGTAACAGCTTTTCAAATAGCTTGGACATGATTGGTAGCAAAGAAATAGGCCTATAAGATGATGTTTCGTGAGCCGGTTTCCCTGGCTTGGCTATCATTATTACTTCGGCCACCTTCCATAAGTCTGGTACATATTTAAGGCTTAGTGCAGCATTGATGAGGGTCGTTAGCTTAACCAGACCCTTTCTTGGGAGGTTTTGGAGTACTTCTCCTGTTATTAAATCGTAACCTGGTGATTTGCGTGTACTTATATTATGTTTTATTTCTCGTGCAACTTCTCTCGGTGTTGTTAGTTTTATGGTAGCTTCATTTTCTGAAGACACCATATTAGCCAAAGTGTGATCTTCAATGACTTCTCCGTCGTTTGGTTGGAAGATATTTTCTAGGTGCTCTGCAAACCTCTTGGCTTTTTGCTCGTTATTAACTGCCCATTGCCCATTTCCACATTTGATAGGTGGGATTTGGGTAATCGGCCTTTTTAGGTGCTTAGTAGCCTTCCAAAGGGAGTAATCTGTCCTCTGGTCGTTACTTAGGCTCTGAAGATAGGTATTGGTTGAGTCGTCTTTAAAGTCTTGGATCAATCTTTTAATTTTTTTTGCCAGATTATTTAGTTTTCGTTTGTCATCAGGGCACCTAGATTGATGCCACGTTTTCCTCTGCCTTTCTTTTCTCTATAATAAGCTGCTTGATTTTGAGCGGGTATGTATTCCCCTTCGTCCTCTTGTGGGAGTCGGGTGTATTTTCCCACGCTGCTTGCTGGATGTGCATTATAAACTTTTCTACTTCGGCGTTTAGATTTTCGGGTGTTTTTAAAGGTATTTTAAGGTCTATTAGATCATTCAATCTTGTCTTGAAGCTCTCCCAGTCTGTACACTTATTTACGAGAGTGGGTCTGGTTTCTGTATACAAAATGTTTTCACTAATTTCTAGATAGATTGCTGAGTGATCTGAGTTCATGTCATAACTTTGTTCCGATTTTAAATAACTGGTTGATAGATCCTTGGTTATAAAAAAATCTATTAAGTCCGGAATTTTATTTGGATCTGTTGGCCAATAGGTGGGCTTTCCAGTTGATATGACATCACATTTCAGCTCTTTTATGGCATTCAGTAGTTCTTTGCCTTTAGTAGTCGTTAGTCTGGAGCCCCAGTACATATTTTTAGCATTGAAGTCACCTCCTAAGATAAATCTACTTCCAACTTCCAACTGTCAGATGCAAACTAGTTTTTGTTACTCCACAGATTTTTTTTTAACAATAGCTCTAATTTCTCGTACTGCTATGGTTCAGTTGTAAGCTACCTATACAAGGTGGAGACGATAATACAACAAAAAATTAAACGGCGTGTCCATAATGACGTTCCCATTCTGTATACAAAAATTCAATTGAATATATTCAATAGTTTAGCCATTATAGCTAGCCATTATAGCATTATAGCCATATTCGGCTCGGGTTATTCCGTTTATCCACCTCAAAAATCCACCCTGAAGTGGATTTTCTGAAATGTATGCCCACGAATTCACCCAAACCTAGTTGGATAAACGGAATTTCCAGCATACATTTAATTTGTTTGAAAAACTCATTTTTTTATTTCGAAGCTAGGATTTATTTGAGAGTTCCAAAATACTCTTAAGCATTAGTAGTGCCAGTATTTTATTTTTTTGTTGTATGGTAGTCTCCACATTGTATACACCATTTTAAATAAAATTAGACATTTAACTAAACCTTTTTTACAGTCCGTTCAACCGATTTTGACTTCAATTGCGTTGGTGGCATGACAAATGGCAGCTGCAGTAAACAGTTGGTATTGTAACCATTTTTTTGCTTTTAATGCCATCCTTATGCCTATGGTACAGAAGTCAGAATCGGTTGAAAGGACTGTAAAAAATATTTGTTTAATTATCTAATCTTATTTCAAATTGAGTATAATGACAAAGAATGGCACAGAATCTAGCTCAACCTTTTACACAAAGGGCATCATTTGTCTATAATTTCCGCTCCCGTTGCGCTTCCTAACAAATCTTTTCTACTTCTTAGCTAGTTTATCGAGAAGCTAAGTTACGGCCACCCACCTGGGAACGACTTGGTGGGGCAAGTGCCTGACTTGCACTCGTGCGCGATCTTGTAGTCGAGCGTGTAGGGCCACACGGGGATCGGCAGCGGGGGCACGCCCACCGAACTGTCGTAGATGTAGCCGAAGTCCTCTAACACCTGTGGACAAAGAGGTTATGTGTTAGAGTAGATTGAGCTTTTTATTAGTTGAGGTTGTTGTTCGGACATTAAGGCCGCTTGCCCATTGGTTGGTATTTTACCGCGCAGTACTGTACAGTACTGCGCGGTACTGCTTATGTTTCCTCACTGGTCGGTAAGCACTCTGTACCGAATCGGTACTGCACACAGATATAGATATACCTAGATAGCGCAAGAGCATCTACTTCGCGTGCCCGAACGTGGCTCAGTGTGTCTCATTTTATATAATATAGTATATGGTCTGCGCCTGTCCGCCGCGCTAGTCGGAAATAAATAATAAAATAGAAAATGCCTATATTCGTAATACTTTATAGCTTTTTACTAGGAACGGTTGATGTGACGTTGAGTGTTAACAGGTTATGACAATCAAACCAAGTGATACTATCGTATATCGCTTCAGTTTCATGGTATAGGCGCTTTGATCATTTTTCAAAAATGCCACGCATGGTTTTCATACAGATCGTGATACTTGCCTTATCTAGGTATTATTATATATCTATATCTGTGTACTGCACTGCTTTCATCTAGAATTCCAAATTCAAATTAATTCAATTAGTACGAGAGAGCATGACCAACATTTTTGCCTTATCGTTTTACGAACAAAATCGTATAAAAACGATAGATTTGGTTATACTTAAATTCAAAAATCCTATTTTCAGAAATTTTCCGCGTCACATCTTCTGACCTGACCGCATTTTTAAATATGTCGATAATTCTTTTTTATCATGATTAAAAATGATAGATTTTACATACCTAAAACACCATTTTCAGAAACCAGTAGCTTCGAGTACGTACCCAAGAGAACATTTGAGAAAATTAAATTTGAGGCAAACAATAAAACCCATCAATACCAATCCATAATCACCAATCCATCTGAAAATCTTGTTTTCTGGTGAACATTGGTCAGTTGATTCGAATACGTCATTTTTGGAAATGTGCTCAGGCCACGTTTGACACGCAAAGTGACGCAACGGAAATATCTGAAAACAAACTTTTTAGTAATAAAATTACGAAATTTTTGTATATTTTTATTATCAGACACATTGTGATGAAACCGTCTGCCAATTTTTTTTGACATAGCAGAAATAGGCTCCCATAAAACTGTAACGTTTCTGACCGGTACTGCCCACCGAGTCGGGTTCAGAATAATCAAAACGTAAAGATTTTTTTACAATTATTCCCGTAAAACGATGTGACATGGTTTTGGTCATGGGCTCTCGTACTATATAATTCACTTGTTTTTGGATGTTCCCCAGTTTCTGAATGAATTATCCCTAAATTTCCCTAAAAAATCTTCAAATTTCCTTGGTTTAGGGAGCATGATTATAAATAATAAGGTAATGGCACAATTAACATGGTAAATTAAAATTTGATGAATTGCATTCATTATGAGTTTGGGTTGAGGGAATAAATCGGTGGTGCCATAGAGTCAAGTAATATATTGGGTGATGCCTACTATAAACAATAAGGTTACCAACTTAAATTCATATTAACCCCTAAATTCCCCAAATCCCTGTCAAAATATAATATCCCTAAACCAAACTTAATATTGGTATTTTTTCCCTAAAACAGGGAGAAATCCCTAAAAGTGGAAACACTGCGCGGTAAGCTTCCAGTACCGATGCAGTAAAATGCGTGACGTCACGCAGTACCGAAACGATATCGCCCCGCACACTTAGGCCCCTTGCCCACTGGTCGGTAAGTGTGCGGGGCGATATCGTTTCGGTACTGCGTGACGTCACGCATTTTACTGCATCGGTACTGGAAGCTTACCGCGCAGTGTTTCCACTTTTAGGGATTTCTCCCTGTTTTAGGGAAAAAATACCAATACTAAGTTTGGTTTAGGGATATTTTATTTTGACAGGGATTTGGGGAATTTTGGGGTTAAAATGAATTTAAGTTGGTAACCTTATTGTTTATAGTAGGCAGCACCCAATAAATGACTTGACTCTATGGCACCACCGATTTATTAAAGGATTCGATTTATTCCACCACCGATTTATTCCCTCAACTCAAACTCATAATGAATGCAATTCATCAAATTTACCATGTTAATTGTGCCATTACCTTATTATTTATAATCATGCTCCCTAACCAAGGAAATTTTAAGATTTTTAGGGAAATTTAGAGATAATTCATTCAAACTGGGGAAAAACAAAAAACAAGTGAATTATAATAGTACGAGAGCCCATGACCAAAACCATGTCACATCGTTTTACTGGATAATTGTAAAAAAATCTTTACGTTTTGATGATTCTGAACCCGACTCGATGGGCAGTACAGTACCGGTCAGAAACGTTACAGTTTTATGGGAGCCTATTTCTGCTATGTCAAAAAATATGTCTGATAATAAAAATATACAAAGATTTCGTAATTTGATTACTAAAAAGTTTGTTTTCAGATATTTCATTTGCGTCACTTTGCGTGTCAAATGTGGCCTGAGCACATTTCCAAAAATGACGTATTCGAATCAACTGACGAGACGACGACGAAAACGCGAGCACAGAAAGTGGACCTAGCAGAGCCCTGATGGTGCAACAAAAAATGAGATTGACTTCATTATGTCGACGAAGAAGCAAGTGTTCAATGATGTCTCTGTGATCAATGCGGTGAAAACCGGAAGCGATCACCGCATGGTAAGAGGCACATTGAACTTAAATATTAAGCTGGAAAGATCTCGACTGGTGAAGTCTACGCTCCGTCCAGCACCGATCCAGGTCCAAAACCCCGAGAGCTTTCAGCTCGAACTTCAGAATCGTTTCGAGTGCCTAGGGAGCTCCGTGGACGATTTTAACGATGGGTTCGTGGAAACTGTCCATACGGTCGGGTCCAAGATCTTTAAGACCCGTCGTACAAGTAGAAACAAGAAGCTCTCTGATCCTACTATACAGCTCATGAAGGAGAGGCGCGAGATGATCCTCCAGTCTTCAGACGATGCGTTCAAGTACCCGGCAGCTCAATAGACGGATCTCCAAGTCCTTGAAAAGCGACCTTCATCGCTTTAGTACGGACCGCATTAAGGACGCGATAGAGCGGAATAAGGGCTCCAAGGTCTTTGCAAGAGATCTGTCTATTGGGCAGAGCCAGCTTGCAAAGCTGTAGACCGATGATGGCAGGGTCGTATCCGCCAAACCTGAAGTATTGAGAGACATCGAGAGGTTCTGTGGACAGTTATACACGTCATCCAGTAACCCCGTTACGAATCTGGCAAACGACCCAAGAGCTAGATTAACCCGACATTATACCGAAGATATCCCGGACGTCAGCTTGTACGAGATTAAGATGGCTCTAAGGCAACTTAAAAAGAACAAGGCGCCAGGTGATGACGGAATTACGGCCGAACTCTTAAAGGCCGGTGGGAAACCCGTTCGGAAGGCCCTCCAGAAGCTGTTCGATTCCGTCATACTCGAGGGTAAAACACCACAGGCATGGAACAGAGGTGTGGTGGTACTCTTCTTTAAAAAGGGCGACAATGCCCTGCTTAAGAACTATAGGCCCATCACACTTCTGACCCATGTCTACAAGCTGTTTTCAAGAGTCATCACGAACCGTCTCGCGCGCAGGTTTAACGACTTCCAGCCTCCCGAACAAGCCGGATTCCGTAAAGGCTTTAGCACCGTGGACCACATACATACGCTGTGGCAGGTTATACAGAAGACCGAAGAGTATAACCTGCCTCTCTGCTTAGCGTTCGTGGATTACGAGAAAGCCTTCGATTCGATCGAGACATGGGCTGTACTGCAGTCTTTTCAACGGTGCCAGATCGACTATCGGTACATCGAGGTGTTAAAGTGCTTATACAAAGACGCCACTATGTCAGTCCGACTCCACGACCAGACCTCGAAACCTATCCTTCTGCAGCGAGGTGTGAGACAAGGAGACGTTATCTCTCCGAAACTGTTCACCGCTGCATTTGAGGACGTCTTCAAGGTTCTGGACTGGAAAGGGCTAGGCATCAACATCAATGGCGAGTATATCACTAACCTTCGGTTTGCCGACGATATAGTTATAATGGCTGAGACCATGGAGGACCTCAGTATAATGCTCGATGACCTCAGTAGAGCCTCCAAAAGAGTGGGTCTTAAAATGAACATGGACAAGACAAAGGTCATGTCAAATGCCCATGTAACACCCGCCCTCATAAAGATCGGAGACGCTACGCTCGAAGTTGTAGACGAGTATGATTACCTAGGACAAACTGTCCAGCTAGGTAGGTCCAACTTCGAGAAAGAGGTCAATCGTCGAATCCGACTCGGCTGGGCAGCGTTCGGGAAGCTACGCAATATCTTCTCGTCCCACATACCACAGTGTCTCAAGACGAAAGTCTTTGACCAGTGCGTGTTGCCAGTGATGACTTATGGCACTGAAACGTGGTCGCTCACAATGGGCCTTATCAGAAGGCTAAAAGTCACCCAAAGAGCAATGGAGAGGGCTATGCTTGGAGTTTCCCTACGTGATCGAATCAGAAATGAAGAGATCCGCAGGAGAACCAAGGTAACCGACATAGCCCGAAGAATTGCCAAACTTAAGTGGCAATGGGCAGGACATATTGCTCGCAGAACAGATGGCCGATGGGGCCGAAAGGTTCTGGAGTGGCGACCACGTACTGGAAGACGTAGCGTCGGAAGGCCTCCCACAAGATGGACTTAGTAAAGGCCGCAGGAGTTCGGTGGATGCGGGAAGCACAGAATCGGTCGAAGTGGCGGTGCTTGGGGGAGGCCTATGTCCAGCAGTGGACGTCTTTCGGCTGATATGATGATGATGATGATGAATCAACTGACCAATGTTCACCAGAAAACATTTTCAGATGGATTGAATACGGGTTTTATTGTTTGCCTCATATTTAATTTTCTCAAATGGTCTCTTGGGTACGTACTCGAAGCTACTGGTTTCTGAAAATGGTGTTTTCATCCCACCATCTCGGAAAGAGTATTTTTAATCTTCAATATCTGAGTGGAAAAGCCGTTTTTATTCGCTAGAGGATAAAGTAAATTGAATTTAGAACATCGTGTGCACTAAGTTTGTGAATTAAAAAAAACATTAAACCTATTTACTGCTACCTCTATGGTGCCGAATATATCATACAACTTTTTTTTAATTTTTTTAAAAACTCAGACTCGGAACCTTCTTGGTGTTCTTTTTTCAATTTGCTTTGTACGCGGTTCTTTACGCGGCATTTTTTCACGTCATTGTTAAACCTTTTATTAAAAACAAGAAACTTGAAAACAAGTGAAAAAACTAAAATGAGTGATTCTAGCGACGAGGAAGTTTGCTTGACGCCAACAGAATTGACTGAAACTGTTAATAATGCGCAAATGAGCTTTCTCCCTCAACAATCACGCGAGAAGTATTTAAAACAGTACGATATGTTCAACACGTGGCGACTAGCAAAAGGAGCCAAAACTTTCTCAGAAAACGTTTTGCTGGCATATTTTATAGAATTATCCGAGAACAAGAAAGCAAGCACTCTATGGAGTACGTATTCGATGCTAAAAGCAACAATAAAGATGAAAAAAGACAAACATATCGATACCTATCCTAAATTAGTGGCATTTTTAAAAAGAGCCTCATCTGGTCATCAACCAAAAAAATCGAAGGTTTTCACAGTATCTGATATTGAAAAGTTTCTTAACGAAGCACCCGATTCCGTATATTTGGCGGCAAAAGTAAGTCAGTTGCACATTCAGTATCTACTTAAGTATATTAATCTCAATTAAATAGTATACTTAGTAGATGTTGATAGGCATAATTATGCGTTCATATCAATTTTATTCATTTATCTACTACAATACTCTTTACGTTACAGGTTGTTCTTATTATTGGAATAAACGGAGCATGTCGAACTAATGAACTAACACAACTTAATGTCAAAAACATTGAGAAACATTCAGATGACTTACTATTAATTAATTTACCTAATACAAAGACAAAAAGAGACCGCAACTTCGTCATTCGCAAGGAATACGTAACGATTGTTGAGAAATATCAAGCCTTACGCCCGCCTAACACTCCAATCAATCGATTTTTTCTACAGTATCGCAATGGAAAGTGTGTTAGACAGCCTATGGGTACTAATAAAATTGGCAGTATCCCACGAGAAATAGCAACATTTCTTGAACTTCCAGAACCCCTGTTGTACACGGGTCATTGTTTCCGACGAACTTCAGCCACACTTTTGGCTGATTCCGGAGCTGATCTCCTGTCCCTTAAGCGCCACGGAGGCTGGAAGTCCAATGCAGTTGTAGAGGGATACATAGAGGATTCCATCCAAAATAAGTCTAAAATATGTGAAGGCATCGTAGGATTACACTGAAAGAAGGCCATTACACTGAAAGAGCCTCAATCGGATCCTTGGACTGGCCCTTCTACATCAAAAATAAGCCGTTATGAAACACCTAACCATCTCCCTCTCTCTCCAACATTCACGCCAAGGGAATCCGATGAATCGGTACAACTATTAAGTATGACAGATAGTTTACCGAAAAACAGTACACAAGTGACTAACACCAATATTACAGTACCAAACAAAAATATTACACTCAATTTAAATAACTGTAGCAACGTTACTTTAAAATTTTCTTAATTATACCTTAGTATTATTTTGTTATAATTTAAAGATTATTCTGTAATACTTACCTGTTATAATGTAGTAATTAATACCTAAACTGAAATAAAAGTGTACCTATCTTGTGATTGTAAACGTTTTTTTTTTTGCATTTAGTCATTTCCTCGCTGAGGTGGAATGAAAAGTTACGTGTTGCACTCGAGTGCAAAGATTTTTCACCTCGTGCTCTTTTGATTCCCTCGCTAACGCTCAGGCTTCTAATTTTGAATCACTCGCTGCGCTCGTGATTCAATTTTAGAATCCTTCGCTTGCTCGGTCATCAAAATTGAACACGCGGTTAAAAAGCAACTTTGCACTCTTGTATAACAAATAACTATTTCGGTACTTATGTAAAATCTATCATTTTTAAACATGATAAAAAAGAATTATCGACATATTTAAAAATGCGGTCAGGTCAGAAGATCTGACGCGGAAAATTTCTGAAAATAGGATTTTTTTATTTAAGAATAAACAAATCTATCGTTTTTATGCGATTTTGTTCGTAAAACGATAAGGCAAAAATGTTGGTCATGCGCTCTCGTACTAATTGAATTAATTTGAATTTGGAATTCTAGATGAAAGCAGTGCAGTACACAGATATAGATTTATAATAATACCTAGATAAGGCAAGTATCACAATCTGTATGAAAACCATGCGTGGCATTAAAAAAAAATTATCAAAGCGCCTATACCATGAAACTGAAGCGAAATACGATAGTATCACTTGTTTCGATAGTCATAACCTGTTAACACTCAACGTCACATCAACGGTTCCTAGTAAAAAGCTGTAAAGTATTACGAATATAGGCATTTTCTATTTTATTATTTATGTCCGACTAGCGCGGCGGACAGGCGCAGACCATAGACTATATTATATAAAATGAGACACACTGAGCCACGTTCGGGCACGCGAAGTAGATGCTCTTGCGCTATCTAGGTATATCTATATCTGTGTGCAGTACCGATTCGGTACAGAGTGCTTACCGACCAGTGAGGAAACATAAGCAGTACCGCGCAGTACTGTACAGTACTGCGCGGTAAAATACCGACCAATGGGCAAGCGGCCTTACCGACCAGTGGGCAAGCGGCCTAATACCGATAAAACACGCATCTTTGTCATCGCTTGTGTTCTTGTCTAATTAGTAGTTGGCTATCTTATACAAGCTAACACTACAAATTCAAATACACGTTCGTTTTGTTCCTACTGTATAGTGAATGCTTGTGTAAAGAAGCATATTTCAGCAGCTACGTTTCCTATTGAGTTTTTTGTCATTGAAACAACATGTTCGTTATTGAAATAACAATTATATACCAACTCCGTTTTTTTTTTTTTGAAGAAAATCATTTATATTTTCATCATTTTTATCAGCACGTCTATGTACAATGACCGTGTTTACGTTCGTTCAAAATATTTATCTTCCTCTACGCGTAATTTAATCGTACGCTCCAAACCGTCATCTCGTACAACAAATCCCGTACAAAGTGTACTTCAATCAGTTTTATTTAGATACGTTCGTCGATCGGTGCCTATCAAAATGTCGATACTGGAGCGTGCTGGCTTGTTTGACAACTGACGTAGCTCCCTGATGACGACGCACTGCAAAAAAATTCTCTACGTATTTCACTTTGTATTGCGAACGTGACGGCCGTAATTGTCAGGTAACGAATAGACGCACCGCTGAAATATTGACACTAAGTGTAGTGACATACTTGAGGCGTACGCAGTATATCGAATGACTGTCAAAATATTACCCTAATAAGCTGCCTGATATTCGATCTGGGCCAATTTGGAGACAAAAGAATTTTCGAGAAATTCGTCAGAAATAAGATGGCAGAATAATATGGCATTTGAAATACACGAGCACATAAATAATTTCGTTATGTATGTACTTATCAACGTCAATTTCAGGTAATAGGGATTGTAGGTTCTTACTTATTATTCGGAGAAAAAAATATATATTATTTACCATACATTCTTTAGACACATACCCCTTTTATATTTAAACGTTAAACTTAAAAGCTCCTGCAGAGAAGCACGACGCGACTCTAATAGAATAATTTCTATGAAAATTGTTCTACCGGAATCGCGTCGCATTACACGTCGCTCCTGTCTGTTCGAGCCTTAAACGTCAAAAATGTATGGTTAAACAATAGCTTATCATTACTTAACTTTAAGGTCTTTAAGCAACGTTTATAAATAAACCCTATAGTTGCAGTATACGTAAGCACTTTAAAATAGTTTTATTTTATTTTCTCCATCTTGGTAAAATCACATAATGATGTTTGTCAGTAGCATTACAAAGAGAATTTATTCAGTGTCATATTTTATTCTATACCCAAAGGAACTGCCTACCTAGCTAAGATAAACATCATCCTACGTTTTTTCTGTGTTGTAAACTTCCTTTGCAGGAAGTTTGACTGTAAACTGATGTCGCCTTGAGTTGAGATTGACTAACTAACATGAGATATCCTCATAATAACGTAGAATTTGCAGAAAGCGAATATTAGAGAATATTTCAAAATTACGGAAGGAAGAACGTTTGTAAATATCTTTAGTCTAAGCTTGTCGTATCCTTGGTTAGAAGACAAAAGCTAATCTCGCAGACTATCGCAAATTCTATTCTCATGTATGCAGTCTTAGGAACTTCGCGTAAATAATTTTGGGTACAAAAGGTAAAGATATCCTTACTTGCATTTGGGAGAGAGATTTAAGCCTCGTGCGGACTGGCGAGACGCGAAGGCGCGACGCGACTCTAACAAAACAATTTGTAAGAAAACTTCACGGTAGAATAATTACCAGTGTCGCGTCGCGCCAGTCTGCACGACGCTTTACGCTTCTTCATCTTTTTGGGTGGTTAGTGACTAACCTGGTATCAGAGTTTTAAATCCACCCATGGGCTTTCTGACTTGGCTTCACATGCCGTCGAGAAATATCTCTAAGGCATGCACTTTCCATACGATGTTTTCCTTCACCGTTTTTAAAGCAAGTGATAATAATTATACAATACGCACATGAATCCGAAAAGTCAGAGGTGAGTGCCATGGGGTTCGAACTCGAGACCTATGACTTGGCAGTCCAACGGTCATACCACTAAGCTATCACGCTTTACGCTAGGATAGGTAGATAACTGTTATTTATACTAATATTATAAATTCGAAAGTAACTCTGTCCGTCTGTCACCTTTTACGCCTAAAACACTGAACCAATCGTTATGTTTGACAGATAAGTAGCCTGGAATATTTTTATATATTTTTAAAACTAATTATATAAATTCGGCCTAACCAAATGTCCTTTCTTTGGTATTGTTCGCCGAATCGTTGAGCTCCTTAAATGCTGAGTTGAGCTGCACGGTTACTGACAAATGCGTGCACTGACTGGACAGGTCCACTCAATCTGTGTGGTTCTTTCCTCGAAAGACCAGTTTAGACACCAATCTACATGGTCTTCACATGATCTGACCAAGACTATGTCTGGACTTTAAAAGAGACTGTGACCTCTGAGTTTGTTTCAGCCTTTCTTTCCAGAGTATTCAGATCACCGATCTCATCTAGTTTAAAAAAATATATGCTACATATATTTACAATATTATATACAAACCTTCTTACAGACACAAAATCATTTATGATAATACAACGTTGATGAACTCGCGAACAACAGCTAGTAATTCCATAAAATACTCTTAAATACCTTAAACTGCGTATTCCTCCCAGGTTTCAAGAAAGGTGCCCTTGCGCCGACGATCTCTGAACGCGACACGTTCGCGAACTTGCCAAGAATCTCGCGCATGCCGATCATCTCGCCAGCCCATTCTTCATAGCCTTTGTCTTGCAGGCCTTGCTGCTGCGACACTGTGCCTGTCGCTATCTGTGAACACAAGCATTGTTTATTTAGATTGTTTTTAAAGATAGTCTAGAGAATGGAGAGATCTGTCGAATACAGTGGCGCAGTGACAGAGATTGGCGTTGCATGGCCTACAGATAATTTTCCGAGTCTGCGCATTTGTTTTTAAAATGAATCTCCAAACTCGTGAAAAGACATTCAAAAGCACCTTTTATGTGCATATTTGAAATAAATTATTTCACTTTTGACTTTGAAACGCTCCAACGAAACAGGATAAGAGAAAAAAAATAGGAGCATTCATGCCCGATAAGTTTGTATGAAAGCTGGTTTTAAAATTATACGTCTCAATTTATAATGTTGAAGCTCCATGTCTCACGGTAGCTCAACCTGATCTTTGAACCCCGATATGATCGAGTTTCCACCCTCAATATATCATATTTTCATCAACAATTAAACAGAGGGTGCTATTCTACCCTTATATTGGTGGATTCATTAAACATATACGCAGGAGTAAAATATAAGTTTTCATGAATAAAAAGCTCACCTCATGGCCGTCGTGTGCAAGATGTTGCACTTGCACGTAGTTACTGCAAATAACAGAGAAAATATTCAAATTAACACTTTCGACTGTTACCATTTTCGTCAAGCATTTTTGTCAAGTGGACCCTCCGGGAGGGTTCTCGGCCCATCGCGGACGTTCAACGGCGATAGGTTTAAAACCGTGTTAAAAAACACTGTAAAATGAAGTGAAATAGTGTGTTCTGGGGGTGTTGTCGCTATACGTAGTTTCCAACCTTTTCAATTTTTTGTGAATATTTGTAACTGTGAACAAAAAATCAAAAAAGTCTTTGATTTTAAAACCAACGCATATACTAATAAATCTTGTTAAAATATACTAATATTTTAGTTTCACGGTTTATAATGCCTACATTTAAAATGAACCCACTACGAGGGCTCCCGGCATGCCATATGGGACTAGGTGAACCCTCCAGGAGGGCTACCGGCACTGAACGTGTTAAACTACCATATACCGATATTCTTTCGACTTAAAGAACTTTTTCAAATAAGTAGAGCGAGGGTTAGATGAATATCTTTAAAATAATTAGCTTCATTAAATATCTGCAGTGGTTGTTTTTTTTTTGCCTCGGATCTATCCTAATTAATTCGAATTAATTTAACATTATAAACATTAATTAATTTCCGTTTATTAAGAGCTGAACATTTACTGTAATTCAATTAACTTTTATTCATATTTACCTAACTAAAGTAGCTTTTGACTATGTACTATCAAAGGTATACATAATGTAGTACTTAATTAACACGAAACTTGTGTAAGTAATTACCAAACTATCGTCCAAATTAATCACAGGAACCTGGCAAATTGTTTGTCACAAATTTATTGATACCTAGATATTAATTTTGGACCCAGCTTTCAGCAGAAAATCTGAAGCGGAAAATTTTATTAACTACTAATGCTCTCTTATTTTTTATATATTTAAGGTAGGTATAGGAATTACTATTCTACGAATAAAATTATTTTACACAAAGCTTAAAAGGTCACGATGAGTAGATATATAATACAGAGACAAATCTTCGTACTGTCTCAATACGATCTGACATTGATCAGCCACCAGAATCATAGAACTGGCCGCCTACTCCAAGCAGAGTGCACAATAGAGATGACGAATTTTTTTTTTGTCCTACAGTTTATATAGTTAATAATATTTGACATGTATTTTAATTTTTTTACGTAATTAAAAGATTACGGCGATACATTGAGTTTGAATTTGGCATGACGTCACTTGTATGTAGGTAGATTTTATACTTACTTGAGACGTAGAGAGCCCTCACTCCCCAACTTTAATGCGTTTATATTTTATATCTAAGCCATTGTTTATTAATGTGATAAAGCAAAAAATAAGTGTCTAACATTTTTTTATTACCTGACTGATGGACTAAATAGTTTTTTTTTACCCAGGCGTCAGTCCTATTGGCTACAGTATGTTGCTGTTGTAGCGGTTATACTGCCACATACGAACTACGCATCAAAGACATGACGTCACACAAATCCTGCATCGCGCAATTAGACTAGGTATCCGACATCAACTTTCGGGCAGTGGCCCGCCAGACACAAACATCCGTCTAGTCGGAGGATTCTCGCTTTTTTATGGTGGATGAGTGAAGTTTACACCCTGTTCCTCATGCCACTAAACTGTTACGTCAACTGCACAGAATCTAATATTGAGCAAGATTGCAGTCCAATTGCAGACTGTTTAAATGAACCCTAAGCGGAAGCAACGCGATTGCATGAACCTCGGTCTCTGACAAATATTTACTCTTGGTCTCATCCCTGAAGTAATGACACAGTTTATAATTACCTGTACTCGTGTGACAGGAAGAAAGTGCCTCTAATGGGGCAACCATTAGGGTTCTTGATTTTCCCATTGAACACTTTCTTGTACAGGTCGAAGTTGTTCAAGTTAACAGCGCCGTCGAATGTCAGCATTATCATTTGGGGCGTCTGAGAATAAAAAAATGAGAACGTAATTCTTTGCGACTACTTTTTGCACGTAAAATTCGCAGAATTGTTGACAGAAATAGAGGTCAGTTTTTGCACTTTTACACTACATTAAAGACATCTATTTAATAATAGAATAATAACAGAATAGTATTTTGAAATGAAACAATATAGTATTTTATTAAAGGAGCTTTCAATAAAAAATAAATTTATTTATTTATTTAGTTTTACTCTTTACAGATCTTAGACCAGCAAATTAAATCATTACTAAATTTCCCATCAACCTAGGCATTTACCTAATCTGCCATTTTTATTTATTGTATTACCTAATATTATGAGAAAAAATATTATGAAACATCTCTGACACACAAAGATCAAGTCGGGCGAATTTTTGTATTATTTATTTTCGTCTTTATAGACGGTTACGGGCTAAATAATCGAGTAACAGAGACTATTTATTAAATTTGGCCAAGCTACATTGAGTTCCCGCAGGTAGGGCGGATGGACGGGTAATTTTACCCGACTGCACTGGGTTATGTTTTTTTCATTCGTAACCCGTGTTATTTACTAAGAACATAACACTTTTTCTTCAACCTTACGATTTTTACGAAACGTTAAGCTCTTAAAGTATTAGCCATGAACAAAAGAACATACCTAATATATTATGCACATGAAACGCTTTTTTAGCTATTTAACATGCACGACATAGGTTTTTATGCATTGTTATGCAATGGAGGATTTGTATAAATACGGTAAACTGAGACGAGAAGCGATAGTTCTGGATGTCTATATAGGTATGTTATATTATGACACATTTGTCACGATTATCATAATTAATGAGAAACCATTAAGACTGACATTGTGGTTTAGAGCTACATAATTATAGAACCTACCTGACATACCTACTAGCCTATTTTAATATTTAATTATGTATGTTAACAGTATTGAATATTTTCAAGGCTGATTTTGTGAATGGCATACTAATTCTAAATAAATAACGACTGTCGACTTTAATTTGATTCCAGTTATACCTGTTACATTAAATAATCATAATCAATTTTCGTTTATTTAGAGCTTTTCGTAAACAGCACTATATACCAGGAAATCATCCTATAATCGTACACATTAGCTAGGTGTGGTCATTGACAAATATTTATCTAATCCAAACAAATAAATTCGAGTGTCTATGTGTTTGTTGCTCTATAACGTCATAATAGCTGAATGGATAAAATTTTGCACACTTTTAGGAAACTAGTTGAGCCCCGCGGTTTCACCCACATAAGTCTCGATCCCGTGAGAATATCGGGATAAAAAGTATCCTGTGTCCTAACCCAATTCATGGTCTACCTTTTTGACAAATTTCATCCAAATCCATTCAGCCGTTTTAGCGTGAAAGCGTAACAAACCAACTCACTTTTGCATTATGTCCTATATTGAATCATAGATTGATTACTTACGTCTTCTGGGTCGAGACCTCCAGGGATGCGGGTGCCATCTTTGGAGCAGAAGCAGTAAGGCAACTGGCACTCACCAGTGTCGCACTTTGTTGCCAAGTCCAGGGGTGTCTCTGTGATCGGCGCAGGCGCTTAACAAAAAAAAATCATTTTTTAAATCAGGCCTAAGTTCCTCGAAAAAAAAAACGAAGATAAAACATAATTAAAATAAAAGTGGTTTTTAAATTAATGTACCTAAAGGGAAAATATCGAACTAAAAAGGGTATCTGTCAGATACAGACCCAGAATGTTTCGTACAAAGTAATATAAATTTTATTTATGAGTTAGGTACCAATAAAGTAACGTTTACCATCAGTATAGCAAAAAGGTAAATGTTACAAGGCAAAGCTTTAATTCAAGGTATTTGCTTGCAGATGTGCAATTTCACACCCAATCAGCGAGCCGATTAATTGATTAACGTGTATCTAAATTGTCGTGCTTCCTATATATGTTTTTGTTTGGTTTTGGCCTTACGACCTTTTTTTTTGTGATGGTGTTATAAGCAATGTAATTCTATGGAAATAGTTTTCTATTCTACGTAAAAAACCAACTTATGTTCCAAAATTTTACTAGCAGCTGTACTCTTGTCGAATCTAGTTCTGGCCGACTTTACAAGATGCGTTTAGGCACATCTTACAATGACTGTATCAGCTATTCTACGCCTTCATCAGCTATCCTACTGCTTGATAAAAGCCTCCCCTCATAACTTCCAGATAGAACTAATGGACGCCATTGCTCGTTGGTTCTGCAATATATTACTAGCTTCTGCCCGCGACTTCGTCCACGAGCCTATAAACCTTCCTCAAGATATTGGGCTATCCAATGCAAAAATCATTTTTCAAATCCGACTGGTAGTTCCGTAGATTACCCCCTACATACAAACTTACAAACAAACAACCAAACAACTCTTTATAATATCGGTTCGGGGTTGGAGTGAGATTAAAATAAACTATCGTATTAAAGATTATAAACATAGGTATATTTCAGTAATACAAATAGGATAACGATTAAAACAATGAGGTGAATGAGATGAGATTGAGTCGCGCCCGATATGCTATCCGAAAGCGTACTGACTATATTGCTAAGTAATACATAAAATATTCAAGGCATAGAGCGCGGTGTCGCGATTACGCTGAGATGTTATTATTGTTCGGTGATTGACCTGAACAATTAGTAGAGATAGTATAGATTCCAAAGAGCTGCTATGAAACTTTTTCGCAATTAACATCTAAGCATTTTAATTTATATAAAAATTATTACAAAGAAAGAAAGTATTACAAAAGCATTGTAATATAGGTACCTACTTGTGGCGATGGGGCCGCATCTTGCTTCTACTTTGAAGGTACAGAACTTGCTGATATCGTCGAAGTACAAACCGGAGGGGCATCTGTTCAGGTAGGGATAGCCGTCGACGCACTGGAACAAAACGAAAGTAATTATCTAATGAATCAATGAGTAGTCGTAGAGAACTTTGTTAAAGAGGTTCTCTGGAAAGTACCAACAGCATCATTAGGTTTAAGTCCTGCTGTTAAGAGCGTTCATTCTAAGGGGCTGCGCAGACGACACACTTTTTGTGCGATCGAGTCTGTGGCGCACGCGTTACTGCATAGTAAATTCATATCATTGCTTAGGAGTAACGCGTGCGCCACAGACTCGATCGCACAAAAAGTGTGTCGTCTGCGCAGCCCCTAAAAGTTGGCAGCATCGCAAAAAGCTTTCAAATATTACCTATTTTGATTAATTTGGTAATGTTACTGTACGGAAATAAGAAATAGATAGCTTTTGACAGCTATTTGCGACGTTGCCAACTTTTGTATGAACGCTCCTAAACAGCATTGCTAATTACTGCCCGATGAAGAATGCTGTTCCAGTTCTAACAGATAAAGTACAAATAAAATAAAATATGATTTCTAAAATATCAATTGTCCAAGGTTGGCAATTTCCTTGACGTCACATATGGTATCCAGTTCTCTTCAGACCAGCTTTTTCGTTCTTACAAAAAACTTAACCCTTCATTGCAGGCTAGAACCCTATCTCTTAAGATACAGGCCTGACCTAGTTTAAGGGATAGAGTTGAAATTTATTGTACTCCTTCGCTAAAGTTGTATTGAATAGCGTCAACTGAATGTATGCAGTGCAATGTGATTTTGTTTTATGCAATAAATTCTTTTTATTTTATTTATTTATTATTTATTTACTAAAAAAAGCTCTACAACCCGCTATCCAAGTTTTCCCAAAACACAATCCAAAGTTGAATTCGCGCCTTGAATTCGCCCACAGTATGAGTAAACAGCCAACCAACTGGTTCTCGCCCGCGTTTTTAGATGCAATGCATGCTTCGGTATGTCTTGTAAGACTGCAAGCGCGACTATATACTGAGCGTGGGGTCCTAGGTTCCATAGCATTTAGTTTTTCCTTTAGGAATTCCTTAGTAACAGCCCGGAGTTTGGAAGTCGGGGGTGTGATACCCCCCGTGCATCGGAAAGCCGTTGGCGCTGCGCTTTATCTCTCTCCGGTCGTGTCGGATTGCCGTCCCATCGGACTATGAGAGTGAGGGAAGAGGGAGTGCACCTTTGTCTGCGCACACACTTGTGCACAATAAAATCTCCCGCGCCGAAGGCTGGTCTTCGCTGAAATTGGTCGACATAGCCGAAATTCGATCTGGAGGACTATTTATAAGACTGCTACTAAAAAGTTTTTCAATGTAATAGGTAGGTACAGTCAAGGAATAAATATGTTAAGCACCCTAAGATACTTTTTTTTAAATTTTTCTGATATTTTAAATGAAAATGATAGTTCGATAAGGTGAGATGTGCAAAAGAATTTGTTTTATCATTGCAAAATGTTATCGTTTTTGATCATGTAGACATACATACAGTATAAAATGTCGTTAATATTAAAAAAAAGTCGAATAGCAGAATAAGTTTGCCCTTGTATGGTCAGAACTTCAGAGTAGTTGAGAGCTTGTAGCTAGGCATATCGCTATGTCATACTAGCTGTGCCGTGCGGTTTCATCCCCATAAGTAGAAATCCTCTGGGAATTTCGGGATAAAAAGTATCCTATGTTCTAACCCAGGTCATGGTCTACCTATGTGCCAAATTTCATACAAATCCGTTCAGCCGTTTTAGTGGGAAAGCGTTACAAACAAATAAACAAACAAACTCACTTTCGGATATTTTATAACTAATTAATTAATAATTAGTTTGGAGTAATACCCGGGTACATACAGTAAGGTTGGTAGGTACATAGACTGTGCCAGCTCAAGCAAGCCATAACCAAGCTAAGCATTAAGCAGGGTAATTATGGTAGGACCCTAGTGCCGTAGGGGAAAGCGGGCTAACGTCATGTGTGTAAATAAGTATTAGCTGCAAAACTTAATTACTTCGGTTTACTCGGATAGGGAGCTTTCGCACCTTCATTCAATTAATGACCTTAAAAAAACCTCGGTTACTCGCGTCGTCTAACGGCCGAGCCCAATAACCTATTTTCAGTAAAAGACAGATCGCTATTGATGGTAGACGGTATAGTTCTATCTGTCATTGAATGTCGTCCCACAATTCCTTTAGGTCCTTACTCTCTGACAGATTATTCGGATGTTAAAACCATAGATAGATAGGCTTTTCTATCTCCAGTATGCCGAACATGGTGATAGATAGGTTATTGGGTTCGGCCGTAAGTTAATCGCAATCCCCTACAGTCTGCAGACACCTTTCATACCAACGTAGATCATATGTATGTATAAAACTATGAAATCGTAGGCATCCAGGTTGTAATGTGAGCAGTGCATCTCCATTTGACATAAGATTAGACATTTAATTAACTTAATCTTTTTTACAACCCGTGCAATCGATTTTTACTTCTATTGCGCTGGAGGCATGATAAATGGCAGCTGCAGTAAACAGTTGGTATTATAACCACTACTTTGCTTTTAATGCCATCCTTATGCCTACGGTATAGAAGTCAGAATCAGTTGAACGGACTGTAAAAAAAGGTTCGTTTAAATGTCTAATAGAAATCTTATTTCAAATTGAGTATAGGTAGGTATTGTAGATTATCATAGGTATAGTAAACCAAAAAAAAACAAGCAAAAACGAGCGCCATATCATTAATATTTTACAATACTTTAGTAGATAGGTATTACTTTGTAGAGGTACCTACGTCTAGCTGTATTTCTTGGAATCAATCTGCGCAAAAAGCGAAGGTCTTCTTACGCTTTTTACTTGGAAATAAAATAATAAGTATATTCCTCGTACATACATATTCTACTTCAATTTCCTCGCACATGTTACTTTCAAGAGATTCTAGTCTTTTCATTCATGAAAATGTTTTGTTTCAGTTAAGTATAATAGTTTACTCTGAAATTATATTCGGTTATTTCTTGTCATATGAAAGTACCTAAACTTTTGGGACACAGTCTACCTGTAAAGGCCTCAAACAAAAACATGAGCCTCTTAAATCCTACTACTTTGAAAGTTTTATGTTTGTGTGTTTGGATGTTTGTTACACAAACACGCAAAAACAGCTGAACTGATTGGAAGGAAATTTAGCACACAGATAGTTTACAACCTGGATTAACACATAGGATCCTTTTTATCCCGGTAGTACGTTCCCGTGGGATAATTTCCGACATCCACGCGGGTAAAGCCGCGAGCAAAAGTTACTTATACTATAAAACAAACCCTCGGCATAAGTGTAGCTTCGAAATCGGATCAGTAAGTCAGTACCCTGCATTACCTGACCCCTCTTACAAAGAAGAAGAGCGGAAGAGGGGTCAGGTAATTCAGGTCACTGACTGTACTTCCTGAGGTTACCTCCTACATCCAAACTTACAAACTTTACCTCTTTATAACATTAGTGTTAGGTACTTCTGCTGTGCATGAAGTCCGGGATTCAATTCCCAGGTCGGGCAAAGTGTTATTGGGTTTTTTATCAGGAATTTCTCAGTAGCAGCTCGGAGCCTGGATTTGTGCTCGGTTGATGACAGTAGGCTCACCCCCAATTACATGGGACTTAAAAATCTCTTAATAATATGTTATATTAGTGTAGATGTATAGACCATCAAGAGTATGTGGCTGGAGGATGGTCACCAAGTTGCCAGATCGTAATGGGTTGGTAAGCATGTTGCATTTAGAAGCATTCTCCTGACTAATATCCTCATCATCCCTCTCCCGGCAGGTATTATCCCTCTCTCATCATCTTAGAGCAGTGGTGGCCCAGTGGTAACGGCCGCGACTTAGGAGTTGTAAGCAGTAGGTTCGAACCTAGACAGGCGCTTTTATTTGTGTAAATTATTTCATCACCACTACCCTCAAAACGGTGAAGGAAAACATCGTGAGGAAATCGGTATGTCCTAGAACCAAAAATTCGAAGGCTTGTGACATCTACCAACCCGCACTGGACCCGCGTGGTGGATTACGGCCCACTCCCTCTCACCAAGAGGAGGCCTGTGTCCCAGCAGTTTGAACATTATAGGCTGATTATGGTATGAAATGAAATGAAATAAAATTGTTTATTCTGTAAATGTATGGTATGGTTAATCATCTTATATGCAACCAAAGATAGAGTTAGAGACATAGATGGGAGACCGTGGAGTTTCTTGCCGGCTCTTCTCCATAGGAAACGACCAATTGGAACCGTGCGTAGCTTCTGACGTTTCATAAGTGCCCATGTAGGTTTATATGAAATAAAATATTTTGAATTTTAATTTGGAGGCACATTCTTCGTCGGGACTGCAGTTTTGATTATTGCCCATTTTACCATAACCACTTTCAAGGCGCCAACTACGTCAAAACAAAAGAGGCACTATAATAACTATAACAAACAACTAGATTCCTAGCCACGGTTATGGGTAGCCATTTATATTTTTGAATCCGTCCAATTTCGCGGACGTAGCATAAACTCAAGAGTAATCCCGGGGGGGTTAGTCACGCGGGGCTACGTTATTACATACCTACAACGGCATACGAAAAAAGGAATCTACCGTTTTATGCGAAAAATGTTCGGTGTTTGTCCATAAAAATATGAATGAAGCGGCTGTGCCTACCCCTTATGTCTATCTATTTATTCTTCGCAGGATATGGGAATCGCAATAAGCGTCTGCGGAATCTGCGGATCTACCTGTTTCTGTAATTACGCCATATAATACGAAAGGTTAATACATGTTGATGATCTTCTACATTTAATTTTGCGTACCTTTTTCCCCGAGTTGAAATCGGATTCCAGTCTAACCAGAATACAGCTCTAAATATAAGTTTTGCACTGAATGACTGCCGTAAACCCTTCTCAAACCAAGCAAATCGGTATACTTACCTAAAGACTTAGGTACACAGGTTTAGACTTAGGATATCGTATTTCATAGATAATAATATAATATCCTGTCGTGTCCACAAACTATTAAAAAATCTAATATTTTCTCTAATTCAATATTAATAGTGTATGATCATCATAAGTTACAATTAACTTTTTTTTTCATTAATCCGTTGTTGCTAAATGTAATGTGTTGGATCATTTAGGTCCCGTCAAAATGGTTGAGCTGAATACTGCTAATCCATGTGTTATGTTCGTGAATGGGCGCCGTCAGTTGGGACTGGTCATGTCTTAGCTGCCATGACTTACTTCAATTAATTTAAAAAAAATATCTTTATTTTATCTTTTTATTGCGGAAGCTTTTAACGTGCACGTCTTTTTACCATTGTTCCCACTTCTCACAACTTTCACTATGGGACAAAGCTGAAATCGCGAAAAAAAATCAGCTGTTTCCTACATTTTGACGAGATATGCGAACATAAATGTAGGGAACAGCAGATTTTTTTCGCGATTTCAGCTTTGGTCCCATAGTGAAAGTTGTTCATAATGATGAGTACAATGACCCCTTAAGAGGTTTAATATAAACAAAAAATAACGTTGTATATACCCATGGGCGTACCCAGCTTTTGGCCCAGGGGGGGGCAAATCAGAAATTCCCCCCCTCCCCATAGTTTGATATTGCTGCTGCGTTCGTGTATTTTTAACCGACTTCAAAAAAGAAGGACGTATTAAGCTTTTTTATATTAAGTATGTATGTTTATCGATATTTTTGTCAATTGTGGACTGAATATAATTTTCTTTCTTTCTTTTATATGATAGGTACACGAATTTTCATAATTGCTTCACAATTGACGAAAATATCGTTAACTATAGTTAAAAAAAAAACAGTCGAACATAGAACGTCCTCCTTTTAAGTCGGTTATGCATAATAGATAAACATGGAAAGCCGCGCAGCGCGGATTTTTTCTAAAATTAATTCAAAATAATATATATGTGCACGATGCCCTAAGGTCACCTCGTTCGTGGGCGCAACTAGCGCGTCGACCGCTACGGAAAATGCGGAATGTTTATAGTTTAGATTTATGTTTTGTATCATATCTCATACTGTGTTAATGTTTTTATAAGTCTAATAATAAAATAATAAAGTAAAACTATTGTTCTTATAAGAAATAAAGATATTACAATAAGAATCTAACTTGTAAAATTGTTAAGTAAATTCATAAGCTAATGTTTTAATGTTTTAACTAATGTAATATAGTAAATAGTTATTAACATAAGGTAAATAAACGATTAAAATTGGTGTGTCTCATTCCCCTTACCTCTGCGACGTTCCCAATTAGAATAACGAGCGCCCGCTTTTTTTTTTTTTTTTTTGTGAGTGGCATCTCGCAGTTGACCTCTGAGGAGGTCGTAGCTGCTTAACCGGACAATCCTGTGGCTGCCTTAAGCTACTAACTTAAAGCCTCCAGCCAGGGGCATGTTATTTCTAACTAATTAAAACTAGGCGGACGCTCGCTAAGGGCACCCCCTATGGGGTTCGACCTCGGCTTAGGGCGTCCGCTAACGGGAGGACAGCAAGAGGGACAGGCTGGATCAAATTAGATTATTATTATTATTATTCGGGGAATTTAAAGCTACAGGCTCAGCAATAACGCGGGCTGGCGCTTCGTTATCGAGCAAGGGTCGGGGGGGAGTATTATTTACTCGGGAGGGTCGCGGTCGCGTAGGACCCCGGCGGCGGGGTCGGTAAGCGGGACGTTTCTTGTGTTTGTGTATTGTACTAGTGGCCCTACTGCTTTCCTGACGGAGGGTAGTGGGGTCATCTGGGTCGGATAATACGTGCCTCGGTCGGCGAATCCTACTAATAGAGGAGGGGGTGTAACTAGCGGCCTTGACAACCAGAGGGTTGCGGTGTTTGGCGGCTTTCTCAAAGTAACGCTTGGCGTTACGTTTTAGGTATTGGGCTATCGTGGGAATTTTAAGGTCGAGATGGAGATTCTCGTTCCTGACGAACCAGGGGGCACCCGTAATCTTTCTAAGAAAACGGTTTTGTAGCGTCTGCATCTTATGGATGTGACGGGGCTTAGCGTGCGCGAAAACGGGGCACGCATAGGTCATTATGGGTCGAATGCATGCCGTGTAGGTACGCAATTTGCACCTAAGTGACAATTTGCTACGTGCATTCAGAACGGAATGGAGCCTACCGATAGCAAAAGCGGCTCGCGAACGAACCTGCTTTATGTGCTCGGAGAATGAGAGTTTCTCATCGAGTATGACCCCTAGGTACTTGGCTTGCTTCTCCCAAGGGATCGGCTTGCCGAACATAGTGATTGGACGGGGGGCGGGTATCTTGTGTCTGAGTCTCGGTTTTCTAAAAAGAATCGCTTGACTCTTGTCGGGATTTACTTCGATTCTCCACTTCCTGAACCAGGCGCCGAGTTTATCGGCGGCCGATTGCAGAGTGTGAGCAATCGCGCGAGGGCATTGACCTGAGTAATAGATGGCCGTATCGTCTGCGAACAGAGCCAACTGTGCCTTATTACTCTTTGGAATGTCACTGGTAAACAGTGTGAAGATAAGAGGGGAGAGCACTGAACCTTGCGGCACACCTGCTCGAATGGGGCGGGGGGTGGAAATCGCACCTTCGATGCGGTAACGAAAAGTACGGTTTGACAAAAAGTCTCGTAAGATGAGCACGAGACGGTCTGGCACTCCGAGTTTGTATAGCTTGAATAATAAGCCATTGTGCCAGACTTTGTCAAAAGCTTTCGCTATATCGAAGAATATAGCGCCCGTCTTTGAACCACGCTGGTAAGCAGCGGTGATATGTTCAACGATACGGTGGACTTGATGCACACTAGAGTGCTGAGTACGAAAGCCAAACTGTTCTTCGGGAATGAGGCCCTTAGTCTCGGCATAGTCTCTGAGACGCTTATAAATAAGCCTCTCATAGATTTTACCTAGGACTTTGAGCAGGCTAATAGGGCGGTAGCTCGAAGGCTCCGATTTAGGTTTACCGGGCTTGGGAATGCCGATGACGGTGGCTTGTTTCCACGCTTGTGGAAAAATGTTGTTACTTAAGGCGCCATTGAAGATGGTTACCAAAAGCATTATTAGGTGGGCTGGGAATAGTTGGATCACTCTATTAGTGAGTCCGTCTGAGCCGGGGGCTTTGCGGGTTTTGAGACCTTTGATTATGTCGTGCACCTCGTCCGGAGTGACGGGTGCAAGAGGGTTATCAGGGTCTTCGGTCGGGGGGAGGGAGGCTCTGCGTTCGACTTCCGCGTCAACCTCTGCGAGGTGAGCTTGGTCTACAGGAAGGGTACTGGGTGAACATTGAGCTTCTAGACAGTCGGCTAGGCATTCAGCCTTGTCGGTGTCATCGAAAGCGACAGACTTATCGGGGCGAGTGAGGGGGGGCATGGACGTGGCTTGTTGGGACCTGAGTTTCCTCTGAAGTTCCCAGAAGGCTAAGTGATTGGGTTCTAAATCGCTTAGCATCTTGTCCCAGTTTTCATCGCGCAGCTCCGCTATGCGTTTCTTAACAGATCTCTGCAAGTATCGCATATGGGCTTTGTTCGCGTTACATGGAAAGTTGCTGTATGCACGGATAGCCGCGTTCTTCTCAGTCAACAGCTCACGCACATCGTCAGGCAGCCTCCAGCGACGGTCATCCGACGCTGGAACCTCCCTTGAACAATTGTTCAAGACTGATTGCACGTGATCAGTGAGTGAGTCGATCGCGGCCGTCGTATCAGCGACAGAGTCGAAAATGTTGGGAATAGAATCCAATTGGGGGGACGTGTTAGATTTCAGTTGATCACTTACTTTCTTCCAGTCCGTTACCCTTTTGGTGAGCGGGGGGAGATTGGGGTCAGATAGACCTATGCGTGGGGCCAGTCTTACGACAACTGGACGGTGGTCAGAGTTAAGCTCGTGTACCGTCTCTATTGAATCTAATCTTAAATTAACGTTTCTAAGGAGGGCCAAGTCTAATACATCGGGGGTATGACTGGGGTTATGTGGGAAATGAGTGGGAGTCATCGGTGCGATGACATCGAAATTCATGGTGGATGAGAGGTCAAATAATTTTTGACCCCTGGAGGAGGTCCTGGTACTATTCCAGGCGGGATGTTTGGCATTGAGGTCGCCCGCTATAATAACGGAGTTACTCAAGCCAAGTAAGACAGAGAGGTCGTTTGAGAGGGACTGGAGGTCCTCTGAAGCGCTCTGGGGAGGGAGGTATGTGGAGACTAGGGTGATTGGCTGATGGCCGGACATACCCAGTCGACAAATAGACACTTCCAATCGTGAAAGAGAGGGAGGGTCTATAGGTATGCAATATAACTCTTTTTTGTAATAGATTAGGGTGCCGCCCTTATGACAACGAGTCCTGTCGTTGCGTACTATACGATAGTTAGCAATCGACGGATCTCGGCTACTGGGTTTCAAGAAGGATTCTTGAATGAGAAGGATGTCAATGCGATGAGTGCGGAGGAAAGCCGCAATCTCATCGCGTTGGCCTTGAATGCCATTGGCATTGAAAATACCTAAAGTTAGGGATCTGGGTTTGAGTCTCGATACGATCGTATTATCCATTGAGAGGTCTGGGTTGGGTGGCGAGGGAGGTCAAGGCTTGCGTTATCTCTGGATACGCGTTAAAGATAGCCTGTATCTTAAAGAGATCACCCGCACGGCGAGCGGCTACGATGTCATTAGCCATCTGCTTCGCACGCGGGGTGAGAAAAGTGAGGAATGTAGACGTGATAACGTTGAAGGAATCGATTCCTGAATTGGGGGCCGCTGTGGGGGCGGGTGGGGGCGGGGGGCATGCTGCTTTGGGGGCAGCTGCGGGTTGCACGGGGGGTGCGGCGATGCGCAAACGTGGGTCCATCAAACGAGGGATGGTGTTGGTCGGGGGCGGGGGAGGTGGTTGGGAGTTACCCAGTACAGGGAATGCCTGTACGTGCTGGAGTTGGTTCCACGGGGAAGGCCTTTGGGGGCTTAGCCTAGTGGGGACTTGAGTGGACGGGGCCTTGAATGCAGAGGGGGATTCCCTCTGTAGATGAGCGTTGATACGCTTGGCTGCCTTATGGGAGGCCATCTTGGGGGCTTTGGGGCAACCCCTGTAGTTAGCCGGGTGCCCAGCCTGGCCACACAGGACACAGCTGGGTGGGTCCGGGCAAAGAGAGTAGTCCTTCGGACGAGGACAGTCCTTGGTACCATGCTCCCCCAAGCACTTAACGCACCTGGGTTTCGCATGGCAGAAGCGTTGCGAGTGGCCATATAACTGGCAGTTATGGCATTGACCTACAATGCCATTCTTCCTTGGTTTCTCAATCTGTAAGCCTGTAAGGTTACAGATTGATTTGATTTGAAAAATAGGGTGATAGCCCTGGAATGGGGGACATAGGGCGAGAACCATATCGTAGGCTTCGCCACCCCTGGCGCGGTGCATTCTATGCACCTCGTCTACGGGAATGTGCTGCGACCTTAAGTCGTCTAGGATATCCTCGGTGGGGATTTCGCGGGGGACGCGTTTGATGACAACGCGTGTCTGTTTCTCTTCGGGAAGAGAGAATGTGTGGAATGCTACTCCACGATTTTTCAGGAGACTAGTGAGGTCTCTGAAGGCCCTAGAGCTAGGGACCATCACTTTAATACCCTGCTGGGTATTCCTAGCGTTGGTGTATTCGATCTTACGATCGAGACACCACTTGGACACTGAAGTCCACAGGTTCTTGTCCTGTATGTATACAGGAGGCGGGGGGGGGACCTTCTTGGGGGTAGAAGGGGCCGGGGGGGTGGCATCCTGTGAAGAGGATGACGCAGTCGGGCAAGGGGTAGCGGGGGTGGGGGCAATGGGGGCCGTGGGGGTGGCTACCGGGGCGGGGGAAAGAGGTGACGCCGCTAGGTCCTCCAACGCTGCGACCTTGTTGGCCCGGTTGAGGTCCTGCTTCTTGGCTTTCCTCTTCTTACCCTTACCTTGGACGGTCACGAAGGACTCGTCCTCAGAGGGCGAAGGAGAGGAAGAAGAAGATGAAAACTTAGGCTCAGAATCAGAGCCGTAGTTGAAGGGGGTGGGGGCGCGCTGAGCGTCCGGTAAGTCAGTCTCCATGGAGGAGACTGGGCTAAGGGGGCTATCGGGTAGCTGGGGGGGGGACTCTAGTGCATCACTGAAGTCAGTGATGACCGTAGGTGGGGTAGGCTGCGCCTGGAAGGCAGCGAAACGGGCGCCGTACTTGGCGATAAACTCATCGTCCTTTAAGAGGACTTCCTCAAAATACCTAACTACCGCCTCTATGCGGGCGGACTGCATCGTGATAGGAGAGATTAAGCTCCTATCACGAGTAAACTAAAAACAAACTAACAAACAAATCTATCTCTGAGATAGTATTTAAAAAAAACTGAGAGAATACCTAACTCCCCGGGAGGGACGCCCGGGGATGTGTAACCCTCCCTGTCGGGTGTAGACAGGGAGGTTGAGTGCCTAGAGGTGAGCCCTAAGCTTGCGTTGGCCCGTTACCTATCTTAATGTGTAACGGGGTCCTACCGTGTCTAGAGTGAAGGGTGTAGACACACCCAACCACTCCAGGTGAGTTGCTGTAAAGCAAGCACTAACTACTAGTTACCAGTGCCGACTAGGAGATCCCCCAAGGCCGAGCACTGGAACCCTTCCAATTAATTACCTCGCCCTGAAGGGGGTCGGCGGGTGTGATTGGGTCACCACCCACTCGGCTTCGTTGGCACCGTATAGGTTTCCACCGAGTACCACGAAACTGTGGTTTTTACCCAGAAGGGGCCACTGATTCTAAACTGGAATTAATCCACTAAAGAAACAAGAAGTCTTGAAAAAGACCGTTTTTTGTTCTGTATCCGAACGTTTGCGAACGGAGAACTGATAGTCAAAGACTAGAGAATATTGCGAGCGCAATAGGGGTGAGCAGACTCTCAACACGAATAACGGGCGGGCAAAACGCGAACGTATGTCCGTTCGTTACGAGTGCAGATCGTCTATGTCGACGAGCGCCCGCGCTCGACAGAGCGCTTTTATAGTGCTGAGGCGGGGGGCAGGGAAATAGTAATGTACCCTCACGCCACAGCTAAATGGGACGTCGCAGAGACTAGCATTATATGTCAATAGTTAGGTAATAAGAATAGCTGTAAGGACATAGTAAATAAGACACTGTAATGTAAATATTTTAATAAGAAAACAATAAATGAAGCTAGCGGGGGTGAAGAAGGGGAGTGCGGGCAGAGGGTGGCGCGCGCTTACGCGTTTGTGTATAAAAGACGGGCCGATTTGGCGGACCGTCACACACACTCCCCACTTAGACGATCTGTACTGGTAGCGAACGGACGTACGTTCGCGTTTCGCCCGCTCGTTGTTAGTATACGTGACTCTGCCCTTATTATTGCGCTCGCAATAGTTTTCTTATAGTCTTTACGACTATAATCCGTTCTCCGTTCGGCAAACGTTCGGAATATAGAACGAAAAAACGGTCTTTTTCAAGACTACTCTATTTCTTTTTCGGATTCTTTGCAGTTTAGAATCAGTGGCCCCTTCTGGGTAAAAACCACAGTTTCGTGGTACTCGGTGGAAACCTATACGGTGCCAACGAAGCCGAGTGGGTGGTGACCCAATCACACCCGCCGACCCCCTTTAGGGCGAGGCAATTAATTGGAAGGGTTCCAGTGCTCGGCCTTGGGGGAACTCCTAGTCGGCACTGGTAACTAGTAGTTAGTGCTTGCTTTACAGCAACTCACCTGGAGTGGTTGGGTGTGTCTACACCCTTCACTCTAGACACGGTAGGACCCCGTTACACATTAAGATAGGTAACGGGCCAACGCAAGCTTAGGGCTCACCTCTAGGCACACAACCTCCCTGTCTGCACCCGACAGGGAGGGTTACACATCCCCGGGCATCCCACCCGGGGAGTTAGGTTTTTAGAATTTACTACTCTCAGTAGTTGTCTTATTTTTACGATTTCAAGATGGAGGAACGCCTTAAGCGGACCCTCGATCTTCTTACTAGGATCTTATTGAAGGTACCTAACCTTCAGGAGGAGTTTGGTTCCGAGCTATCCGCTCTAACAAGCCCCCCGCTCACTCCCCCCGCCCCTGTTGATAACATCGCTGATTTCAGCGATGTTATGTTAGGCTCCCCGCAGCTAGATAGCCCCCTTAGCCCGTCTGTGACTATGGACACAGACGAGCCGATCGCTCTTTCTCAGAGCGTCCTCTCGGATGAAGCTAGGTTTTCTTCCTGCCCCTCCTCAACTCCTTCGGAGGACGAGAATTTCTCTCTCGTTCAACGAAAACCCAAGAAGAGGAAGAACAAGAAACAGTTGTCGACCAAGGCTAGTAAGCTAGCAGCGATAGAGGACCCTATCGCCTCCCCCAACATCCCTACCCCCGCTACCCCCGCAGCCGCCCCAGCCCCCGCTGCCCCCCTAGCGGCTCACTCTTCATGCGTTTCGCAAAACCCGACCGCGCCTGTCTCTTCTCAGGCTACTCCCCCCCCCCACCCCCGGTCAGAAGAAGATCCCCCCTCCTCCTCCTATTTTCATACAGGATAAGGAGAAGTGGACCGCCATTTCCAAATGGTGTGTAGAGCACAATGTCGCCTACACTAGCGCCCGCAATACCCAGCAGGGTATCAAGGTCACTGTCCCCACTTCCCGGGATTACAGAGACCTATCGAAATTGCTCCGTAACAGAGCAATTTCTTTCCATACCTTCTCCCTCCCGGAGGAGAAACAGACTCGAGTTGTGATTAAGCGAGTTCCACGCGAAATCCCAGTCGAAGAGATCAAAGCCGACCTTCTGTCGCAAAATGTTCCGGTGGACGAAGTCCACCGTATGCACCGAGCTAGAGGTGGCGAGTCATACGACATGATTCTAGTAATCTGTCCCCCCGTTCAGGGTTACCACCCTATTTTCAAGGTCAAGGCAATATGCCAACTTACGGGACTCGAAGTCGAGAAACCCAGGAAGAGTGGTATAGTAGGGCAGTGTCATAACTGTCAACTATACGGACACTCTCAAAAGTTCTGTCACGCAAAACCTAGGTGCGTAAAGTGCCTAGGCGAGCACGGCACCGCAGACTGCTCGCGGCCTAAGGACCGTACCCAGTGCCTCAGCCCTCCAAGCTGTGTGCTATGCGGGCAAGAGGGCCACCCCGCCAATTACCGGGGTTGCCCCAAAGCCCCCAAGGCTTCGTCCCCCAAGTTGAATAACCGTGCAAAGGCTAATCAACAAAGGGAATCTCCTTCTGTTAATGCTAACAGAGCCCCGACTGCGCAAATTCCAGAGCGCCTTAGCCCCCAGAGACCCTCCCCATGGAGTTATCTTCACCATCAGCAGGCCTTCCCTGCCATGGTCAACTCCCAACCCCCCCCCCCCGCCATCCCCCAGTTGATGGACCCCCGCATTCGCGTCAACGCGCCCCCTACCATCCCCCAACTGATGGACCCCCGCATTCGCGTCAACGCGCCCCCTACCATCCCCCAACTGATGGACCCCCGCATTCGCGTCAACGCGCCCCCTACCATCCCCCAACTGATGGACCCCCGTATTCGCGTGAACGCGCCCCCCACCATTCCCAAATCTGCGCCTCCCGCAAAACCCACACCTGCCCCCGCAGCAGCGTCACGCCCCCCCCCATCAGTAGGCCCCAACATGGCTTTCAATGTAATCTCTTCGACTTACATAGCCTTCCTCTCGCCCAGAGCGAATCAAATGGCAAACGAGATCCTTGCCGCCCAAGCCACCGGTGATCTTCCCAAGATCCAGGCTATCTACAATGCGTATCCCGAGATTACGCAAGCCCTGTCCTCCCTTGCCAACCAACCTAAACCCTATAATGGATAAAGCCATCATAGCTAGGTTTAAACCCCGATCCCTCACCGTAGGCACCTTCAATGCCAATGGCATTCAAAATCAACGCGATGAGATAACGGAATTCCTCCGCGATCATCGCGTTGATATTCTCCTTATACAGGAAACTTTTCTCAAACCGAACAAACGAAATCCGTCAATCGCTAACTATCGTATAGTTCGCAATGACAGAACTCGTTGTCATAAGGGGGGCACCCTTATTTACTACAAGAAGGACCTCTATTGCATCCCAATAGACCCTCCCCCTCTCGCCCAATTAGAAGTCTCCATTTGCAGATTAGGTATGACTGGCCATCAGCCGATCACACTAGTATCAGTTTACCTGCCCCCCCATGACGCTTCAAGGGACCTTCAATCCCTTTCGAATGACCTTAACATACTATTCGGCTTGAGCGACTCCGTCATAATAGCGGGGGACCTTAACGCCAAACATCCCGCCTGGAATAGTACCAGAACCAACATCAGAGGTCAACACTTGTTTGACCTCTCGTCCACTCTGACCTTTGACGTCATCGCCCCGATGACCCCCACTCATTTCCCCCACGACCCCACCCACACCCCCGATGTCCTAGATACGGCACTTCTTAGGAATGTCAATCTACGACTAGACTCGATAGAAACGGTGCACGAGCTTAACTCTGACCACCGCCCCGTAGTCATCAGACTGGCCCCACGCATAGGTCTTTCTGACCCCCACCAACCCCCTATCTCTAAGAGAGTAACGGACTGGAGGAAAGTAGCTTCCCAGCTAAAATCCAAAACGTCCCCTCAATTAGATTCCATCCCAGACCTTTTCGATTCTATCGCTGACACAGAGGCCGCAATCGACTCACTCACGGATCACGTACAAACCGTCCTGAACGATAGTTCAAGGGAGGTAACAGAGGCGAGCGATCGTCGCTGGAGGCTCCCGGACGATGTGCGTGAGCTGTTGACTGAGAAGAACGCGGCTATCCGTGCATACAGCAGCTTCCCCTGTGACGCTAACAAAGCTCATATGCGCTACTTACAGAAATCTGTAAGGAAACGTGTATCGGAGCTACGGAACGCTAACTGGGATAAGACACTAAGTGAGCTTGAGCCCACCCACCTTGCCTTCTGGGAATTAGAGCGCAAACTCAAATCCCCACAAGTCACATCCATGCCCCCCCTAGTACGCCCCGACAAGTCCATCGCTTTCGATGACGTCGACAAGGCCGAGTGCCTAGCCGACAGCCTAGAAGCTCAATGCTCGCCCAGCTCTCTACCAGTAGATCAAGCTCACCTCGCAGAGGTAGACGCAGAGGTCGAACGTAGATCCTCCCTCCCCCCCGTCGAAGACCCTGAAAATCCTCTGCCTCCCGTCACTCCAGACGAAGTGCAGGATATCATCAGAGGTCTCAAAACCCGTAAAGCCCCTGGCTCAGACGGACTCACCAATAGGGTGGTCCAACTATTCCCAGCTCACCTTATTATGCTACTGGCCACCATTTTCAACGGTGCCCTAGCTAATAACATTTTCCCACAGTCGTGGAAAGAAGCCAATGTCATTGGCATCCCCAAGCCCGGTAAACCCAAGTCCGAACCCTCCAGTTACCGCCCCATCAGTCTGCTCAAGGTGCTCGGTAAGATCTATGAGAGACTTATTTATAAGCGACTCAGAGATTACGCTGAAACCAAGGGCCTCATTCCCAATGAACAGTTCGGTTTTCGAACCCAGCACTCCAGTGTGCATCAGGTCCACCGCATCATCGAGGATATCAGCGCTGGGTTCCAGCGCGGCTCGATGACCGGTGCTATCTTCTTCGACATAGCGAAAGCTTTTGACAAAGTCTGGCACAACGGCTTATTATATAAGCTCTACAAACTCGGTGTGCCCGACCGTCTCGTGCTCATCCTACGAGACTTCTTGTCAAATCGCACTTTCCGCTACCGAATAGAAGGAGCTATCTCCTCCCCACGACCCATACGCGCGGGTGTCCCCCAGGGCTCCGTGCTGTCCCCTCTTATCTTCACGCTATTCACAAGCGACATCCCTAAAAGTAAAAAGGCTCAGTTAGCTCTGTTCGCAGACGACACAGCCATTTACTACTCAGGCAAGAGCCCAGACGCGATAGCTCGCACTCTCCAAACTGCAGTCGACAAGCTCGGCAAGTGGTTCAGGAAGTGGAGAATCGAAGTCAACCCCGACAAGAGTCAAGCGGTTCTCTTCAGAAAACCAAGACTCAAACCTTCTCTCCCCCAACCAATCACCATGTTTGACAAGCCGATCCCTTGGGAGAAGCAAGCCAAATACCTCGGTGTGGTTCTTGACTCCAAACTCACATTCGCAGCGCACATAAAACAGGCTCGCTCGCGAGCTGCTTTCGCGCTCGGTAGGCTCCATTCCGTTTTGAACGCACGTAGCAAATTGTCACTAAGGTGCAAATTGCGTACCTACACGGCGTGCATCCGACCCATCATGACCTATGCGTGTGCCGCCTGGGCACAAGCCAAACCCCGTCACATCCATAGGATGCAAGCCCTACAAAACCGTTTCCTTAGAATGGCAACGGGAGCCCCCTGGTTCGTTAGGAATGAGATTCTCCATCTCGACCTAAAAATCCCCACTATTGCCCAGTTTCTCAAACGCAATTCCAAGCGTTTCTTTGAGTCCGCCGCCAAACACCGCAACCCTCTGGTTGTCAAGGCCGCCAAGTATACCCCATCTCGAATCAGTCTTACTCGCCGACCGAGGCACGTTCTATTAGAACCCGACGACCCCATAACTCTCCTTCAAGAGAGCAATAGGGCCACTAGTACGGTACATAAATACAAAAAACGACCCGCATACCGACCTCGCCGCCGAGGTCCCCCGCGCACGCGAACCCCCCGAGTAAATAATACTCCCCCCCGACCCTTGCTCGAAAACGAAGTGCCAGTCCGTGTTGATACTGAGCCAGTAAATATAAACTCCCCTAATAATAATAATATAATAAACTTGATCCAGCCTGTCCCCGCTTGCTGTCCCCCCGCCAGCGACGCCCTAAGCCGAGGTCCGTACCCCACAGGGGGTGCCCTTAGCGAGCGTTCGCCTAGTTATAATTAGATTAGTATATGCCCCTGGCTGGAGGCTTTGAGTTAGTAGCTTAAGGCAGCCACAGGATAGTCCGGTTAAGCAGCTACGACCTCCTCAGAGGTCAACTGCGAGATGCCACACACAAAAAAAAAAAAAAAAAAAAAAAAAGCGGACCGTCACTTCGATCCCAGCACGCAACGAGAACACATCTAATGAGAAGAAACTCTGCCCGAGCTCCAGCATAATTCCTCCCCACCGTTTGCTCCAGTACAAGATCCAAGCTTCGAGTTTCATTTCCATCTTCATCAGAAACGGTCGCTATCCCCCACAATATAAATATATTGTATTTTGTAAAGGAAGTCTTATCGTGACTGTAACTTAACTTTCATTGACAATTGTCGATTTTTAATAACTTGTTGACCCATACAGCTTCAAACTCACTGAACTCAACACGACCAAGATCAAGGCCATCGTTTTTACCGAATACACGCGTTTTATTGCAATTATTTCAGGTTTTTTGCAGCTTTTACACGCAATCTTCATAAAAATGTACGATTACGATATCGTGTTCATTCAATAAAAACTTAAGTACATTGACTTTGAGAGCCATCCTTGTGTTTGTACATGCAAGTACATTGACATTATGCATAAGAGGGTTTATCCTAAAAGTTGGCAACCTCGCAAATAGCTGTCAAATATTTACCTGTTTTAATTTATTTGTTATTTCAAATATTACTGTATGGAAATATGAAATATAACTAACTAGCGAACTGAAATATTGATTATGAAATTCAATAATTAATATCGTAACACCGAATATTTAGTTTTAGATGTAAAAAAGTGCCTTTTTTACACCTAAAACGGTTACAGCATCAAATTCAGTGTTATAATTGCAATTCATTATTAATATTCTAGTTCGCTAGTAAGCCACATTTCATATTTTCATACAGTAATATTACCAAATTAATGAAAATAGCGAAATATTTGACATCTATTTGCGACGATGCCAACTTTTAGATGCAACAAGATACAACTACTAACACTACTACTAACTGGAACTATTGCCACTACTTTTTATCGATGTGGGATGAATGCAGTGTTATAAATAGACGGACTGATCTCTAATTGCAAGTTCTATGTAGGTAGGTAGCAATACTTGTTCAAGAATTGATGTGTCACAGTCCACAGCGGGCCATCACACCTCCATCGACTTAACATTCAACGGCCATAGGTAATAAAGACGCGTGAATAACAAAAACCCGCCGAGGTCCGGCCACCAATACAAAAATACCTCAAATACCGATATTTCTCGATAAATACTTACAGCGCATACGAAAAACTGAGCCCAATCATTTTTATGTTCCAATTCCGAGACTTTACCATTGTTTAAATTAAACCAGTCTTGTTTCGCCGGTTATTTCGAAACCGGTCGTTCGAGATTCGAAATTGTCAATAAGTGTCAAAATTAATACTATTTCCTTAATAAAACACCAAGTTACTTATTCATGACTTTTATACACGTAATATTTTTATCGTCTATCTGTATAATAAAATATTATTATGATGATTACGGCTAATAATAAACGAAATAATGTTAAGTATATTACTAATAAATAAATAATTCGGTTGATTGATAGTACCTATTCATGTATGAATTATTAAGTTGATTAACCAATTTAGTACCATATTTATGTCTAGACATACGCATAATAGATAGATTTATTTTCATACAATGATTCATTTTAGTAAATGTATGTGGGAAAGTGAAGTTATATTTAAGTCACAAATGGATTGTAGAATCTGCTGTTTTACAAAACCGTTAGTTGTTTTATATAACAGCTCCGTTATGTAAAACAGCTGAACAACATTTAGCGTATTTACATAATTACTGAACTTTAACACGCAGGATTATTTAAACGTTTTGCATTTATCAATGTAGTGGGTCAACGATTAGACGTTATGTAAAACAGCGTGAAATGAAAGGTCAGATTGCAGATTTAAGTCCAAAATTTTGACGCTCGTAGCTTTGTATGTCATAATAACAATAATGGCGTCCGAAATGTTGTTTTATTAGTTAGTTTTCTTTATTAATAAATAAATAAAACTAGTAATATGAGTGGAAATCAGTGTATATGTTACGGCTAATACCCGAAGTGCGGCTACACCTAGTTTTAGCCGGTTAGAACTAGGTATAGCCACTTACTTTTGGTTAAACCTAGTATGAGCCGATTGTTTTCGGGTAAAACTAGGTCTAGCCTTCATCATGCCGGCTACAACTAGGTCCAATCATTCCCTGTTGGATAAAACTAGGTCTATCCGATATCATTCCGGCTAGAACTAGGTCCAGACAATCCCTGTTGGATAAAACTTAGATGCGTGTCCCGCCAAGCCTTCCGCCCCGCGTCACACTCATGACTCACAGCATCTGCAGCAGCGGCGCGGGGTGGAGGGCATAGCGAGGCACGCGCCTCTGCAGGTTGTGAGCGCCAGGTGCTGCTGATCTACTGCAGGTCTACTAGCGAGTGTGACTCACAGCGCCTGCAGCAGCAGCGTGTGTCTTAGTTTTATCTAACAGGGATTGGCTGTACATAGTTGTTAGTTGGAATACTGCACATCATTCATATAGCTTTGATTTTCACCATGTTTTGTGGCTAATAAACACTGAAACTGTTCCAAAAAACTTGACTTCATAGTCTGTAGGTCTTCATTCATAGCCATTCTGAATTCGATCGTATGAGTGCGCAAAAACAAGAAAGTACGTCTGTTTTGTACAACGGCACAACGCGTACTATACTCAAAGCGCAAGGGCAACGCGTCTCGCGTGAGCCAGGCGCCTGTTACTTGTTTCAACTTGTTTGCATCTAGTTTTATCCAACAGGGAATGGCTGGACCTAGTTGTAGCCGGCATGATGAAGGCTAGACCTAGTTTTACCCGAAAATAATCGGCTCGTACTAGATTTAACCAAGAGTAAGTGGCTACACCTAATTCTAACCGGCTAAAACTAGGTGTAGCCGCACTTCGGGTATTAGCCGTAACATATATATTTGTAAGTCAATAGCTAATAGTTCTCATGCATTCATTTTCAATGAAATTTTGTAACGATGTTTTACATAAACCTTTATTAATAGTTTTTTTTTTTTACAACAGTAATTATTTACCTTCTATCTACACCAATTCTAAATCGCTTATTGTGACTGCAGATAAGCGATTAGCCATTCTGCGTTGTGGCTAAACGTGAGTAGCAGTTTTGTAAAACGTAGCGCAAATATAATCCAGCTGAACGTCGTCGTTCAGCTGTTTTACAAAACGGAGCTGTTTTGTAAAACCATCCATCTGCGATATATATATTGCTAAAGAATTATTTTAAAGATGTTGTAAGGATTTAATAGACTAGGTGTTTTCCTTGTATTCATCAACTCCGAAAACACGTTCGAACGGGACTGATAAATAATTATTAAACTGTTACGAAAATACATTCGATTAAATAAAATACATAATCAGTCAAAAACTTGCAAACTTGCAACTTGCTTGCTGTAAGTAAGCAGTTTTTTGTTTCATACATGATGTTCACGGATATTCAAAGTAAATCTACTGTATAAATCTGAGCACAAACTAAAATAAACAGTTCGACTCTTCAAATGTAGACACAGTTTGCACCATTTAATATTATAAGGTAAATCTCTAAATTAGCTTTCCCAACGAAATTGCGATCGCATCCTCGCTTTCGAAGCTAAATCGGTGAGGTTTGGTAATCAAAAGTAAACAGTTGAATCTTCATTACGTAATATGTAAATAGGAAACAGTTATATAGTAGAAAGATACGAAGGGTATATTTAAACATTACCAGGGTACGCGGAAGTTCAGCTAGGCCAACTATACAATTTTTACTTATATAAATTAAATCGCGCGAGTACAGTCGACGACAGCGACTGTTAAATAATTATCACACCACTTATGAAAGGGTTTTTGTTTTTCTGTGAGTTACGCAAAAAGGTTTTTAATACATACAAAAAAGGGTTCGCCATTAGACGGCTCATAGTTTCGAAGTGGTGTAATGGATACATTAAGCCTAAGGGCACATAAGCTGGCTTTGAAAAAACATACATTTAAACTAAATTAAGGTTAAGTTAGTAACTAAATTCTTACTTGATAAAACCTCCTGCACGTGGCTGGGTCAGCGAAATTCCCATTTCCCGTGGTGCCTTCAGGACAAATAAAGTCCTCAGGCTTATCTTTCTGCTGGTAGCTTCCTGAAAATCAATAAAGCAGTTTATAGTTCCGAAAGAAGGTAGATACCGAGAAAACTCAGTAAGCATTGTGTCAACTTGTTCTAGGACTCAAAGGTATTTAAAACTCTGTCCTTAAAGCGATCTTCAAGATTTAACACCAACAGGAGACTACAGTCTTTACTTTATTAAGGGAAAACCTGAGAACAGTTTCTATTTGATTTTCTCAGTGGAATTTTCTCTTATATACATAAAGACGCATTCCTTAACAGTCAGACTGACATAATGCCGTATCTGATATAACTGTATTCTACAATTTGTAGTATATTTAGTAGTAGTAGTAGTTAGTATATTTCTTTTGCCACGGTTTAAAGAGATCGGGAGTTCGTGACTAATTAAACCGCCAATAAATTACCTCAACTTTTATTTAACAAATATATTATTTTCGATCTTTTAATAGGTGCCAGTGCCGTCAAAAGTACTTTCGACTTCAATTTAGTATTATTATATTCAAAAGAGAAAGTTTGTTACGCAAAACATTTTCATAGTCCCGAATTGATTGAACACTATTGAATAGGGAAGTCACGACTTAGATATTATTTATTTAATCGATCTTCCTTATCAGACTGATTATCACATTCCTTGACCAAATTATCAAGATGCCTATTTAAAATGCGAGACGTTATTATATTATTTAATGATGCGATTATGTATTATAAATTTATAATTAACACATAATTTTATTTAAAATAATTCAAGGATTTATCAAAAACGTAAATGTTGGTAGCGTAAGCGAATCACGGATATTCTTGAATTTTATTTTTAACTTTGTAAATATGTGACAAAATGTATTAGGTAAAGTGCCTAGTAGATTGATGAAGGATTTTGTCGTAATATTAAAAAAAACCGGCCAAGTACGTGTTGGACTACGCACAATGAAGGGTTCCGTAGTTGGGATGAATTTATTCCAAAAACAAACTTAACATTGTGGTTGAAAAACATGGTCTCCCATACTTCGACATTCATTCTGAGTCACCAAGATACAGGCTGTGCCTAGTTTGGGACCCGCTGTTCAATCTGTCTTAATTTTGTGTTGGTTAGAATTTAATGTCATGTTAACTGTAAACTATGTGTAAGTTTAAAAAAAGAAAATAACTGATTTTGAATTTGGATACGTCACGGTCAATTTTCCAACTGCAAAAATTTAAGTTTGTAACAGCAAATTTTAAAAATTGTGTCTTTAAACTACAAATTAACTATTTTCGGACTTTTTTGTTTACATGTGCTGTGAGGCCCTGCTTCCTGACAAATTTCATGATTCTAGGTCAACGGGAAGTACCGTTTAGATTTTGATTTATTTACGAGTAGGAAAATATGTCGCATAAATGGTTGATACCTTCACGCATTCCTGAGAAAAAAGGTCTTAACTGACTAACAGACGGACGGACAACGAAGTGATCTTATAAGGGTTCCGTTTTTTCCTTTCTAGGTACGGAACCCTAAAAATAATAAAGTTGCCAGTAGCAGTAAAATGTTGCATAAAAAAAAACTAAATTCTACTTCAAATAATAAAGTGTCTTTCATAAGCTTCATGCTCCAATACACCTAGGTAAAAGCACCTTCGCAAAACTTTCAACAAAATATTTTTTAAATATTTTAGCCAAATATACAAATGTAATGCCGCTGTTAGACATTTGTAGAATATAAAAGCTATTATAAAAGACTGACGCTAAGCTGTCTAGACATCTTGCCAAATTACGGCCAGTTAGAATGACGTCTTGTAACGGCTGAGGCCTTGGTACCCCACGTCTCACTTTAAAATAACATAGGGACTCGAAAATACAAAAAAAAATGGTTAGATTTTCTATTTTTTCTCAGTCTTCATCCACTTTAGCATAATAACAAGATATTTTCTTCTAATAAAGACGTTAACAAGTTCTTTACATTTCAGTTTTTCTTCAAACATCATCTCTTTTGTTGTCCTACGTTGAGACTTTTTTCTACCCTAAGGTAATTTGTAAATAATTAATTTTTAAATAAAAAAAACGTCAACTACAAACATCAGAACCAAAAAAAAATTAGACACCGGCCCTCAATTTATTCATACAAAATTTTTCTAACAAAACAATCACCCGTAGGCACAATAGGTCTGAGAGTTTTTGGTAGCTGAATGTTTCCTCCTCATTCAATTGTAGATTAATCTTTGAGTGCTTATCTCACAGTTTGTAAGCAGACAGACAAACCACATCGCATACCTCATTCATTATTTATAAGCTAACTGATTACAAAATTTTGTGGGCCTTCAGAAGCTTGTGAATTGATTGTATATGTCTGTTTAACGTGCCAATACAGTGTTTAATTCTTAAATTACGCATTATTCGTTTTGAAATGTACATTACTAACAGCTACCGAAGTTTCTTCATGTTCAGTACATGTGTGTTTCACACTTCAAGTTACTTAAAGGCATGAATTCGAAGAAATATTTCCACTAGACACATTCATGGTCGAACTACACATCGGTTTAGGTTTGTTCTTTCGGTTTGTTTGACAGTTGTTAATTACTTTTGTTGTAGACTGTACAGGTTTCTGTCCCGGAGAGTTAGCCGCGCTTAGCTCCTGAGAGCTTTGAATTTACGAAATTCGTTTTGGTAAACCCAAACACTTAGAGGAGTCTTCTAAATTACGGGTGCAGACGTTTGGGCGTAGACATTATTAGATCTGAAGTTAATTTAAAGTCCTGTAATTTTATTAGCCTTATTTGTTGAGATTAAATTGCTTCAAGTTTTTCTACCTTCATTTACTTTACTGTAAATCTTACCTCTATCACGTAAATATCGAGCAAATGAGAATCGACCGTCAAAAGACTTCAACGACAAAAAAGTCTGCGAAGCTGTCGGCTATAAATTTCCGGACTGGAGCCTTGCAAGATAAGTAGACGTAAAATCAGGTACCTAACTACATTAAGTACCGACGTAAGTGTCAATATCCTCGATAGCAACCGGTCACAGCCCTCAATGTCAAGTGAAAGACAGGACGTGCCAGACGAATACAATTAGGTCCATTATTCGGCCACATCTGACGCTTTCAAAATATAACATACGAGTATTATTCGTAATTCACTAAGTAATGAGGAACGCCTTTAACAGAGATTTTTCTCGCACGCTTTCACATTCAACGTTATTTTATGAAATAGTAAAAATTCTAGCTAGACACGATGCATGCTTTCACTAAGTATCATTTCGTTGTAACAGTTACGTTAACGACGAACAAATTGATCGCCGGACCGCTTGCATAAGATTACGAATTACGCATTGGTTGATTTTTAATTCCTTATATGTAGAAACCGTTCTAAAGTGGTGATATATCACTGAATTAGACGGTCACAAATAAAAAAAAATACAGTATGTATAATAAATTGGAACTAACCATTGATTAATATAGCACAAATGAGTAATATTCGCATATATGGTAACCCGGCCATGGCGTTCGCGGTCCGCGCACTGTTCACTGCGTGTAGTATCGACATGGTGCCTTTCACCGACGCGCGCGCACTGCGCCGGCGCCGAGCCGCGCGCTGCCATCACCAGCCGACCTCCGCGTGCGGCTTTCTCCTCAAACCCCCTGACATTCGTCAAATAAAGGTAGGTGCTGCTTACGTGCCGCATTGGTGTCAAATTAGGTTCCGTGTGCAGCCAATGATATTGACAATATATCGCTTTTAAATGGAAAGGCACTGATGCAATAGGTAAAGATGACCCTTACATAAAAACATGTAACTTCGCTTCGCTACTCGTTGGGCTCATAGCGGTCTAGGAAATCTTCACAAGCCTGTATTTTAGTACCTACCAAGGTACCTAATCTCTTTATTTTTGAACCTCGATTTTAGTCTCGTTATTCTGTTATCTGGCCCCAGGAAAATGAGGAAAATTATCAACCAGTGGGTCTTATAAGGCCTAGTTCGTATACCTTTAATGCCAAAAATAAGTCAATAAACCGATGGACGTAATTAACCAAATACCTAAGATGACCCGCCCTTCCTCCTGGTCAAAACTGAGTGAGGGGAAAAACAGAATTAGAGACCAAAAAAAGAATAAACTCCAAGAGCAACCACAAGCTGTTTAGTAACTGCATTACATACATAATCAGACTATTAATGTTCCCACTGCTGGGACACAGGCCTCCTCTCTGTGAGAGGGACTCGGCCGTAATCTACCACTCGGGCCCAGTGCGGGTTGGTAGATGTCACATGTCTTCGAATTTTTGACTCTAAGACATGCTGGTTTCCTCACGATGTTTTCCTTCACCGTTTAGTAACTGCATTACATGAAGCGAATGCCATCTGACCACAGACTCCACAGGCACATCCCAATTACTTGAGCCATTCCGATATCCTGTGGTTGTGTGTCCTGGCTCCGTATTTCCGACATCTATCGTAAAGATTTTAACGGTAGACGGGTTTCAGGCTATACTGTAATTAACGAATGAGTCGTCTTATTAATACCTATGTTCTTACTTTATCATGCTGCATGCGATTTAACATACTTACTCTCAAGAGACAGGTCTGGGTGAGCTAAGTTACCACTTAGGTACTTACTATTTCTTATTACTATACCAGTGAGTGTACCAGAGGAGCTCGTGGCTAAGTAATAACAGCCGCACGGGTCGATCCATCAGGTAAAGCTACACGTGCCGGGGTGGTTCCAATATTTTGTAACAATTTATTTAATTTTATTTAAAAGACTGCCCGTGGAGTTTCTTGCCCGTTCTTCTCCATAGGTACCTACTACGCTTTAGAATGGGTAACTAGCTTCATATTTCTGACTGACCGACTCTTTGACAATTCAAAAGTGCCTGTTGTATGGTTTAATTGAATTAAATGCTCTGAGTTTGAGCTTGAGTTTGATGGGTGACCATCTTTACATACCAAGACTCCTCCGTGCCGCAGAAAGCATGTTAAGCCGTTGTATCCGTGGATATGACAGTCGTTACGGGTCGTCAGAAGCCCGAAAAACCAGTCTTACCAAGGGGTATCCTATTACCCAGTTACTGGGTTGTGGAGGTCAGATAGGCAGTCGCTTCATGTAAAATACTAGTATTCAGCTGCATCCGGTTAGACTGGAAGCCGACCCCTACATCGTTGGGAAAAGGCTAGGCAGATACCAGTTACTATACCATCGACACCATGACATGACATGACACTAAAAGTCTTCGTTACTTTTAGTGGAATTTCAATAAATAAATAGGTCACTTATGCCCGTTTTCACAATCATTCCTTAAATTTAGGGAGGCTCTTAAGACATTTAAGTGTTGGTTTCTGCTAAGGGATCCTTTAAATATAGGGGCCGATATTCGGCATCTTAGCGATAAGTGACAGTTCATTTGTTGTTGAAGGTGAATATTTGCAGAGACTGAACTACAACTGTCACTTAGGTAAGTGGCCCCTAAGTAGGTATCCCTTAATCTGGTGGAAAAAAAACTTAGGTCCCCCTACCTAAGTTTTTTTTCCACCAGATTAAGGGATAATTTAAGGAGTCTCTTAGGTTAAGAGATCCTTAGTAAGGAAGTGTTTGAGGGAACGATGGTGAAAACGGGCATTAGCCTAGTTTAAAGATGCATTTGAATTAGACAATTAGTAATCAGTGGACCACACAAAATGCCTTAATGATCGAGCAAATGTTGCTCATGCCTTCTCTGGATGCGAAGAGGGACAGTGAGACAATAAGAGGCTGGTTATCAACCTATTAGTGTCTCACTGCAGGCTAAGGCCCCCCCCCCCCCCCCCCTACCAGCCCCTAGTACTATCATTATTATTAATACCTATTCAAACCTACCTATTGATACCTTAATAACACTTAATAGAGATTATTGCGTGGGTCTCAAGTCAGATCTGTTCCAGTTTTTTTACTGTCAACCAGTTGTAGAAACACTAACCATTAGATAGATAATAATCTTCCATTGACTTGTTTTAATTTGTTGCAAAAAGCAACACTAAGGATGATTTCCACCAAGCGACTCGCATCGCATCGAATCGGAAAGGATACGAATTACGAACGGATGCGGCGACAGCCGATCGCGTCCGGCACGATGTCGATGCATACGACCGGCTCCGTCGCTTGCGAACGTATCCGTTTCTGCGCCTAGTCAAATAGTTTCATTCCTACCGTGTTAAAATATTCTAATGTTTGAAAATGGTCGACGTTGACGTAGTTTTGTTGACTATTGTATTGCATTAGATTCTAATGCAATACAATAGTCAACAAAACTACGTGTTAATGATTAGAAGAACGAAACGGAACGACGTTAGGCTAACGGAGCCGATCGCGCGTCGCAGCATTCTTTCGGTTACGATCGCCTGTCGCGGAAAGTTCCGCAGTTAAGCTTCTGTGCGCGGCTTGGTAATATAGACTTTAAAAACTGTGTACACGATTTAATATCGTTTAAAGATTGTAAAATCCGTTCTAATGCGATGCGACCCGTTTAGTGGAAATCGTCGTTTAGACTGAATTTTAATGGTTCTTTGATGAAATTAATGAAATCATTAGCGTTAATGATCCATGACGTAATGGGGCATTCATGTTTGTCTGGATGTGTGAGTGTGACGTCTACTGCTGTCACAGCGACAGTGAGTGTGAACAAACCACTTTAACGATGCCCTTGCAGTCACCCATTCATTCGTATGTAGGTACAGTGAATACATTTTCTTTTGTTCTTACTGTCGAAATACTCGTAAATACATATTTTGTGTATTGGTAATTCCCATGACCTTTAGGACATGGCATTAAGCTCTTCAAGGTCTCTGCCAAATAATAAGGACCTACGTCTCTGTCATCAGGTATCTACCTCCCCTGTGTGTGTGTGTGTGTGTGTGGTGGTACCTCTCTGTACAACCTTAACACTTTCGACTCCACCCATTTTCGTCGAGCTCATACGCCATGCCGCCATAGGTACATATTGCAAGTGGACCCTCCGGGAGGGTTCCCGGCATTACGTTTGCGCTAAAGTTAACCATCGCGGATAGTCAAGGGCATTAGGTTTAAAACCGTGTTATAAAACGAACTGAAACAGTGTTTTCTGGGGGTCTGGTCGCTATACGTAGTTTCCAACCTTTTAAATTTTTTGTGAATATTTGTAACCGTGTAATAAAAAATTCTAAAAAAATCTAAGTCTTTGATTTGAAAACCAACGCATACGGGGTGGCAGGGACATCGACGCGAAGCCGGTAACCATGGATTCAGTACATCATTCTGAACCCCCCTGCGTTGAAATTTTTTGTCGGTTATAAAAGTGCAATACCTACGCGGTCAAAATGTATGGAGCAGCTGATTTTTTTTTTTTAAACCGACGAAAAATTCCAACGTAGGGGAGTTCAGAATCATGTACTGAATCCATGGTAACCGGCTTCGCGTCGATGTCCCTGCCACCCTGTTTACTAATAAATCTTGTTAAAATGTACATCTGATTTTACTTAAACGGTTTATAATGCTGTACTCGCTAAGAAAAACCTACACTTAAAATGAGCGCTCCGCGAGGGCTCCCAGCATCCCATATACGACTAGGTGAACCCTCCAGGAGGGCTCCCGGCACTGAATGTGTTAAACCTACCTGCATACCTTTGTGGTCTACTATCTTACATCATTTCAGCCGAAAGACGTACACTGCTGGACATAGGCCTCCCCAAGCACCGCCACTTCGACCGATTCTGTGCTTCCCGCATCCAGCGGATTCCTGCGGCCTACACAAGGTCTTCGGTCCATCGTGTGGGAAGCCTTCTAGCGCGTATTCCGGTACGCGGTCGCCACTCCAGAACCTTTCGGCCACTATCTTTATGTTATGTTTACTTCCCAATGGAAAGACTGAATAATATTGTCGAGCGAAGTGTGGGTGTACCTGCTACAGGTACACCTCTGCCCAACCCTTCGGGGACAAGGCGTGATGTTATGTTATGTGTTAATTTATCCGTTTATTCATTATTCTGCGCTTAAACTAGAACAGAATACCTGTTAAAAAGTTTTAATGACCTACATGTTTTAATCCAAATCCATCATGTAGTTAGATTCTGTAATAGGGACGCCATAATTGGACATTGTTGCACGCGTAGATTCTTGCAGTAGGTTAATTAACTTACGCATATGTATAAAAGGTATTGAAGCTGCCTATACCTAACCACAGTTTAATAAAGAAAGGAGTATTACATCTTCAGATAAAGGCACTAGGAAGTGCAAAGGGGTGGTCGTTTTTGGGGGACTGTCTTATGTAATTTTGACTTTCGAATAGTGCTGATTCTCAGCTTAGTTTGAATATATGACTTTTGAATTTTGAATTTCATACAAAACGTAATCTCGGTGTACACCGCTGACACTCGGTCCGCACATTTATTTACGTGAAATATTGCACGAACTTATTAACTGTATTGTTCTGTGTATGGATATTTGAATTCACCAATATTAGAGGCATGAGGAACAGGGAGTAGGTAAATGGGATGCCCAAGTGAAGGAACCAAATATACCTAGGTATACCTACCTACTAGCTTCTGCTCACGGCTTCGTTTGCGTGAATTTCGGTCTGTCACAGAAAATCTTTATTGTTTGTCACGCGATCAAAAACACGTTCGTAAAATCCTTATTATACATCCCTTTCATCCAAATGATTTGGAGTAAAAATGCAATTTTCATCTAGGTATATAAAATTTCCCTGATGCTGCGGCCACATTATCGCGATAAGGCGAACTACGCCCTCTCTCGCACACTGATCTACGTCTCGCTGTTAAACAGAGAGCGCGGAAAGTGTACTTATTTCACTTTATCACGACAACATAGCCATAACATATTGTCGCGATAGCACGTAGCTTTACGATTAACATGAGAACGGCAGCTGACGTACACCTCTTAAAATGTTTGTTTTGGGTTCATAAATAAACAATTTAATAAGCAACTAAAATGGTTAATTTTACAATAATCTAAAAATTTTAAAAGTTGGTAATAGTGAATTTCGATCAACCTAAATTAGCGTAGATAAATAAATTTTTCCATTGAAAATTATATTTTTGTGAACCCGTTATAATGGATAGGTAATAACTATTTTTATTTCAGACTATCCAAATGACTTCGGCTGATGTGCCGAGATGATTTAGCAAACAAACCTAACACCATTAAGCTACCGGATTTGTTACCGGAAAAACATTTTAATGTAAGATAAGTAGGACATAAATAATGTACTATCTACAACTAATATCAAGGTTTTAGAAAAATAATGCGCTCCCATCATTAAATTTGCCGGACTTAGGTACAGTTACAACTCAAGAGACACAGTCAGCGTGTTAATCCACTGACTACGGAACGGCCGTAGGTAATTGTTTCAAGGACACTGGTTAGACGTAATACTGCTTACTTTATTATACTGTGACCAGAACTAAATGATCGAAAAGTATTGCATGCGCGCACTGGCGGACGGTAGGAGAAAGCATCGAGGACTCCATAGAGGCGCATAAAGCCGCCTCCCGCTGCGGTATCCTCCAGCGTGCTCTTCGAAGCCCCAGAGAAAACTGCTCTGCGATGCTCCAAGGTCGATCACCGAGAATTGAAAAGTAGTAGTATTTCGATTGGATAACTTCTTTTTTGTCGGTGCACTCTTGACAGAGCGGTCGTGGTCATCACGCTGCAGTGAGATTTCGGACAGCCGTGATTTGCCTTACGGTGCGACGCCATCGTTCTCTGTCGGCTGTAACATGCGTGCATTCGATGATTCGTGTAATGGGCAGCCCACTGCGAATTTAATCTGGTCGGTCCATCGCACGGGCGATTTGCCTCGTGCTCTTGTTCCTTCGACCTTTCCCTGCACTACAAGACGTTCTATGGAATCGTTTCCCCGTCGTGACACATGCCCAAAGAATTGGAGTATTCGAGCCTGTACTGTGGCCGATAGACGCTGCTTGATGCCGAGTTCTTGGAGTATAGATGTGTTGGTGCGAAATTCTGTCCACGACACTCCAATCATATTTTCTTCGTCTCGACTTCTCTAAGTGTCCACGTCTCAGCAGAGTACAGGAATATGGGAAACACTAATGCCCGAATAAGCCGGGTTTTGGTCGCTTTGGTGATGTTGTGAACTTGTGATTCTTCCAGACTTTTTTCAGCCTGTCGCCTGTCCATGGCAGACTTAGTTATGGCCATGCGTCGCTTGATTTCGTCAACTCAGCCACCGAATTATTGTTTGCACGGTCGACAATCATCATCTTCGTCTTACTTCTGTTTATTCTCAAGCCAAATGCTAAGCTGGTATGTTCCATCTTGGAAAGCAACTGCTCCATGTGGCAATACTAGTTGCGTTTTACTGGCGTGCGATATCTGTGCAATCGGGCGGTAGTTGCTGCACTATTGGATAACTACAATTGATAAATTTAAAATCCTCTGCCGTCCCGTCCGCCACTCTGCGCAGGTCATTAGTCAAATTCATTCATTCAGCCGAAAGACGTATGCTGCTGGACATAGGCCTCACCCAAGCATCGCCACTTCTACCGTTTCTTAGTTTCCCGCATCCAGCGGATTCCTGCGGCCTTCACAAGGTCATCGGTCCACCTTGTGGAAGGCCTTGCTATGCTACGTCTCCCGGTACGCGTTCGCCACTCAAGAATCTTTCGGCCCCATCGGCCATCTGATCTGCGACCAATGTGCCCTGCCCATTGCCACTTAAGTTTGGCAATTCTTCGTGCTATGTCAGATTATTATTATTTAGTCAAGTAGACGCCCTAGGAAGACATTATAGTGAATTTATTGGTGATGTTCTTCAGAAAGGTCAGGTGCGTAATACTCGCAACTAGCATGCGCGTATGACCAGAAATATGAACGTAAAGGAGGCAAAAGCAGTATGGAAGGATCGTAGTAGGTGGCGTTCTGTAGATTCTGCCGAGTAGTAGGCAGAAACTACAGAACGCCACCTAGTGACTTACATGGAAGAAGGCGTGAGTTTGTGTGTATGCAGAAAATAGATAATTAATTTACGTAGGTACCCTAACATGATGTTACGTAACAGGATCGAAAACCATTACGTACTTCTCCTTAATTCCTTTCGAATTATTGTATCATGAATTTCACACACATTACACAGGCAAATTGTTTTTTTAACAAACAAAAAAAAATTGAAATTACTACTACTTTCACCAAAAAGTTGAATCAGTCCAATCTGTAAAAAAAATACGGGCCGTGTTGCAAGAAATTTTTTCACAAAAGCCGTATAAAAGTTAGAAAAAAAACATTATTTTATTCTTAAATAACGGTTTAGATCTCATAGATTGTTTTCTGCAATAAGTGCCAGTCTTATTTCAGTTGAAAAAAACCAAAGGTTTATTTTGGATGATTATCCGAATTATTTTTGAACGAACTCTTCGCGGCCGACGTGTCGCTGTTTCAAACGTCAAATTTGACATTTGGGAGAAATACAACTCCCCGAAGAAAAGAAATGGAATTATACGTTTTTAAGTTGTGAAACTAGACAGATATTGCCATTGAATGAAAGGGTTATTTATTTAACAGAACAAAATGAGTACTTTACGTGAACGACAGCTCAGTGCGTATAGTGATTTGATGTTATTTGACGATTACACGTAGTGCCCATTATGGATTATTTATTTGTGTTGTAATATTACAGATGCTTTGAAGCAAATGCTGAATTTGAATCAGCCCCTAACAAAGAGCGTGGCATCCGAACCTACGTGGAAAGTGTTGATCTACGACAGAGTGGGTCAAGATGTTATATCTCCACTGATATCTGTCAAGGAGCTTCGAGAGCTCGGCGTGACACTGCATGTGTGAGTAATCATTTTATGATGTATCTTGGAACCCTAATTACTAGCCTACTTATTACTAGCGTTCCTTATGTTTAGCCAGTCCCTAATTATCCAATTGGTGAGTCGAGAGTCATTCCAGTTGGAGTTGTATATTAATAAAATCTCTTACTTACTTGCTTACTTACTCGTTGCACCTTTGGAATTAACCTGGTCTGTTAATTCCAGATAATATTATGAAGTATAATGTCAGGTTTGAGGATAATGATTGTACAAAATAAACAATTAATTATGTAGTTATTAAACCTCTTGGCACCACAATGTGGTCACTGTACTTAATTGAATTATTTACTGTAATTGGATTTCAATATAGTTAAAAGTAAAAGTATTGAGTTGTTAAAGATTGTCTTGAATTAAATTGAATAACTCTCAAATACAAATTGAGCATAGTTATGTGATAGTTACACTGGCTAGACATATCAGCTGTTTTAATTGTTTTCCAATGCATAATTTTGCCAATAACAATATTAATTACTTGACTCCTATGAAAAAGGCACCATTTATAAATAAATGATTGTTTCTACATTCACACTTTATGAAATGCTAGAAAACCTTATCTTTAGTATGAAATTATGCTAACATGAAAATATTTATTACATTTTTCAATAAAACATTTGTGTAAACTCAACTTTAAGTACCTACTACTTATTATAGAATGACTACTTCAAGTAGAAGTAGCAATACTAGTTCTATATGTTGTGGTAATATGTACAGAACTTATAGAGCTACATCCCAGTGGCACAAACTTTTCAAAGGAAACAGTTCTCTTTCTTTTACCCAAATTCTTATTTCAGCCAACTGCATTCCGACCGGGACCCAATACCAGAAGTGCCTGCGGTATACTTCTGTGCACCAACTGAAGAAAATCTTGGCCGAATCTGCCAAGACTTGGACAATGGCATCTATGACCAGTACCACTTGAACTTCATTTCACCAATCACTAGACAAAAACTTGAGGACCTGGCAGCATCAGCCATCCAGTCTAATTCAGCGGTGAACATCCATAAAGTGTTTGATCAGTATTTGAACTTCATATGTCTGGAAGATGACCTGTTTATCATGAAACATCAGCAATCTGATGCATTATCTTACTATGGTAAGTATAATATTGCTCAATATGATAATTAGTTTTCCTAAAGGCTACTTATAACTTTCTGGATCCTTCTGAGTTTCCAATGTATCACAGAGCAACTCTTCTTCAGCGCCGGCCCTAGCCCTTGATCAGGGTACTCTACCAGTCTACCTGGTAGAGCGAGGTTGTCTTTCGGCGCCTGATTTGATTTGATCGACGATTTTACTTCACGTAAATTCTACTTCGGTTTCATGTTAAATAAATAATAATTCCCAACACTTATTGAAATTAAATTAGGTAGTTCTAATTAGTATACTCCTGCTTCTTTAAAGTTAAGATAGCTTTTACTGCTATATAATTAAAAGGCGCCATCAAAATGTTATTTTGAGCTGGAACATATTTTTCGCATTTGGCATTTTGGCGCTCCTTGCCATCTGGCACCGCTAGCCGAGCGCGACCGCTCATCTCGCTCTACCCCAGAGCCGGCGCTGCTCTTGTTCCTGAGGTATCTTAAAAGTTGACTAAATCATTATGTTATGACTACAGCATACATCTTGCGTGCTTCTTATCTGTCTTACTATTATACCCACCAGTTTGATCTCAGCTATGCAAACCAATGTGATGTAGTTCGACGAAATATAGGAATCGCTTTTAATTAATTACAACAATATTTAAGAATTGAAGATTATTTTATTCTCCCAAGGCACATAGTCTGGAGCAACGAGTTTTAGTCAAGTGATCAAATCTCAATATTCAAGAAAAAGTTCAACAGGGCTTAACTTTTTACTAGGAGATTTTCCTGTGCTTTAAGCAAATGCTTAAAGCACTAGTTACTAATCTGCGTTCGAAAATTTATTTGCCAAACATGTAAACAAACAGGTGTTTTAGGAAAAATAACTGTAATGCCTACACATAAGGTTCAGTTTGCGCTACAACTTCATATTTATTATGACTTTTTCAACTGTACTAGTCAGTCTAAAATCAACTTTATTGACATTTACATAAAGTTCATGTTTGTTTAAGTGGAAACAAAGATTTATAGACCTTACCTATCATGGCCATTTTACAGTGACATTTTCAGTAGTTGTTACAGATATTGGTTTGATTCAACTTATTAACCAATTTTCATAATTTCTGATTTCCTTTCCAGCCATCAACAGAGGTGACACAAAGGACACTGAAATGGAAGCCATCATGGACAATATAGTTGAAAGTTTATTCTCAGTATTTGTGACATTAGGTAAGTTAAAGGGTATCAGTTGACTCATGAATCAATGTAACATTAATAGTGGAGTATTAAAATAATTTGAATGCTCATTAAAAGTACATAATACATGTCATTCTTCCAACAAGAACTGTTAAATATTATGATGATAACTTTCCCTAGCCATAAAAATATGAAGTGATAAATAGGTAAGCTATGCACGCAAAGTTTTATCTGTATTCATAATTTGTTTAATTTTAGGTAATGTTCCTATAATAAGAAGTAGCAAAGGCAACGCCGCGGAAATGGTGGCGAAAAAGCTCGATAAAAAACTACGAGAAAACCTGTGGGACGCTAGAAATAATTTATTCCATGGCAACACTGGTCAAGCTGGGTCGTTTAGTTTCACTCGGCCTATGTTGATATTGTTAGACAGGAACATCGATATGGCAACACCTTTACATCATACATGGACTTACCAGGCTTTGGCACACGATGTCTTGGATTTATCATTGAATAGGTATGTTTTTCGATAATATCAACTGATAATTAACTTTGTCAAGATTGCAGATAATATCTACGCCTTCTATTTCTGCATAATTTGTATTAAAATATGTGAATATTTTTTCCTCAGAGCAGTGGTACCTGAAAACCAAACCCCTACAGTACAGGAGCAGAAATCCAAGACACGACTATGTGATTTGGACTCCAAAGATCCTTTGTGGACGGAGCACAAGGGCAGTCCGTTCCCCACCGTTGCAGAAGCTATACAAGAAGATCTCGATAAATATAGGTATGACCTAAAACTCAAATAACTTGGGGTATCGCAGTTCACTGCTGGAAAAAGTCATGGCGTCTCCCAAGTTGCGCTACGTCATTTGGTCTTAGCCACATTTTTTTATGTCGTCGCCGCGTCGGTCCATCTACTTGGTAGGCGTCCTACGCTACGGTTGATGATTCGCGGTCTCCATTCAAGAACTCATCTGCTTCTTCACTAAAATAAATAAGATGATTATTTAAAAAATGGTCCCAGTTTTATAGACAGTGGTAAAGGTGTAGTAATTTGAAGGCGCCTTTCGAGAAGTTTGTTTCATGCAGCAATACGGAACTCCAAAGCGGAATGCTCCTCTACTCCAAAAATACATTTTCAATAAATACTTTAACACTTTGTGGTTATCGTCATAAAAATATTACTCTTGTTCCTGTAGGAGTTCAGAGGCCGAAGTGAAGAAGTTAAAAACATCCATGGGGCTTGACGGCGAAAGTGATCTAGCTCTAAGCATGGTTAGCGACAACACCCAGCGACTGACGAGCGCAGTCAACTCCTTGCCACAACTCATGGAAAAGAAACGGCTTATCGATATGCACACCACTATTGCTACTGGTAAGTCAGAAAGGAACCTTGATCCAGTCAAAACACCAAAAAACAGCTTGGTCTTGAACCATCTACCCTAAGCGATATCCGTAGTTTCTGAAGCTGAAGTTACGGTCGCTTCAGACTCCGTCTCACTCTCTCACATACACAGAGCCGACGATGTAATTTGTAACATTGTGTTGGATCTTCTCTGGATAATTAAAAAATGGAGTGCTCACTATTGCGAGTATACTTATTAATTTTATCTTTTATGAAAAGCCTATACACTTTTAGGGAACCGGTGTGGATTTTATAAGAATTCAAATCCTCTTTTATTTTTCCAGCTATCCTAAACTCAATCAAATCCAGGCGACTAGATTCATTTTTCGAATTGGAAGAAAAAATTATGAGCAAAAGCAGCGGTATTGAATACAAGGCTGTAATGGACCTTTTATCGGACCCTAGCGCTGGGACCCCTGAAGACAAAATGAGGCTCTTTATCATTTTTTATCTGTGCACGACACAAATACCTGAAGACGAGTACAAGAGGTTCGAAGCTGCACTAGTAAGCGCCAACTGTGACATCAAACCTATGGCTTACATGAGGCGGTGGAAGTGAGTAGCATTTATAAACTAAAATGACTCGTTTTTATAGGCAACTAGCAGCGTCCCGCGGTTTCACCCGCATAAGTCTCGATCCCGTGGGAATATCGGGGTAAAAAGTATCCTATATCCTAACCCAAGGCATGGTCTACCCATGTGCCAAATTTCATCAAAATCTGTTAAGTCGTTTTAGCGTGAAAGCGTAACAAACAAACAAACTCATTTTCGCATTTATAATATTAGTTAGGACTAGCGACCCGCCCCTGCGTCGCACGGTTTGCATGACTTGACTAAACATTGAGATTTCTATATATTAAGTTCATCGCACCTTTAAAGTAAAACCGTTACTAAACGAAAATTTTCATGAATTGAGTTATCAATGCCATCTATCTAAAATACACGTAAACTGCAAGATAAACTTGTCATTTTTGTAAAATGTAGTATTTTACGCCATTTAGCGGTAAATTAAAGCGTTACTAAACCGAGTTATGATCGGCTCACGAAATACAATATTGTGTCTATATCAATAAGAACATGTTCGTAGAAGAGTGATGACGGAAGTTTAAAGTAATAGTGTTATTATTTGGATAAACACGGCTGTATGTCACAAAACAGGTAAGTTGTTGATTTGTTTTAATAGGAAAAGTGTTTCAATTTGTTTAAACACAGTTTTTGTGTTATGAAATTACGCAATTCATAATAAAATTTCATTGATAAAATGTTACAGTTTATATTTTATATAACATTTTATATGGCAATAGGTTTGCCTCATTATTCTAATTAAGTAATATTATTTATTAAACATTTATTTCAGACCAGGTCCATATTCTTGTTAGTAATACTTAAAAACGAATGTTAGTATTCGAACACAACACATCTTAAATTACGACATGAAGCCGCACCCATCTTCGCAGCATGGGGGAGTCCCCCCGTAATACAAGTCAACATAACTTTGGTTGAGTAGCTTTCGTGGATAGGGAAATAATGCTGTGATTGAAACTTTGTTAAAACAAAAAAAAAATGCTATTTCCAGTTGGCTTGTTCCTAGTCGAACTGATTGTAAATGTAATAAGATACTTAATAAGTAGTTAATATAATAAGATACGTACCTACATGCTGTGATTTAAAGGTACAAACTCAAGACTGATTGATAAAATAACTATGCAAAATGATTGTATGAATCTCTCTTTAATAGAACATTATTAATTTCGAATGTTTTTTTTTATTTGGTAATATTATAACACCATAACGAATGCCAACTTTATGATTTTTAATTTAAATGTTGAATAATATTATTGTATTTATGAAATTTTAATAGTTTTCTATTTAGTAACATCAATTGCACTGTAATTTGATAGTAATATACGTTACTGAACAAATTATTAATGGTAAAGTGTTACTATAATAATATAAATCAAAATAAATAATACTGTTAATTAAAAAAAAATACTTTCCTAAATCACGTGTCATAATGTAAACTGAGATCTATAATATGACCTCATTAAATGTCTTAAAGAACCCTGCACTCAGATTTTATTGACAAAAAACAGTGACATTTTTCTAATTTTGGCTCTCCTGAAAAATTGCATAATTTCATTTAGTAACGGTTTTACTTTAAAGGTGCGTAAGTTTAATATTATTATATTATATTTATATAGAGAGTAGTGGTGGCCCAGTGGAATCGGCCCCGACTTACGAGTTGTAGGTCGTGGGTTCGAACCCAAGCAGGCGCTTTACTTTGTGTAAATAATTTCATCACCACTGCTCTCAATACGGTGAAGGAAAACATCGTGAGGAAACCGGCATGTCTTAGAACCAAAAATTCGAAGACATGTGACATCTACCAACCCGCACTGGGTCCGCGTGGTGGATTACGGCCCACTCCCTCACCGAGAGGAGGCCTGTGTCCCAGCAGTGGGAACATTAATAGGCTGATGATGATGATGATGATATTATATTTACATACAAACCTTCGGGAATAAATACTCTAACTAAACGATGGTGAAAACCGCATCAAAATATGTTGCGTAGTTCAGGTACATAGTATTATATTATCTGTGGTTCAGGAGAACAACGCGGTCACACAGACAGACACGAAAAGCGACTTTAATTTACAATATGTATAGATTAGAGTTGACTTCGTAACCCCTCTTTGGGTAGGAAATAATCCCGCTCTGGGCTGAGCAAAAGGGCGTGTCAGACTCTTACGGACTAAAATCCACCCGTGTTCCTTCCGTAGCCTGTACGTTGCCAGGGGCCACGGTCTCCCCTTAGGACTTTCCCGTAACTCCGGCAGGACATCGTTACCTCTGTCATGTAGCGTTCTTGTAGCACCTCTGATTTAAGTGTTCCTGTACTCAAATATATTATTATTACATAGTATCAAAAGTATTCATGAAAATATTTCTATCCTTTGCAGAGGCTTCACGAAAATGTCAAGCCAGTATGAAGGTGGTGGCACAAAAACTGTCTCCATGTTCTCCAAACTGGTGTCCCAGGGATCTTCGTTCGTGATGGAGGGTGTTAAGAACTTAGTCGTGAAGAAACACGTGAGTATAATGAAGCTATGATTATAATTAGGTTGTTTCTTGGTTTACACTTCTTTCTCAATTATAAAGTGTGTGTCGAATTTGTTAGTACCGATAGTAAAATCAACTCAACGACAAATCGGGATTTTTCTCTATTTCATAGCTACTATAAATTTTTACGGTTGATTATTCTTTGAAATAATGATTTCGTGCTCCGTCGACTAAAGAAAAATAAAGGTAACGCTTCTCTCAAATTGGAATGTAATTTTACTTTGAGCACTCTATTTGATATTAACTCCATGGCAGATGTCATGGAAATTCTTCTATTCTTTTAAAAATGTATACATAGTCTAAAACAAAGTTAGTTCTTCTAAAGTACACGCATTTTGATGCAGTTTTCACCATCATTTAGACTTGGAACATTTACTCTGGAAGGTTTATATGTAGAAAACATTAATAGTTAACTTAGATGTAATCTGCGTTGGCAATTTATTTGACAAACATGTAAACAAACACGAGTTTTAGGAAAAACAACTGTAATAACCTACACATAAGGTTACGCTACAACTTCATATTTTTATGACTGTTTCAACAGCACTTGTCAGTCTAAAATCAATTTTATTTACACTTGCATAAAGTTGATGTTTGTTTAGGCATGCCACCGCGAAGCAGAAGCGGGTTGCAAGTAAAGTATAAATGGACAGCCTTATCATCAGCCAATTAATAATGCCTAGTATTCAATAGAAGCAAAATTCGAGTAATTAATCGTACTTTGAAACTACATCAGCTCTTGAACTCAAATCCTATACGAACTCCACAGAAGCTGCCAGTGAGTCGCGCCGTGGAGGCGGCGCTGACCGGCGCGGAGGCGGGCGGCGAGCTGCTGTGGCTGGACCCGCGCGCCGCGCGCACCGACGCCGCCGCGCGCGCGCGCGCCGCCCGCCACGCGCCGCCCAGCGACGCCGTGGTGTTCGTCGTGGGCGGGGGCAACTACATCGAGTATCACAATCTTATTGATTTCGCTAAGGTAATCTTGTTTTTATTAGTTACTTTCACCTTTGGGGCTCATGGACGGGTGACCATCACATATAATTAGCTGACGGCACCGGCTATCGAACAACCGGGACGTATGAAAAGGCACTTACCCCTCCGTGCATCAAAAAGCACGTTAAGCCGTTTGTTCCGGCTGTCATTTGTTCATCGTTACGGGTAGTCAGAAACCAGAAAGTCTGGCAACCAGTCTTACCAAGTCCTTAGAAGAAAATGTAATATTTTTAGAGTTGCGTTCTTAAATAATCTGTTGCGGATAGAACTTTCTAATGACATTAAATAATCCACTTTATCATCAGTGTGATAAAGTGCAAATTAGTACAAACAGCGACGCAGGCTACAAACGGCTCTTGCGCGAACTCATTTACATTTGGTGAATTATAGTTTATCATTCTATGTCCTTTAGGCCGTGCGCACTTTGGACGCATTTTCGTACGAATATTACTCGTGCGAACACGCACGCACGATCCCGACCTTCCAAGTACAAAGGGAGCGTGCAGACTGGGTGCGAGTTATAGTTCCAACGTCCGGAATCAATCCGAACTTGTTGGGATTTTTCGTGCGTCCAATGTGATATCACCACTGCCTATTTGAAGGAGAAAACCGTATTCAGTGTGCGCACTTAATTCGTACGACCACGGTCGTACGTTTACGTACGATACAAGTTCGTGTCCAGTGCGCACTGCCTCAGCCTTCTCACTTTTGATTTAAGAGGGTTTATTCTGAAAGTTGGCAACGTCGCAAATAGATGTCAAATATTTCGCTGTTCTGATTAATTTGATAATATTTCTGTATGGAAATAAAAAATGTGGCTAACTAGCGAACTAGAATATTGATTAAGAAATGCAACAATTAATATCGTAACAACGAATAGTTAGTTTTAGTTGTAAAAAAAGTATTTGGAAAGTTTCCAAATGCCTTTTTTACACCTAAAACGGGTACAACATCAAATTCAATGTTATAATTGCAATTCATTATTAATATTCTAGTTAGTTAGTTAGCCACATTTCTTATTTCCATACAGTATTATTTCCAAATTAATCTAAACAGGTAAGTTTTTGACAGCTATTTACGACGTTGCCAACTTTTAGGATGCACCCTCTTAAGTCCAATCCCATAGTTCTTGTCGAGTTCACATCTATGCAAAATCAAGGCAAAGCAGTTTTAAATCATTTTAGGTTTCTCAAACTGCCTGTACTTAATAATAATATCTTACAGCAACAAGCAACGAGCGGCACTACAAGGAAGATCATCTACGGCGCGACCACGCTCCCCAACGCGTCGCAGTTCCTCAAACAACTGTCCCTCCTCGGCGAGGAGATACAGTAGACATTCCTTACACATCTGATATTATATCCAATTATGTATATTGTAATATAAAGTTAACGTTATAAATAATTTAAATTATAATAAAGATCGGTGGTTTGTTGTATAGGCAATGAAACAAATGTCTCAACAAGTTGGCATTTTATTTACAATGACATTGAAAATATAGCTAACATCTAAGAATCTACTAATAAAATTTGATTGTTTTAAACAAGAAGTATAAAATCTAAATCACAAGATTTTTTTCAACATTAATCTGATCTTAGTTACAAGTTATTACAACTTTCCCGATGAAATATCCGTCATGTAAAGACTTGAACGAAAAATAATTTCACAACCTAAACAATAGAACAGAAACACATTGCAGATACCGAATAAACAAACTTGTTGAATTTCATCCCAGCCCTTAGACTATTGTGCTTAATTAGATAAATATAGAAACTAAAACGTGTATGTTTGTTTAAAACATATACATAGTTAATAACCTTCGAAAAATAGTAAATATGTTATAGATTACTCTTACACTAAACATACATTAATGAATAAAGAAAAAACAATTAGTATTCAAATGACAAGGAACTTGAATATCTCGCATAGCACTGCGGTCTGCTATCTATTGCGATAAAAATCGTTTTAAAAGTGTCTAACGAACAAGAAATCTTATAGTATGTTACAAGTAAGTATAATATTTATCACTGATCATGATATGGTTTTGGCACAGTGAAAACTCAACTAATAACAAAATGGAAAATACCTAGAGAGCAAACTCGAAGTCGTGTATACTGCTAAAAGTGTGTAACAATGGCAAGATCACATTAGCGTATCTACTATTATTCGGTTTTACATGAAGTACAGCGGTTAAGTGGATTTAAGTTTGTGCAGAAAAAGGAACAGAATCATTGACACCTTACAAAGCAAACTAGTTGCTCAAACACCGGGTTTTGGTACATTTTACATAAATCATAGTTAGCATTAAAATTAAGACTTATTTAAAAGATTGTGCGCAGTTAAAAAAGATTAAAGATCATGGAAATTGAAATATAAAATCGATCACATAATTAATAAATAAGTAGTAAACACACACATATTGGTAGACACATGGCACTTTGTATAGTTAGCCATTGACAAAAAATGGGTAGAAGATAAACGAAGATTACTATAATATTAAGAGATTATAATGGGATCTATGCCCGTCAATTCATAAAATACATGACTATAAAAATCCTCATAAAGATCAATCACTTTTACATAGTATACCAACATTTGATAAAACATACACAAAGGAGTTACATAAATTAGATATTGACGTAAGAATAATAATTCCGTCGACAATTAAATGAAATTCTATCTGCTTCTAAAAGTATGACGAAACCTATATTAGTACTCTTAATATTTAAACTAGTAAATACAAGGAGCACTGACAGAACTACTAAAATTACACAGATATTAAGGCGCATTTAGACAATTATTTATTGAACGTTACTACACTTACATTTATTAAAAACTTTAAAGCAGTGCATGCTTAACAATCAAGCGAATGATTTATTATGACAATAGTTCAAAAACATTAACTTATAACATACGTTGATTGGCTCTTGCCTAACTCAGAGGCGCGTCATTTAATTACCAACTAATCAGATCGTCAACAAGTATTTGGGTCAATATAATTATGAATTATTTAAGTATCAAAATAAAACCGGGAAAAAGACGATCAAAATACCTTCCTGTCCTGGTTCTTACTGAGATAGTTATTGAATACTTTCGTACCGCACATAAGATCGCCGCGCCACGGCGTTGATTGGCCTTTGTTCGAGATACAGAACTCAATAAACTGTTATGGAACGGAAGCTTGATTTTAGACACAACATACATATTATGAAATCAGACTTATAAGATTCATTAGGCCAATTTTCATAAACATGAAATGGAAAATTGGTAACCAATATATATATAATGTAATTATTAAATGCTATAAAATCATTAGCAACACCATGGCACGGATTTGCAGACTAATTCAATAAGCTGTAAGTTATGGACGGAAGATACATAATAAACAGCTATTACAAAAGTAAATCGGACTTTTCCAAAAAGCACTCTCATTGCCACCTTTCCCCATATAAATAGACATTAAAAACGATCACATGAACACAAGTAACTTCGTATTTAAACAGTAACTAAATAAAATCCTAATTGGAATGTTTATTAATTTTGTATATAAGCTTTGCAAATACATAATATGCCTATTATGATAATGATAATCTACTAAGTACTTACCATTGATGTATAAAATAGATAAGTACATCAATGCTAATAAATGAAAATAATATAAAACAAATGCTCGTCCCTCTGTTTGTTCAAATACAATCGAGATAAACAAGTATAATATTCCTGTATAAAAATATACTGAAGAAATGGAATGTAAAAAGTTTTAAATACAATTCATTTCAAATATGCCAAATTATCATTCACGGCGGAATGTTACCATTTTAGACTTCAGCTTCACCATTCGACAGGGAAAGTTCATTTCGAAACAAAGGAAATTTTGCAAAAGGCTGGTTCAACATTGATTTCAAACAGCACAGGCTGTGCTGCGATTACTGATCAGTTTTTGTTTTATAGATAAGCATTTTTAAGGGAAAAAAATGAGATTCATTGAATCTGTACATGATACGCTCTTATATAATAAATTGGGCTGTCCACCATGTAGCAGGAAGTTAGGCACAATAAAAAAGTTATGTGCATATTCAAACATAACAAATCTTCGTTTCAAGATTTATTATGCGTTACATAAATCCGGTGCAGCGATAATTCCTTTTACATCGTTTATACCCAATAAACATTTTCTCTATTCTACTGCTACGGAGAAACAACATATTTTATCAAATGCATAAATAGTCGTTAACATTAACCTTACATTTTACTCAAAACAATGGAATATTGAAAATGCGGCGGAAATTACCTACATCAGGGTTTTACTGAAAAAAACTAGTTATCACTTTACAATTTCAGTCTTGCGTACAGATCTTTCACTCTTACCGATAAAACAATAAGTTGAGTTGCGCAAAATATTGTTGGATTAAATCATGTAGCTAGGAAATGTTATGAGATGATATTTGCGTAAACAGCGCTATTTTACAATCGTTTTAAACGCGGAGTATTATATAACAACATTGAATTCAACAGTGCATATAGGTAAGATATCATAAATCACTACTTAACAGGTATTTGAATATGACAGTGGATATATAGGACTTAGCTTTAGAATCACAAAACTTACGCTAGGCATAGCATAGGTGATCATTTAACAAACTTTAAAACAACTACTTTGAAGGGTCAAATAGAATAATCACAATACATGTCGTCACTACAGCAAGTTCGTTAACCAGTACCTAATTAGATACTCCAAATGGATATGGGATGTAAGAAGCGGTTCAACATTCTCATTGCCTAATATACTTTATCATATCCAACCATTATCATTTAAGTGTAAATATTCGTTACTTTATTAACTTGTAATTCTAATGAATTTCGCAACAGACCTTATTTTTATGTGATTTGTCAGTATCACCATACCTAAGTAATAACTATTTAGTCAGTATCTTTTAAAGAGAACATTTTATTATCCTACCTAATTAGTTTGATTCACTTCGAAATTCATTTAAAAAATAAATGTGAAAATTCGTAAAAAGATTCATGGTCAAGAGTTAATAATACAATAGATATGATATACATACATGTCGCTGTTAAAGTGTAATTTGACATCAAAAGATAAGTCTATCAACAGGAGATACATTAGTTATGAAATGTAGAATAGGAATATCAATGATGAGTTGAAGAGGTAAGCATAGTGTAACTCCATAATATTTTGTTACCTTTGACTACAGTTATCATATTATTCATAATTATTTATCCAATTAAAATGGTATACTTTTATGAAAGCAGAAATGATAAATGACTAGACATAATGTCTTATAAACAGTTCGTTGATTTTTAATCATTATGTAACATGCCTACAATATAGTTTTATAAGCACTGCCCCACATAGATTTTGAGAAGCGCTGATTTAAAGGAAAATATGGCATAAAGGCATCACAATAATTATAGCGATGACACGAATCTCAGACGCGTCTCTTTGCAACTGTTTTGACAATGAATTCCAATTAATTGTGATATCTACCAATTTAACAAGCATTACACCGAATGGTGCTGCAATAACAGGATCGCGTCGAACTTAGTCATTTCGAGACCATTATAAACCTACTATATAAGGTACCTTTCTAGGCAGGTGTAACAATGGCAATCGGAAGGTGGGCAGACAGACAATATAGCTATTGTTTGCCTGAGGCGTTAGCATTGCGACTTGAGCTGCTGCTGCTGTTAAGCGCCATTTTCTTCATTTGTCTGATGACCGTAGTCGCATGGTATGCCTGTTTCCAGCGCGACTTGGCGAAGTTCTTCTTGAGTTGCTCAGAAACAGTACCATGGATGTTCTTGTTGCTGGCAGCGTTTCCTGAAATCCACGGGTGAGCCAAAGCTTGTCTGGAACCAAATATATTTTTTGAGCAAAGGAGGATCAATTCCCAATATGCATATTCATACTAAATTGATTTTCGTAGTTCATGGTCAGAGTCAATTCTGGATTTAAACGGTCTGTCTAAATAGATTGGTGCCTTTATGTTCTTCTGTTAAAAGAATGACTAACAATAACCCAACACATTGTATGAGGAATACTAAAATTCTTCATTAATATGTCATGATTACAATTTATTTTAAATGTTACTGTTTTTGGTACCTAATTAGTTTTATCAATGTGCTAGCCCAACTGCATAAATCATACAGTAGTACATTGTAGGCATTGTTTTATTTTGTTCAAGGTTGTATAACTGAATTGAACACCTGTTTGACATCTTAGCAGCAACAGGTCTAAACTTCACGGCCACAGACCCAAAAGACACAAAATGCTATTACCTGCTAATACAACCAATTTATAAAATGTTAGCTGTGTTAGTTAAAACTAAGTCCTACAATAGCCAGAAATGGTCCTTGCATTCGTTTCATTTCTGTCCAATGTAGGACTTACTTTGAAATATTAAGAGATAAAAGAACATGCATAATTGCATATATGATCAGCAGCTGTTACCCTCTTGTAAACCATCCTAATCCTCCTCTTATCTTAATGGATCCTATCTCTTTGGGCTGCTATGACATTTTAACTTTTAAACAGTTGAATGGTTTTATATTGGCAAATGTCAGAGTATTGATAGCCAGGTAAGTACGAATTTGGTTGGTTTTGACATTCTGGAGTGTGAACAAGTTCTGCCACCGATGACGCTGTGGAAGTGGCGAAGTTTCCGGCCAACAAGATTTGAAATATTCTTGTGCCAGCAACATGACGAAGAAGAACGAAGGGCTGCTATTTTGATCACTAGTCAGCAAGCACAAAAACAAGGAAGAGTTATTCAGAAAACCATAAGAGGAAGTCTCTCATTGTGAGGTAGGTCGCCGATAACCAGAGATTAATTTTTTCAAGATGACAAAATAGTTATGCCCAATTCACTAACAAAATATTAGGTACCTACTTACACAGATGTAAATTTTATGCAACAAAATAATGAAGAGTGAATATTTCCTTCAAATGGCTATTAATATACAGGTGGATTTTGAGATGGGGCAGAAAGGACGGCTATCTTAAACCTTATAGCTACAAGAAAACGGTCTTTATTTGGTAATTTCCTGCAAAGCCCAGCTTCCCCATGTACTTATTTTTAGATTTGGCGGCATTTGCTTAATCACGTGTCTTTACAGGATACAATGGAACTAAACTAGGCGCTTTAGGAACAAGTTATGCAACATCTGCAAAAACAGCGATTAAGCAAATGCCGCCAAATCTAAAATTAGTTCTTGACGAAGCGGTAAAAATAAAGAATTTCGTCAAAACTTGTCCACTGCAATCCTGACTATTTTCAATATTGTGTGAAGATTATAGTAGCAAACATAAAATATTACTGCCCCATACAGAAGTAAGATGGATATCTCGGCGTAACAAGGCTATTTGAACTTAGACCATGAGTTGTGCGAAATAGGATTCTCAACTACCTATGCAGCTAGCTACAAAAACAAAATACCGCAATAGAGTGGATGCCGAACCTGACATACGACTTCATCTCTCTTCAATCAAGCCTGACATCGATAAGTAAAAATCTATTTCACGCACATTAGATGTGTTGGATGCATTAGATGCAAATGTCAAGTATTTTGATTATAAGAAGAATACCAGATTTTGATTATTTTAGGGCTCCGTCAAATATTTCGTTTTACAAAAGAGTTCCGTTGCCAAAAAAGTTTGAGAACCGCTGTTCTAAACGAAATCTCAGCAAATAGAATGTGACATGTCATGTTATGGTGTTGTTATGAGCAGTGGTGGCCAAGTGACAACGGCCGTGACTTACGTACCTACGTCGTTGGTTCTAACGCGGACAGGCGCTTTTACTTTGTGTAAATTATTTCATCATCACTACTCTCGAAACGGTGAAGAAAAACATCGTGAGGAAACCGGCATTTCCAAGAACCAGAAATTCGAAGATATGTGATATCTACCAATCCGCACTGGGCCCGCTTGGTGGATTACGGCCTACTCCTTTTCAGAGAGGGGAGGCCTGTGTCGCAGCAGTGGGAATATTATGTAAAGTATGTCTTGTTGTTAGGTCATAAAGTCATAAATAAGATAGCACACTACTATCGAATCTAGTCTAGACGGGTCATCAGATCACACACCGGCGATCCTCACAATTAGCACTAGTTAGCTTACTCGGAAAATAAGCTAATCTCTGATGAATAGCCGAACTGACTGGGACGGTTTCAAGACCTACCTCAATGAAAACTTTACTGCTGCTATACCACTGAAGAACCAAGATGATGTAGATAACGCCTGCAGATATCTCACTAACGCTATTCAGGTGGCTGCTTGGATCAACACACCCACTCAGCCCAAAGATTTCACAAAACTTTCTCATCCACCAGACAAAATCCTAGAAAAGCGCCGACTTAGAAGAGTATAGCATTAATTCAGTCATCCTCTTGATAAACTACACTGGACAGCAAAGAAACCGGGCCACCCGCTACCTTGGAACTCTGATTCGATTTTCTCAAAAAGTTCCAAACTTAAAACTTTCTGTAGGTAACTACAGAAAGTGCGTTTCATGATGATTAAAATGAATGGAAACTCATTGGGATTAATCAATTTATTAAGTGTTTATTAAGGATTTTACAAAGAAGAGTCGTTTTCCGGTCGTGTTACTAGTTAAAAATCATAAAATGAAAAAAGAAATTAAAACCAGAACCAAAAAAAAAAATTTTTTTTAAGTTTTTCTTCTGTAATCAGTATTCCTTCCCCTTGCTCGGATAACTGCCAGCATCCTCGTATTAATCGAACTGACGACCCTGACTGAAATCTTGAGGAATTGCATTCCACTCCTCTTCAATTGTGATTCGCAGCTCTGGAAGACTTGTTGGAGCGGGTACTCGGGCTCGAACCCGACGTTACAGCTCCTCCCATAAATGTTGTATCGGATTCAAGTCCGGGTTTCGAGCTGGCCAGTCCATCGTAAGAATGCCGACGTCGCGTAGATACTGGGTCAGCCATGAGCAACATATGGCCGTGCATTATCATGCATCAACTGCATATTCTGCCCGATATATCCTGCGTAAGGTACCACATGGTCTTTGAGGATTTCCGTAATTAGCAATAAGAAGTCAATCCACGTGTACGACCCGCCGATTCGACGAAAACTAACGCTGTAAGTGCGGTTAACAAGATGCCGTCCCAAACCATTACAGATCTTCCTCCATAAGCAACAGTTTCATCGATGCAACACTGAGAATAACGTTCTCCAGGGCGTCGATATACTCTCTGTCGTCGATCACTTCCATGTAGAGTAGACTCACCCTGGTCTCATCAGTGAAGAGTAGATTACGCCACTGCTCTAACGTCCAATCCATATGCTCTCGAGCAAATTGAAGTCGTGCTGGACGGAGGGCCACCGTTAATACCCCCTGCCTGTCTGCCTGTTGCAGCTCTCTTTGCAGTCAGGTTCCGTTCAGCAAGTCGGCAGTCGGCGTCTGACGGTATCTGAACTTATAGCCACGTGGCGTTCGTCACGCAGACTTTATTGGATTTGAACTGCGTTGAGGCGGCGATTTCGCAGAACAGTAAGTTGGATATAGCGATCATCTGCTGCGGATGTAGCCCTAGGTCTGCCCGAACCTGAACGGCGATCGAATATTCCGCCTCTCCGCCGTATCGCCTGTAAACTCGTTGCACCGCAGATCTGCTGATTCGAAGTCTTCGAGCGACTTCACGTTGCGCAACGCTTGTTTGAAGTAGTGCTACAGCTTAAGCTGCTTCCTGGGGTGTCGTATACATTATTGAACGAAAAAAGTAGCAAATACACACGCGTCTGAGCAAACGATGGACAAAACCTAAAGAAATGATAAGAAATGTCCAATTTCCCTCATTGTAGAAAAAAAAAAAACGCTAATCGCGAACTCTAGTCAAAACAGAGCAAATCGTTAATATTGTGTTTGTTGCTTGATTACAATGCGAGTTGAAGGGACTTTAGAATAAATTTATAATCATTTTAATCAGCATGAAACGCACTTTCTGAAGGTATAACTTTGGTAGTTGTAAGCCTTATAGTTTTTGAGAAAATCTAATCAGAGTGCCAAGGTAGCGGGTGGCCCGGTTTCTTTGCTGTCCAGTGTATATTACAACAAGGCAGGAAAGGAGTTAAAGGCTATAGTCCAGGAGTCTACTAACTCAACGTTGACAACGAGCCTACAAATGATGTTACCAACGGGGTTGGCGCGCACTCGCTCTGGAAAGCCACTAAAAACTTAGATAAGCCTCAACAATCTTATCCTCCGATCAGATCACAAGCTGCCTGGACAAGAACTGACTTGGAAAAGGCTGACGTATTCGCAATGCATCTGAATTCTGTATTCAAACCAAACGAGAGCGTTGCTGATGAACATGAAGTTGGAAGTTGGAACAGTATTGGAACAAGATCTGCAGATGTGTATGCCCATTATACCAACAACACCTAAGGAAATCAGACTGCTGGAGTCAAGAAAAGCCCCGGGTTTCGTCCTGATCACGCCTTCCATACTTAAAAATCTTCCCAGAAAATGCATTTCTTTTCGAGCTAGTTTGTTCAACGCAATTTTTCGAACATCTCACTTTCCTAACCTGTGGAAAATCTCTGAAATTGTCATGATTCACAAATTAGGTAAACCTGAACATGAAGCTTCGTCTTATCGGCCGATAAGCTTGACGCCTGTACTCTCCAAACTGTGGGAGAGGATATTCCTAAACCGACTAAAACCGTGCATGGACGCCAATGGTGTTGTTCCGTCTCACCATTTTGGCTTTCGAAAATCCCACTCAACAATAGAACAGGTTCACCGAGTTTACCAAACAGGAAAACAGGCTTTTGAATGTAAAAAGTATTGCTCAGCGGCATTTCTGGATGTACAACAAGCTTTTGACCGTGTCTGGCACAAAGGATTGCTGGCTAAAGTGAAGGAAAAACTTCCGCACTCAATGTTCCTACTCATCCAGTTGTATTTATCCGAGCGCTGCTTCCAAGTTCAGCAGAGCGAAGCAAGATCAAGATTGTTTGAAGTGAAAGCTGGTGTACCACAAGGATCTGTCCTTGGCCCAGTTTTGTACAACATATTTATATCAGATTCACCCACATTAGATGGCATAACAATAGCAACATTATGCCGACGACATAGCCTATTTATCAGTTGCTAAACCCACAAATGGCCACCAATAGACTCCAGAAACAGCTAGACAAAACTCACAAATGGCTCTGTAAGTGGCGGATTCGTGCCACTGCATCAAGTCTCACCATATCACCTTCACGCTCGGGCACGGAAACACCCCTCCGGTTAGACTTGGTCCTGATACCCTACCACACACAGATTGTGTAAAATATCTTGGCTTCCACTTGGATAGGCGCCTAACATGGAAGCATCACATTAAAAATAAAAGGGACGAGATAAACCACAAGTTCCGCAACCTGTATTGGCTCATGGGAAGAAACTCTGTGCTCTCTATGGACCTATAGGATTCAATTGTGGGGCGTTGCCAGCAAAACTAACATACTCTGCCTGCAAAGAGTTCAAAATGGTATCCTGAGGTCAATAGCAAATGCACCTTGGTTCACTAGGAACGACGAAATCCACGACAATCTACAAATGCCATCAGTAAACTCTGAAATCGAGCGAAACAAAAAATAACACAAGGCACGCCTATCGCCTAACCATGCATCTGGAGGGAAGGCAAGGAACTGTTAAACCCTACAGCGGTGGTAAAAAGGCTGAAGAGTACCTTCTATAAGTGGGAGGCGCAGCACTGGCTGCTCCACCACAACGCCATTTGACATGGAACATAAATTCGCTTATGGTCTGACGACAGATTGCAAATAAAACAACAGAAAAAAAAATGTAGTTAGGTATTATGTAGGCCCTTTCCATCTATTTCTCAAATATCAACATAGAACAAAATGTCCCGGAATAAGCGCACACCACCAACTCTACATTTAGAATTATGTTATTATAATCATAATAGGTACACACTGAATTTTTACTATTATGTAAGTATAAAACATTCGTTTATTTATACCGATTTGCGATTGCGGGAGAATTTATTGTGGTCACATTATTTATGGCTTACATTTAGGCTTGACATGCTTGCCAAGCCTTGGCAAACGTCTTCAAGCCCCAAGCGTGCCCAAGCGTCCACAAATCTCGCTTGGCATTTGGAAGTCGTTTTCATGCTTGTGAATGCGTCAGTGTGCTACGTACACCCAAGCATGGCGGACACCGAACTTGTGTCGTTGATTAACGTTTTTGGGGTTCCAGATAGACGATTCGCTCTGGTAATATTCCAGAAACGATAAACTCTCTTCGTTCGACCACCCACTCATTTTAAACAAAGAACTAAATATGCCCTCTTCGCGAGATCACAATGGCACACGCGCACCAACGTGTGAATGCGTCTCAAGCGCTTGCCGCAATCGCCCTTTGATCTGTGTCAAAAAACCGATACTAGACCGGATCGGAGTCAAGCGTCCACAAGCTCACGCAAGCCAAGCCAAACGCTCTCTTTACACGCTTGTACTTGTGAACGCTTGCCAAACCTTGGCAAGCATGGAAAGGCACCATTACAAATCTACGCATGCACACAGTCACGGTAATATTATATTACCGTGACACAGTCGCACACGTTTTAGGGTCTAACGTAGTAGGTATTAATTTGTTTCATTTTAGTTTGTTTTGAGTTAACAGCAGAAGTGTGACTGTAATTTACGTAGCTTTAATTATTTTTGGAATAAACAATTACCTATTGAAACATGTCAGAAATCGACTCAGTAAACAATTCTGGACAAACAAACTACTTTCATAATGTGCATTTCATTGACACATTGTTTATTGATAAAATGTGGCAACTTATTATTTATTAACTAGCAGCCCGCCCCGGTTTCGCACGCGTAGCACTAAGTATGTACTTATCTACGGTGCACCTACCCTACCTTCCCTACCTACCCTACTTACCCTACCTACCTACCTACTTACATACCTACCTACCTACTTACTTACATACCTACCTACCTACTTACATACCTACCTACCTAGGTCTGTGCCGGATTAAGCCAGCGCGGGGCCTGTAGCAAATTCTACCTAGGGGCCCATCCCGCCCATCAAAGAACAGGGTAGAAATTGTTTTATTTTAAGTTCTAAAGTTTATGAGATAAACTAGTCAAATCAATTTTTCTAGACAAACAATGCTAACTGAAGTAGGAACCTACTTTTTAAAAACCTATGATTTATTTCTAGAATATCTGATGCTGGCAGTGATTTAATTGTATTTCATATAAGAGACCCTTAATTGCAAGAGCAAGCGTAGCGAGCTCGATATATTTTTGCACCTCGGATAGTCTAGGCTTCCTATTTATTGACCTATTGTTATTTTGTCGACTAATGTAGAAAAGTTAATGAAGGAAGAGTAACTAAGATGCAAGAGTGAGCGATGCGATGTCGATTTTTTTTCTGAACCTCAGATTGGTTAGGTTAGTATCTACTATCTACTCACCATTTATATTGAAATAGCTTATTAAAAAACTTTATGAATGAAGAGAAACTTGTTCAAAAAATTTTAGCACCTCAATTCTGAAAGGTTTTTTTGACAATACATACATAAATAGGAGTTGCTTTGTTGACTATGCAGAAAAGCTGAAACTAGGATCAAGGGCGAGTGAAGCGAGCTCGAAAAATTTTTGCATCCTACCGCGCCTTGGAGGTTCGATTTGTTTTGACCGTTCTTACATAATATTTCATTGGAACTTCTGTCCAAACGTTTCACTTTATTGTCACTTCAAGTAAATTCAATAAACCTACCACGTCTTACTCAGTTTCACTCAAAGAATTACAGTCAGGCGGAGGTCAGGGTTTAGACACACGGGGCCCCCATTTGCGCGGGGCCCGTAGCAATTGCTACTCTTGCTACGTGGCTCTCACCTAGGTAGGTAGGTGTGTTCGTTATTCTCACGAACAACAAAAAAAGAATTATTCAATTTGGTGCAGCTGTTCACGCGTGATGCCGTGACCAAGGGAAATAGGGATTCTTTTGTTATATGTATATACATATAGATGAGCATAATAAGAAAGAAAAATGTACAACTGGGACAAATTCTTACATATTATAAAACAACTAGCTTTTACCCGCGGCTTCGCCCGCGTGGATGTCGCAAAATATCCCACGGGAACGTTCTACCAGGAATACATACCTAATAGCCAAGGAAAAGATCATTGACTAACTTTCAGCGGACGCAGTGGTAGGCTACTACAGCGCCCGCGTGGTCAACCATAATTATTTTGTTACGCGTAATTTTGAAACTGTGATATCTCTTAAACTATTCATTTAAATGATGTGATGTAAAGGCATATTTTAATCGAAATTGAATGCCCAATTTAAATAAGCTATTTAATTGGATAAAGATTAATAAGATACAGGTCAAAATAGCTTCGGAAATAACAATTAAAATTTTATACAATTTTGAAAGATAAAAATGGTTATTGTGGGTCACCCTTAAAAGATAGACATATGCCATCGCGGACTTTTTTTTTGCAATTTTTAAGATATACAATATTCTAGAACATAAATTTGATTTATCTCTCACGACTTACGCAGCGCACGCCAGTAAAGCTCCCAGTCGGCATGATTTTTTCCGACATCTTCAACAATAATCGTCATATTTCAGCCAATTTACACAAAACCTTAATGAATTATACACTAAAACCTTCCACATGAATCACTCCGTCCAATCGTGAAAACCGTTTGAAAATCCGTTCGGCAGTTTTTGAGTTTATCGCGTTCAGACAGACAGACAGACAGACAGACAGACGCGGCGGGCGACTTTGTTTTATAATATGTAAGGAAGTCGCGTAAATGTTTTGATCAGGGCTGTAGGCAGGGGGGCGGGGGTTTGGGGGTTCAAACTCCCCCGAATTTGAGAAACCAAATCTAAATTCAGAGATCGACCCCTCCTAGGGTACCTCCGTAGTCTAACCGTCTAATATAGATATTTGTAATCTATTTCACATTTATAATCTACAAAATCAGTAAGACTACGTCGAGTCTGACTTTGTAATGAATGAATTTCGGCAACTTTAGCTTTCTCTGAGAGAGTACCTATCCCCAGGCGAAATGCAAAATATTTCGACCGCTTTGCTCGCTCTTGCATTCTATGTTTTCTTAGTTACTTAATTCCCAAACTTTTCTGCATAAATCTTTAAAAAGAAAGAAGGTCAAAGAGAAAGAAAACCTAACTTATTCTAAGCGGAATGCTAAAAATTTCTAGCTCGAAGCGAGTGTTGATATGTTCTCCATCACAGCCCCATTATGATAAACTGATTCTCTGAAATAAAAATTCACCTAACACTAACTATTCACACCTAATTTCTTCTAAAAAAGGTGCCCCTCCCCCCCGAATTTCATTCCTGGCCACGGCCCTGGTTTTGATGGAATCATTTATTGAAAATATTGTGTTATTATTTAAAAATAATAAAATAAAATAAACCACCTGTGGTCTAGTGGTTAGGCCACCTGTCTCAGACCCAGAGGTCCCAAGTTCGATTCACAGTGGGGCCAAAATTTTCTGCTGTTTGGTTGTCGGTAGCGCTTGTTCCGAGTCCACCTGGCTAGCTGCCACCATCTTATCTAAGTCTGTCGCCATAACAACAATGTCAACAGCATTGTTGAGTTTCGGCAGTTAGAGGTAAGGTAAGATAGTCAGTTCCTCTGTGGTTGAGGATCAGGATGAAGCTAGCTGCCATGTTCGGCCTGATCATCACTTGCCATCACGTGAGATGCAGGCTAAGAGGTTCTCTGGAGTAGTTTATTTTTATTTTTTCTGAACCTTCTCCGTAGATAAATACCCGTAACCATCATCCTTTCTTATGGAGATCTGCCCTGGGTGATGTCACTCCGCAACTCAGTCTCCTTTAATTCCTATGTTTCATCTATTATTAACTAGCTTTTGGCCCTGGCTTCGCCCGCGTGTTTGTCGGAAAATATCCCACGAGTACGTACTACCAGGATTAAAGTACACTATGTGCTTAATTATACAACAATTTCTAATAAAAGTTAGTAGTTAAAAGTAAAAATTTTTTAATAAAAGCTCCCAGTGGACATGATGATTTCCGACATCTTCAATAATCATCGTCATATTTCAGCCAATTCATACAAAACGTTAATGAATTATACACCTAAACCTTCCTCATGAATCACTCCGTCCATTAGTGAAAACTATATGAAGATCCATTTAGGAGTTTTTGAGTTCATCGCATTCAGACAGACAGCCACAGGCAGTGGGGGACTTTGGTTTATATGTAGTGATAAGGAGAAACCACAATAGTTTCAGTTAAATTATTTACAAACCTAAAGTAGATACATAATGATTTTACCTATTCATAAGACATTGTGTGACAATGCTGCTAGAACCGTAATATGTGCTAGAACCTCAATGAATATTTTAATATTACTTCATTAATATGTGCATTATTTAACATATTTTAAGCGAAAATTTAAAAAGAAACATTTTGAAGATGATAATCTGTGGGAATTTGTATAGATAGTGCTATCCATGAAGACGCGCTGCCCTTCATTCTGATCTGTACTAAAATACAGCTTACAGTACAGTAGTTGCGGAGTGGGGTGCGTCTTCGTGGATGGCACTTTCTGTACTAAGTTATATTTTGACTTTCTAATACCTTTAAACAAGCATTTTTGGATGTATATATAATCTGAATCTCGGAACCGGCTCCAATGATTTTCATGAAATTTAGTATGCGATTTAATAAAGCAATCTAACTAGGTTTCAATTTTAAAAATCATCTCAATCTCAATCTTCCTAGCCTTTTCCCAACTATCTTGGGGTCGGCTTCCAGTCTAACCGGATGCAGCTGAATATCAGTTTTAAAAATCATACCAAAAAAAAACCAAGCAAAGCTCAGTACCCAGATATTGATATAATAGTTTCTATTGTGTTTGTTTGAGATTATAATTTTATTATTAAAGAATTGTAGACCATACTACCATGTCAATGTCACCGGTTTGCCTAGGATGCATCTTTATTATAATATTAGACCAAACAGTAGTACTTATGTTAACCTTGAGCAAAAAACATTTTCTAGTAATTATGACATTTAGCAAAACTTCCGAACTTCGAATTATTATCTAAAAATCATTGTATTATGCATACATTATAAGTAAATAATATCCAAAATTATAGACACTTGTACCAGTTATTTAGGCACACATGCAAGAAGCAATAATTGCTCAATTATGATATGTTATATGAGTATGATTGAAAGCTGTTATGAAATATGTTTCAAGAATACTTTGGAGACTTACTTGCAAGTGTATCTCTTGTCCACATCAACACACATTAGATGCCGAATAAAATCTTTTGCAGAGTCACTAATATCATCCCAGTATGGGGAGTCAAATTCAAAGTCTCCCTTCAAGATCTGAGCGAACAAGTTGGCATCATTCTCATCATAAAATGGAGGATATCCACACAGTAGAATGTATGATATTACTCCTATACTCCACACATCCACAGCCTTCCCATAAGGTTTCTGGGCCAACACCTCAGGAGCAACATATCCAGGTGTACCACATGCTGTGGCCATAATTCCAGAGTCTTCTATCTTAGACAATCCAAAATCACTGATCATGATCTTACTATCCTCATCAGCACTGTAATACAGCAGATTCTCTGGTTTCAGATCTCTGTGGACTACTCCTTGGGTGTGCATGTAATCTACTGCTTCCAACACTTGCCTAATTAGATTGGACGCATCTTTTTCGGTGTAAGAGCCTTTCTCAACGATTCTATCGAACAATTCACCACCTGTGACAAGTTCCATCACAAGGTACACTTTATTTTTGTCTTCATATGTCTCGAGCAGCTGGACAATATTCGGATGGGAAAAAATTTTCTTTTCGGCAGGCTCGCCTCCTTTGGCTTGCTCGCTAAATCTTTTCAAGACACGAATTTCATTTTCTAATGAATCTTCCTTGCCTTTGAGAGCCTTCTTGTCGATAATTTTACAAGCGAACATCTGCCCGTTTTCTTTGCTCTCTATCAAACGTACCTCGGAAAATGCTCCTGTGCCCAGTAGATCTTTGACGGCGTACTTGTCTTCGATTGACGGCTGCTTCTCAGAATCTCTTCCATCTTTTTTGGACTTCCTCCCGAAATCTTTTTTGCCAAAAAGAGGCATCTTCGCGCCCCACACTCGCAGATTTTGAACTACACTACTACTTAATAAATATCTACATACACACTGTAGAATGTAGATAGGTATGTCGAGACTAGCTCGACAGAACAATAATCTTGCTCGGTTGGATTCACGAATGTTGCGCAGGGCGCCCAAGGTCAGACGATTTGTCAAAAATCCGTTATGCGTTTTATTCCTCGTTATCTTCATTATTAGAAATAGATTGTTCTAAAACATCGGCGTTTTCACGTATTTATTTAAGAAGTTTTTACCATATTCATATTTATTTAATCATTTAGTGAAGAAAAAACATGAATCTTAATTTAAAATACAATAATGTAAACTTGTGTTAACAAATGCTATTAGGTAAAATAAAACGTAAACTTATCACCAACTGTATGTCACACTCGCGACACACATTACCCCACTAAAAATCAAGTTTGCACTACAAGCATTGATCAAAATGAATTTGTTCATGTAGATAAGTAGAATTATTGGTATCCAATATTCTGCGTCTCTTTTCTATAATGAAACAAAGACGAGTTACGTAATTGCATAAATAAATAATTTCAAAACGTAACAGACGATAGCGGGACATGAACTTCTATTTGACTAAGTAAAACACAGTTTGCAAAATAAGTTGGTACCTACCTATCTCATTAAATAAAAATTAATTTCGGTAGTTAATTATTTTTTAAATAATCACTTTCTACGGTTCTTCCCCTCAGACAAACAATCGTGGCGCAATCGGTTAAGAACTTTTAAAATATTAATTAATGTCACTAAATAAACGATGTCAGAATAATTTAGTCGACGTTTATGAATTAATTAAAATTAAAGTTTCACTATGCCTAGATTTTCAACGGGTCTCTAACTCATGGCAACAAATCACCTAGGAACAGTAGGAGTCGTGTAGGAGTCCATCCACTGATTACCTTCTTGAATTGATTTATTTACTGTGATTTCAACTGAGTACTTTGGTAGAGGGTTTATTCTGAAAGTTGGCAACGTCGCAAATAGATGTCAAATATTTCGTTGTTTTGATTAATTTGATAATATTTCTTTATGGAAATAAAAAATGTGGCTAACTAGCGAACTAGAATATTGACGAAATGCAACAATTAATATCGTAACACCGAATAGTTCGTTTTAGATGTAAAAAAAGTATTTGGAAACTTTCCAAATGCCTTTTTTACACCTAAAACGGGTACAACATCAAATTCAATATTATAATTGCAATTAATTATTAATATTCTAGTTAGTTAGTTAGCCACATCTCTTATTTCCATACAGTATTATTTCTAAATTAATCAAAACAGGTAACTATTTGACAGCTATTTACGACGTTGCCAACTTTTAGGATGCACCCTCTTAACATTAAATTTCAACACAGCTGAATTGGTATCAGTAGGTAGGTAGGTAGTAGGTAGATCAGTTGTTACGGTGCTCAAAAAAACCGGCCAAGTGCAAGTCGGAATCGCACACAAAAGATTCCGTACCACCGTATAATATTTAACAAAAAACGTCGAATAAAACACGTTTCTTGTAGGTATAATAAAAATAACATTAAGTTCATTGATTTGAGAGAGTCCCCTTAATTTTTATTTAACTTAAGTATTTTTATTTTCACTATGTTGTTGTTAAAGCGCAAATAGAAATTATGTTTTTCTATCTGTGAAAATTTTATCTGTTTACCTACCTTACTACTTATTACGGTTCATGAGATAAGTAGGTACAGCCCGCTGACAGAGGGTCGGACAGCGGAGGCTTCGCTAATAATAGGTGTGGCAAAAAAAAACTACATAGAACTTATTTGAGATAGGTATTACACGCTGAATAGGTATCTACTATAAAATAAAATACCTAACCCTATCTAAATTCTTCCTAAACGCATGTGGTTTGTCGACGATTTCTACAACATGCAGTTGAATAAAGCGTTCTATCTGGCATCCCCAATTTACTTTTTCCCAACCCCTGTCTACGTTTTTCACTGTCTATGCTTCCACCCCCTGACGTCACTGTGAAAATCGACCAATCCCATCGGGCGCAGTATTCGATGGCCCTTAGAAGCGGCATCACTACCGCGGTTTGCTTCGTACATTATCTTCTAAATGTTTTCGTTGTGCGACAATATGAGCCGTTCCAAAGTCATCCTAGCTGTGATTAAAATTGTTTAACATGATCAGTGTCATCATTTTGCCACTGTGAAAAATCATTTCCATTTTATTTTGTCTCAAGTGTATTAGTTTTCTAAAATATCGTGAGGGGGTGGTGCCGTGATGCCAGTTCGTAAGCAAGGTGAATTTCGATATTCAGATATCGACGTTTGTGGTCTATAGTGATCGTGTTTAGTCCGTGCTGTCATTGACTTATTATTGAATTTGCACAAGGGGTTGGCAGCGCTCGCCGCAGCACCCTTTTGTTGATCCGTATCGATAATATGAGGGTTGTAAAGCACCCGCTTCTGCGTTCCATACCGAGTATGCTATATCTACCTCATATTTTACCTTCCTGTATTAAAACTATAAATCCCTTATTATTTCGTTTTATTGCTACCACATAGAAAACATGCCCTTCGTTTCAATAAAATGTAGGTCGAGCATAATATAGCCTACTCACTCCACTACTCGCATCCACCTCATACGCTTTAAGTTTGCTGTTGTCAATACATTTTTTGTGACTTTATTCTTAGTAGATACCTCAATTATGTACCCTCAAACTTTATTTTCTTCGTAACCTTGCCTGGTATCTAATAGCTGTCTAATTGATTTTGAAAACAAGAAGTAAACATGACCCAGTTTCAATGTGCCTATTTTTACCGAAGGCGAATCAATGTGCCCTTTGTTGATGTATTGCTGTTGGTGTCACAGAGGCCCACCGAGCATTAGAACTGCTGGAAGACTACCACAGCAAACTGGTGAAGCCGCAGGACCGACAACTTCGCCTTGCCATCGAGAGAGTCATTAGGATTTTTAAATCACGTCTTTTTCAAGCTCTACTTGGTGAGTCAATAGAATTAAACTGCTTTATTGTAACCTATATGGTACTGTACGTTATTGCTCACAGGGTAAGGAACTCTAAATTGTTCTAACAAGAGCTGCGTTGAGGTCGCTTAGATTACGTCACTTAACCCTAGTAAGCACGAATAGTACAACACCATACCGGCTCTCAAGTGTATAGTTTATAGTGTAGGTATACGTACCGGTTTTGATAACTCGAGTGACCTACATTATTACGTTAGGTATTATAACTACCTGTCTCAACTACGATACTTTTTCTGGGGTGAATCGAACAGGAAGTTACGACACAGGTAGGTTATCCCTTGTTTTGTCGTTATTTATGATATGAGTCAGTCTAAAGCCAGTTTATATTACGTTGAATAGTCTGACCTTTCATAGGTAGTGAATGGACTAGTATGTATGCAGTAGCCAATTCACTTGGCTAAGGGGTGTCATCAATTATCCTTAACTTAATGAGTAGGTAGGTATTATGTTTTCAAGTTTTTTTGTGTTTAAGTACTACTTTGCCAAAACCTACCCTCAGCGGGGTCAAGCCGCCCCAAACGACAATCCTGAATCTGTCACTAGGTATATGTATCAGTCAATGAAACCACTTGACATGAGTTTAATTTTTACACGTTTGTTGATAAGCCTTTCGAAAAACGGGTTGTTATACGTTTCATTCATTTCTATTAGAGTCAAGGGCACACATTTCAGCATACGCGTGTCTATGCATACGCTTTCCAGTCCTCAAATTCTGAATAAATAGATATGTACCTTATACTTATCTGGGTAATAAATATGTTTGACAGGCACCTGTGGTAGGTCGACATCTTCATTCTGTCCAGCCAGAAGTCCTGGTATGGTATGGTCCTGTGCAACCTTATTGCCATAAGGTTGCACAGGTCTTCAGAACCAATTTGTGCCATGTTGACGTGACTTGAATAAGATCACCGCCAACTGTGCCGCCGGCAGTTGCAGACTTTCCTAGTATTCTCCACAGGCTTCCAGCCTTCCAAACAAATACAACTCGAATGTCGGGAAATCTTCCCGCCTTCTATTATAAATTTTATTAAAATCGTTCTAATTAAAACGTTTGAATGCGTAGGTAACCCTTTCCATCCCAACCATATAAGTGGTGACAAAAATGTGACGTCACATAGATGAGTATACCTACCTACCTACAACAGCCTCTCCTGTGAAGGGGTCACAGGAGTAGCGGTTACAGGTTAGGTAGGTACTCCACCCACGTTTACTGTCGTACACTCTAGTACCGGTCGCGCGGTGTATCGCAGGGAGCAGTCTTGGGACCCGTACCTAATGAAATTAATCGTACGAGAAAACCGATTTTAAGACCGAATCAGTTTCTCACTGTGCCAAAGGTACTTGGAGAATTTTTTCATTATTATGAAAAGTTATAATTACATTGAACTTTAGATAGGGAACCCGAGTTTAGCATCAGCGCTAACCCCCCTTGAATAATGGATTTTCCAAAAATAAACAACAATAAAGAAGCAAACACCCCTTTTGAATTAGCCGTTAGCTTTGAACTTCAGTTCGACTTTGAAGTTCAGTGGTCGAAGGGACCGATTCAGCTCGCTATGCTATAAATATACGGAACAGGCGCGCGACCGCATCGCGTCACTGGCGCTCTTGAATCTTCCTTGACCACGACACTGCTATTGTGATACGATATATTTAGCCGGTTGTAATGAACAGTACACTAGTCTAGTATATCTGATATCAACAACACGAAGGTCTCTACCCGCGGAACGCTGTTGGATAAATTATTTGTAAGCAGTATGTAATTTCTGTGTGTATTCTATCATGGGCAAATCGTTTCATGAAATTGATAACTTTAAGACAATTGATATTATTATGTCAATTTGTTTCTCCAGGGCTGGACCTTGTCATAGGGCGAAAACTTTTTCCAATTTCATTTATGCTCAAGTCTGTCTGATAGTCTAGCAGCATAATATTATGCTGCTAGACTACATTGATGTATTAAAATATATCAATGCTAGGACTATCAGACAGTCTGACATGTCTAGAGAAGTTCACGTATGTACCTAAGCATAAAGGTAACAACTTTATTTCAAGTAGGTAGGTACTTACTTATTATGTAAATTATACCTGCCTAATAAGGTGCTGACTGATATCATCATCATCATCATCATCATCAGCCTATTAATGTTCCCACTGCTGGGACACAGGCCTCCTCTCGGTGAGAGGGAGTGGGCCGTAATCCACCACGCGGGCCCAGTGCGAGTTGGTAGATGTCACATGTCTTCGAATTTTTGGTTCTAAGACATGCCGGTTTCCTCACGATGTTTTCCTTCACCGTTTTTGAGAGCAGTGTTGATGAAATTATTTACACAAAGTAAAGCGCCTGCTTGGGTTCGAACCCACGACCCACAACTCGTAAGTCGGGGCCGATACCACTGGGCCACCACTGCTCTCCACTGACTGATATGGTCAAGCCTAATTACTTAAATTTTAATAAAAAAGGTTCTTGGGCTTAAAACTTACTGATATTATAGTAATAAGACCCTATAAAATCTAAGCACCTATAAAAACTTAAGAGGTGTGAATAGATGACCTACTTCTCAGAACGTAGGTATAATAGAGTGCCTTCAGACGGTCTAATTCAACACACAATCCCTAAGGCTTATTTTGGTAGTCCATATACTGGTCTGAACGTGGGTGGTTTATTTAGTATGTTACTGGTTCTTTAATGTTATGCGCAAGACCACAAAACTACCACTCCAGAAGTGCAGAGTCTGAAGCCGATTTATGCTGTTTTGCATGTTGGGCAGGTAATCCTGTACTGCATTTAAATTAGGCCAGAAAAATCCTGAACAAATTGCGTGCTCTTTAAAAATAAGAAGAGTCATTGTGTTAGTTAGAAATTATACAAAACTATAACGTGTGTACTATCTACATTGGATTAACCTTGCCCCGTAGTGGATGCGTACTTGATTGCAGCTGACTGCATGCGTCATGTCATGCATGTGTAATGAACTCACATGGGCTTCACTGCATCAGTCACAAACGTGAAGTTCTTCAACTTGTCATGTGTATAAATAACCCTTCTGTTTTCCATTGATAGAAGATAAAAAATCTAATTGAATTAACGAACAAATCCAGTCATAGGTAATAGGCGTCAAATGAAGAAATTCTAGTATCAATCGATACTTCTACACTCTTTAATTTTAATAAATAAGTAAATAAAATATTATATAGAGGAAAAATTTGTTTGTTTGTTTGTAAGTTTGTATGTAGAGGGTAATCTCCGGAACTATCAGTCAGATTTGAAAAATTCGTTTTGCATTGGATAGCCAAATTCTTGAGGAAGGTTATAAGGCTATGTAACAAACACAAAAGTCAGAGTAAAAAGTCAAAAAAGTAAAAACGCTCTAGGGCGATTGGATGCGACGCGAAGGGTCGGGGGCCGAAACACGTTGACCAAGTCGTATGCAGAAGCTAGTCTAGTCATTATCTAATAGGTGTATAGATCAGTCGGTTATTTGGTAATCTCCCAACGAATTTCACCATATATAAATTTACGCCCCTAGTGCTGATAGTGATGTACCTATACTTAGATATTATTAAATGTCGTTTTACTGTTGACATAAATCTCTAAACAGTACCTATTAATTAAATTCGATTAGCGTGATTGAGTACGCACGCAGTTTTAAGTTCTGTTATTTATCAAATGTGTCGCTTACGCACGCAATGCATTTATCAGTTCAAAATAATAAGAATAATCTCGTGTCAATCCTCTTGTTTATTAGTTGGACGTGATAATTGAGTAGTCCAGCCTCTGTTGACGAGTTTTATGTACAAAGACACTAAATGACCTTAAGATAAGGTTATTATGAATAGATACTTGGGCTACTTAGATAGGTTAAGTACCTATATATAATTTTGTACTTATTATGATCATCTGAAAACAAAAATATTGAATGAAAATCTTCTTTTCGTGTGGCTAATGACTAGCCTGTACCCTAATTGCGTAATACACGATCAATCAGAATCTGAATCGTTTTGAAACAAATTGCTAATCCAATGCTTCATAAGTTGGAAAAAAAATCTGTTCAACGAAGTTAATAACGCAATGAATGTTCTTGAACTGTCAAAATGAAATAGTCGTAATCGTTTACGAAAATGTGATGCCTAATTAGATATTAGATAATATACCTATAATAGCTGCTGTTAGAGTTTTGAAGCCGCCCATGGCCTCTGACTTGGATTCACATGCCGTCGAGAAATATCTGTCAGACATGCCGGTTTCCTCACGATGTTTTGAAAATAATACCTATATACCTATTTAACTACAAGAACAGGTGCTATAAGCACCAAAATTTCCACTTCACTTACTCTATATCGTTGTCGCACGGGTCGCACCGTTGCTCGTTGTTTAGTGTAGATAGTGATGTTGTTATCCTATTATTCTCCATTGTGTTTAAACGTAGTAGCCATGCATCTGTAACGTAATTTGTGTGACTACAAACGTAAGACCTACCTGTACAACAACAATATTAGCATAACATAAAAATTACTTAACATACAATAGACGACGTATTTATATCAAGTCACAAAGAACCCTGTAAGAAATTGACACGCGTTTCACCTCTCAACGAGGCATCCTCAGGATGACGATTGACTTGTTGCGAACCCGCACCCTAATTACGTAATGCACCATCAATTTTATACTAACATATCTATTCATAACTATTCATAAGTTCGACAAAAAGTTGAGCAGATTTTTTTTGTCGAACTTATGAAGCAATGGACTGGCAATCTTTTTCAATTGGTTTCAATTTAAAATAGATCGTGCATTGCGTAATTGGGGGGCCGGACGCGACGTGTTGCCACGCCAAGCGCCGAACGCAAGGAATTACTTAAAATCTTATTTGAAAAGCATATAAAAGTCCGGCCTTTTCATTTGTCCGGGGATTTTCTTTAAAAAAAGATAAATAATATTGATTACAGAAAATAATAAGATTAAAAAGTTAAATATCCGGACTTTTTTGCAGTGTCAAGCTTTTTGTCAGGATTTTCAAATTTCGTAATGGTCGTGGGTCGTAAATGGGTAACTCGGGAACTCTCATCAGGAACCCAAGTAGGGCTCTACTTGGGTTCCTGAGAGCTCCTGAGTTACCCGACTCTACATACCTACCCCCTCATATGAAATTTTGATTGACAATAAAATCCATTAACCATATCGTAGTACGGCAGACGGATGCGTTCGTATGGTCGTATATACCTAAACTCGGCAGCATGTGCGGTGGTCTGTTTGACCTACATCTCCTATACACGGGTCACCGGCTTTAACTGAGCCTTCGCCAACACAATTCGCTCTTCGACATGTTTTAATTGAGATTTTAAACTATGTGAGCTGAACTGTTCAACTAATTTTTTATTGAATAACCTTTCATACAACTATTACAGGACTAAACAAAAACACAAACTACGCTTGATCGCTTGCGCCCGGCTTTACACACAGGTGGATGTTTAACTTTTTCAGGGTACTTTTTTCAGAACGAGTCTGTAAAATATTACGATGCAATTTTCAGATACTGCTGAAATTATGATGTTGGTAGTGTGATCATATAAATCTTGGTGTTTGCGTCACCAATATGTAGTAGTAGGTAGGTAGTTGCTGCCTGTGCGCGTAATAACCGTAGAGATATGGCTTATCTCTACATATAGTTATTTCTTTGAGGTTTATCGTGTATAACCATAATGTTGATAGCCAAGTAGCCAACCTAGTTTAAAATAAGGGTGACAAAATGTTCTATGATTTATTAAATTGTTCTAAGTTCAAACTACATAAAACAAGAGTTGGACGGTAATTAATGCCTATGTTCGAAAGATTACCTTTTCGAGATCTCAAGGCACATCACCACCACCACATAGGTACTTACCATTTTCTCAGGATCCAACCCGTGACAGCTCTGTTAAGATACGGGGGCTATTCTTATAGAATACCTACGTTTCAAAATATTTATAAGTTAAGACAGCTGAAAAGTTAATTCTGTGAAAATATGAAACAATACAATACTCGTTGTTCCCATTGTCATGATGTCTGTCACACTCACAGCACTGCCACAAAGATGAACCTTCATCGGAGAATTCTTCCCAACCAAAGTTTCTGTGTTGCATAATACCTAGATACTTACCTACCGAAACTCACTATTACCACGGTAGATTACTTACGACTAAGTAATTCATGTCATGTTCATGTGCTACTGGTATCTCCCACAGTTTCACGAGCTGCGCTATGATCAAGAGACGCTGTGAAGCAGACTGTAAAATCTGGCTAAAGCTGCCTTGGACACTCTCGTATCCTACCTATACTTAGTTAATTTTCATAATACAATATGCACTAAGTTCATCCACTCTAACGTGAACACCGTGGGGTCGCCGCACTCACCGCCCGTACGCTCGATATCGATCTCAACACGACACGACACGACTCACGCGATAGTTTCTCGTACCTACCTACCCAACTACCATTGAACGGAATTGTTCCAGATTAGCTCTTTCAGATAAGGCTTTATAGGCTGCATATTTTACTAAGCAATCAATAGCTTCCTTCTTTCAATATTATGAAGTTTATGCGACTTCTTTATCTATAACAGCAACGTAAACAAACCACATAATACATAAGTTATGATGACGATTCAAGGCTTTGAGAAAATCGAATGGCATTCTATTAAATTTTCTGCTGTGTCACAGATATTCAAGAGTTCTACGAGCTCACACTTCTCGATGACACCAAGTCGGTTCAACAAAAGACTGCGGAAACCATACGCATCGCGAACAAATGGGAAGCTGACAACGTGCGACGCGAAGTAAGTGAATTAAGAAATTTATAATTAGTCATTAACATACTTCAGATTTTATTTAAATTAACTAGAGCAGACAATTGGCGAAATAGATTTTATATGGAAGCAACGCGCAGCGGTGTGTATGTCCTAAATGGTTTACAAATGAATGATTTGATTGTTGGATTTTTATGCAAGCTTTATTCCACGATTCTGCAGTTTTAACTGGGTTATTTACAGTTTCATTGTAAACTTCCCGATGTCTGTTATTTTTTATTGACTTTATTTCATTGTGGCTTGCCGCACAACCGGCCTGGTTTTTTACTGTGTAAATTACAGGTGGTAATTTACAGCAGACCTAGATACGCAGTAGATACTGTTATGTAATTCTAGATATTTTAGTTTGAGACCTATTCAGTTATAGGTAGGTACTAACACGGGGTCTTTGCCCTTTGAACTCCAACAGGAAGAGACAAAAGTTTATCTGATGGCATCCAGATTAAGGCTGCATGTCCACTGGAGCGGAGAGGAGAGGAGCAGAGCGGAGATGTGCCAATATTAACCAATAGAATCTAAATACCGCTCCAGAGTTGCGATTCCATTGGTTAATATTGGCACATCTCCGCTCCTCTCCTCTCCGCTCCAGTGGACAGGCAACCTTATATTCATGTCCCATAATATTGTCTTGGTGGTCGCAACCCCTGTACCAAATTGCGTCTCCCTTTAAATCATAAATAATCAATCACAATCTGAATGATTTCGAAGGATATTGCTAATTGGTTTATTATGTTCGAAACATTTGTCCGCTCAAAATGAAAGCTATTGCTTCTGTTAGCACACAACTCAAAGGTAGCGCCTCGCCTCAAGAGTGTCCCGTAGAGTCCCGCTCCATCCTCGGTGCCGACTAGACGTTCTCTTTTAGCTGTTGTGAGAAAACTTAGAATTTACGTAGCTCACTATGTATGATTGATGAGTTGAAGACACACGGCTACTGATCAAACTACTTTACTTATTACATTTCCAGTTTAATAGCTTGATTATGTAGCCATGTCATGTTATATTTGACTGCCCCGTTGGTCTCGTGGTCGCTAGCGCGACTGCTGAGCGCGCTGAGTGGGGTCCTGGGTTCGATTCACAGGTCGGGCAAAGTATTATTGGGTTTTTCCATTAGAAATTACTTAGTAGCAGCTCGGAATTTGGAAGTTGGCGGTGTGATAGGTACCCCCGTGCCTCCTTTGGTCCTGCGCCTGATTTCACTCCGGTCGTGTCGGATTATGAGCCGTCCCATCGGACTATGAGAGTGAGGTAAAACAGAGTGGACCTGTGTTTGCGCACCCATTTCTGCACTATATTATAGTGCACCGAAGGCTAGTCTCCGTTGATATTGGCCACCATGGCCGAAATACGGTCTGGAGGACAATATTATGTAGCCATGTGCAATGTGCACCAGCCAAGGAATACAAAACTGGCACGTGAACTTAAATTATTGAAATCTTAATAAATAAATGTCCTTTGCAGATACCACAAGACAGTGACTATCGAAGCGTATCCAATGCATTCCTTCAAGAGAATCACAGAAAATCTGAAACACGAAATGTCACGCCAGATTCGACGAAGGTTCGTAATGTTCGTATTATTTAATTAAAAAACATAACTTCCTTCTGAAGCAGTCGGGTAAAAATAAATACGCATATCTAAACTTTGCACTCCGTTTCCACACGGGTTCGATTCCTAGGCCGGGAAATTATAAAATTATGTTCTCAAAAGTACTTGGAAATTCGAACAGTATTCTGACAACCTTCTTTGAGATAAATTGAAAATACTGTACAGTGTAGGTACTGGTCAAATACATGCGACCAGCGGCCGGCAATGCGGGCCGCGTAATTTAAAAATGGAACGAACTTTTTGCTTCGGTTCATGGCAACTAAGGAGGTAACTGAAGGATGTTATTAAACTAAACTGGCTTGCAAATAGAGCTGTTTAAAGTAAAAAAAGAAACAAATTAACGCGTGAAAAATTATTGTTGTTCGTCATCGATTTATTTGAGAAAAGCCTACAAGCCTTGGCCGCAACCGCAGGCATTGTGGTGGACTCGCGTATCTATGTGTGCCTCGGTTTCGTCCATCAATTCCTCTTTTGCAGGCCGGTGCAGTAATGTAGATACTTACTATCATCATCATCATCATCATCATCAGCCTATTAATGTTCCCACTGCTGGGACACAGGCCTCCTCTCTGTAACAGGGAGTGGGCCGTAATCTACCACGCGGGCCCAGTGCGGGTTGGTAGATGTCACATGTCATCGAATTTTTTGGTTCTAAGACATGCCGGTTTCCTCACGATGTTTTCCTTCACCGTTTTTGAGAGCAGTGGTGATGAAATTATTTACACAAAGTAAAGCGTGGGTTCGAACCCACGACCTACAACTCGTAAGTCGGGGCCGTTGCCACTGGGCCACCACTGCTCTCTACTCTCTCTCTCTCTCTAGATACTTACTATAATTATAATATTTGTAAATAGAATAGGTATAGCAACAAAAAACAAAAAACCCGACTGCAAAAACATACAACTGAAAAGAGAAAAACAAGCATTATAATCTATAGAATTTTGGTATCGCAGGCGGGGACAAACTAATAACCGGATATATGGTGTAAGTTTTGTTTGTCCCCGCCTGCGATACCAAAATTCTATAGATTATAATGCTTGTTTTTCTCTTTTCAGTTGTATGTTTTTGCAGTCGGGTTTTTTGTTTTTTGAATAATTTTCTTTATTTCAAGCTTTTTAGTTTTATAAATATATCTAAATTTGGAATTGACTCAAAACTTCCCCTCCCTTTTTTTGTATTTGCAGATGCAATATATAAATATTATATAGCCTATGACACTCCTACAATTAAGACGAATCTAACGACACCTCATATATGTTAAAATCCATCAAGCCGTCTAGGCTACAGAGCGTGCCAAAGAAATAGACATACATACATACATACTCTCGAAAAACATTACCCTCCTTCTGGGGCAGTCGGGTAAAAAGGTCCGGAATTTGAAATGCACATGCATGTGCTCTGTAAGTGGATCTCGGAACTTTTGGCACAAATTGCATAGAATTACGAGTATAATGCTGAAAAGTGTTAGGAATGAATAAAAATGTATGGTAATCTGTGACTTGGTTCCTACTCCTATAATAATAAATAAAGCTGACAAGTGTTAGGAATGAATAACATGGTAGGGTATTCCTTTGAAGGCGTCGGAAAACTATAACGATATCCTCTTTGAAAAACCACTTTACGATTATATCACACTCTTTACCTTACTATCTAAAAATGTCCTGAAGTATGAGCGTGACGGTTTTCCGATTAGGCTATCAGACAAGTAAATCGGCAATTCGAGCCGGCATTATGCCACATTACTTAATCATGATAAGATTAGCCCGTGGCCGTAACTTATTCTACCGGTCTGCAAACAGCCTCCATAAAGATTAATGCAATGCTCGGTCGCAACGCGATCAATAGATGTCGCTAATATCGCAGAGGATATTGCAGGAGAGTCAGGCAGGACTCAGGACTCAGTACTAAGATAAGGCACCTAGGAAGTAAGCGACGGGTGTTCATGAGCAAGTTGAGCAACATACATAGCTCAGATCAGATGGTTATCGAATCGTGTAGGTACCACTTACCCATTGCACAATGACCTGAGAAAAGCCAGGAGATTTGTTCCAGAATAAATCTGGCGTTTCCAGAAAATAACCTTTCAAACAGAAATGGTCATTCATAATACTTTTTTCTTTGTTTTTAGGCTTATTCTGTCGTTCTACCGACTGGAGAAATCGAGGAAAAAAAGGTAAGTAATATTCCACCCTTTTATTTAGTCTTCTTCTTTCTAGCCTTTTCCCAACTATCTTGGGGTCGGCTTTCAGTCTAACCGGATGCAGCTGAATACCAGTATTTTAGCCGGCCCCTTGGTAAGACTGATGTCAGACTTTCGGCTTTGGGGCTTCTGACGATTCGTAACGGCTGTCAAAGATCCACGGATGATAGCCGGGAACGTGCTTTCCGAGGCACGGAGGAGTCTCGGTATGTAAAGATGGTCACCCATCCACTGACCAACCCCGGCAAGCGTAGCTTAACCTGATGGATCGACCCGTGTGGCTTGTTATTACTTAGCCACGAGCTCCTCCATATTCCACCCTTTTAGTAAATCTACAAAATCAAATTGACTCAAGTGGGTATTTTTGATGAAGAAGATGAATGAAGAAGAAAATACTGTGACTGTTTTTACCTATGTAAATAGGTAAATCATGAAAACAATGGTGAAAATTCCTTATTTATTGATTATTGCCGGGGCTATTTCATAAAATATTTTATAAATATTGTTGCCTAATCACAACCTTTATTACGCACAGCGCCATCTTTCGTAAATAGTCTACAATCCAAAGAGTTTTAGTTGCGGATCAGGCGGAGGATCGATGCGATGATTCAATTTTTTTTATTTTGATGACGTGACGTTTACGAAAGTGGCTGAACGGAGCGCTAGGTAAGGTACAACAAGTGGACGGTAATGGCGGATGGTTGGTGTTTCGCGTCTCGTAGTACTATTTATAACCTAAAATATAGTACAAGTTTTCGGCGATATGTGCGCTAACGTTTCTTCGTTGTGTGGATCGGTGCCGTTAAATTTCACAATTGTGCCAATGACGTACGAACGCTTCATCGACTGAAAGTATACTGCTCTAAATGATAATCAGTGAAATGATATTGCACACAAAATTTTGACATTCACACTGCCGAGATTTCGTATTCGTTGCAAGTAAGGCCATTTAATAAACACTAATCTATTTTTAAACGTTTAGTAATTTCTTTACTCTGGGAACGTTTTCAATTCTTGGTGAGACTAATGCGACTTCGGAGTTAGTTTTGCTTGTAACAATTCGCTGTTACTTGCCCATGGTTGATAGGTACATTATAAGTACTATGATACTATCAAGTGTCCATAAATTGCACACTAATAATGTAACACGGACATTCTAATTAAGGTTCATCGCTTTGACATTCATACCATTCTATCATCGAACACAAGTTAGTAACACGCCTAATAATTACCCAGCCATACATACATTTATCTACTAAAATCGCTATCAATAAAGGGCTCGGCTAAGTTTCGTCCATTCATTAGATAAGGACTGCTGCAATTTAAACCAATCTAACATGATAAAGAGCTTTCAGTGTAATGGGATTACCAGCAACATGAAAAGAGGTCGCATACCTTATAAAAGGTCACATACTTTTGATATGTTTTGGTGCAAGTTAGTTGTGGGTTCTAGGTAGAGAATGGTGCATGCTGAACATCGTCAAGTAAGCTGAAAGTGGACACAAGTGTGTAACTAACAATGCATGCAGTGTACATAGTGTAGTACGGACAACAAAATAAATTCCCTGAGGGCTATGCACACTTGGTCTTGAAAATGACAGAAAGACGGAAGAAAAAATCTCATAATGGATTCCTTCGGAAAGTCTCCTCCTTGTTTAATCTTGACACGGTGAGTAGGTGACATGACTTCAATTTGATTCAGTACCAGCCAATAAAAAACATTAATGAATTTTCACCATTGTCTCACGACAATATTGTTACTTATTCTTCTAGCGTATATATAATAATGTGCCGATTATATTCATATAAGTATTTATAAAAGAAAACTTTATATTTTTACTAATATTATGTAATTTGATTTCTGAGTATAATAATATCTTGATATTTCCTAATCCCTTTATAGATATAACACTCTGTTTACCTATTTACATTTTAATTACTGTTATTTATTTAACCGTGCCTCTGTACATACAACCTGTATATTATGTGTGAGAATGATGTTTACCAGTTTGAATTGACCCTCTTGTTTCTATCATTAATATTCATTATAACTAATCACATAATTTCAATGAGTACCTACTCAACCTAATATATTTTTAGAATATTACAATCTGTTGTTGTGTAAACTATTCTGAAGAATATTCCAGTTTTAAAGCAATATTTGTCCAACATGTTGACCTTTTATTATAATTTGAATAATACTTTATTATTAAAAACATATTTTAATTGATGCATAAGTCTGTTTCTATGTAGGTATTTGTTGTGTATCAAAATGTTAACTCTATTTTTGCCACGGTAGGTATATAATAATATAACCAACCAACTAATTTCAAATATCAAATTCCAATACTTATTAATTATTATGTTTGTCCTTGGTCTTATAAAACTTTTGTACTGTGGATAAACCTGAATTTTAATTAGTAAACAAACCTGAGTATTTCAATATTACCACAAATATTTTTATCATCAAGTGTTCTCTTCTCTTGCTCTTCTTAATTCATCTATAACTAGCTGCAGAATTTTACTTATCTATTTATTTAATGAGGGAACTTGATATTTTAAGTAGGTACAAACATACTAACTCATCGAAATTTTTTACATGGAAAGATATTACTCCTCATTGAACTACTTTAGTAGCTATTGAAAGTACTCATTGTAATCCCCGCATTATTATGATAAAATTAATTTAACTATTATTTTCAGGCTCACGTCACATCACCAGAAATGAAGCAGGTAATTATTTAATTTATTAGTATAATAATTAATTAAATTCCAAGGCTTGAATGAATTGATGATTGATTATTGCATTCAGCATTATTATTATAGTAATGGTTTCCTAACTTTCTAATTTTGATAAAATTCACTAGTCACCAGCTAGATTCCATCTACCACTGAAGAGTAAGCAAATGGAATGTTAAAGACACACATTTCTAAAGAATGGAGATTTAGTTTTGTCATAAACTCATAACTTTATTTTATCACAGACGTCTGTTTCACTCTGTATACTCATATAATTATCACTCCTTGTTCTCTCTCATGATCTTACGACTCGAATCCTGGCTAGGTTAACAATTAATATCAATTCCATGTTCTTGTAAATATTGGAGTTCAAAAGATATTTTCACTTTGAATTACTATAATCAGTATACTAAACAAAACTTGCAGCCTTTGCAGGTAAATGGCATAGAAGGTGGTGGCACGGAGCGTACACAAGGTGAGGATGGGTACATCTACATGACGGTGGTGTTGTCTCGCGCCGGGGGCGCCGGGCTCGGCTTCAGCATCGCCGGAGGCTCCGACAACCCTCACGTGGCCGATGACCCACACATCTACGTCACTAAACTCATTCCCGGAGGAGCGGCGGCTGCCAGCCAGCTGCAGATCAATGATGCGATATTAGCGGTAAGGTTTTAATCCAGTTATTAAAATTATATATGACAAAAATAACTCTGTTATGTCTTGTAAAGTACTTAAAGGCTATGAGAGGCCTTGACGTTATCTGTAAATTACAACACATCGTTTTAACGATTGGTAGAACTTATTATCGCTTCCAAGTCCAACAAATCCAATGCGAAGGGCAATATCCATCTGCTATTGACCCTAGCCTAGGATTGTATCATATGACAGAATTACGAATTTTTCAATTCGCGGCATATTGCAAATATTGCCTGCAAATTAGCACTCCACTTGCTCACTACTCCGCGTAAACGCCAGTTGATTACGTTTACCAGTAGAGGAGAGGCTACTTCTACTTGGTACACTATTTTGTTTACTTTTTAAGTTGTTTTATTTGTCCCTCAGGTGAATGATACGAATGTTGACAGTGTTACGCACGCTGACGCAGTTGATGCATTAAAAAAAGCTGGCAATACTGTGAGACTGGTGAGTTTGTTTATTTACTTTATTACATGTCAAACAACAGCTGTTACGAGATTAAGCAAATATGTGACTCAAGCTGTATGCTTAATGGCTCATTCACGTCATTTGATAACACACACGGTCGACAGCATTCAAGGAGTTTCCACATTCGGGTACCATACTTATAAAAAAACGTACTGTTTTTCCAAGAGGCTTGAGTTTTACACTAGGTGTGGTGTGTAAGTTCAAGTAAATTCTGCTCGCAAAGTAGTTATTGTTTTGAATTTTGTGACAAGTTCCGTTTATGCGATACAAGAATAAACAGTGCCGCGTGTATTATTGCGCGGTGTTACAGCAAGTGAACGCATTCCGAAGTCAGTTCGTATCGAACAATTAAACGAGCCATGAAGGAGTTACTATTAAATGCAATCAGAAGAATCCATGTGTGTGTAGGTACAATACAAGTGGTGACATTATTTCATGGACAGAATCATTTTGTCATTGTGTTAGTAGAATTGATTGCCGACCAAGTTCTTGCCAACTTTGATTCATAATCGCACTATTGAGGGCACACTATTATGCGAAACTCCAGCAGATGACCTTCATACAAGGACTCTTTTACAATAAACATTGTCCCGCGAAAGACATGACTCACTGCCATTAAACGCGCCCGTCTTCGCTACTATAAAATTTTATTTATACTCTTTACAGAAAATACGACGTCGCGCGACAGAGGATACTTCAAACTCTTTACAAGTAACAAAGCCAGAAGAATCCGTAGAGATCGAGCTGGTGAAAGGTGGCTCAGGTCTCGGGTTCAGTATAGCGGGGGGTCTCGGTAATCAACATATCCCGGGCGATAATGGTATTTATGTGACCAAGATAATGGCTGGTGGTGCTGCTCATAGAGACGGCCGTTTGAGGGTCGGTGATAAACTGCTAATGGTCAAGAATACTTCGGTAAGTTTTGGTGTTTAACAATAGATTCACGAAAGGGCGTTATGCATCGGAGGTTTGACATTTTATCTTCGCCTCATCTTCTTCCTTTTTCGTGTGGTTAGTGACTAACCTGGTGTCAAGAGTTTTTATACTGCCCATGGGCCTCTGATTTGGCTTGACATGCCTTCGACAAATATCTTTCAGGCATTTGTCACGATGTTTACCTTCATCGTTTTGGAAGAAAGTAATAATTATACAATACGCACATAAATCCGAAAAGTCAGAGGACCTATGACATTCCGTCCGTCGGTCACACCACTAGACTATCACTGCCTCATTATAGTACAGGATATGTCTCAGTGTGTAACGCCCTTAGCAAACCTGAAACTGCTTTGCGTAATTTTTATGATGTTGTTTTGTTTCCAGAACGGTGACGTGAACCTAGACAATGTGACACATGAGGATGCTGTGGCCGCGCTGAAGGCGACGGGCGAGCGAGTGCTACTCGTGCTCGTGCCGGGCCCGCGCCACGGACAACCCTCCCCCCGCACATCTCGCGCCAACACACGTGAGTTACATCACTACTGACCTTAATAGCCTGGTCCTAAACTGAGGGCCTCCCACCAATGCCATACTTGATGCCAGTTCAAACAGACTGATGTAATGTGTACTTACATATTATTTACTTATTTATCACGTTAAATATTCACACAGCCACGAGAATGACGATTGAAAATACCGAGACAGCGTCAAGCACAGCGAATTCGCTGCGTCGTGAGGATGTAACGGATAGCAATGAGGAGACCCGGGTCGTTGACATCGAGAAGGGCCAGCAAGGGCTTGGGTTCAACATTGTGGGAGGTGAAGATGGCCACGGCATTTACGTATCGTTCCTGTTGGCCGGCGGGCCCGCCGAGCGCTCGGGCCAGCTGCGGCGCGGCGACCGGCTCCTCGCCGTCAATGACGTAGACATTACGCACGCCACGCACGAACAAGCCGCTAAAGCTTTGAAGGTAATCTATATTATCATGATTCTATTTACTAAAGTATCAATATACCAGTAGCATTGAGTAGGAGCCAATAAATTGTTGTAGTGTCATTTGAAAACTACTGGATGCATTGTATGACATTGTTAGTGTTGATATGTATAAGGAAGTTAATCGTTAATAATTAAAAGTTAATCGTTATGATTTTATTAAATCTTATTTATTGTGCTCTGGAGCTTTACTCTTTAAAACGAGACTTATGATAAATTAATGTAGATATCATCACATAAACACAGTCTTATGGTCAATGTTATGTGGAGTGACGCTTACCTCACTGGTCAACCTGCATAATCGCAAGGTGGGAAAGGCTTTTCGTCCTGGAACTCAACAGCATGAAATTATGGTCAAGCTGTTGAGTTCCAGGACTAGTGTGGATAACTCTACATCTATACATATTATAAAACAAAGTCGCTTTTCGCGTTTGTCTGTCAGTCCGCGTTGTTCTTCTAAAATACGTAACGGATTTGGATGAGGATTTCAACATAATTAAGAGAATGTATTTCGGAAGGTTTATGTGTAATACATTGATATTAAACTTATAAATAATTAGGAAATCTCGATGTTTCGTCAAGTCGTAAAAACCTTGCGAAGCCGGGGCGGCTCGCTAGTTATAACCCCTTTGACTGACTGACAGTTTCTCTTCTCACCATAAATCATATAAAATTTCAGAGCACGGGACAGAATGTGAAATTAACAGTGGTGTACAGACCTCAAGAGTACAACAAGTTTGAAGCGCGTATCAACGAACTGAAGCAGCATCATACACTTCTGAGAACATCCCAAAAACGATCTCTTTACGTTAGGTGAGATCACGGCTATTTATTTACTTTTTATAAATAATTTTGAATGACCTATAGTATTTTTCCTTCCTGTCGTGATTATTCATAGTAAAACTGCGAATAATATAAACATATCCTTGTTAACATAGATTAAATCTACCAATTTTTCCTGAGTAAAATGTTGTGCTAAATAATTATGATAAATTCTACCTCCAATCAAAATTTCTTCTACATTCATTCAGTTATAACTTTGATTTAATTAACTCTTCACCCAGAAATTGAAGCATTCGGATTTTGCAGTATTAATTAATGTTGTTAAAAGGAAAAATGTACATATTTCCTCATAACGTATCAGCTATGTTCATGATGGTTATAAAGTGTAATAATATCGTTTTTCAGAGCACTGTTCGACTACGATCCTATCAGGGACGACGGCCTGCCTTCAAGAGGTTTACCATTCAGATACGGCGACATTCTGCACGTTACCAACGCTTCTGACGACGAATGGTGGCAAGCTAGGTACAGTAGCATTATATTCTTATCATTTATTTTTACTAATACGGACATAATTTCAATTAAAACTATCATAAATATAGTTAAAGTTACGCCTTACGTGTAAATCTGATAAGATTCTCAGTATGTATATCACCATGTGTCTATATTGCTATTTTAATTTTTGGTATTATGATGTAATCCAACTACTATTGATGTTCTAATATTCAATTGCAGACGACTAGACAAATCAGACTCAGACGCGATCGGCATTATCCCGTCAAAGCGGCGGTGGGAGCGAAAGCAGAGAGCTCGCGACCGACAAGTCAAGTTCCAGGGTCAAGGCACACCTGTTAGCACTGTGAGTTAATCAATATTTTTTATTTAAAGTAAAATATCAAAAATAAATAATATTAAAAATAATAATAGTAATTAATTAATTATTCTTTTTTTTTTTACTATTCTTAATTTACGGTATTTTTATCTCACGAAGCGACGCGCCAAACTGTGTGCACCCAGCCTAACCCACAGCGCAGCGAGCATGGCGTACTGTGAGAGTCACACATTTTATAACAATTTGGGCGATAAAACAGTTCTGTCACAAATGCAATGCAAATAGCAAGGCGGCGTGAGATAATCTCTTGACTTGTGACATAACTTCTTGACGTTTATTTGGGATTCATTGCTACTATGGGCGCACCAATTTTGTCACAAATGCCACTTATTGACTGTCGTCCGTACGTCAAAAGTGAATTAGTTCACAACAAAATTAAAAAGTTGTAAAACTGTATGAACCTGCACTTAAAAACTTATTATTTTATTTGGTCGCATATTCACTGATCATAGACATTTTAATTTTTTAAATTTACTGTGTCATACTATGAAGTTAACAACAAGAAAGGCATGTCGCGCCTCAGATTTTATCACATGGTTGACCCGTGCTAGCATTTAAGACAAATTGTAAGACATGATATTTATCATGTCTTGTCACAAACGTCTTGGTTACGCCCCTGTGCTAGCCTCGCTGGTCATTGAATATGTATCTTGTGATAATCAAGTATACAAACAAGCTATGAATGTTTGCGTGAAGACGAGTAGCGTCAGCATATAATACACACGAACACTTTCGACTTCGCCAATGTCCTTGGCGGTACCGAGAGCTCCTGCGGCTTACACACACAGTCACAGCGTGTTTGCAGCGCGCGTTGCTTCATGAGATAAAAAATATACTATACCAGAGAATAGGCTAAACTGAAATAAAATCGTTTCCTTTCTAATTACAATGCTGGATAGATTTATGGTGCGCAGGGTGTGGGGCAGCTCGAACAGTGTCTTAAGCATGGTTGCGAGTCGCCTGGACTGTGTACCTATACGTGGGTCACTGTTGTGCCGTCTCTCATGGGATGTCACAACGGTGACCAACCGTTATTTCGTGTTGTTATATTTCTGTATTGTTTTCCTTGTTTTTGTTTAGTGTCTGTGCTTACTAACATAGTCGTAAGTTTTACTGACAAACTAGTTGAGTCTTGGTTACTCCAATAAATAAAAATTCTATTCTATTCTATAGCGACTGCGACTACAGATTAAACTCATGTACGCACGGGCGATTTTTTTAGTGCACTGGATTTTCAACACTCTGCTTAGCGCCGAGAGTTGATAATTCAACAGAGCGCTGGGTCGGAAGCGAGAGTTGAAAATCCAGTGCGCGATAAAATCCCGCCGCGATATTTTTACGTCTGTGCGAACGTGGGCTAATACAGATAGGACACTCCGCAAAATCATTTAAATAAAAAAGCGACTCTTGCTACGACACAATAAAGTGCAATTCAGGTCGCACAGCGCTAATCACTTAAAGTTCACTTAGAAGTTGCCTCACTGAATTGGCCCAGCAAGACGTGCCCGCCGCGTACTTGTAGCTTCATACCTAAGCTGCGGACTGTCCCATCTGTATTAATCTGTGCTGCGACAGACTGGTTGTGGAAGGCGGAGAACCGGTGTTCTGGGAGACGCTTATCTCCAACAGTAGACAGCTGTATGATAAATTGATAATATAATGACATTGACGTATCGAGCAGTGGCGGCCCAGTGGTAACGGCCCCGACTTACGAGTTGTAGGTCGTGGGTTCGTACCCAAGCAGGCGCTTCACTTTGTGTAAATAATTTCATCACCACTGCTCTCAAAACGGTGAAGGAAAACATCGTGAGGAAACCGGCATGTCTTAGAACCAAAAGAAGACATGTGACATCTACCAACCCGCACTGGGCCCGCGTGGAAGATTACAGCCCACTCCCTCTCACAGAGAGGAGGCCTGTGTCCCAGCAGTGGGAACATTAATAGACTGATTATGATGATGACGTATCAATCAGCTCGGAAGAGAGTTAAACGCATCAAATCGTCTAACATAAATCCGTCCACAACAACTTAGCTGATCAATACGCAAGAGATACGACTATTAGCTTTTCATTTATTTCCTACTCTTGTGTTTTTTACTTATATAAAACTACACCCGAATAAGTCTCGATCCCGTGGGAATATCGGTATAAAAGGTATCCAATTACAACAAACCAGGTCATGGTCTACCCATGTGCCAAATTTCATCCAAAAACTAACTTTCGCATTTATAATATTAGTTAGGATACTCTGGTTGTTGTGAAAACGAGACTAATCTAGTTAATGTTGGTTTGACATAAATCAGTTACGTAAATAAATCTATAAGAGATAAACTAATATTTTAGTAATATTTACAATTATTGTTTGTCCATGCTAATGTTGTCGTGACTTGACTTGACTTTACATTAATATTTACTCGATTTTTTATATCCTCTAATGGAAACGTTATTTGTTAGCTAGAATATAAATCTAGAATTTAAAGCTATATAAATACTGCTAGTATTTTATTTACAACATGTTGAAAATTCCCAGGTCGGGCAGTGTTATTGTTCAAAGTTCAAAAGTCATTTATTCAAACTAGGCTGAGAATCAGCACTTTTCGAACGTCAAAATTACATAAGAAAGTCCCCCAAAAACGCCCACCCTTCACATTAGCAGCAGAGGCAGAGGAATTTCTCAGTAGCAGCCTGGAGTTTGTATTGTGCTCGGTTGATGGCAATAAGCTCGCCCCCTATTACATGGGACTCAAAAATAACTGGAGAAATGTGGGTGTATTATAGGTACACCTCTGCCTAATCCTTCGGGGAATACAAGCGTGATGTTATGTTATAATTAAAGATTTAACTAAATGTATTTCAAAGTTGAAGTAATAATAATTTTATTTTATGCCATTTCAGAGCCAATCAACACTCGAAAGAAAAAAGAAAACATTGTCGTTCAGCAGAAAGTTTCCATTTATGAAGAGTCGAGAGGACGGCAAATCTGAAGACGGTTCAGACCAAGAACGTAAGTTCTAACAATGTCCTAACTCATCACTACTGTATACACATTCACAGCACGTGAATCACTCCTCATATATTTAAATATCATTAACTGTTCACAAATATTATAAATAATGTATTATATGGTGCAGTGGTACATGTAATATGATAATGATTCTATTTCAAGAGTTCGACGAATTAATCAGTATGTTTTGTGCAAAAGCGACGAAGTAATTGGTAATTCACCCTCGCATTCTGCGTCACAGGGGTTTGGTATGTGTAAGTACAGGCTTTGCTGCACAAACAAACTAATAAAACAATTTTGTTACAGCTTTCATGCTTTGTTACACACAGGAGGATGCTAACGCGGACGGTAAGTGCACATTTCCTTGTCCTCTCATATTTATTACTTTCGCTACTGTGCTGTTAATCGTATGTAGGTCATTACGCAGTTTTTTTTTCATGCGGCTGCTAATAACCACTATTTAAAGTTAGGTCGTTTTACATTGGAGCTATTCGCTTATTCTAACCACAGAACCAATTCACGTTCGATGTTAAACAAGTGAATAAAGCTGCCTTCGTGAACGGTTTCATATGTTACGACGAAATAAGAGTACACTGTTGAATACTGAGGGCAATCCGATACTGTGGAAATAATTAAAATAAACTTTTATTGAATAACATGACGAGTTCGGAGTTACATATTTACAAAGCCATCAGCCATTATCATGTTCAGCTTGATTGCCCTGAGTACATTGATTTTTCAGTATATTATTATTATATACCCTAATTTTTTTGTCCAAGTCGTAATTTTCACTTTTGGAAACAATATTTATATCATAAATCTATCTTTATTTTTCTATTGTACTTTATGTATTTTATCCTTATAATATTTTGATTGATCATCACAATGTGAAATCGAAAACATAATATTGGGAACACACTCAAAATTTATCTTCAAGGAACACAGACAATTATTGTGTGAACGTCTAAAACACCACAGCGTAGTGATTTTTACTATTATCTATTTTTAAACAAAATGTACCGGATCTATGTGAGTAAATTATCGCTTGTAGTGTGTTTGGAGACGCATGGAAATGCCTATAATATTAAAATATAGGTCTAGCAATACTGCCAGTAATCGGCATATCATTGTCGCTTGTCGAATAATACGATGTCGTTGGCGACCGGCGAGCCGGTGACAAGCTATGTACTTATTACCTCTGTGTGTTAGATAGTTTTATTTTTTATATGCAGCTCTTATCGCACTACTGTGTTTGTTAACATTTCAATTATGAGGTGTTCATGCAACCGTAAAATATTAGCTGTGACCATTTTTTTTAATACAATTTTAAGCAAGCTGTGTTGCTTAGCAAATATGATATTTAGCAGACATTACTACGAGAATATCAATGCAGATATTACCTAAAAATTGTTTTCGTAAATCATGAAACATGGGTGTGTGATGAGAGCTTAGAAATTACGATTTGGTGTTCCACAAGTAGTTAATGTTGATAATGAAAAGTGGTCGCAGCGAGCACACGGGTTGGTTTGAGACACGTCGGCCGCCGTCCCGTGCTTCTAGTTGCCTAACAGAAGCCAACAATACATCTTATTATCATCTCGTCTATGAGACGTATTTTTATTATTTGCTATTTATTTTCCCAACCGCTATTCACGAACTTGTAGAGTTCTGCTATACAACCATGCTAGGGAGTGATGTCGAACATACCTGTCGATCATTCAGCCCGAACGGAGGTTCCCCATCCCTGGTCCCGTACCACTGTACGGACGCATACTGCTGCGTTTATTATAAATATATGTAACGTGAATTTTTCTACGTGTAGGGGAAATCTTGTACCGAGTGGAACTTCCCATGATGGAGGAGATAACGCTCATTTATCTCGAGGACGAGAGTAAGTTTTGGGAGTGAGGCGTAGCTTGCGAGTGCCGTAGCCGATACCTTACCTCCCGCATTCTGGTTATGATCATCAATTAGAAATGTAGTTTTCATTTCAATAACACTCCAGTTTTTCTTATTATTTGTCATACTTTCTTTATGTTCAGTTGTTTTCAATTCATTCAACGCGATTACTCTAATAGCCTCTCCGCACTCGACCATCGAGCTCACGAAAGTGTTTGGATCATTGTTTCTAAATTGTTGAATCACGCCGGGCTCACTAGTTGGCGGCTGTGGGCGAAGCTCCGCCGGCACCCACTGGTTCACTCGTACTGAGTACGAACAGCTGTTCGAGCCTCGATTGATAGCTAGTTGGTTGTGGAGGGAGTGTGGGCCACTGGAAGCACACGAGGACACAAGAGCCGCCTCTGTCACACTAGCTGATGCTTCAGGCGCCACGCATGTTCGCACAGATAAGCGCGCTTTGCCTTTAGTTTACACTACACACTACGTCACTGGCATGTTTCAGATGTACTCTCGATCTCACGACATTCTCATAAGAGCTTGTTTTCGTTTTCAAAATTACGCTGTGCTGGTTTCTTTTAGAGTTAGTTTTTATCGCTTCAGATGTGTAGGGATGCTGTAATTATTTTATTAGCCTAGCTGTCGCTGACATACATATAATTGTTGTATTGAAATGTGTACATTTGCTTATTTATTGTACTTCCGTTGAAGATGATATTGATGGGCATAATTAATGGGCCAGAATTAAATAAATCATACCTTGAAACATGTTGGCAAGACAATAAGGTTTTATTTAATCTTGGCTAGTAGTGAACAGATTCATGTTGTTTAGAGTAATTTAGAAGAAAGCATAATACAATTCGATACCTAAGAAATATTTCAATAATTCTCAATAAAATTTCTTACTTTTTTGTACGAAGTCGCCAAATGAATGTATTAAGGCCGTGATGAATGATTATTTCTTGTGTCGAACTGTAATTTTATTCCAGAATTATATTTCGCGTAGCAGGCAGGTGTTTTAATGCATACCTTCTAGCTAAGTAAGTCGAAGCAATACCGAAAACTCTTATAGTTTTTATTATAATTATACACTTAACTTTTAGGTTATTTGCTTCTCAGAAATAAATGAATTAGGTTTAGGTAGAAACTTGATAATAGTCTTATAAAGAATGTAGAATGTTATGTTCTATCGGAAAAAGACTATTGAACTTGTGTGTCAATAAGGTGAAGTTTTAAACGTATTCATTGTGTTTTGATAAAAAATAGGTTGATTTGCAGCACAAGTTTTGCACGTTACTTTGATATCAGCACAAATCGCACGAAAGATGTTGTGAACACATTTAAATGGTTATGGTTACACGAATCAAAATGACTTAACTATTTGAGCTGGATTTAAGGTTGTAGAATAAAGGAGAGACATGTCCTGTAATTTAACAAAGTTATGGTCAAATAAACGCACATAGATGGGCACTTTGACTGTCTTCTCCGAGGAGGTAGAAATTGAAAACTAAACGAAATATGTTCGATTTGTATACTAAAATGTTATGTTTTACAGGTCAAGATGAAACGGTGCTATCGTATGAGACCGTACAACAGTTGACCATAACTTACACGCGACCCGTCATAATCCTGGGCCCTCTCAAGGACAGAATAAACGACGATCTAATATCTGAGTTCCCTGAGAAATTCGGCAGCTGCGTGCCTCGTGAGTATCTTTATTCCTTATACTACTAATATATCTGAATCTATATTACACACCGTGATTACTTCCGAATCTTGTAAGGGCTACTGCAGACATCTGATTGTATAATCAACTAACCTGTTTACTTGGATTAGATTTCAGCCACAAATGAATACAGATGGGTCACAAGCTACAAGTAAGGTCTATTTAAATCCTTGTTTCCGATTGCTGTTATTTCTACTTAAACAAACATCAACTTTATGCTAGTGTAAATAAAGTTGATTTGAGACTGACTAGTATTGTTAAAAAACTCAAAAAAGTTGTAGCGCAAACTGAACCTTATGTGTAGGCACTACAGTTGGTTTTCCTAAATTTCGTGTTTGTTTACATGTTTGGCAAATATATTGCGAACGTAGATAAGGTACGCGGCGGGCTCGACTTGTCGGATTCAGTGGGCGTAACGTAGTCAGAAGATATAAGAGTTTCAAGAGTGGTGGCGTGTGTGTTGGATCCACAGATATAGATAGACATAGATAACGCAAGTATCACGATCTGTATGAAAACCAAGCGTGCCATTTTTTGACTACCTACTATGACGTCACAAGCATTATTTAGTGATGGGAAAATAAAATCCGCCGCACGCGGCAGCGTCTTTGAATCGATTTTATTATCTTTGAAATCGATACTGCTGGCTGGGTGTCGACGTTCACACGTCGTTTTTGGATACCTTTTCCAAAATTTCAAGTCAGTTTACCATTATAAATACGTGAATATTCGATTGAAATACCTTATATTCAATTTAGTTCTAGTGTTTACAAAAGCAACGAGATTCTACCCTTTTTCATCTCAAATTTGAATAAAGATCGCCTTTGTATTATACCATTTCTCTATTTATTGAGTAATCGTGTACAGTAAAGAATTATTGAGAATCGCTAATATAGATTAATTAATCGATTTTGTGACATAGTAATGAGATAGACAGAGGAATGAGATAAACAGAGGAAAATAAAAATTCCTGATCTGCTTAGTAGGCAGTTAGGGATTAATAATTTCTTCAAATTGTTAGTATTTCCCTACTTATTTCTTGTAATTGTTGTAGATTATCTTTCAGAAACAAAAAAAAAACAGAGAACAAATTTTAGAAGCTAAACGAAAACCCAGTAAAATACGATATAATAAAATTAAAATGGATGCAAAATTACTTGAGCTACAACAGCAAAAAGATAAAGAAAGTTGTGATCTTCAGTACATCAATAGTCGGATATGCTGCTTTTGTTAATATTCGTTACTTTTTCCCTTCAACAAAGCATGCTTCCTCAAAATGTATTTAACAAATAGTGCTATGCTTTGTTGGGAACCAATCTTTATTTCCCGTCGCCTCAATCCATTTTTCTTTTAAATTGGGTTCATGTGAGAAATTAAAAAAATCACTAAACATTACGATTATTTATTAAAATTGCCTACATAATTAGTACCTATAAAATACTAAATCATCCTCTGTTTCCGAAAACGATTCTTGAGAATCGATTTGTGTTGCATACGATGAACAGCACTAATCGCTAAAATTGACAGAATAATGATAAAAGCGCCTGTACTACGAAACCGATGCGATATACGATAGTATCACTTGTTTCGATATTCATCACTTGTTAAAACAAAACGTCGCATCAACCGCTTCAAGTAAAAGCCGCAATGTAATATGAATATTCAGTTTACGTTTGATGACCTATGTTTTTCTCAAATTTGGTATTACAGAGAGCATTAGATTAAAAATAATTGATTTTAATATTAAATACGCATAATATTAATCACAAAATGACTTATCGATGGAAGGAATCGTTTCCTTTATTTTTTCTCCTCGCATTTGTACAGTTTTTACAATTTATAACTGAGCAATTAACCATTTTACATTTTTTTACTGACGTCCGACTAGCGTGGCACAACGATGCAAGAGCGCGAAAGTGGCAGCTTACGATTTTTGTACGTAAGCTGGGCACGCGCAGTAGTTGCTCTTGCGTTATCTATGTCTATCTATATCTGTGGTTGGATCATTTAGCTCCCTTCAAAATGGTTGAGCTGAATGGTGCTAATCCATGCGTCATGTTCGTGAACGGGCGCCGTCAGTTGTGACTGGTCATCTCATAGCTGCCATGGCTTATTTTAATTAATTTGATTTAATTTTTGAATTGTTTTTTTTTATTTTTTTATCTTTTATTACGGACGCTTTTAACGTTTTGCATCGTTCTCACATGTATAAGTTCAACATGAATGAAGTAACCAATATTTTGTAACCAAATTTTTATTTAAAAGAGTGTCCGTGGAGTTTCTTGCCCGTTCTTCTCCATAGGTACCTACTACGCTTTGGAATGGGCATCTAGCTTCATCTTTTCTGACTGACCGACCCCTTGACAATTCAAAAGTGCCTGTAATTGGTTTATTTGAAATAAATGCTTTGAGTTTGAGTTTCAGTTTGAGTTTCGCGATAAAGAGAGAGGCAACTCCTAGGTGTATATAACTGTGGGTACTTAGCGCTGTGCGACCTGAATTGCACTTTATTGTGTCGCAGCAAGAATCGCTTTTATTTAACCGATTTTGCGAAGTGACCCATCTGTACTAATCTGTGCTTCAGCACCATTCGCCAGGCCAATCATTCTGTCGATGAAACACTCTTACGAGTGACTTGAGATACAAAAACCACCCGGCCTTTTGTACACGGCACGGTTTCATTACGGTACGGCGGCGTATAAACCGCGCCGTAGAAAAACCGTGTTTGTCAACAAGCTTCCCTAGTGATCCATACAACACTGAAGACTGTACCTACACGGCGTATAAACCGTAGTTTTCACGGCAAGAAAAACTTGTGCGTACAAACCTGACTCCTACGAAATAAGGCGCTGTTGAATGAATGAATGAAATGCACCGATCCCAGCGTGGTTTAACCAGACTCGATAAATCGAATGAACCCCAAGATTTGCACTAGCCCACCCACCCGTGTGCCTTCACTTGCCTGTATGTTGCACTAGCCCCCTCATGTCTCATGGGGCTACAGAGGCAATTGCATATCAGGGGGTAGACCGGGGTGCGCGGTAATGGTAGGGAAGACGTGCCCTCAGGATATGGAATGATTTGCGAGCCGTACCGGATATGCATAGTTGAGTAGGCAATCGTATGAAATAAAGGCGCTGTTGATGACAAATTCTTACTTTGACTTGACGAGTATTTTAGTAATTTGCGTTCCAGGGAAAAATGAAGACAAGCTTGACCTTATTATTTAAGTAGGTATCGGCCGCAATCATTGTTGAATAAAAAAACACAGTGCAAGTCGGTTGCAGGCTGCAGCAGACGACAATTTAGTCCCATCAAATTTGCTAGTTTAGGGCGGTGCTTGCCCAGTGGTAGCGGCCCCGATTTACGTGTCGTAGGACATCAGTCGAATCTAGACAGGCACTTTACTTTGTGTAATTTATATTACCACTGCTCTCTAAACTGTGAACCAAAAATTCAAAGACATGAGAAATAAAAATCAAAACGCAAAAGTCAGCACTTTTCGAACGTCAAAATTACATAAGACAGTCCCCCAAAACGCCCGCCCTTCACCACTTCCTAGTGCTTTTAGCTGGGAAGAAGTGGCGCAACAAACTCCCCAGCAGCACAGCTGTCTGTTCAGTTAGCAAAAATTTATTCTATAAAATTGTATGCAAAATAATTTACATTAGGCAATACAAAACATAATTTAAATTGTGGCCCACTCTCTCACAGAGAGCAGGCCCTGTGTCCCAACAATAGGAACGGTATAGACTGATTAACCTGATTGCTAAACCTGACACTGAGAATGGGGGCTGTTTAAGTATTACGTAACCAGATTTACTATAATTATTTCCGGGCGGAAATAATTATAGTAAATCTGGTTACGTCTTCCCCCTTGTCAGCAAAAGTAATCAAAGCTCTTTACCCCCCCCCCCCCCCCCTTGCTTACGTAACATTGCTAACATTGGTATATGCATTTTTCTTTTAATGTATTCTGTTTTTTATTTATTGATTCATGTGTAAGAAAATAGGCTTAGGATAGAGGACTTTAACGCATATAATATTCGGCCCCAATCTCATATCGTCTTTTAACACTTACAACGTTCTAATAAACTTACGTAACGTTCCAGACACGACTCGCCCGCGGCGCGACTACGAGGTGGACGGGCGCGACTACCACTTCGTAGCGAGTCGCGAGCAGATGGAGCGCGACATACAGAACCACCTGTTCATCGAGGCGGGACAGTACAACGACAACTTGTACGGTACCTCCGTCGCCTCAGTTAGGGAAGTCGCTGAGAAGGTACGTAACTCATCAAGATCATTTATGCCTGTTGTGGTCGGCTACCAGTCTAACCGGATGCAGCTGAATGCCAGTATTTTACATGGAGTGACTTACTGGATGATACCCCAGTGGGTGATGGCAATTCATTGATTTTTATTGTTTACAGGGCAAACATTGCATTTTGGATGTGAGCGGCAATGCAATCAAGAGATTACAAGTTGCGCAACTTTACCCAATTGCCATATTTATTAAACCAAAGAGCATAGAGTCTATAATGTAAGTACACAACGAGTATTTATTTCGTTACAACAAGTACTGGTTTCTGGCATTTTTTCATATATTTTTTTTTAATTTTTTAACAGGGAAATGAATAAGCGAATGACTGAAGAACAAGCGAAGAAAACTTACGAGCGTGCGCTAAAAATGGAACAGGAATTCGCCGAATATTTCACCGGTTAGTATACTTGATTAATTAAAATCAACATATTATGCACAGATATTAAACCACTACAGTTGCTATATTGATAACATTTAGAATAAAACCTGCAAAGCTTCGTGGAAGATTATAAATGGCAACTAGCGCAAATTGTACATTACTTACATTAATACCTAGATTTTAGACTAAGCTTTGTAAACAATCTCTACATAATTATAAATTGAAGTCGCTTTTCGTGTCTGTCTGTGTGACCGCATTGTTCTTCTAAACTACGCAACAGATTTTGATGTGGTTTTCACAATTATTCCGAAAGGTTTATGTGCATAATACGCTTATATCAAACTTACATTATAATTTATCAATGTTTACTGGGGAAATTCCGACGGGATTTTTTACGAGATTACTAAACCATTTCGGTTAGTTATGTAGTTTCATATCATATTGACTGCCAATAGTATTCGACTTCTGTTAACTTAATGGATTTACCTATGAATATATTAGATTCATAAATATGTAGTTGGATTCGGTAAATGAGAGTTTTTTGATTTATGAAGATGTTTCTTTTTTGTATAGGGGAAATTACGAACTATCTTAGGGTTAATCCAAAATTATTTAAAAGTGGATTTTATTGTACTTTGACCGAAGGTTTACATTTCTTTTTCAATCGTATTTACCCCATACACAACATATCATAAGTCTTACATGAATAAGCACCGGAAAAACCCCATAGGGGTATTTAAAACACAGCTAGGACATTGTTTTCCTATCACGAATTTCCTAAAGACTACAACGTGTCGTAAAAACAAGCTTTTATTCAAATAACTTATCAGAAGTCCGAGATAAATATATTGGGGTTATTGCGAATCAACAAAAATTGCGTGAAAATCACTTTTTTGACAAAACTTGACACTACGCACGTATGTTGACACTAGCTTCTCATGACGACTGATGCGGCAGGACAGTCAAGATGGCGTCTAACTAAACCAATTTTCCATTAAAAAAATATCGCTCCGATTAGTAGACTTTATGAAGTTTCGGAATTACCTCAGTGCACTCTAAATAAATGTGTTGTGTGTCTCCAGCGGTGGTGACGGGCGATACGCCGGAGGAGATCTACGCGAAGGTGAAGGCGGTGATCACGACGGAGAGCGGGCCCAGCGTGTGGGTGCCGCGCCGCGAGCCGCTGTAACGTGCCGCGCGAGCGTCGCTGTAGCGTGCCGCGCGAGCGTCGCTGTAGCGTGCCGCGCGAGCGTCGCTGTAGCGTGCCGCGCGAGCGTCGCTGTAGCGTGCCGCGCGAGCGCCGCCACGTACTACCTAATTAGTACCTATCATAGTGCCTCGAGTCCACTCGCCATCATTACGTACGAAGGTGCGGCTCCGATATTTTTTACCAAGTCTCGCGACTGCGCGACTCCTCCCGACAGCAATAAACAGTAGAGCGTCCCGCGTCGCCGCCATGTTATACGCGCGCTAAGCGTGCGATTTTCGCGTCTTTTTAGGATTACGATCAGACTTTCTTCAATCACCGCTTCATAGATAGACCATATCGGAGTTAATTTAGCGTTAAAGAGATTATTTCTAAAATTAATGTAAATTGTCACATGTGGATAAAATTGTTGACCAAGAACTCGCTATTAATAGCATTCACTGTTGTTCACTATACTTACGCTTATGTTTATCGTGCAAATCTATTAACAAGAACGTGTCGTCGAATGCAAGTTTTTATATCGAATTATTATTTTAATTATTTGACAAAGCCCACTAATTGTGCTTCAATTAACTGTAAATTTATTGTATATTTAATAACCTTTTGAAATGGTATTATACATGTTAATTTACTCAGGTTGCTAGATACATTTTGAATTTTCGTCAGTGTTAAGAGTTTACTATAATTACATTATTCAAATAGTGATATATGAGACGATTCACGTGCACAGGTGATGTTGACCCGCTATATAAAATGTATACCTACTAGTTATGATATAGTTACGCTGTGTAGTTGGACCCACCTCACGCATGGCTAGTGTAAGACGTACATAATCAGGATTATTTGCTCAAGCGGCAATCTATATCGTATCGTAACCATTGAATCTCATGACTTTCTGCACACCGTTGTCCTCCTTGACATTTTAGACGAGGTGCAAAGTTGTTTGTTGATCATTTTTATAGTAAGCAATTGTGTTATATGGTGTGAAATGTCTCACCGATTTAAATAGTGTTTGACATTTATTTATTGAGAATTTTATTTTCTTACGGAATAATTGATGCTCATCTGCAAATATGGCACTAGAAGCGAGCATGTAAAGCTTAGGTTGCAATATACTTGTTGTTACGTCATGGCGTATTTCTAATTATTATGTCCCCAATAACAAAGTAATGATTACCCCTGAGTATTATGTATTACCTTAGTATAAACAATATGATGCATATACTTTTAAATATTAAAAACATGGTACTTAAATATTTTATTAATATGTTTCAAATATAATGCGAATGTATTAATTAACTCATACATGACATTCTAATGACGATTATTACAGAATATTTTAAACTTCGACACAAGAAAGGCATTACGACAAACATAATTGGTGTATTAGTACTGAAAAATGGTTAAATCCACCAAAGAGGTTTAACACTGTTTATATTAGCAATATTGGCCGAGCACTATTTTACACAAAGTTATATTCACTGCCGTTTGTCGTGATTCCTTTTTATCATTTTGTTGTGTATTGTAAATAATAATAATAGATATTTTAATTTATTTTTAAGATTCTATATCAATGTATTAACACCATAGTCACGAAAATGGTTTATTTTTAAAACTATTTATTTTGTCATTTATAAGTAGGTATTTTATTTAATAATAAATTGAGTTTGTGCAAATTAAAGTGTATAATGTCTTTTTAACGTGTAGTTTAACATTTTAATCCACATCCATATTTGCAGATGTACAATGTTTATGAGTTAGTGATGTTCAATAGAATAGTTTGAATAAAATTATTTACGTTGAAAATCGATTATTGTTTTTATTGTAGTTAACCTAACCTTCCCATGGAACCTTAGGAATGAAAAAATATATATTACGAAGTGAAAAATTACTTTCATTTCGGAAGTCGGTGGCAGAAAACGAAAATACAAAACCAAAGACAACGAAGTACGTTTTTTTTTTGTTAAAAAGTTTTTTTTTTACTATTTAGTTGTGTATCTACCCTACACAAATTCGTATGCCACTACTTGTGACTACTTGCTATGTAAATAACAGCGACAGAAAATCAAATCTACATAATCAAAAATAAAATTTAGGGACCACTGCGTAAGTTTTCTCTACTTTTATTTAGGTATAGTTCTGGATGTCAATGAAAACAGAAAATTCATATAAGTAGATACTTTATCTTTGTTGAACAGTAAACAGTATTTTAGAGTGAAAAACAGTATAATACTGTTTTTAGCAGTATGGTTGGCAACCTTGGAAGAGTCAAGTCATAGTCCGAAAGTCCTAGACGCAATAATTAATAGTCTAGTGAATTTGTTTGTATTGGTTGTGCACTTAATTCGAATCAAATAAGTCTTGCGCCTTGTTATACCCAAAAGGTGAGGCAGAAGCACAGCGGACTTAAGGTCATCGCCCATTATAACAGCACCGCTCCAGCACGGTAGCGCCCCGGCACCGCCTCGAAAACTCTAGTCGCCAACGCGCCGGAAGCAAGGCGACGGCTAGTCTCCAACGCGCCGTCAGCAAGGCGACCGCTCGCTGCCGGCACGCCACCGGCGAGGTAACAGTTTATTGTTTATTCACAAGCAAGGCGTCACCGTGCGGCCGGCGAGGCGTCACCGCGCTTACGGCGAGGCGTCACCCCGCGGACGGTGAGGCCCCGGCGAGCGGGCTCCTCGCTTCAAGCGCGCTGTCGATGTCGGCCCGACGGCGGACGGCTCGTGGGCCGCTCACTGCCTGCGAGCCGTCCACTATTCTGTATAGCCATCGTAAAATAGACTTTAATGGATTTGACTTAGAATCCTAACTAGAATGACAAGGTATTTGCCGTGACGGAGCCGTGCTGCTATAATGAGCGATGACCTTTAGGAGGGGCGGCACTGTGCTGTCCCGCCTGTCCGCCCCAGACAGGGGTCCTGGTGGGCCCCCGGTGTAAAAGTGATTCCAATATCCTATTTACAGAATAAACAATTTCATTTCATTTCATTTCCCCAAAACTCGAGATCTACTTTTTAATCAAATCGCAAATAACACCAAAATATATTGTGTTCGCCTACGCATGTTAAATATACAAACGTAGGTTCCTAAAATTTTCGAGCTCGCTTCGCTCGTTCTTACAACCTATTAGCCGCAGGCCACACATAAATGGCGTCGGGCGAGGACATGGCGTGGGCGGGATACAGGGGATACAGGATACACGGAATGCGTCATATCCACGCCCGAGTCACGACATTCCGTGTATCCTAAATTGCGCTTTATTTTTATGCACTTGGTTTAAAATTTGAATGGAACAGGAAGCCGCCCGCGCCATGTTCTCGCCCGACGCCATTTATGTGTGGCTTGCGCCTTACATGTTACATTCTCTTTATTTCTTTGCGTAAGTCGACAAAGTATCATAGACATCCTCTATAGAAAAGGCAGCCCCGGAACTGTGCCGCTCGGGGCACGCGCCCCGGTTTGCCCCCCCCCTAGATCCGGGCCTGAGAAAAGGTAGGATCCTTCGACCAGACGGGTGTTGTGTCTGGTGAACAACTGCCTGACAATTGATGTTCGAAAGTTCACATCACTGTCCGGAGACCGGAGGTCGATAGTGGGCTGAGTCTTGTTTCTTGCGATGGTTCAGTGCCAGTTGAAGTGCCAGTGAGTCGGAACCGGGTGTCGCATAGTTCGCGGCGAGTCGGAACTGTCTGAGGTGATTCCCCAGCGAGTCGGGGTGGCGCTGCGTTATGAACCAGTGAGTCGGATGTACAGCGCCGGGTTGTGGCTGACTGCTGGTGTCGACCTGGAGAGATTGAAGGGCTCTGCTTGTGGACCGGCTGAAAGTGCTTTGTGCTGTGCAAAGGTTGCTGATGAAGCCGAGGGTGACGACCAGGAATGCCCGTCCTCTGCATGCTGGTGGTCATGACATCCGTTGAAGCCATGGAAGCTGGCTGACTTTGTGACTTGCCTCACGAAAGCTTGCGGGAATGATGATGATGACGTCACGCTGAAGTAGTTGAACGAAGGCTGCGCTGACGTTCATCACGTTGGGGTCACCAGTATAGGTACCTATGAGGAACAGAGTGTTAAGTTCACTCATCCTCTATAGAGAAGGGAGGATCCTCCGACCAGACGGCTGTTGTCTGGTGGGCAACTGCCCGACGATTGATGTCGGAAAGTTATATTTATATGCCAATCGCGCGGTAAACTGCTAACGCGATTCAGGATTAGTGTGACGTCAGTTCTCTGATGCCTAGTTCGCATGTGGGATTGTAGATACCGCCACAAGTCAAAAGAAAACTTCACCAATTAGGTGGGTTGCTCTTGCATCCTCCATTTTCAAACTTTTCTATATAGGTTGACAAAGTAATTCTTTATAAATGTGCTTATGTGCAAAAGAAAATTTTAATATAAATGTGAGGTGCAAAAAAATTCGAACTCTCTCTACAATCCTCTATTAGTCTGATGCAAACAGAGTACATTACATTATACGGTAGCTGATGCTCTAGCTTTTCTGTTATCGACTAAGTATCGAGGCAGCGTACTAAATACCTATTTCGACGTTCATTCTTGGGCGGGGCATTTAGTTTGGCGCCCCGGGCCCCCCGACAGACTTATTCCGCCACTGGGTAGAAGTGTACTACACGTATACCCTCATTTCGCTCCCATGTAATACGGGGGCGAGCCTATTGCCATCAACCGGGCACGAATCCGGACCGAGCTGCTATTGAGAAATTTCTGATGGTAAAACTCAATAACACTGCCCAACCTGGGAATCGAACCCAGGACCACATGTTCGGCAGTAGCGCTTGCGACCACTGCGCTGCTACGCTGTTATAAGCTCAAGTCACACTAAAAATGGCATCGGTCGGCAGCAAGTCGGCAGCAATGCGGCGAACAGTTTTTATGACAAGGCATTATTAGCTAGTGCAATATCAAAAAAATATAAATAATACGCTTGATAAAATAAAGAGCCGCGTGGGGTCTCGCGGCGGTTCGTGTAGGTTTGCGGTAGCCGCTATTCTATCAAGCGTATGTATATTTTTTGATATTGCACATAAAGTTTAAAAAATTAAAATGCCTTGTCATTAAAACTGCTCGCCGCGTCGCTGCGATTTCAGTGTGAATTGAGCCTAACATAGTGTTAAGGCAGTTACATACTGCATTTGTTTTACCCCCATGTTGAAGTGCGATGTCAACTTTTACCGTACAATAGGATAGTGCCGTGTGAACAGTCGCTTACAAGACGAATGAGTAATCGCGCACTTCTAATCTGGTCACGATCATCTCTGATGATTTGGCATGAGCTGAAAATAATCAAATGTATGGAACTATGGATATTTTGTATCAATCCAGCCAGATATCTAAGGTCTAGAATGCATGAATGCTGTCTTTTACTGGGATCACTATATGGTTTGAAAATAATACAAGTAGAGTCAAATTAAAATTATTTTATGTCCTTATATCTCATCCAGTACAACAGTGGTCTTCTCAGACACGTAAAGACCGTCTAAGAACTTTCTGATGTCCTTGTTTTTAACTGTGGTTGATTGTTGGATCAGGGCAGCTGAGCTGGACACATCTTCCAAGGAGTTTCCTTCGATGATGAGTTCATCCTTCTGCTTGGGCGAGTTGACGACGGTCACACCAGGTGCCATCTTTACCCTCCTGATGTATTTCTCGCCAAGGAAATTACGGATTTCAATGACGCTGTTACCCTCAGTGGTGACACAGTTGATGGGGAAATGGGCGTATACGGAGCGCATTTTGTATTGGAATCCCTTGGTCACACCTGAAACGTGAATAATATAATAGGTAAATATAACTGGTACAGTCGTTCCCAAAAACGTTTGGTGTCAGTCTTTGTTGCTCATTGAATGTTTCAAAGCTTTTGAGACCTATGACACAAATCATAACTACCAAAAGCAGCCAAAAGTTACTAATTCACCAAATTTCTGTTCTGCTCATTTCCATACAAAATATGTATGGGTTAAATATAAAAGTTTTAAAGCTTGGAAAATAAGTAATCAGAACCGCATTCACAAACTTGGTACAATAATGTTTTGGGTGGAACGCAGAAATCTATTGGACGACTATCTGTGTAACTTAATCAAGAAGTTGCTCATTATACTACCAGACTCAAACTCAAAGCATTTATTATAATTAAACCATTTACAGGCACTTTTGAATTGTCAAAGAGTTGGTCAGTTACGAAAGTTGAAGCTAGTTCTGGTTGCTAAGTAGTGTGTAGTAGTAGTAGCTGCCCATTGCAAAACATAGATCTCAACCACGCAGAAGAATGGGCAAGAAACTGTAAAGACACTCTTTTAAATCAAGAAATCCTGGGTACATTATTCTTGTTGCTTCAATATATGAAAACAATATAAAATAATTCAAAACTTAAGATTAGCAGTTAAGCGATGACCAGGCTCAACTGGTGGGGTCCATTCACCAAAATGATGCGTGGATTTGCATAATCTACATTTACCCTTTTGAAGCGAACCAAATGATCCAACCTACACCATCAGCTATATATTTGAGTGAGCATGACATCCTCTCAATTGCAAGCTTTTCCAAGACACACATTATAATAACATAAATAAACAGCTCCATGGTCTGCACATTTACAAAATTGAAAAAACTTATCAGAGAATTATAAATCCAATTCCTACCTAAAATAAAAGATGATGAGCATGTGTCAAAACCTAAATTAGTTCTGGTATTAATATTATATTGTAGATAGTGTGTACAGACACTATTAAAAAGGCCCTTACTTTCTGACAGTCTAACTGATGGACACAATAAATATAAGGCACAGTCCAAATCCATGCTTACCAAGAGTAATCAAGTTTAAGAGTAACTCGTTCACAAGTATACAGTAAGTTCAGTTACAGTAGGCTATCTAAAAGTTCTATGTTAGAATTCCAGTGCAACGGTCATTGTTGTACTACATCCCAAGGTATATTGAGCTAACCACTAGCTTGGTGAACTTAAAGTATGCAACAGCTGAAAACACTATTACCTCTCGAAAACTGGGTTTCTGAGACTGTAAACTTATACTCAGGGAGTCCTAAACTAACCTACAATATATTTTCAGGTTATAACACAAGTTAGTAGAATAACAACACAAGTAAACAATTACCTTTGATCATGTTCTCAACGTGCGAGCAGACTGTCCTGACAGCGGCGAGCTCCTTCTTGGAGCCGAACCATTTCTCTACCTTCAGGACTCGAGCGTTCACCATGCGAATGTCAACAGCCAAGTGCTTGAAGTTCCTCTTCAGCACTCCGCGCGGTCCTTTCACTGTCACCAACCGCGATTTCACGTGTACAGTGAGCCCCTCAGGGATCTTCACTTTTTGATTCGCAACTATTTGCTTCATGGTCAAGCCTAAAACGATAATAAATTCAGTTACAGAACTTAACCTGTTTGTTGTAACACTTGTCAACTCGGGAGGCTATGTTTTATGTTTGGTAAATGAAATATAGTTTAGAACTGGTGCTATATGATATTCCTCATTTATAACAATCACTATCACATCGATAAATATTATATTTTAGGAGATTTTCATGGATTTTTGCAATTACAAACATATTCACCTACTTTCTTTGACACAAGAGCCGGAAAAGGCAGAATCGGCAAAAAGGTGTTGCTACTATACAAAATTATAAAACGTCAGATGGCTTTTATTCTCGATAACGCTCGATAAGCTTGAAAATACTACTAATCGATGAATACTATCCCTGTTTGTCTCTGTCTACCGAATGTAATTTGAGTTTGTGAAAAAACAAAAATCTAAGACAAAAATACGTTGTTTTATTATTTTTAAAGTTACGGACAGACGTGCTCATTACTAGCATGAAAGCATGCTTTTATTGAGCAAGTGCTCATTATGTGTGTCACAACATTTCTAGTAATGAGCATGTTTATTTTGAGCGTGCTAAAAAATCAACCGACGTTTTATTTTCGAGCATGCTATCTGAGTGTAGAAGGGGGCGTGCTCCGCGCGCTTCTGAACAGGTTTGCTTATGAGCATGCTATTATCGACTCGATCTCGATCCGCGACAGTTGCTGCGTCAATTAATAAAAACGAAATAAACCCCCATTTATGTCGCGTTGGGGAGAAGAAAAACTTTACTCTTTAGTTACTTCTACTTTAGTTATTACTCTGAGACATACTCCTATAAATATAAATAACATAATATGAATATGCAATGCGAAATGATTATTTTATTGAGTTCGGATAGCACTGCCATTTTGGCCGAGAGCCTGGTGTCAAATAGCACGTCTGTCCGTACGTTTGCTTTGAGCATGCTTAATTATGAGTTTAAAACATACAATCAAGAGTAATGTTCAGTTTTTCAAACTAATACGTAAGCTTTTGAATAGTCGAATAATAATTTTATTTATTACTTAATAAGTATTCACATCGAGAATACCAGTAATTATTTGACAATTGACATTGAAATTGAAACAGCTGTTTGTCACTGCTAAACATACAAGCATCTGTCAATGATCTGTCAGGTGCGGGAAAATAAAAATAAAATTGGACTTTTATGTAAAAAGAACGACTATTAAATGAAAATAAGTGTTAGGAACCAATTTAAGATATAAATACGTTTGCCTTTGGTGACAATGTTGTTCAAAACATTTATTCAGGCAGAAGTGAACTTCTGCCGCCGGATTTTTGTGAGAGGTAAATAACTTTTAGGTTATTTTTTAGATGAATACATTTTTAGTTGATTTACTACTGAACTAATATTGATAACAGGTCTTAGCACCAGATCATCATGGGATATTGTAACAGGAGTTTGCGTAGAAAGACTGCCAGTGGTCCCTCCACCGTTGAATGAGATGTATAAGAAATATCTGGATTTACAGTCCACCATAGAAATTGAAAAGAGCATGAAGTCTGACCATGAAATTAGACATGAAAATGATAAGTAAGTAACTAAATATGTCATTCACATTTTCCAATCTATGATTTGGATACCCCAAAGCTAGCATGTCTCTAGAATAAGTGGAAAGTTGGTCAGTGGATCGTCTTAGGGGTTTTAAATATCTTCTTTTAATCTATCTATTATTTAAAGCTTAGTAAGCAATTTTTCAACTGCCCAATACATACACATACATAAACTCACACTTTCTTCCCATGGGGGTACGCAGAAACTACAGAACACCATCTGCTACGATCCTTACATACTCCTTTTGCCTCGTTTACGTCCATACATCCACCAACTGCCCAATACTTTAAGTTATGTAGTGGAAAGAGCCCTTTTGGTTTACAAAGTAATAAAATACCTTTTTTATATTTAAAGGGTCCAAGCTGAGCTTCTCAAAAATGAATCAGCTGATGTGGACATTGATGCAGTGAGCAAAATCACAGCCCAGGACTTTGAGGATGCTGCCAATGAAGAGCTGGTTCAGTTTAAATTTGCCAGTATAGAGACTGGTAATAAATTCTATCTGCATCTTCATTTAAAAAATATATAAAAATAATTCTAATTTATTTGCAATGAAAAATATCAGTTAGGAAATGAGAAGAAAATATTTATGATAAAAATATCAGATTGAGAAATCGGTAATTTTTTCCCAAAATTACCCATTTCTCAATCTAATATTTTTATAGAACAAATATTTAGCTTATTGAACACGTACAATGGTTCATTTGACGGACTAAGTGCGGAAACCAAACCCTATAACATAGATAGCTTATTGAAATATCAATTAATTTTATTCAGATGCTGACAAAAAAGGCGACAAAACATCTACAGAAAGGTGTCTGCAAAGACACTTGGTACTAGTGACACCAATAAAGCTGGGTTCAGATGTGAAGACATTGCTGCCTCAAGGCTCGTGGAAGGAAGGAGAAACTTTAAGACAGGTAGACTACATTTACAGTTCAATTTATACAAAGGGCCTGTTTCACAGTCCCCAGTTATGAACTATCTACCAGATAAGTTCAAAAATTGTTCACAATTTATGTGTCATTAGCCGCCAGATAATTTATTTCGAAAATTAGATTATTTATAAGAAATCTTAAGTTTATAAGTTGTCATAATGAAAGACAATATTTTTGATGGCAGGTTCAAGTGAAAATGTGAAACTAAAAAATCTTTGAGTTGACTTAAAAACTTCTTGTAAACTTTTTTATGTTTTAGACGGCAGAAAGAATAGTAAAAGAGCAGTGTGGACCAGAACTTAAAGTACAATTTCTGTCAAATGCACCATGCGGATTTTACAAGTACAAATATCCTTCAGAAATCAATGGAAAGATAGGTGCTAAAGTAAGTATAGAATCTAGCAGGCAGAAAAATCAATCTGTAGTCGACAACTTTAGTTTATATCCCACCTAACTTGACATTTATACCTAAGTAGGTATTCAGATATTTTGATGGTGCTGTATAAGGCAAAGTGCATGCAATAAAATATTATGTATTTTAACCCTTCTGTGGTCTAGTAGTTAGACTACCTGTCTCAGACCCAAAGGTTTGATTCCCATTGGGGGCAAAATTTGCTGGTCTGTTTGGTTGGTGGTAGGGCTTATTCTTAGTCCGGCTTCCTAGCTACCACCATCTTATCAAAGTCTGGCGCCATAACAACAATGTCAACAGCATTTTTGTGTGTCGGCAGTTAGAGGTAAGATAGCCAGTTCGTCTGTGGCTGAGGATTCCGGATGAAGCTCGCTTCCATCTTTGGCCTGATCATCACTTACCATCAGGTGAGATGCAGGCCAAGAGCTTACCGGTTGTGTATAAGCAAAAAAAAAAAATGTATGTAAATTCATACTTAAAAACATTACCTCATTTTCAGGTATTCTTCTATTACGCTAATTACAAAAGTGGAAAACCCAGCAAGACTAAAGGCGATTGGTTAACTCGAAATGAACTACAGCAAATATTACCACAGAAATACAACAAATCTGTGAAAGAGTTTCTAATAGAAGAATCACATTGATAGTTTGTATGTAATGTAGTAATTGTAGTAATAAATGTATGGTTAATTCAAGGTTTGTGTATTTGTGATTGCCCAATTTCCTCTACCTTATTCAGAGCCAAACCTACCATTTGGCAAACGGGCGCGGTTACTCCAAGCATCGGACATAGGGGGCGCTGATATACGTCGAAATAGAATTAAATCTCGAGTTAGTAGGTACTTGTCTCATTATAGACCATAAGGCTGCCTGTCCACTGGAGCGGAGAGAAGAGGAGAGGAGCGGAGATGTGCCAATATTGACCAATAGAATCGCACCTCTGGAGCGGAGTTTTGATTCTATTGGTTAATATTGACCTCCGCTCCTCTCCTCTCCTCTCCGCTCCGGTGGACAGGCAGCCTAAGGCTCGGAGCTTAATTTGTATTAATCTTTTACTAAAATCGTGTTGAAATCTAAAAACAAAAGTATTGACATCCGATATAAACAGCGACGGAATTAACAAGCAAATTGGTCGTTTAGGCTGCCTGTCCACTAGAGCGGAGCGGAGAGGAGAGGAGCGGAGATGTGTCAATATTAACCAATAGAATTTAAACTCCGCCCCTGCGCTTAGCGTCTATTGGTTAATATTGGCACATCTCCGCTCCTCTCCTCTCCGCTCCGCTCCAGTGGACAGGCAGCCTTAATCCCGACTGACTAAGATTCCAGTCTCCTTAACGATCCGGTCAACGCGACGGGACGACATAATTTTCAGCAGACCTCATAGTCAAATTCAGATTCTGTATCGAAAATGTTTCCTCGAAAGGGGTAAGGTTGCTCAAGTCGTACCCCCTAAGGGAAAACTACTAGATATTTTAAGAGTAGTTAAAATCAATCATGATGTTTTGCTTCCACTTATTAGGGGTCATAAACTTGGGCACGCCACAATCGCGGCGATAAGTCCCCTCTTTGAGGAGTGGCTAGAGAGGCGCCACGCCGTCCTCACCTTCCGCCTGACGCAGGTCCTCACAGGACACGGTTGCTTCGGGAAGTTCCTGTTCCGGATAAGGCTAGGAAACGCCCGGGTGTCACCAATGTGTGGGTCGCCCGGAGGACACGGCCTTCTGGAATAGGGCCGGACGCGAGAGGTCACCGCCGCCAATCGGCTCCGCGAGGACACGGCGGTGCTCCCCCCAAGCCGGGCAGACCTCCGGTGACCTCTCGCGTCCGGCCCTATTCCAGAAGGCCATGGTGCGGAGGGAGAGGGCATGGGAAGCCGTCACCTCCTTCTGCGAAGCAGTAATGCTCGCGAAGGAGGAGGCGGAACGCGTGAGGGAGAGGAAAACTTCGCGCCCTCACGCCCCTAGTCGCCGCAGGAAACGTCCCAGGCCGACTCCCGGCCACCGTAGGTGCGGGCTCGCGGACGGTGAACAATGGGTAGCTCGCCGTCCGGTAAGGACCAGGCCCGAGTCGATGGCGTATTGTGTTCCACGCGTGCCTCAAAGAGATATCAGTACAACTGACGGGGTCCGCTAGGGCCGATGCCTGCCAGGGTCGTGGGAAAGTCCGGAAGGGATACCGTGGCTCCTGGCAACACACAGGCAACTGAAGGAACACGGGTGGGCTTTAGCCAGTAGGTCTGACAAGCCTTCCGCTCCGCCCAGAGCGGGAGAAGTTATTTGTTAATTTGCCACCCAAAGAACAAAAAAAAGGGGCCATAAACTCTCTTCCCATGGAGTAAGCAGAACTGCGGAACACCATCCGCTACGATTCTTACATACCTACCCAGATAGGTAGGTAGGTCCTCGAAATCTTTTGCTTACTTTAGTTTTAGCCCACGTTTGCCCAGACATAAACATATCGCGGCGCGTCAGGACTTTATCGTTGAGCGTGCGTCTCAGCGCGTTGAAAAAACTCTCGACGTTAAGCAGAGCGTTGAATCCAGTGGAGGAAAAAAATCACTGCAAGTAAAAATCGCCCGTGCCTAAGTACCTGGGCTTACATTACATAATATGACACAGTATAGGTTAAAATTGTTAGTGGCAAATACACAGGGTTATTTGTAAAACAGCAGCAACCTCTTAAGGGGTCATTGTATTCATCATTATGAACAACTTTCCCTATGGGACCAAAGTTGAAAACGCGAAAAAAAAATCTGCTGTTCCCTACATTTATGTTCTCATATCTTGGCAAAATGTATGGAACAGCTGATTGTTTTTTCGCGATTTCAGGTTTGGTCCCATAGTAAAAGTTGTTCATAATGATGAGTATAACGATCCCTTAAGAGGTGGCTGTTGTTTTACAAATAACCCTGTATATTAGAAGCACTAACAGCACTCTAAAATCCACGCGCAAACTGAACGCATTCCATACTGAAATGGGCTTCCGCAAGGAGGCATGTTGGCATGTTGGTACCGTACAAAGGTCTTCCTAAATCTTGATTCTTTGTAAACTACTTCTGTTCTAGCATTAGAGTGAACTCTCAACTTCACTCTGAATATAGGCCACTTATATATCTCCGGATATTTTTTTCCACGTATATTCGGGTATGTGAGATTTCTGGTAAATATGGCCCTGCTAACATACCTAGGTACCTATCCAAATATTTTTCCTATAAGCGTACCTCCTTGTAGTTTTCAACGAGACTTGGGTACTTCTCTCCGTTATCTATTAACGTAATCAAGATTTCCGCTTTGTAGTCATATATTGGTCATTGCGGAGCCGGCGTGTCTGGTCGGACGTTCTCGTCATCCCTCGACTCGCTATATACTTAGTCACAGTGTCAGACTTGTGTCAGTGCCACTGAACCAGTATTTCCAAAACTGTAAACATAAATATTGTTATGAATGGAATGAACGTGAAATGTATTATTGTTACGAACCATTTAACTTCAAAACACATGAGTCATAAAACAAAAGAGTTCGTAGTAGGTACAATGTAGGTATATTTTGAGAATTTTCCAGACATTCATGTTTTACACTCGGCAATTTGTTTACATTCTTAGAAATTATGAAATCTAGAGATGGGTGATGAATGTGTAGCAGTTTATCGGTAGTGCCGGAGCTTTAATAGGTAACTAAGTAGTTTCATGCTACCTTCGTTTGGCATAACGTACCTAAACCAAGACTAGGAAACCGGTCAGCAGGTAGACCTCATAGGTGATACCTACCTACCCATGCAATACCATAATTGCAAGGCGAAATCATATTATTGTCGTACTTTACAAACAATTTAAGGCACGAGCAATGCACGACCACGGTTGCTCTAGGCGGATTGGCGATTTCAGACTTATTATTAACTCCAAGTTTGTTATGTTCTCCATCACCGATGTCAATGATGTTAAACAGTAGGTATAAGTAGGTAGGAATTGATAAAGTAACATTGGTGGCTTGCTCGGTTTTTAACCCACAACCTTGTGCTTAATAGGCTGGTAGCGTAACCACTGGGCCATCACGACCTACCGGCTACCTACAATAAATACTTTTTACAAAAAAAACTGCCGACTTCCAAAAAAGACACTCCTACAAAGTCTAAAATAACTTTAATTTCGAAAATCGGTGTCTATGGTTTTGAATTTTCGTTTTTTGCCACCGACTTCCGAAATTAAAGTTATTTTAGACTTTGTTGTGTCTTTTTTGGAAGTCTGTTGTTTTTTTTTTTTTTTTAAAGTTTATATTTTTCACTTTTTAGTTGGGATACCTACTTACCCCACACAAATTCGAATACACTACTAGCTTTGTAAATAAAAGTGACAGGAACTTATCATCATATCATCCACTTAGGCTAAGTGGGAAAAATACATATTATTGAAGCTAACTCAAAAACTACCCATAACCCAAGCTAAGTTAATAAAATTTATATGAGACCACCTCTGAAGTCAAAAATTCAAATTCAAAATATATTATTTTATTCTACATAAACCAACAAGGGCACTTATGAAACGTCAGAAGCTAGGTGCACGGTTCCAAATGGTCGTTTCCTATGGAGAAGAGCCGGCAAGAAACTCCACGGTAAATGGTGTTTACAAAGGATTTTTTTTAAATTACAGTGATAATAGGTATGATAGGACAGTGTGTAGGCCTATCAAAAAGTACCAGATACTTAGCAAAATAGAAAATGGACCACAGATATTATAGTCTGTTAAGCCTACAAGGTTCTCACATTCACAAAATCTAGAGGAAAAGAATCTACCCATATAAAAGATAAATAAAAGTAGGTACCTCGGTACTACCAAACAAAAAAAGAATCATCAAAATCGATTCCTAATTTATTGGCGGAGAAATCGCGTAACAAACATACAAAAAAAAAACAGACGAATAGAGAACCTCCTCCTTTTTGAAGTCGATTTAAAAAGAAAAACAAAGACATGTAATTTTAGCAGAAAGTGGAATATTAGGTCTTGTAAGTAGGAAGGTAAGGGTGCCTACATAATAATTTACCTTAAAAATAGGTATATATTATATAAGTACTATGTACCTATGGAAAAGAGGGTAGACCTATATATGTTCTATGCTAGAGGGTTTGATTTCCGCACTCAGTTCTTCAGGTGAATCATTGTGCGTGGGCCATGGCGGCCGTCGGTGGTAATTCCAACCAGCCCAAAGTTGTTTTCGTCTCCTGAACATCTGTAAAAGACGGATCTTTTACAGATGGGTCACCCGGAGGTGACCCGAGGGTTTCTGGGTGAAGCCTATGCATTCAAAAAGCACATTCGCAACGATTTCCTCAGCCTCCATACATACCCTGCACAGAGGACTGTCCGTTATGCCTATTGTGTGGAAGTGTTTGTTTAGCGAGCAGTGTCCCGTGATGGTTCCAGTCACCAGGGCATTTCTGTCCAGGAGTAATAAACGCCTGGTTAGCCTGCCATGTGTCTGTCGAGTGTCCATGTTGATACAATTGAACATGGTTTTGTCAGCCAGTTATCAGCATTTGTGGTCCACTGCGCATTCAATTTTGGAAACGCTGTGCAACGCAGATTCTGTTGATCGGCCTGTGGAGTACGCATGCTTTTGTTTATGAAGTGGTTTTACTCAATAGGTCCGTCTCGGATGTGTCTATCACAGAGTCTCTCGAGGGTTTTCAGTGGAAAAGATGTGAGACTTAATAGGCCTATAAACCTCGGGTTGTGTATATAGTCAGTATTGCCAGGTTTGGGTATGAAGATGACTTTCATTTCGCGCATTGCGAGAGGTATGTACCTATCATCTAGTGCTATGCAGGCTTTCCCTCCAGTGTCCTGCGTAAGCTACCCGTCGCAGTCTGGCTATGTTGGAGGTAGGTCTGTATGTTGCCCTATTCTTTGCCCATATTAAACTGCGCAGTTAGCTTTCATTTCTTATAGGGTACTGAGAAATAATGGTTAGCGCGAATCTCAGGCGGCGAGTGCTTCACAGTAAAGCATCGAAATAGAAGTTTACTTAAACAATGAGCGTGGTTTACGAGTAAACACTTTTTGGTGCCCGATTCCCGAAGATTCCAGGAGTTCGCATTGCCAAATTGAATCTTATGAGCTGCGTATTAGATTTTATTTTTCAGTACAATTTATGAACAAATTAAGAGAAAATTGGGATCATATTGTTTTTGGATTTCATTCCTTACGTCCTGTGTCGAGGGTTGAGTTTCTTTCGCTGTGCGTTAGTTTGCTCGCTAAAGATGGAACATGTTAGCTGCACTTCCCAAGGCTCCCGTCTTTTCGTTTACAAACAACGGTGTGCTGTTTTTCGTTTGTGCCGTGCGAGATTAAATAATTTTCTATGAAAAGTATGTAAACAGGGTGTGTTGTTTTCCTTCCGTTGAACTAGGTACTCAAGCCGTTACAGTCAATTGTTTGTTTTGCAAGTCTCAACTGCTTCAGATTGTTTAGGAATTATGTCACAACCTTTTGACTGAGTAGGTACCTACCTACTTAATTGATCAATTCCCAAAAACTGGGATTCTTAGGACTTAAGTACTTAGTTCATAAATCTTTGTAGGTATAATTTTCCGGTTCTCTGTGCTTTTGTAGGTAGGTAGGTTAGGTTAGGAAAACATCATGGCGTTAAAAAACAAGGCATTTTGAAAGTGTGTTGAAAACGAGGAAAACCATGAAGAACTTAAGAGCTTTTAACAATTTAATTTACTTTTTGAAGCTTATTGAAGTCGGGTCTCTATTAAAACTCTTGCCTTTTTTAGGTATTATACGCGGAATACAGTCATGCCAAACATAAACCCCGAATAAAAACTTTTTTACAAAAAAACAATACACTTCCAAAAAAACACTACATACCTACATAATCATAACATAATCAGACTTAATAGTCTGATGCCTGTGTCCCAGCAGTGGGAACATTAATATGTTCCCACTGCTGGGACACAGGCCTCCTCTCTGTAAGTGGGCTGTAATCTACCACGCGGGCCCTGTGCGGGTTGGTATGCACGCGGGCCATGTCACATGTCTTCGAAGTTTTAGTTCTAAGACATGCCGGTTTCCTCACGATGTTTTCCTTCACCGTTTTGAAAGCAGTGGTGATGAAATAATTTACACATAGTAAAGCGCTTGCTTGGGAACCCTCGACCTACAACTGGTAAGTCGGGGCCGACACCACTGGGCCACCACTGCTCTCTAAAAAAAACACTACAAAGTGAAAAATAACTTTAATTTCGGAAGTCGCGGTGTCTTTGGTTTCGTATTTTCGAAATTTAAGTTATTTAAAAAATATAAACATTCGAATTGATAACCTCCTCCTTTTGAAAGACAGTTAAAAATGTATGGTAAATCTGAAGTTTATACTGATTGTATCATTAGGTACTCCGCGTTTATTCATATTGGGGTTGATGCCCGCGGCGATGTACGTCACAAATGAGAAAAGATCGTAGTTTCCTTCATGAATAATCCGTTATATCAATTCAAATAAGAGTCTATAGCAGATTCTCGCCAGGTCGTTACGGTTCTGATACAATCATAGTCTGATAACAGTAGAATTACCAACTCCTATTGATTGTGCGGTCGAACGATGGATAATTCGCATGGACAACATCTAATTATGACGAGGAAGCTCTACTGGACCCTGAGCGTTAGAGCATTGCCCTTTGATGAGTCATAAAATCAAGGTGCAAGGTGGTTCTGCTTTCCTATCAACATTTCCACAAAGTAATTATGAACTACTAGCTGTTGTCCGCGACTTCGGCTGCGATCCAGTACAGATGAACAGTAACTATGTCCTGGAGATGGTCATGGTCTACCTATGAGCCAAATTTCATCCAAATTCGTTCAGCTGTTTTAGTGTGAAAGCGTAACAAACAAACTCACTTTCACATTTATAATTTAAGTTAGTTAGGATTTAATTGATACACACATACATACATAATCAGCCTATTAATGTTCCCACTGCTGGGACACAGGCCTCCTCTCTATGAGAGGGAGTGGGCTGTAATCTACCACGCGGACCCAGTGCGGGTTGGTAAATGTCACATGTCTTCAAATTTTTGTGTGAGCTTTTTCAATATTTTGAAATGAGACCATCAAACTTTAGTTTTATAGAGAACTAAAGTTTGATGAATGGGAAGGGTGGAACTCAGCACACATACTACCTTTTAGTAGAAACTGTACCTACAACTGAAAATCTGTTCAGGTGGAGAATCATAGACGACTCCGCCTTGGAGTACAAATGTGGTGCTGTTCCACAAACGATGGGACACATAATGTCGTGTTCTGAGTGTCCTGTCAGCTGTACGTTACAGGAATGGATGGACGCAAGTGATGGCGCCAAAAATGTGGCCGAATTCTGGGCGGAATCTAGATTGCCATCGACATGCTAAAAAGAAGACTACAAACATAAGTATTTGTTAGGGTTCCGTACCCGAAGGATGCCAAACGGAACCTTATTATTAGTTTACTTAGCCTCCGCTGTCCGTCCATCCGTCTGTATAGTTGAAATTGTCCCAGATTGTGTCTTTCTATTGTTGCTATAACAACAAATAATATAGGTACATAAAATAAAGTAAAAAATCAAAGGGGGTCAACAACAAAAAACGTATTTTTTCGTATCATTCCACTTTGCCCCACCAGTGGGGCGGCTTAGTTATATTTACTAAAATTTTATTTTATTTGTAACTAATCGTGTAATTAATCTGTGATTTACAATCCGATTCCTTTAAGAAACAAAAAGTAAATAAAAATTACCAAACAATTACTTTTGTACTTTCATTTAAAAACACTAGGTACCTAGGAATGTACTAAGTCTAACGTTACTAGTATATTTCTTTCTTTTTCAAACAAATATAAATTACAAGCATGCCTATACCTACCTACACAAATTCTAAGGTGGCAGCCCCAGTGGGGCAGAATCCATCAAGATTTTAAACTAGTGGAATCTGCCCCACAAAATCGAACTAGTGGGGCAGATACCACTGAAAATTTTTAGACATTCCTCTTTGCCGCATCAGTGGGGCGGCCCTGGTGTAAAGTGGAATGATTATTTTTTTCGGCATTTTTTGCTAAATATTGTATGTAGTCCGACTCTCACTAGGCCGGTTCTTTTTACTTAAAGATTTGTTTAGACCTCCATCACAATAATACGTAGGTAATCCCAAAGTATTTGTTCCGTGCCTACCTACTGTTGGAGAAAAGATACTGTGCCTAACTTAACATGTAAAATATTAGGTCCTTAGATTTCAACAAAAATACCTAGATTTAGACTGAACTCTAATTAATGACTTAATTTTTGTTCTAAATGGTCTTCAAATAAGTACCTAACTTCTGATTTGCTCAAACCAATTAAACGTGTTTTTCATTGCAAGAATGTTTGCGATGTAGGTAGGTATAGTACGACACAACTTAGAGGTAGGTATCATAAATTTGAACATTTGCATTCTTTCATTTCAATTTTACGAATGTATTTGGTTATATGACTTTACAATGTATTGCGTTTGCGCAAAAGATCATCTTCACTTAAACCAGTAACAAAGATTGGTAATTTTGAATGCGTACTCAGTTCGGAAGGTGATGGGTTTTACGAATTTTGCCGATGCTACATCTAAGTTGTGTCGTACTGTACTGTTTAATGAGTCATCAATAGCCTTTATAGGCAGGTATTAATACCAGTTGTTTGGTTTGGCTTTCAGTCTAACTAATTAATAATATTCACTCTTCTCTCAGATTCTAGGAGATAGTGTAAAATCAGGAAACAGAGTTATATCGAAAATGATAGGTAGGCACAAAAAATAAAGCTCATTTTACGATAAGAATTTTATTAGATATCCAGTAGATATCTAATAAAATTCTTATATACTAATCCCCTTACTAATAAACGTTGTATATCGAGTGTATATAGTTACACACCGATTTCTCTCTTTCAGTCGTCAGTAATTTGACATTTGAAAGAAGAAGACAAAGCGTTGTGCAGCTATACAGACGATAAACAACGTTTACTAGTAAGGGGGTTATACTATAATTCAAATATCTACCCATTAATACAATGAAGCATAAACTGTAGGTACCAAGTATCTATACATACCTATATATAGCTTATACATACCTATTTATGACTAGACGGGCGTGTGTACTACTTATTTACCCACAATTAGGGCATGCAAGATTCCAGTCCATTTTACTATCCAGATAATTTGGATACTTCCAGAACACTATCCGGATAAATGTGGATAATACGGATCTTTTGGATACCACTGTAAATGAAATGATTTTATTTTCTGTAAATAGGTTTGTACAAACACTTTTACACGTCAATTATATTTTAAAAATTAGAAAAGGTTGGCGTTTCCTAACTGACTACAATGAAAAGAAAGGCCAAAACAAACTCAGAGCTCACAGTCACTTTTAAACTTCAGACAATCTTAGTTAGATCATGTGATGTCTGAAATGGTCTTTTGAGTAAAGAATTACTCAGGTTGAGTGGACCTGTCCAGTCAGTGCACGCATTTGTCAGTAATCATATAGCTCAACTCAGAACTCAACGACTCGACGAACAATACCAAAGAAAGGACATTTGGGTAGGCCGCATAAAGTACTCAAACTGTAGCGATTATCATTAAAACTAGCTGAGAAAAAGAAAAAAAATAAAAATAATATATTGTATAAGACCCACATAGTCCCACATAATCACATATTATTATACGGTACGCCACGTAAATCGATAAAAATGACAATATTAATTCTAAGACACTTAGTAAAAAATTGTTTATTGCTTGGGGTACATTAGAGTAGCTTCATTAGTCCCAAACCTTGAAAGTGAGTGTGTAAATCAAAATAATATAAGTTTCCAATCGACAGTTTCATTACAAAAACTCTCCAACAATTGTGTAAACTTATGTTACTAATGAATCATTACATTTAAAAACTTTTTTTAAACCTCAAGGCTGGCAGCGGACCCTAACATAGTTGTGAAAAGGCTAGGCAGATGATTGAATGTTCAAAGGTCTTAAGAACTTTAATATAAACATCAGGATCACTTTAAAAGGATCCTAATGAAAACAATGAAAAAGAATTTTACAAGTATAATATCACTATCTCTTATTTTCACTGTTTTCATTAGATAAGTTGAGTTGATTTGGAACTTTTTCATCACTATTTTCTGTCTACATTATGAGAGTGGGATCTAAAGAACTAAATTCGTAAAAATAAAGTATACACGTTCATAATTTGTATTGAATTATCTTTATGATGAATCTAGTAATTGAGTAATTAAATGGATTTTTGAAGTTATCGCATGAATTTTGCACAATTTAAATCAAAACTTATTTTACTAAAACACAATGTAAAATGTTCTATTATTACTGATGTTGATGAAATCCTAACTAATATTAGAAATGCCAAAGTGATTTTGTTTGTTTGTTATGCTTTCACGCTAAAACGGCTGAACGGATTTGGATGAAACTTGACACATGATTAGACCATGACCTGGGTTAGGACATAGAATACTTGTTAGCTCGAAATTCTCACGAGATCCAGACTTATGCGGGTGACACTGCGTCTAGTAAAATATAAAAAAGGAACAAAAGGAACGATCCATATTATTCGTTTTATCCGGATAGTAAAACTAATGATATCCACGGATAGGTAATTTAAATATCCGGATAGCATATGCCCTACCCGCAAAACATGAGTACAGTTACTACACATAGTCCGCCCTGGAAGGCAATTCTCGCGCATCTTACATTCGTTATTGTCGCTCGATTCGTACTTTTCCTTCGTAAAAATCATGTTTTCACTCGTAAAAATCATGTTTTCACTCGTACAGCTATTCTCGCCCTATCGATTCGAGCATTTGTCGCAGGAAAACCACGCAAAATGCATAGTTTACATGCGACTTGCAAAGAGTGGTCGGTACCAGTCGAAACGTTTATGACGTCATTTCGAACGGCGTACCAACGTCAAACAGTTGTTGTGTCATTCACAATTAGTCAATGCGGAAGAAAATAATAAATGTTTTTTTACAAAATGCGTTACGAGTTCATAAACATCTTAGAAAACGTTGCGATCGCCACAACAAGGAAAAATACACGAAAAAATACTTCACGCGTCCGCCAAAGTTGTCAACTATCCACTGCTTGTGTGGCGTCGATTGATAAGAACATCTGAGATATATTTTGAAACGGAAGGCTTCTAAAACCAGTCAAGTGGACGACGATGGCTTTACTATAGTTGACGGCAAGAAAAGTCGATCACGGAGCAATTTTTGAGCTGCATCGCTAGTGCTCACCATCGTCATGCATATTTCCCGGTTGTACTTACAGACATTGAGAGAGGAGCCATGGTCTAATCAGTGCCGAATTAAGGGCTTTGCTGAAGCTGAAGAGAATGAAGCTGTACTATAAATTTTAAGTCCTTCATCATCGAGGTTCCCGGGTTGCAAAAGGCTGGCATACAAACACCCGAATTTCACCAGGCGAGAGTTGCATGTAGATGTTACAGGGAAGCATTACCAAACCCAAGTGTGGTGTGATAATAATTGTGTTTGTGGTGTATACATATTGCTATTATTATTGTATTACAACTTTACAACAGGTCCAAAAACATGATGCAGAATTTCAAAAACATTCAAAAAACAATAAAGATTTCAAACATGTATAATTGTTTTTCAATATCAAACTTATAATTAACAAAAATACTATGCTTTTACATTATAACTTTGCATTATAAGAATCACTAGTTTACACAAAGACATTAAATTATTTAGTATCTTAAATCTCTTTGAGTTTACGCGATTAGTCGGCGTCATGTGTATCGCGATGTTTAGTAGCCAGCTTAGGAATCGCCGGATCATTACACCACCTCTTGCCCAGTCTTCATAAATTTCAACAAACGTTGTCCAGAAATTTCACCACAAAAAAAAATCGTGTTGTAATGAGCCTTCTACTGATTGACCCTCAGCTGCGTCGTTGGAATGGTAGGTCGCAGCAGCCATCCTGAGAGTATTATGAGAGCCGGTGATTCGGTCCGGTCTTTACGGCAATCACGCTTCCTCTTCTCTATCTTCTTAAGCTTTGATATTATTTCGGTATTCATCAGTTTACTCAATTTAATCATTGGTAGGAAATCTGTTTTTATTGTTTGATTACACTTAATTATGACGTGACTAAAATCGTTGACATTTAATAGCTATTATCTATGACATTGACAAATCAGCATTGCATTCTGTTGTTGAGAGCAAATATAAAGGAGAGCTTATTAAATATAAATATTCTAATAAGTCTGAATGAAAAAGTTTTTATTTTATTTATTTTATTCACGGTGCGGCGCAGGCGTCGTGTCAGTTGTGTGTCGTTCCTATACATTTTGTATGAAATATGAAACAGGCTTACTAGAGAATGGGCAGCAGTCTTCTCTATGCATTTTTAACACAATACTGCGATCGCCAACCCGCCTGCCAAGCGTGGCGATAATGGCAAACCGCCTAAAAATTGATAAGCACCAAAAACGCCCCGACCTCGTCACACCCGACGATAAGGTGGAGACCATGTATGAGGATATTTCTAGAGTCATAGTCATGCATGGGTCTAAAACTCACTTCACCGTTGTCATGGGGGACGTCAATGCGAAACTGGGCAAACGAAACGTTGATGAGCTGCGAGTGCGATTTGGAGTTGGACGTCGGAACCACCGGGGTCACCTACTTGCCAGTTTTATGGAGAAGGAAAGCCTCTTTATGATGAACTCCTTCTTCAGAAAACGTCAGCACAGAAAGTGGACCTGGCAGAACCCTGATGATGCAACAAAAATGAGATTGACTCCATAATGTCGACAAAAAGCAAGTATTCAATTATGTCTCTGTGATCAATGCGGTGAAAACCGTGTGTGTAAAAGTGATCACCGCATAGTAAGAGGCATATAGAACTTAAACGTCAAGTTGGAAAGATCTCGACTGATGAAGTCTACGCTCCGCCCGGCAACTACCCAAGTCCTAAACCCCGAGAGCTTTCAGCTCAAACTTCAGAATCGTTTCAAGTGCCTAGGGAGCACCGTGGACGATTTTAGAAATTATCCATACGGTCGGGTTCAAGATCTTTAAGACCCGTCGTACAAATAGAAACAAGAAGCTCTCTGATCCTACTATACAGCTCATGAAGGAGAGGCGCGAGATGATCCTCCAGTCTTCAGATGATGCGCTAAAGTACCCGGCAGCTCAGTAGACGGATCTCTAAGTCCTTGAAAAGTGACATTCGCCGTTTTAGTGCAGACCGCACTAAGGACGCGATAGAGCGGAATAAAGACTCCAAGGTCTTTGCTAGAGATCTGTTTATTGGGCAGAGTCAGCTTGCAAAACTGAATACCGATGATGGCAGGATCGTATCCGCCAAACCAAAGAAGAAGAATTGCCAAACTTAACTTGCAATGGGTAGGACACATTGCTCGCAGAACAGATGGCTGATGGGGTGAAAGGTTCCGGAGTGGCGACCGCGTACCGGAAGACGTAGCGTTGGAAGGCCTCCCACAAGATGAACCGATGACCTTGTAAAGGCCGCAGGAATCTGCTGGATGCGGGAAGCACAGAATGGTCGAAGTGGCGGTGCTTGGTCTATGTCCAGCAGTGGACGTCTTTCGACTGATATGATGATGATGATGAAACGGGCGGTGCAATGCCCGCGCGGCGGCGCCCGCTGGTCCGACACAACGCTCGCGCCACTCGCCCTTTGTGTATGTCCGAGCCAAGAACAAAGAAAACATTCAGTAATAGGGCGGATTTCACCAATGAAATTGAACGCGTTCAGCACATCTAAACACGTTCAAGATATAAATGATTATAATTATCATTATTTACTTTTAAGTATAACACAACTTGTTACGAAATCTATAAAGAATTATTTTTCGATAAATGTTTATGAAATACGTATAAGTGGTGCTCGATTTTTTTTTTAAATAAAAATCATTTTTCAAGATTGTCGACTCCTTAACCAGTCATGTGGACCAGGAGGGTTTTACTTTGGTTGAGGGCAAGAAAGGTCGAACCCGATGCAGCCGCAACAAACGCGGTGCCCCCACCTTGCTCCTGTACATTTCCCGGTTGGATCCACAGACATCGAGAGAAAAAGAGCTAAGGTCTAATCAGTGCCAATTTTTTTGTGGTTTTACTTGAGTGTATACTTGTACGAGTCATGTATCGTACTAGGCACGCACGTACTACATACATCAGCACTTTTCCGTCACTTTGCACAAATTATAGTGTAACGTGACAGTACACGATCAGCATTCATAGTCAGCTGTACTCATTCATATAGCATTAGTTACTTGGTAGTTAAATATATTCAATAAACCATCATCTTTGGCTATCCGTGACTTATCATTTCAAGCTATCATCCAAGGTGGGTGCGACCCATTCAGCAGCGCATACAATACTGAATTTACAGAGTCGATTATTTTGTCACTAGAATGAAATGATATGACCTACGCCCCTATTATTATTGTACCACTAACATGATGCAGTATTTCAAAAGCATTTCAAACAATAAGATTTCTAATGTTTTTATTTAATTTTTTTCAATGCAAAAGTTATATATCTAACAAAAATACTATACGTAAACAATACATTATAATAATCACAAGTTTACACGAATAGTCAGCGTCCTGTATCGTCAGTCCAGGAGCTTAGGAATCGCCGGACCATTTCCTCTCTCGCCCAGTCTTCATGAATTTCGAAAGATGTTTGTGCGGTACTTTGACCACAAAGAAATTTGAATTCGTGTTGTGACGACGCGAAATTTGTTTTCACAAAATTTCCCAACTTTTTTTGGGCTTTTTTAAAGTAATATAACCGGGACACGTAGTTATACCAGCGTCGTTAGAGCAGCAGGACGCTCCAGTTGTTGCAGTACCGCACTCTTTACGACAACCATACTTCCTCTTCTTTTTCTCCATCTTGATAAGTCTTGATGTTATTGTGGTAGTCCTCAGATCACTTATAATATCATTGGCAGTTATCCTGTTTTTATTTAATTACTTGTTTACCAATGTAAACAAACAGAAATTATAACTTTAATTTGACGTGACAAATATCTTTGACATTGACAAATAAACATCAGCCATGCATTCCGTTGCATGAGAACTTATTTTAATGTTAATAATAAAATATTAATGGAGTTACGAAATCAATAATTATGATGGTAGGATTCATAAACGTTTATGTAAGTAATAAAAAGTTGCCCAAAACCTTTATATACGCTTATCACCTTTTATACGCTTACATTTTTAATATACTTCAAGAAGTACATCTATGGTTGCGTTTGAAAAGTAGCATCGTTTTGTGAAATGGATCGCTTCGCGCGACGTATAATGACAACATTTTTTCCTTCGACTCGTTTATTGTACGAATGACTAGAATACGGAAAGTCACCATTTTATAAGCGACTTAGGAAGACGAGCGGCAGTTCGAATTCGACTAGAACGAGCGTAAACGAGATCGTAGACGACATAATAAGGCGAACGCTTTCATTTTGAATGGATTACACGCGTATAATATTAAAACCGAATTTGAAAAAAAAAAACAAAACAGGCGAAGGGATATAGAGTCGGAAAATTTAATGTTAACTGTTATTAAGTTATTTTAATTTTAAAAGGTTCTATTTTATGAAACCACATAATAAGAGATGGGCGATGAAATAGCATTGCTTGCTGACAGTCGATGGTAATTATGACTGAAATCTCAGACCTGAAACTGTAATAGGTAAGTGCAAGTCTGACCGACGCGCGATGATAACAGCAACGTGATGTCAGGAAAATTGTATCCACATGACATTAAAATGTATAATTACTTAATTAGTATACATTTTAACATGAACTCTTTTCTGTAACTTCTGCTTTCAACTAAGGCTGTCTTTAATCTTTTATTACAGAAGTAAGAGTAAGTAGTAGGTAGGTACGTAAACCATGTAATTTTAATTGGTCTCCTGAACCAGCTATAGAGCAAGAAATTCAGAATAACCTGTTTAAATAAATGAAATATCAAGAAAGGTTGTGATGGCCTGATTTATACAGTATGTTAATTAACGAAGGGCATCCCCGTTAACCTGCAATATTATAGCGCAATATAGCGTAACATGTTCTTTTTATTTTTATTTTTTACTAGCTGTTACCCGCGACTTCGTCCGCGATGATGTCTATACATCAACTTTATTTGCATAGCTGTCAGTGAGACTCCCGTCGAAAAGCCGTTTCGGAGATTAGCCGGAAAAAACAGACAGACAGACAGACAAAAAAAAAATTGTATTTTTGTTGTATGGGTCGTATACACTTTCATATGCATTTAGTAAAAAGCTGTTATTTTGAAATTACAAACAAACACTTAACTTTTATTTATTTGTATGTATAGATAAGATATTGTGTAGATACAGATTTCATGGGTTTTAATATTTTTGCGCGAAATCCTAAGTCTTTTTCTGAAACAAAAGTAGCCTATTTTAATCCTTATAAAATAAGCTATCTTCCAGTGAAAGACCAGTCAAAATCGGGCCACCCATTTTGGAGATTTCCCTTAAATGATCCCGTGGGAATATCGGGATAAAAAGTAGCCTATTTTACGCTCAGTGGCCTCAACTATCTATTAGTGAAAGTCCCGTTCAAATCGGTTCAGCCGTTTCGGAGATTAGCCGGAACAAACAGACAGACAGACAAACAGACAGACAAAAAATAAATAAATTGTATTTTTGTTGTATTGGTCGTATATACTTTCATATGCATTTAGTAAAACGCTGTAATATTGAAATTACAAACAGACACTTCAATTTTATTTATTTGTATTGTATAGAAGATGTATAGATTAAATATTCACAAACATATTAAATTGATACGTAAAAGAAAAACTCTGTACACGCGCACTTCTCTTTCCACATTGAAAGACAAGTGCGCGTGTACAGAGTGTTTTTTATAGTATTTTTTTTAACCGACTTCAAAAAGGAGGAGGTTTTCAATTCGATTTGATTTTTTAATTTTTTCTTTACGCTGTTACTCCGCCAATTATGAATCAATTTTGATGATTCTTTTTTTGTTTAGTAGGTCATACTTCAGAGGTAGTTCCATATAAATTTTATTAACTTATACGTATTTTTTCCCCTTAGCCTATTTAGATGATATATGATGATAAGTTCCTGTCACTGTTATTTACATAGCAGATGGTGGCATTCCAATTTGTGTGGGGTAGGTACTACAACTAAAAAGTGAATAATAAAAACATTTTACAAAAAAATTAAAGTTATTAATTTTAGACTTTGTAGTGTCTTTTTTGGAAAACGGTTGTTTTTTTTTGTAAAAAGTTTGTTTTTGCATGTATGATCGTTATACTATTTCGGGTTAACGGGAACGCCTTTCCTTAATAAACATACTGTATATAGTTCGTTAATGCCCCAATATTTAGTTAAAGTTGAGCAATTAGATCGCTTTTCAGTTATAAATAGTTCGAGAAATATGCACCAGACATACTACCTACCTAAGTACTTTGTAAAGTAAATTGCTAACCTATACTCTAGTACCTACATGTATAAAAGCATAAGCAATTATTTACTAATTTATAATGAAAAATAAGTCGTAATAGTCAGCTTCGTCTACTATTTTGCAGGTGTAAGGAGTATTAATGTCACCGCAAAATAATTTTATGTTTCAATAAATTACCGTAGTTGAACACCTGAGCTGAACGATCTATGGATATTGCTAACAGTTTGACTTTACAACAATATCATATTACATGCCGACACCTCAACATTATAAAATTAATTTAAATTAATTACATATAATAAAAAGAAGCCGTTTCCATGTTAACGTTTTAAAGGCAAACGTTGAAAACTGCGGGGGGGCGCAGCCCGGGGCTTCGGAGCATCTATATAATTGATAAAATTCTCAACACACCACTCTATTTCTTCTCAACATTTTACTATTTCAAGAAGTGACTAATTTTTTTGAATATTATTTATTTCATTGATGATGCCGTATTTTTACACTCGTTTATTTTACCTACTTATGATACGCTTATTTTAAATAGTCAAGTGATTTATTTAGATAAATCACTTGACTTAATGTACCTGTTATTTTATAGCTTGGAGAACCACCTTCGTAAATAGGAATTTAAATATCAATTTATTTGGCATTCATTGAATGACACATAAATGATAAACTATGGAAATATCATTTCTGATTATAATCAATTGAGCAGTTGGACGGTGTAATTATTTTCCGTTAACATCAAAGCCTGTTCCGCTACGTTAAAAAATAAAAACATTTCCGCTGGATAACTAAGTGTTGACAATTACCCAAAAATGAGAGCGTGTACTAATTAGTCATCAACCGGCGAGCATCATTAAGTAAACAAAAAACGTCCCGACAAAAATCACATAATGTGCGTCAAAGTTAGATAAAACGGCAAATAGAACCTGAGTGGTCCATTGTTCACGTTTAATGGACCACCGACCGATATGCGGCGGCATCCACGCAAAAACCGCTCTGAAATATCGGCATCGGAAAAAGGAAACGAAAAACAACATATTTCGCCATTGAGGTAGGCAGCCGAGGAATCCGTCAAAGTATTTTATCTCGAGCTTTCACAGTTCGATGGCGGCCAGTGTTAAGTTATTGCCGAGACAAAGTTATCGACGTAATGTGAGACCCTTTAGACATACCTATTCCTCGACTTATTTTCTTTGAATGTCGTCAGAGAAACCTTTTCGCCTAAGCTCTATTATTTTAAGAGTTCTTTATTTAGTAGCAATCTTCTGCTTTAATTGTTTAGACAAAGTACCGTAATCATCCTTCTCATTACTGAGATAAAAATGTCGGTTCCTAATGTTACACAAAGATAAAAAGATCGCAAAAATGTTAACATTGAGTGTTAGCAGGTGACTCCTAGGAAATGTATGAAAGTGCACCTCCTGTAGACAAAACAATGTGGTAAACTGTTATCAGTAAACCGTTTCAGAAGTTAGGTACCTAACTGTAAATATGAACAATATCGGCGCCAAAGTAAAGAAAGGCTAGGGACACATTAGCTGTTTTGTGCTTCTGTTACCTAGTAGCGTTAAATACAAAGGAATTATCTTTTTGAATAGGCAAAACAATATATATATAAAGTACCGCAAACCCTGCAACTATCCATCGCATTATCACATATTCTTGGAAAAAAAACAACGGGTTGCACTCCAGGAGTGCCGGCAGAAGTGAAAACTTGAACATTAACGTTGTGCATTTTTGAATATTTTGGAATGGTTAGGGAATAATTGCGCACGAACTTCTTTATTTATCAGTATAAAAGAACTATCATTTATGTGGTTAAGTACAATATTCATTAGTAGTAGTAGTGCATTTATTTATTTTCAAAATATAGTCTAACAAAAATAAACCATTTTGTAAACACTTTTTACCCATCAATATGGGTAAAATTTCTTACCTCGCAATCTTTACGTAATGTCAAAGACTATTTATTTTAATATTTACTTTGTCGGTTGCTAGGCAACGGATCTTACGGTCACGTCCTGACGCGAGTTTAAATTTTTTTACCCATCCCAAAAAAGTGCACAACGCCGCTAAAGAAGTTTTCATTTCAAAAATAGTTTTAAGCAAATACGATTTTCATGAAATTAGGAGTAAATTAGTGATGCAACGAATACTACTTTTACGAATACGAATACGAATACGAATATCAAACCTACTATTCGGCGAATACGAATACGAATACGAATATCTCGCCATGGTAATAAAAGACATTTTTAATTCAACTTCAACTTCCTTAAATTCGCAGCAACCTCAGAAAATAAATAAAACAATACTCTCTTGCTTGACTTGTGCTCACGACTGACAAATGAAATAAATGGAATGAATGGTTCGTAATCGTAATGATAGGGAAACTCCCGGAGCCGCTGAAACTGTATAAACTATGGCCGGGGAGTCCCCCGTCGCGTCGTCGTTGCGGTTAAGGGCCCCTGCATACGTTATATTTTTACGCGCGTTTTTCAAATCTGCAGTAATTAGAGTTGCGTACAAAAATATTAGTTTTTAAATATTCGTATTAGTATTCGCCGAATACGAATATTCGGTAATTGTCTACTATTCGGCGAATACGAATATTCGTATTCGTATTCGTTGCATCACTAGAGTAAATCTACTCAGAATTTGTGAAAATAAAGTATGTGTGATGTTTAATAGGGAAAACTTTGAAGTCAGTTTGATAAGGATTTGTGCAATTATTAAAGGCAGGGTATAGAGTGCCACCAGTGGCACTCTATCCCTATCGGATAAAGTGCCACTACAGGCACCCTAGTAACACCGCCTCGGCCCGGCTAAAGTGCCGCAAGCATTGGATTGTCATTGTCACTGTCACTAAGTCACGTCACTTGGTATTTTGTTTGATTGTCGAGGTTAGATCGCTGTAAAACAACACATTCCCAAAACATTACATTCTCTTGTGCCTAAACGGACCCTGGCACTTCGCCGGCCGCTACCGCGGCACCGCTCGCTACGCTCGCTCGGCTCGTGCGTTGTGTGGTCACAGTTCTAACCTAACCTAACCTAAATAACAAGTGACAGTGACAATGCAACGCTCACGGCACCCTAGCCGGGCCGAGGCAGTGACACTAGAGTGCCACAAGAAACACACTTCGATTATTAAATAGACAATGACGAAAGCCAATAAGCGTAGCTGTGATTACTTAAATTATAGAGTAGTTTTCATAGCTAATGGAAAATAAATAATATGGATTAATTGCAGAATTGTGGGTTCTTGGTAGGTAATACGTATATGACGGTATGTACCCTCATAAGAGAAATAAAATAAACAGTTTAACCTAACTAATATTATAAATGCGAAACTGAGTTTGTTTGTTACGATTTCACGCTAAAATGGCTGAACCGATTTGGGTGAAATTTGACACATGGGTAAACCATGACCTAGGTTAGGACTTAGGATACTTTTTATCCCGATATTCCCACGAGATCGACACTTATGTGGGTGACACCGCGGAGCGCAGCTAGTTATATAAATTACGTATACTCATATATCTAATAACAATCGTTCGTAAACTCTACGAGATCCTTAGCGTCGTAGCTTATAGGGAGATAAATTTCTACGTGGTTTAGTTTAGAGACTCATATTTTGATATAACATGACATAAGCGCTAAAAATACCGTAGTTTAGCTGTTGATTAAAATTGAAAGTTTCCACATCGAACTTTCTCTACAGTAAACAGTAATAAGTGTTAAGGTTACGTAGGCACGTGTATTGAGGTTTTGATAGATTCAAGTTCGAAATCGTGCCCGGCATATATGAACGCGTTAGGTATTCCTAAATTTTACCAGATATGAGCAGGCGCAATCAAAAACCAATCATGTGTTTATTAGTTAGACGGGAACATGACTGCGCTGGTCTGTCGGTAGGAATGTGTGGGCCGGTGGGCCGTGGGCCCGTAGGTAGGTGCGCACACACGCGAGGGAGGGAGCCAGGCTGCCAGGTGGGCCCCCATTAGCAGCGGCGAGCCTCGAGCGGCCGCTCTTCATCTTTATGATAATTATTTTCTGTTTGTTTTCGTCGAAGAATCGGCCCGCCTCGCCGGCGAACGCTTCTCAGAACCAACTTCCATTGTGGTAAATTAAAGCCGCCCGGACCCCTGCCACGACGAGAGATAATTCGACAGGATGCCGCATATTATTAATTGCACTATGACTTGTGGAAATGGAGCTTTGAGTTTAGTGAGTCATTCATTCTGGTGGATCCGACGTTACCCTGTCGCGTGGGAACGGATCACGTTAGAGAGTTACACCCGCGTTAACGATCGCCTTAACTTCACTTGAAAACTGTCCATTTAAATTTTCTTTCGTTTTTTTGTTTAATCGAATTCTGTTACTGAAATGGTGCACAGCCCCGTTTACAGTCGCGAACAACGCGAATCAATTAAGTTCTGTTGGGGTAAAGCGATAAATTTCCAATTAAGTGCATCGCAAGCACCGAACTGGTACTGAGCGATCAGTTCGTTAACTAGAGTTTAACAAGGTAATAAATAGAGGGTTCGAGGCAGACACCGGTGACCAATAAAAAGTGAACCGTAAATAAGCCGAATGCCAGCAATAAAAAAAGGAACCTCGTAATGTTTACAATCTTGTGGCTTTATTCACTTTGTGTTCCAATTTCATGCTAAATCGAGCGGATAAAATCCTCCTTTATCAAGCAGACTCACCGTCTCGATGGAGTCCGCGCCTCCTCTCCTCTCCCCCCTCCCACTACCCGCGGGTCGCGGCGATCCGTCTGCGCACGGGCAGCCGCCCCGCGCCCTGAGCCGCCATTAAATACGAATCTAACATCAGCCCTGAATGAAGCCTAATACGTTGAAAGGATCAATTTATTATAATTCAATTTGTGAGAGAACGAATGAAATATTTTATGTGTACTATAAATTGTATAAACCTTTTAACGCTCCGTGGATAGAAAGCTTTTACGACTTTATTTCATTCTGTACAGATAAAAATATACTCATATTTAGACGGAGTAGTTTTACATGAAGGTGACATCTTGTGTATTTTTTAGACAACTTATAAATGAAAATAAACCTTTAGTTACAACTTTCAGACAACTTTATACAATTTAGAGCTTTATCCATTTTTTTACATGAAAAGAAAATTTTCTTGAAAATAAAATGAAAATGGAAAAACTGAACACATTTAATTTGATTTGAAAATGTAAGTACATTTAAGCCCATTTGAACCACAAATCACGACGGTTTAGAGCTTTAAAGCTTTTAAGCTTTAGTATTTAAAATATCGTTCTGCTTATGGCAATCGTTTGAAGATGTCAGAGACTGAATGACATTCTAAATATTATTTTACAGCTTTTGTCCTGCTATTATGTATGTATTCAGTACGTAATACATAAATAAGTTACGTATGTATTTCTTTTCCACGTTGTCTCAAATGTTGTAGCTGGTAATCATTTACAATCCCCCAGGAGAGCCTTCAGTCAGAATTACATTTAAAAAAAGACGTGTGGCACTCGGAGACTGCCGCGGTAAAGCTATTGCATAGCTGTTTTTATCAACTTATGCAATTATAATACAACCAATGCCACCTAGAGGCGAGTTGCTGAACTAAAGAGACAGGGGTGTTAGGTTATTTTCGTTACGGAATTTCTGGATTCGGTCTCCACGCTCAAGGCCCGCGATAGAAGCTATGCAATAGCTTAAAAAATTAACCATCGATTGCTTCTTATAAAGTAGAATAAAGTAGAACATTTATCGATATCTACGTAATTGCATTGAAAAAGTTCAAGGTTTACTTTTATAATACTTAAATAAGTAAAAAGCATCTGGAGAAAAAATATCAATGGCAATTGGAATCAGACATAGCTTTGAGAACTCCCCATTAATGCTACGCGATGGGGGCTAAGACACCATTCACAGGGAAAATTATTTTCTTGGTATTTTTATCTCAGCCATGATATAGCGTATAAATAAAAAACAAACTGTGAAAGATTAATGATACCTAACTAGGTATAGCTCTACCGGAATCTCATGGCATAAAAAAAATAGTTTGGAAAATCCAAAAGTGCACGCCTCATACATAACACTCATTCATAAACGAAAAAGAATTTCAAAACATAGTTTCAAAAATTAACAATTTATAATTTTTCATGAAGTCGTAATGTCAAAGACTGACAAAGATATTTACTTGGCGGTTGCTAGGCAACATGAAGTCAAAGGTAGGAAATATTTAGATAAAGATATTATATTTTAGTTAGTATTTTATTAATTATAATTAAACTACTTTGAATAAAAGAGCCATTTTCAATAGGGTTCCTTCTACGGCTGAAAGAAATGTATAAAAAAAAAATTGACTCAATTAATTGATTTAATCGCAAGCTACAATGTTTTCAGGGTTCATAAATTGACGGACAGGATTTTTTTTTCAACTATTTTGATGCTTTTTCCATTTCTGCTGCATTAAATCAATAGTTAAAAAGTACAGTATTAATCTCCATTTAATCATCTATACAATGGTATATAAATTAAGTAGGTTCTGTGTACTAGCAGGACTGTAACAATAAAAACAGTTACAGAAATGGGGCAAAAAAAATTTTTCGATCGTAGAGCACACTCTAATGCTTCGCATTAAGAGTCGTGCAATTGTGATTTTCATAAAATATGTTAATTGACAATGCCATATGAAAATCACAATTTTTTTTATGCCTTGTGATTCTGGTAGACCTATAATGTGAATTTAATAAAGAAAGAAAAATGTGTCTTTGACATTAACAAAACTCTAAGGAGTTTTGTTATTGTAATAATGCAAAGTTAGAAACTTAATAGCCAACACAGTCTGTTAATACAGTTTAAAGTATTGTCACTTTTTCATTGCGAGTCCCATACTCGCGAGAAGTGCGCATGATTCTCAAGAGTGCATTGGTTAGGAGGCTCGACGGGTTATTAATTTTATGGTGTCGATGGCCGCACGCACCTGGCTGCAGCGGTCACTGCCGCTGCGCCAGCGCATTCCCCACTCCCCCCACGCCGGGATCAATCACGTAAGTACCTGTACACATGGGTACTTGCTGTCATATACAGACAAATCCAGCAATTATACCAATTAAATAGAACCATTAAACGATACATATACCCCACTCAAATGATTTAATTAGGTATGTTATAATTGTTTTTCCTAATCACTCTAGTTTTTTTCGAGTCCTATCTAGGCACCTTTGTTGTAATTAAAACCCTACAAGTAGATACCCATTATTAAACAGTATAAGTATCTAAAAATAGTGAACAATAGCAGTTTATCTGTAAACCGAAGTATTAGATATGTTATGTGGACAGCATTCCCCTCCTAATCGAACTGGTTGGAAGCAGTGCGCGTGCATTACAATGTAAATGGCACATTCGTCTACAGGTGCCGTAGAGAACCTGAATTGTGTGCTGCACCACGCATACCATTTGAATAACACATTTCATATGTCACATATCCATTGCCGTTTCGAAGTCGGCGGTGTAGCAGGGCGCCAGTGTTTCTCGGCGTTATGTAATTGCCATTCAAAAGGTGTCGCGGCGTAGTGAGAGATTTTGACATGTTTTGGTGAAGGTCACAGGTGTAAGTAGTACGAGACACGCGGGCGACAGCGTTGCTCAGACGATGTGGAAATGCAACTGATACTATTAAGTATATGTCGATACATGAGTATACATGCAGGAGATTTTTAACAGAACTGAGGTCTCACGGGTCATTTGAAATATCGTTTGGTGGTTTATTCAGTCGTTTCTGTTTAGGGCCGACTAGCCCGAAGCGTCAGGTTCAGTTTAGTTCCGATTAATGATAATCAGCTAGCCATTATTCCCGACTTTGTTGAAGAAACTAGAAATTTATTTTGCCTAGAAGCCTTTCCTGGCATCATTAAAATGTCGTAGCCGACGTAGTCGCTGGTAAAGAAATTTTAATTGCTCCATTATTTTCCGACAATATTTCAAACAATGGAATTAGGCAGTAATCAAACTTCACGGTCTCTACTAATGGGACATTTTCTTCGCTGGAATGAAACATTAGAGTTTGCGAACTTTATTAGTCTCCTTACTGGGCATTTCCGTAGAAATTGATCCACTCTCATTTTGTGCTGTCCCATGACTTTATTTATAATTCATTAGAAAACCGAAGGCCTATTATTGTAATTCACTATTTATTATGATAGTACAATAAATAAACTCAGTAAATAACAGTGAATTAGTCTATTTTTACTATAATAATGATTAAAATAAGACGAAAATATGTTTGGAACCCCCCCAGTTTTCAGGTGTCCCACAGTGTCGCGACACACTTTGAGTTAGATTATTGATGACATAAAATTAAGCATGCATGTAAAAAGGTTTTAATATATTCAAATATATGATTTCTTTTAAAATTAAACATAAATTACAGCCACTTTAATACAAAAATAATTATTTTTTACTATTTTAATTGTGTCCCACGATTTCGGATGTAGTGGAAAATTCCACTTTGTAACGGTATTTCCTCCACAAGTAAAAAATAAACTTCCAAAATCTTAGCACACTTATTTTCCTGGCAACATTATTCATCGATTCCGCAAATTTTTTCGATTGGCAATCAGGTGCTGTCAAAATCATTCGTGTCTAAACTTGCAAAGCGTTACCGTCTACGTGTAATTCATCCACTTTGTTAGAGGAATTTCTGCTGGTAAGTTTTTGTTTTTGATAATGTTGTTATTGTTAACTATAATAAAATAATCGTAAAAATGATTAATTGAATTACTTGCAGCATTCGTTGTTCTATTGTTTAACTACACGCAATTTTAGATTGGAAAACATGAAAACGTTACCTCCATTTTGTTACCACTTTTCCATATATAAATTTCCATAATCCACTTTTCTCCATTTTGTAACCGGGACCAATTTCTACGGAAACGCCCTACTACCTACATACTAATGGTTTCTAAAAATAAAAAAAAACAAGTTGAAGAAAACAAACATGTGGAATGTTTCGTGTGTGTTCTGTCACGACATAATTCATGAATCTATATCGTCTGCCTGAGCACAGACTCCCACAACATAAAACTCATAATAATGTTCAAAGATTACGAGTCTAGGCGCGGATGAAAAACAAAACAAAGGTAATAATCATTTAGTGAAGGCACAAATTCCTACAGAATCACAGCCCGCTGATAGGCTGCTGTGAAGTCTACTCCGAGTAAACGAGAGGCATTGGATACTCTTTATGGCCTGAAATTCTGACAAAATACTTCGTTTTGTAGCATTATCTTACTTCTCTTATTAATATTATTATAAACGCGAAAATTTGTAAGGATGGATGGATGTTTGTTACTTTTTCACGCAAAAACTACTGAATATAGTTTTAGATATAGTTATAGAAATTTGGCACACAGATAGTTTAAAACCTGGATTAACACATAGAATACTTTTTATCCCGATTCCTTCGGGATCGAGACTGATGCGGGTGAAACCGCGGGGCGCTGCTAGTAGGTAATAAAGTTAGATCGTTTACTGCTTGGTGGCGGTTGATCGGTAAAATTTCAAAATTCTGAGCGACCTTTTCAATCAAGACTATGAACTTCTTTTTTTTGCCTCCCTGCAGTGTACATATATCTTTCCGATTATATTTAAATTCATAAGTAGTATAATAAAGTCGTATAGTCCGAAATGAAGTTTAAAATATTTTTAAGCTAGATTTTAGTCGCAAAATTTAAAAGAAATATAATGCGAAAATATGACTTGAAGGGTGGGAAAACTAGTAAAGCATTTTCCTTTCGTAGCAGAAATTGGTGACGCATGGAAACTTCCATGCGTCACCAGTATGATAGCCTGTTCTGAGGGCCCACTCTCAAAGTCCGTTTACGAAGATACGGGCCCATACGAATGTAGTTTGAAACTTCGGGGTGAACCCTACAACCGATTAATTAACTTTTTCGGATGAGCAAAAACATCGGAAGTAGGGACAGCCGTCAAATCGTATGGTCATTCGGACCCTAAACAAATCTTTAGTCCGTTGGCGATACGGAGTAGGTATCGCCCGGATCTTTGGCCGAAGCTACAGATATTGTGCTTAGGTAATAGACCTCCTGATTGCGACACTCCAAGAAGATATTATTGTCACTGCAAAAATGTTAATACTTACAAAGCATTCCTTTTTGTCTCTCTTTTCTGAAGTCTTTTCTTAACTTGTTCGTGTTTTTTATTGGTGTATTGTACGTTGATAAAAAAAATAAATTAGCAATATTAGTTTGGTGTCAAATACAAAGATTGTAACGCGAGTGATCGCGTGTGTAAGCTCGATCCCAGCTGGAACCGCGTTCTTACCCACGCTGCGCCTGCGCCGGCACACCAAACTGTTTATAATCATTATGACGGCAAATAGATAGCTCACTAATTACTTTATTTGAAATTACCTCACGAAATTGAGTTGTGAGGAACTTAGTCTACTACTAGCTATACGGATGTAAGGTTATCATGTTCCATTTTATTTAATAAGTAGAAATAATTTTGGAAATCTAGATGGAAATCCCATTGCTTGGCAAAACAAACATATTAAAGGCTCTCAAATAATTGAATTCCTAAGGATATAAGAAATGTGGATAAAAAAGTTAAAAAGCTTATATTTCTATAGTAAACCCAAGATTAAACAAAAAATATTACACATTATTTTATTGCCTATGTTATACCCCGCCACCACGAATGTTTAAACATGTCTTTGCAGGTAAGTGCTTGTAAGTTGTAAGGACATATTTATGCACGAGTCCTTGCATAAGCTTAAAGTTATATTTAGTGTAGAAAGCGACGTGTCCAGGGGCGAGCCAAGTGGGCACACGTCCAGGATATTATGCGGCCGCCATGCGAGCTTGTAACATGTCACAACATTGAACACTGACATACATAATCAAATAGTCACAATTTAGTCTTGTGTGAAGGTCTGCAGGCTCGTCACGCACTACTTGACAAGACATATGTCCCAGACTTTAGAGACGATTTTTGACTGAAAACTTGACAAAAGTAGACTAGAAAATGTGCAAGAATTTTTATTCGAAAAATTTATTTCGTACTATCGACCTGCCTCTGTTTCGTATAGTTTTTATGACTTGACAAAATATATAAACTTCTTTATCATATGTATGTTTAAAATTAATGTAAAATCTTAATATATATAAATCTCGTGTCACAATGTTTGTCCTCAATGGACTACTAAACCACTTAACCGATTATAATAAAATTCGCACACCATGTGCAGTTCGATCCAACTTGAGAGATAGGATAGTTTAAATCTCAAGTTATAGCCGCAATTTTAATTTATTGCTTATTAGGGCTACCCATGCGAAGCTGGGACGGGCAGCTAGTACATTTATAAATCTTTGGGAATAAATTCTCTTAACTAAATGATAGTGAAAACCGCATCATGCGCAGTTTAGAAAAACAACGCGGTAACACAGACAGACACAAAAAGAGACTTTAATTAATAGATGACGATATGCAATCCATATTACATTTCTTACTTAACATTATCAAACAGACAATAGTAACAAATTACGTCATCTCATAAACAATAATGTAATAAAAGGTAATAATATTGTCGTTGCACAAAAACCTCTACCTACATAAACAAAAGCGAGCGAAGAACGTTTTAGCACCTCCATAAAAACTGAAGCGAAACTACGGTCAATAAATTAATAAGTCATCGTCAAATGCCTCCAATTACAGCACAATATAAAGCGGAGTCAAGCAGGTAAACAAAATAGAGCTGTTATAAATTTTACAAGAGCAGTCGAGTGGCCACACTGCCTCCTCGACCGCATTATGCAGTTTTTTTCATGAACTTTTTGCTCGCTGGCATTCTCTTTGTGAGCTTACTTCCGTCGGTACGGTTTTTATGGTGGCGCTAAGTTTTGAACACAATAGATTTAATATAAGAGCCAAAATAGTGCGTAAGCGCCACCCTGCCTCACACTCTTGTATCTTAAATCAGCACTACTTGTAAATGCGTCACCTCATAGGTATGCCGTCAATATGGATTGTGTAAACGCAAATTTTAATCGATGTGCACACATGTTTTAGCGTGTTTAATTATTTTTAGATGGGTTTACTTAATAATTAGGTGTATTGTTTGCCGTGTAGTGTAAAGTTTAATCATCGGTCGACTTTGTTTAAAGACAAATGTAGGTAAATAAAATTATTGGGAATAATTTCTCGGATGAACATAAAGTTCGTGGTTTTGCTTGGAATTTATACTTAATTTATTTTAATTTGTCAATTTAGAGTTTTTCACGATGCGACACAAGTTTTCTTCACGATGCACACGTGATGGAAATTGTCACGTGAACTATGATGTCATCGTCAGAAAATTGTAACAGGACAAGTATCGAACAATGTGCTCCAACACAAAAGGGTACCGTACGCCGCATATTTCACAAAATGCGTGTTTGCGTTATCTTAAAACTTTGCGGGCCGACTTTTGTGTGCCTGTTGACTTTCCCTTAGCGCCGCTGTCAATTTTTTCACAGCGGTGTAATGTCGTACTGTTTGTATTCGTCTGAGCGTTAGATAATCGCCATTGTCCTGCAAGCGCCAGCGGCATCGCAGACAAGCTTCTGTACTTAGAACTATTTGCTTTTATCTTTAGTCAAGCCAATTGTTTAACTTGAACATTTAGGTCTAAAATAGTAGGATTAAATGAAGTACTTTATTGTGCGAGGTCGGTGTTACTGTCCTTTTATTTTGGACACAATTGATGTTCTCTTAACGTTATCGAGTTATCAGTAAAACGTTATGAAATAGCGGTTTACGTCGCGTGATTCATAGTTTCATAGTCCCCTTTTGATGAGTCAATGTTTTTTACGTTGTCCTATTCAAAAACGTTAATAACTCCTTTCGACAGCTTTTGTTTAACATAAAAGAAGTCGGTATTATTTAACTTTTCATTGAAAATGAGATGTGGTATTATTGGTTCTGTTAATTTGAAGAATTGCTAACAAGTATGAACCGGTAAATGTAGTATTTCAACACATTTACCAGTTATTTAGACAATAGTTAATTAGCTACCATTCCTAATAGAATATTATTTTTAAAAGAACGACTTTTAATTCTTAATAATAGTAAATCTATACTTAGAAAACAGAAAATAAATAAAACATAATAGTTCACAAGATGCAACCTGAAAAACTAAACTAAGAAATTATAATTAATTCCGAGCGCGTTGAAATCTTTTCTATGTGAGTTTTTCTCTTCGCCGTCACAAGGCCATTTTCACAGAGAAAATGATGTGTCTATTATAGCATGAAACGTATTAAGATTTAGTTGCTCGTAATTATGTTCTTAAGGCTTCGATTCGATAGGTACTGCCGGTACCTACCAATTAGGCACCGTGCGCCGGATTGGCGGTCGTTAGTACGAAAGATGTTCGAAAGCGGATAATTTCTTTATCGTCGGCAGAGGGCGCGCGTGAGGTCCGAGCCTGCCTTTGGTCCATGCCGCCGAGTGTCCAACACCTACCCAAACTACCTAAGTGTTTTTCAATTAAGGGAAATAAAATTTATATACACACACATCCATAACACATATAAATGTTAGTGTGGGAAATAAAGTTTAATAAGAGAGCGTCAGGAAGTAATTGTCGAATTCCTTTTACCGAGAACTTTGGAAAGACGCTATGTATCATCATTTATATCTCTTAATTGCGTTTGAAGTATCTATCTAATGAATTCCACTTACAATCGTTGAATTATGAGAACAATGAACTTAATACTGTAAGAACCTAATCCGTTTAGTTTATGTTTTACATAAAGAAACTTACAATGGTAAAAAGGATCCTAATCCTCGTAAAGTGACCAGTCATCATCTATACGTTAAGCACTGGTAGTATGAAAACAAGATTTTCAAAATCGTGAGTAAATATTTGCTCGCCTGACCATTCCATAAAGCAAGCTGAGAGGAACAAAAAATACGTTAACAAGAAAGGTCCTGTGGGAGCGGCCGCGGGTGAGACAGAGATATGAAAATGCCGTATGAGGCACGAGGATGGAGGATGCCACGCCCACAACCACCCACGTAGTCGTAAACAGTCCAAATCCTTTGCACGCTTTCATGTATCCCAAATCGAAATCGCTCCGAGCATCGAACGTGGAGATAAAAGAATACACGCACCTCGCCCGTGGCCCGTAAGACATAAAGTTGCGTGAACCAACTAAATAAGTTATTCCGTGTTGTTGTCCTTTTGTGATCGAGATCATAATGATAAATAACCCAAAGGATAGGTCCAGTTGGGGAATAATAATTGATTTTGATGTCTTAAACATAAAATATTCTCGATTGTATGTTTTGAAATGTATTTTTATAATCGCTCCCTACTTTTATGTTTTGAGCATTCCTTGTCATGGAATAATGAATATGTTTTGACTTGAATATAAAGTATAAAGAATGTGATGTTTTTCTCTTTTATAGTTAACTTAATAGGGGATGTATTGGAAGAGGTTTGAAGCCAGGAATAAAATAAAAAGAGATAACGTTAACGTACAAGTGTTAACAAGTTGGCGGCTCAAAGAACGCCGCTCTCCTCGTTGAGTCTAATAACTTGAGAGCTTATGTTGTTATCTAATTATTGCCATTACACATTCTTTCCCATATCCTTAGCAGACTTGGGAAAATGACGAATCAATATCATTGGTAGGTATGAGTATTCAAATGACGATGTAATAAAAATCCAATATATGGCCTCTGTATTATTTTACATGAATCGTAAAAGTTTCGCCAGTCATTAAATAAAGGTAAGATAATTTTTTCGTCTCCTAATATCATATATGTTCGGGTCTAAAAAAAGACATTTGAAGCAGCATCTACGTCGTGGAAAAAAACGAGGGCCTAACTGCCTAAGTGAATCAATAAATCATGTAAAAAATCGCCGGTGGTTTTGTCTCACACAAAATGATTAGGCCAAAAACGTATCAAAGACATTCCAATCGAGATGGTGGCTTGTTCCAGGTCCGTCACAGCCTATAATTTGTGCATCCACATCGACACGTAATTAGGGGGACGTGACGCACCATGTTGCGCATTCCCACATGGACGACCAAGGACATAACACGTAATTTCGACCCATTATTTTGACCACAAAGTGACTGTAGTCACACCGTGTCCACCGCGGAAACGTGACCGTAAGTAATTAATAGACTTATTTTCTATTACATTTTGATATAATCATCAAAATTTCTTGGATAATTATTTTCTGAGGCCCGTGATCCATTTTCCACTAGGTACTGGTAAGTAGTAAGGCCTAAACAATACACTACTAAATCAACGTAAACAAAATCATCATTGAAGCCGATGACATTATAGACAATGGACATTCCAGAGCGAACAGCACATTAGGTATAATATGTCATTTATTCATTCAACGTTGATCCAACGTTGAACCAATATTTCTGACAAACCTCTTATAGTAATAATCATAATCCGATAAACTTTGTATTAGTAACTTCTGCTTCATTTAGATTTTATTAAATCTAAATAAACATTTATAGAAACAGGCACACATATTGGTACTTACACATGTTTTTGTTACGCTACGGTGTAACAAGCGGCAATGTAGAAGAAAAACGAACTAAGTGCTTTTAACCTGCCTTTCGCTATTTATTGTTTTAATAGTTGGTTTCCGTGTTTCACCATTTCTTATGATTTGCGGTATATAATTTGGGCCTATCCGGTCCCAACTGTGGCCTGAAAATTAATTGAGTTTCTTACTTTGTAACGGTCTCTAGACTCTACGACGTTAACAAAATGTTTACGAGAAACCTATCCTAATATTGAACTGTGAATAGTTGAATATTAAAAAACGTGTCTATCACATGTTTCGTTATTCTAAAATAACATTTTTATAACCGGCATTAGACACTACCTGTTAAACAAAATTACGAGAAAAACAACTTAAACAAGAGGCCGACGTTTCGTCTGCCTCGCGCGCTCAGAACAAATAAAATATAAAAAGGTGAGCGATGCATTAAGTGCATATAAACATGTTGCCTTAGTGTCAATATTTGCGGGCGCTTTCCCATGGGAACCGCGCCTGTCTGCGGCTGCGCTAAATCACTTTGGTTGTGACTGTACCACGCTGTATACTCTTCTTTTTTGCTATTGAAATGTCAATTTACTACCTTACGTCCTGCGACCCTAAAAACCATTAAAAACTGCGCCTTTTACTTTTATTTCCGATTGCCGAGTGCTCTATTGTCTTTGTTATAGCCGAATGCAATTTTTTTTCGCAATATTTATACTTAAGGAAAATATAGAGATGTTACGCAAAGTACCATAATTAACATGCTGATAAAGTATTATCAGAATATTTATTGAGTGGAAAAGTTATTAATGGTATATTAAGTTTTCACATGAATTTCACTATGGAAATTAATTAGCACTATGGAAAATACGAGGAAAATCATGCATGCATATGAGCAAATAACTAGTGAAAGCGAATTCCTATATCTGATGCAAGAACTAGGAACTTGGGGATGTTATAAATATCTTAGTTGGTCGATGCTGGTGCGATGATCACGAATATTTGTCGCATGATGTCAGGAGCCGGCACAAACCGAGATAAGGTAATTGTGAATGCGTGTAGCTGTCCCTGGGATATATTGCTGTGGGACGCCGCGCTTTGCCGCTAACCGTGCCACTACCTCCATCCAACCCTTTGCTTTTACGCTTGTTTTTACCCTAAATATGTGAACATTTAACATTCGACACCGTGAAAAGTAACATTTTCAACTAATTCCTGTTGTCCTATGTATGAATGCCACAAAAGGTCAACGACATAATTGAGAACGACAGTCGGAATGAATATAAAAAATGGAATATTTTAATAGCCGTTTCTAATTAGTGGCAGTTACCGTTTTTTGGGTTCTGTGTTTGAAATGAAAAAACAAAGTCCTCATTTAAAGATCGGTCGTTTCTTTATCTATAATTTTGCAAAACGACAAATCGTGACGATTCGAAACTTGATTCTACCTGTAGAGTTAATACTGATTAATATGCAACAATGTAAATAATTTCTCTCGTTCTCCACCCTTTCCCTGGAGTAAAAAATTATCAATTTTGATTCGTGATATCGAACTGCTCAACTGAAATATAAATATTTAAGTATCATGTGCATCTGAATGTAAACCCGCCTACATGCCTATAAAATAAGCTTTATTAACAAGGCCACTAAAATATTTTAGTGCGATAAAATTACAATAGGGAACCCTTGGTATCAAAACTAATCATACTTGACCAGTTTTTATTTAGGTACTTAAAGTACTATTCGACTTGATATTTCTAAGGAATTTAATTAATTAACCCAGCGCTAACGAATTGAGTCCGTAAGATTACAATCGGTTGGAATCGGTAAGAGAATGACAATAATCGGTGCATCTATCAAGTTGGGGAGTCGAGACATGTGTATGCACGCGGGTGTGCTCGCAGGTACCTGTGATGGAATGCCCGATACGCTCCTATAATGATGTTAAAACAAACTGTTAGGTTGTCATTAACGCGACTCAGCGCCCAAATGGGGGAGGCCCATTATAAAAATTTGTCCCATCCGTTTCGGCCCAAATTTATGGTTATCGAGCTGCCCCGTTTTTCTTGGGCCCTCCAAATTTTATTGCTTTAAGATTAGAGTGGGAACACTGATAACAATGTTTTAGGACGGGATTTGTGTCGTTTATGATGTCGCCGATGAATGAGAGTAATCAAACGTCATTTCATTTCTATTGAACACGTATCATTTGGACCTTAGAGGCAGTTGCAGGGTTAATATTACTTCGGTTAGACATTCTTTAAATTAATTTTATGGCATTTTGAGATAGATATCTGAAACGAAAGGTAACTTATCGGGGTCTAAGTGGAGATGTCACTTTATTATGGAATGTTTATAGTTCATTACGACTTAAGTACGAAGTGATGGAGGTTTATCCAGCCTTTAGCACTCTAGGTCTTTTTAGTGACGTAACTTAGGCATGATCAAATAAAACAGTAAACAATTTCACAACTCAACGTTTTATGCCAAAAATGAGAACCGAACGGTTGCCCAATTAATAAGAAAGTGTCTAATAGTTATTGATATTCATTGATATTCTTTTAGAAGCGCGTATCACGTAACACGGTAGCTGCTGGCTCGCTCGTAATGTATTGTATTTTATGGTAGTGGCCTGCGGTATGCAAAACTTGCCTTCGATAATCTTACGTACGCCAATACAAAAATAACTTTACCGTTCATCAATCAAGTTTACAAGCCAGTATAGCCGTTATTACGACCCCATAGGAGCATATAACGTTGTTATGGAACGTTAAAACTAATATCAGTATGTATTTATGTGGTAGAGCAGATACTGGTCTCCGTCGACGGGTCCACGTCAATAAGTTATTATTTCTGCCAATATTCCAGTGTCACATACAACCGTTTGGATTATGATTTTAAAACGACAAATACTTGAGGTTCGATTACAAAGATGAATCAACATTAATCAGAGTTAATATGGATTTAAGTTTTTCTTAAAAATATTGATTGGAAGTATTGGAATGATGTCTTTGAACGTTCTAGAATTGGTTCCTGTGTGCATTGGTAAAGTACATAATATGAAGACTATTTAAAATTAATCTTGACAATGCATAATTTATTGAACCTACACTTACATCAATCTTGGCTAGAGTGGTGACCACTTTTGATCTTAGGTGACCAGTCTAGTCATCTGTACAAAGTTCAGTTACTGTATTAAATTATGCATGATGTGGTTTAACATAATTTGCACATTTTATTCCTAGTTGAGACTATTAAGATGAACTAAGTTATAATGATTTACAGGTCACGACATAAAGTGCTTGTTCATTGTGATTGTGTAGATTCCTACATATTTAGGAAAATTTGTAAACGTCCAAGGAAAACTAAACTCGAGAATGAAGTAAGAATGCTTCCTAGTTACATGAAACTCTTGTTGCAATCCATGCACTTCAGTGCGATGATATAAATTGTGGTTTGTGGTCAATGGTTAAGAATAAAATTGAATAAATGTCTTTGGACATGTTTACAAGAATAGACATACCAGCTTAATGGTAAATCCATCTATTTATTCAGTGACAAATTGTCCTCTAAATGTTTTGTTCTTTGATAGAAAGAAAAATCACTTGACAGATAAAATTAACAGAAAGTAAGTGGGTTGTTCACTTACTTCTCTAGAGTTTTTGTATTTTACTCTATGAATGAAGATGTTGAATGCTTAGCTAGGACATGACATCCGCTATGGATCCAGCCGCTCCTCTGATCTAATGAGATGTAGAGGAAGACATCTAAGTAGGTGTGACATCTAAGTAATAACAGCCGCACGGGTCGATCCATCAGGTTAAGCTACGCTTGCCGGGGTTGGTCCGTGGATGCGTGACCATCTTTACATACCGAGACTCCCAAGCCTCGGAAACCGTGGGTCCCGGCTGTTATTTATGGATCTTTGGCAGTCGTTACGGGTCGTCAGAAACCCGAAAGTCTGACAACCAGTCTTACCAAGGGGTATCGTATTACCCAGTTACTGGGTTGTGGAGGTCAAATAGGCAGTCGCTCCATGTAAAATACTGGTATTCAGCTGCATCTGGCTAGACTGGAAACCGACCCCAACATAGTTCGGAAAAGGCTACGCAGATTGATTGAGAGAAAGATATCTGCTAAGGACGTCATACAGGCATCTCACGCAAGGTGTAGCAGGGCACCAGGCAGTGAGAAAGTGTGGAGCGTCACCAAGCGCCGTTATCAAGCGGTCACTTTGATTGTCTCGTTGGGCCCTGTTCCTCTGACAGCATGACGAATGGCCTGATGCAACCCATAGATAATAACAAAAACGCGTCCACTACTAACCCTGTCGGTGTCCCGTCAACGTCAAAAAACAAATAAGTCCTAATGATCGATCGTTAGACCTCTGTTTTGGGGCCTTTAAAACAAGAGTTATCTCGAGTAAGCCGTAGCGATGCGATCACCTACCTGTTAAAAGGTGGCTGAATTTGTCAGCCGATAGATTCCAACGAGGCTTACGTGTCAGCAAGTAAGGTAAGTTTTTCATGTAAGTTGCCTTACCTGGCGCGCCGAGCAATCTTGTAAGGCGACGTTAACTTCCATTTAACCGAGGAAAAGTTACTATCATGCGCTACGAGATATAAACTTTATGAAGTGACATTTATTCACCATTTGTTTTTGTAAAATACAATCAGAAGGCCAATTCTCGTACTTAAAAAACGTTCACATTCTAGTCGCAATCTGTCAAACTGATCAAAAACGTTGGTAAATTGATTGTATTTTTGACAGATTGCTAATGAGATGCGAATGCGAACGTTCAAATTACGGGAATTGCCCCTCTGTTTTACCCACATTTGATACGGTTTGTTATTGATATTGGCGTAAATTCCCGTTTCAACTGACCGATCATAATTTATTAATTTGTTTTGTTTAATATAAATTGACGTGTTGATAATTAATGTTTAAAGGACAATGTGCAAACTAGACCTCACACAATACAAGAATATGATTAAGTTGAACGTACGTTAGCACGTTCAAGCTGGCACAGCTTGAACGTGCTAAATGTTTGTGTGGAAGGAATTCACAATTTTAATTGTAACTATCTTACTATACCTACGTCGAATAAGTTAGAGCACGCTGCGGAGACATGCCATAATTACTTACGTACTTAGAACATTATAGTGCACTTGTCGTCGCGATCCAGCGCAGGGTTCGCCTTACAATTTATCGGGAGTTGCTTCCAGTTAAGATACTATGTCAATGCAAAAAGCTCTATTTGCATTATTTATCGCCTGTGGTTACGACCCCGACCAACAATCCGGACTAAAAATAGATGCAAATACTCAGAACTAAAGCACCACTTACATTTAACTTAACGGTCGGTATATTTTTAGTAAAAGCATACATATTTCAAAGGCTTATCATTTGCAATGGTAATTAGCTCTGTAGGTAAATGAGCACCTGTAATACACGTCGCCGAGAGAGGTATATTTTCTCACAGTATTTGAATACTATATCGCAATAACACTAAGTATTTCCTTATCCTTCACAATAATGATGTCACCAGCAGCGTTAATGAATTGAATAGCTAACCAAGTCGTTGACAATTCAGGCTTTTGAGGCGAAGTCTATTAGGATCTGCGCGGGCTGTAACCTGGCATATTAACTAGAGGTATTAGGCGTTCGTCTAATTATAGGTAGTTAAACAGCAATAGAATATTCAAAGTTCTCGCTGGCGGGGTTAGGTTTCAATTATAGCAGCGCGCGGTGTGGAGGGACGTGTAAACGCCGCCGTATATCATGCGAACCACGCTATTACATCCAGTATCTGCGGTATTAATAGAAGTGGATACATAAATTTTAATAGTTGCATTTGTCAGATAGGGATTGGTGTCACGCGCACGTGTTCGCCGCAGTATCTCCGCAGGCCTACACACTGCCTGCAGACGTGCGGCTCTTGCGATATCTATGTATAATCATGTTTACTGTCAATATTTCCATTGCTTCCGTAGCTGATGATAAATAACGTAACGTCACATACGATTATCTTGCTTACAAGGCGGCTAGATCAAGACAAATACGCGTTCGCAGATTAATTACTTAATTATAGATTAAATTATCTAATTACGTCAAACGTTCCTTATGTGTGAACTAGCGTCAATTGAACAAAGCGATTCATTATGCAGTAAGCTTATTATTGTTGCAAGCAATGTTCAAACTTAGACGTCTGAGGTAGGTACCAAGAATATAATGAGATCTATGTTAAGATTAGATCTCATTTTAATTTATATTTAAATGTATGCAGCTGCCTTCCTAAACTTCGAGAAAATACTTTATGTATCTGCAAGTGTTAGTGTAATCGGGCCATAGCTTCTCATTCGTCCATCTGCAAGAGACACTCAGACTTTCCAAGAAAGACGAGTAGGATCTCGTCGACTCTCCGGAGTGACACGAAATCAATTGAATCTCGTACAGTTACATTGGCTGCGTGTATGGCATGTGAGAAATGTTGTCGAGAGTATATCAAATGTTAGTCGAAGCTATCGGATGGAGGCATTCCGTCGCGGGATTGAACCGCACGCGCGGCGAGCGGCAGAAATGTGGGCGAAACCCGAGACGCCCGCGCCGCGCCGCCGCAAGGTCGGCTACTGCACTGCGCATGCATGACCTAGCGCGACACCACCACGCCGCACCAAGTCGCACCACGTCGCACCACGCCACACCACGTCACGCTGCTAACACTGCAGCACCACTACTCAACAACTTTTCCTCAACGTAATGTCTTCTCATTGAAGGGTCTGTCATATCACTAGAGTGCTCATTACAAAACATGAATATTTAATTAATTTTACAATAAAGCTATCAACTAACGTGTTTTTTTCACTTGATGTGTTGGATATTGTGTGTGTGTTGGCGGCATCCACAACCCCAAATGCGAACTACCTACGCATCAAAGACCTGAGTTCACACAAAAATCCTGACGTCACACAAATCCTGCATCGCGTAATTAGAGTTTTCCGCGCGAACGCCATATATGTATAACACTATCCTATATCAACCATCGGGTTGTTGCTAGCCAGGCACAGCCGCCGTCTGGTCGGTGGATCCTCCCTTTTCAAACCTTTTTTTTTCCTTTTGAGTATGAGTGAACTTTACACCCTGTTCCTCATACCTTTTAATTGGTGACCCCGACTACGAATGTCAACGCAGCCGTCGTGCAACTACTTCAGCGTGACGTTATCATCATCATCACTCGCGCAAGCTTTCGTGAGGCGAGTCACACAGCCACCCAGCACCCACGGCTTCAACGGGTATCCTGATCATCAGCATGCAGCGAACGCGTATTCCTGGCCATCACACTCAGCCCCATCTGCAACCTTTGCACAGCACCTGCACTTTTGGCCGGGCTCACAAGCATAGCCCATTCTACTCTCTCCTGGTCGACGCCAGCAGTCAGTCCCAAGACAGCGCTGTGCCACATCAGACTTACTGGATTATGACACAACGCCACCGCGACTCACTGGGGAATCACCGCAATCACCACAAAACAGTTCCAACCCACCGTGAACTATGCGGCACCCGGTTCCGCCTCACTGAACTACAGCTGACACTGTGAAGCATCGCAAGATACAAGATTCAGCCCACTATCGACCTCCGGTCTCTGGAGGGGAGTGATGAAACAAAATGCTATTATATCACTGAAAAAAGGGCAGGAAGATGAGACTGCTCGAAGAGTAGCATGTGGCGTAGCGCACGAAAATGCATGCAAAAGTACTTTTAAAGGAGTCTAATAAATATTATGTGTTCATTGCTAAATAGAATGAAATTATTATTATTATTAATTACCCTGTATTGTCCCACTGCAGGGCAAAGGCCTCCCTCTCTCTCTTCCACACAATTCTGTTGTTGTGTGGTTCATATGGAAAGGGGTTTAGACAATATAGCTCACCACGCTTGTCTAGTGCGGGTTGGTGAGCGTGCAGTAAGCCAGCTAACTTGGCGCCGTTGGTATATGAAATGCTCATTCGCCGCCACCCTAAGTTGACATCCTGCACTGATGTCAACTACTCTACTAGAAGCCTCGTGTGAACGTCCACGTTCTTGAGCCCTATAGTAGGTATATTAAATGGATATCCCGCCATTTATCGGTCGTCAGTGCCTCGTTGGTAAGCAGCAGGGTGTACCACGTGCAGGTGAGGTTGACTTTTGAGGAGTCCGGATATTGTGTGCTCCCCCTTACACCCTAGAATGAAAACGAAATAATATTTTTGACACCATGCTATGCTACCGCTACGACACTGCAACGCCACCGCACCCGTACGACATTACTAGAAAACTGCTACGGCATCGCTACGACATTGCTATGCCACTGCTACGCCACCGCTACGACATTACTACACAACTGCTACGCCACCGGTACGACATTACTAGTATTATTACACAACTGCTACGCCACCGGTACGACATTGCTACGCCGCTGCTACGCCTCGTCTATGATTCATCTACGTCGCGGCTATGACAACGCTACGACGATGCTACGACATTGCTACGCAACGCCTACGATTCGTCTACGAAACCGCTCGACGACGCTCCGTCCGACACGCCGGCTATGATTTCGTCTTAACTTACGTTAAGTCTTGAGTTAATTTTTATATAATAATAAAATTGTAAGTACAATATTCGTTATTAGAAATATGGTGCTTTGCGTATGTAATGAAAGTTTTAATTATCTAAAGTAATGAAAGTTGATTAAGTAAATATTTATTGCTTTCACAGAATTTTATTCACAAGAATGTCAATCAACAGCGACGTGGTTTTAAACTTGACGCACGCAATTAAACCCTATTAATTATACCTTGAAATAGCAAAGGTAAATCTCAAACGGGAAACTAGTTAATTAGTCATTATTACAAGAAGAGGAAAGTTTTACTCGTCGATTAATAGGTTTACTCAGAGCTTTGTTCAGAATAGACATAAACTTGTTAGTGATTCGCGATTGGTAACATAAGTCGATGGAGAAGCCAAAATATTATGAAGAACAGAATTAAGTTGAAACTAAGGGTGAAAAGATATGCCGAACTTCTTCGGCCTGTATCATATTTCATCCTCTGACGAGATGATGAATCGATTCGTGCTTGATAAGAGGAAGAAAAGAAGTTTGGCCTGTCTGTTAAACAATATGATGAAACAAAACTATGGGCGAAAAATCAACAGGAGAATGATGATAAAAATTATCTGAAATAATAGTCGAATTTTATTGACGACTGGGACAGATTTCTAATTGCTTTAAGGTAATATCTGTAGACATCAAACGTAATTGAAGTTGTTTCGTTTGTGTCATCATAAAAAAAATCACTTCGAAAGACGCAGTAGGCAACCAACGCATTAAGTTGTATAATCCGAAGTCAACTCTCCTGTTAACCCTTCCGACACGCTAAGCATGCTTTTAGTTACACGAGTGCTAAGTACCGAGATGTCTCGATGGCGCTCGACAGCGACACAACACTATAACTCAACGCTATTAGTAAATACAACATAAATCACCTAATGCATCATTTAATGGTTGTTATAGCTGAACGATTAACGGCCGTGCCTAATCTTCAATGCGTTAAGTACAAACACATAAATGTGTTGGTTTACCGCGCTCGTAAATACTTATGATAATAAGGTGTGGTACTGCCGTGCGTATCCTAGCGTTGATTGTATTGCAAAATGGAAACGCACCGCGGACCGGCCATATTCGTACTTGGTATCTACCTCGTAATATTTCCTCCGGCTCGCTTATGCAAATGCAGTATATTGACAAACAATATACATGGAAATATATGAAGTGGACGCATAAAAGTGACAGGGACTGGGTGCGTACCATCGGAGGCACGTAAGGGACCCCTCACACAACACCGCACGCTTTATGAGCAGCGCTGCAACGATTTATAAAGTTATTTATTGATATTAAAACAAGTGAGGGTTACTCTATTTCTAGGCAAATGGCATGTAATTAAGTTGTTTGACGGTTTAACGACGCATTGAGTAAATACACTAGTTATTTTAATAAATCACATATTCATTAAGTTATGATTACAGCTATATGGAATTCTAAATTGCTATCGATTAATCACTGGTTTAATATATCCTATAGAGCCGAATAAGTGCGCTTTTACACCTGTTGCACACTGCACCCACTCAAGAATACATAGTTCGTATTAAAAGGGTAAATAATCCAATAGCTGTACATATAAATGTGTTCCTTCCAAGAGATTGCCTTTCTTGGAATGGATTAGGGTCGATACGCTACATTGACGTCTGAGAGCAAACAATTACTCTCAGTGTTTGTTTATATAAAGTTTGCTTACATCTACATCACATTTAGCACGCGATTACATAAAATCGATGAAAACAACAATAAACGATTGATATAAGGTTACTTAACTTTGTTTATGTATAGCGAGCGAGTGAACAAAAACAATAAGTTTATCATAATCGGCGACAACACGACTGCCCCTCAGACATTGTGTCAGTCCGTTTATCGTGCTGAGACCTTTGGCTTATTAGCGGGGCGCGGCACCTGCGAGCTACGATAATGGCACTCGTAATGTCAGAGATTTATGTCGGTGAATTAAAATGAAATGTCACTTAATTTAATCAACACTCCCCGTGGCGCGGGCGCACATCTGCGCGGGCCACGGCGAAATAAACGCGGATGAATCACCTTGTTTTGCAGTACATTCTCGGAACCGATTAATAATTATAATAATTTATCTCGTCAATAAAACAATAATTAACAGCCAGTAGTCATACGAGCCGTCGTATAAATTTCCTAATGTGAAACCTAGTGTAACATGATACTGAGACCGAACAGGTTGCTGCTACACCTGGGCACCTGGCGAGGCTCACGTCAACTACGATAATAGACCAAACTTATTTCATTTTAATAATTCGCCAGAAATATCGATTACTAACTTTTTGGCTCGTCTTTAATAAAATAAAATGTTTTAACGATCTTCTGAACAATATCCAGTATTATCTGGTTTCTAAAGACTCAACACAACGTAGTCTATTTCGGTATTTCTGTTTCTCAATACGTCCAGGTGAGCTATCTGGATTCAGGCACTTCATAAAGAACAGCTGCAGTCGATATGTTGTATTCTCCAAATAAGGGCAGGTCATTGCTCCGTCGTTGTCTTCTTTGTTTAAAAAAATAACACTCGTCTCATATGTATGAACGTACGTGTATGGAAAATCAACTAAGAATTAAACATGTGTAAAATCCTTCGTTTTAATGAATGTTTAAAAGAAAACGAAGGTTCATTGTTGAGAAATGTCTTTCATGCGCGTTGGATGCACTATTTTACATAACTGCTGTTATTCAGTAGTTTGGGTGCGAGATATTGCACCAAAAATATACCATTAATGGTCCATTAAAACGCAACCTACATACATAAAAAACGAGTTGCAACTGAGAAAAATCAGTCGTCATCTTTATATTTATTGTCATTAACATGTTCAACATGGTCGATACCGATCAAGTTGGATACATAATTAAGAACGATTATGTCAGATTCGGGCAGTAAACTAGTTGGTTAATGCCATTGTGATATGAATATGGATTTAATGTAGTACAAACATTGGACGCTTCAGGTTACACGGTATCAAGTGTCGTGACAGCACGGGGTCGGCTGCCAGGTGCGCTGCTTGGGACATTAATCGTGATACACCATTAATCGTGATCACAATCAAAACCTGTTTTATTATTTTAAAGTTGTAAATGACGCAAGTGGTGGCGTTGCGGGCGCAGGTGGGACGTGTAACCCGAGCGCTACGGCCGCGCGCTGCGTCCAGCAACACGCTCAGCATTATGCAACTCATTAGGACCGTAACAAGATACCAACTTATCATTGCACTTTTTATTTTTGCGTAATGATTTCTTAATTATCCACTTGTAATTTAACGCAACTATATACACAGGTGACACCCGACTTGTTAATTAACTGACTGAGATGTTAAAGTTGCACTTATCACGCAACCCTTACTTTATAAGATACTAGCTTTCACCCGCGGCTTTGCCCGCGTGAAGTTCGGAAATTATCCCACGGGAACGTGTTACCGTGGTAAAAAATATCTTATATGTTAATCCAGGTTATAAACTATCTGTGTGCCAAATTTTATCTAAATCCGTTCAGCCGTTTTTGCGTGATTGAGTAACAAACATACAAACTTTCACATTTATTCTTTCATATTATATATAAATATATATAGTAGGATAAGTAGTAGTTAGGAGGATAGGATTAGTAGGACTAGCTGTTACCCGCGACTTCATCTGCGAACCAGGATGCAAAGAAGCCTATGTCCATCTCCAGGTCAAGATCTAACCCGGTGCCAAATTTAATCCAAATCTGGTCAGCCGTTTTAGGGTGAAAGCGTAACAAAACAAACAAACTGACTTTCGCATTTATAATATTAGTAAGGATATTGGACAGTAGGGTACAATAAAGTGGAGCAGCGATAAGCACAAGGTTGCTCAGTTCAAAGTTGAGCGCTGGAGGCGGCCGTGTGTAGGCGCGCGCGCGACGCGGGCAGGCGGCGCGGCGTCACCGCGCGGCGCCCTATCGTCTACCGACTGCCTATCATTATTCCCATCCAAACATTATTTACCACTCGACCTTTTTATCCTGAAGCCTTTTTTCACAAACTGCACTCCCACTTATCAGGTAGACATCGTGAGATATTAATATCTTGGGGCAGATATTTAGTGTTCATATTGAACCGATAAACGCTTTTAGTGTCGAGCTTTGTAAATAAATAATGGCAGTTTAGATAAGGTTTTACAAAAATATCCAAACGTAACCTAATGGTAGACTTAAGCTCATGACACACAGGGTTATAATTGCATAATAAAGCATTTTATGACAAGCGTCTACGAAGGAATTTTCATTGATCGGAAAATCGTTTTATGTAATTACTGCCTGAGATATAAACTCCAGGTTGTACGTTGCGCGATTTAATTAATCCACTCTGTATTTCCTTGCAGTCCGACACGTATCATCGGGACAAGAAGTTAAATAAAATTAATATAATTCTGATACTTTTTCATCCGTTACCGATACCATTTTTTACTTCGCAAGGAACGCGGATGGGACTCGAAAGCAATATTTATTTATAAAGTCCGGGCATCGGGTGCAGGCCAACTGCATCGGGATTCCATTTATACGTATCGTTGATGTTTTTCTGTTTCCAGCAATCTACAGCAACTGGTGTGCGCAGGCGCATTGCGAAGCGCTCAGCATCGCAAGCGACTTTTATTACTTGTAGAACCTTCGTACTTATATTTAGGTGTATAAATATCAGCTTAGGTTTTTCTCAGCAGATTTTCTTGTTCGTTTGAATAATGTGGAGTTCAATAACATGTATGTATTTTATGATGTGAAGTTATTTTGTAAAATAGAAATACGTTGGCGTTTAGATTAACCATGCGGGAAAAAAACCTTTTAACCATGATTACGCCATGTAGATTGAAAAAATGAATGACACCTGAAAAAATGATAGCTTAGTGGTGTAAATCGGACTGCCAAGTCGCAGTCGGTCTCGAGTTCAAACCCAAGACCTCAGACTTTTCGGATTCATGTGCGTATTGTATAATTATCACTTGCTTGACGGTGAAGGAAAACATCGTGAGGAAACCGGCATGCCTGAGTGATATTTCTCGACGGCATGGTTCAGAGGCGGCTTTAAAACTCTGACACCAGGTTAGTCACTAACCTCACGAAAAAGAAAGAAAGAAACCTGAAATAAATCAACAAGAGGTTTTAAGACAGGCCGATATTTTTACGCTAAACTTACGTTCCCGTATCATAAAACAGGAAAAAATAAACCCCACAATAATGACGGTAGGCGAAATAACTTTTAAATGGTTTTGTTTTGTGATCCTCCATTTAATTAATCCGTTCCGCTGCTAAATCATCTGTATAATAAAGTTCTCATGACGTAAGCTTCGGAACACGCGGCCAAAGGAAAGAATTAAATCGTTATTAATTAACTAAAACATCGGTGTAAGATTTCATCCTTTTTTCTACGATCTAAGCTTGTATTGAAACGAGAATCAATATTTTATCATTAATTTTCGAAATATGATATCGATAGATACGAACATTTATTTTATTATCGACATTTATAGGTATCTTGTTTATTAAAATAAGGATTAAATACGAGGCTATTATAGTTTAAGTGGTTTAAATGTATGAGCACACCTGGCGAACATTTCTTGGCAACTTGGTTACTTTAGCACGCCACGCCTTTAAACATAGATACTGTATTCTGCTTTAGAGGTACAAGTAAGTTCTACCCCGAAAAGAACCAGCTATATAATTGACACTGACATGAAAAGTGACTTATACGCTTTGTAAATATCAGTAATCTCCTAAGCCTGCCCTAAGGTTTACATCAGCGTCGCTACAATCGTTCGCAACGGTCTTAGAAGGCCTGTAGCTGAGGTCGTTACATGGCAGACATGTTGAACGTCCCGGGGGTATCGCGAGGCGACGCGATGAGACGGTGAGGGTGAGTGCATGATCAAGTGTAGCGTGTATAACGTGCTGAGATATTCTGTGAAGAGATTCGCGGAAGCGGAGCGCGCGGCGACCGCCCGTCTGAGCGCGCAGCACCTGCCCGCGCCGCGAGCTATTTATAAACCAGACCGTACCTCCGACATAGAATAAGCCTTATTCGCATACGACACGCCTCAACTTTAAAACTCCATCATTCTGCCTACGACGCTCAGACCTCTAGTTGGACTGTTGGACTCGTACGATGCACCTTTTATAGTGTTATTACTTATCACGCTGGCTTTAATTATTTGTAAGTTTTTAAACTCGACAGTCCTAGTAAAGGTGTGTTAACAACACTGTTTGTATTTGCATCATCCAACACTGTTTAAGGTAGGTTCTATTTAGCACTTCAGCTGGAAAACTGTCAGTACGTGACACATTTCAGGCCTTGGATGATAAAGCTCCGGAAAGAGCTTTCAGTACAGTTTTTCTCAGCGGAATGTATATTCTATTAATCATAATGGCTGATTTAATGGTTTTATTCATGAAGCTCTTTCATGGGTATTGTCATGTGATGACAACAATGAAGTCTCCCTTCTAGATCTTAGCTCGTAGCAGTGCACTGTGCATTGCTATTTATCTACGACTCTATAGTACCCAATACATTATTCTAGTACACAATACTTAGTAGCTATAATACACCCAATAATATATTGTTTACCTGCTTTTTGCGCAGCATCGCTGTTTATAATTTTCCGTAATGTCTTTATGTATCTGCATAACAAGAATAGTTACAATTGCCAGCGTAATAACAAACACACAGGTGCGAGCTTTTCAACTCCGTTAGCGTGGAGTGTGCGAGGTGGTGAGGTGGCGAGGTAGCTAGCAGTAGTTGAATAAATATTATTTTTAATGATCAGTGCAGCCGGTGTTTGTGCACTATGTGTTCGACATGTTTACGTAACAGTGTTCAGATGTCGGCAGCCGCCGGCCGCGCTCTCGTCGTCGGTAAACACACCAAACGGTGTTCAGCACACGACACACACGACCCGATGTTTGTTCACCGACTAGTTCTTGTTCACCGCTCTCCGTTCCAACACATTAGTCGCGCCCTAATATACTCGTACATATCTCGAGTTAAAAGATAAAATGTGATTGATTTTTTCGCTCATCGATAAAATACGAAGAGTTTTTTCAACCGTATTTCATTATTCGATGTCATCGTCCTCGGGCCCGCCTATTCACCTTTATGCTATGCATACTTTAGCTTTGAATGAGGAAATATTTTAAAACAACAAGTTCCTACAGTTTATCTCTGCATATCATAGCGCATCACACGACTAAATCTTTCGTAGCAAAAGCAAAAAGGGTCGTGTCCTTAGCTCAGAGGTCAAATATGCGAATGCATAGCAGTCGTAAAAACTCGGCAAGGTGAACCGAACTGTTAGACAAAGGCTCATCGCGCGCTGAACTAATTAGGCTGAACGTTGTGAGGAATGCCCCGCGGGCCACGCCGGTAATTGTAGAGCGCGCGCGCCGCTCCGCGCCCCCGGCTGCGCGGGCGCACACATCAGTACGAACGAAGCTTTTGCTACAAGATTTATTTACATCCGGATTCTATAACTAGAAACTAATGAGTTACATATAATACGAAATATAAATAACCGCGTGTTATTGCATTCACACTAGAAAATAATAATTTCATGCTTAAATTCCACAACACCATATGCACATAACATTTTTGGAAGTTTTTTTATTTAATCAATGCAAATATAGCAGTAAATAGTGTCGTCAAACCAATTTATTGCTACATTGATAACGGTAGTAGTGGAAAAAAATTGTTTGCGCGTTGGCGGCCTAATACACTGACAGAATGTCGGCCGCTGCGCAAGGTTATGCCAATGTATCATGGTTTTTTAGGCTGATTACTATTGACCATGTGTTACATATATACGTACCTATGTATATCAATCTGCCTAACCTTTTCCCAAATACGTTGAGGTCGGCTTGCAGTCTCACAGGATGCAGCTGAATAACTGTATATTACATGGAGCGACTGCCTATCTGACCTCCACAACCCAGTAACTGGGTAATACGATACTCCTTGGTAAGACTGGTTGTCACCCATCCTCGGGCCAACCGCTGCAAGTCGACCAGTGCGGCTGTTATTACTTTGCCACAAGCTCCTCATACATATACGTACCTATATCATTTAGCTAATGTGAGAGTAAAATATTATTAATAAATGCTGTTTCACACTCCACGAAGTGACGTCTGATGGACGACAGTAAAACAGATGACTTGAATGCATTTATATGATAAGAATTTTGAACATCGATCACCAAATGGGTAATTTAAAATAGTATGTATAAAAATCTTTTATTAATAACTAGCGGACCAGGCAGTCGTTGTCCTGCCCGAATAGCGCAACCTACCGAGTCCAATGGTTTTTTCAAACCATACAGGGACACACTCAAATATACACACAAAATTTCATCCAAATCGGTCCAGCCGTTTAGGAGGATTTAGGTGACAAACACATTTGCGGAAGAATTATATATATAAAGATAACCACACATGGTAACACAGTAAAGTGCAATAGACTGAGGAAAAAATATAGAAAGGAATTTAACTAAGTAGGTAGGTAGTTTCGAATACGATAGCTGGAATTTGCAGGTCATTGAATAGATATTTTTTATTAAATGCATAGATTTTTTCTTAAAGAAGCACCCACAGTTCTATGCGTTTACGTAGGTAGCTACTACATGACATCTGGGTATTGAATTTCAGCGTTCTTTATGGACTATCTACACTCTATCAGATCTTAATCCTTAGTTGGACTTAGTTTTGAGTTTTACTGTTAGATATTATGGGCTTTAATTAGTTACATTTTGGAGTACTACATAATAGAGTTCTAAGAACAAGCTTCCTCCATAGAACCAATATTTGGTGATTTTGCCCAACTGTAGAATCCTCTCAATATGATCACAGCTTCAAGGCAAAATCCATGGAAGACCCTGATTTAACGGCAAGTTAACGTCGAGCGGCCTTTGCGTAATTTTCCGTACACGTAATATTTTTTATATGTATAATGGAAATAATTTTGCTATAGTTTATGATGGATTAGTTTAGCGTTAGTGCAACAGTTTTTGTGTGGATATTATTAACGTCGCAGCCGGAGCGGTCTCGTTCTGGGCGGCCTTCGCTCGACGGAGACAAGAGGCTTGCTGCCACTTTCACTCGACCACTGCCACGCGCATCCATAAACACCTTATTTTAGATGCGTGGATGTGGCATTTGTCTCCAAAAAAATTTGACTTGAAGTGTTTTTGTTCGCACTTTAATGAACTTTGTTAAAACTAAATTTGATCCAGCAAAAAAAGCTTGATAACTTTGTTTGTGTAAAGTAGGTATGCTATAAAAAATTATTTACGTCATAGTCATACTTACTTCAACAAAGATGATGATGATGGTACTTAACTTAAGTTGAAGAAATATTCACCTTCATTAATTCGTAGCTCTACGATTGTGGAGGTTCATACTCTTACCAGAAAAAATCTGACTTGAAAACAATACGTAAGTGCCAACACAATTTGTTTTTCACTTGTGCTACTCGCACCTGGCAACGTGTTTTGATAGTTTTTTCACTACACAGTTACACACACACACACATACGTAATAAATTCTTCGTACATGCCTGAAGGTATGTTTTTAAACGTTGGTGGGTATACAGAAATTAGTTTCGCTTTGCTACAAGTTTGTTACAGGTGTAGGTAATCTTTGGGTTTGTATCACGAAGTTTTAAAGGCTTATTTAGTGATATTTTTTCATAAATTTTCCGTATTATATGTCATTTTGATACAAGGAACAAACAACAATTAAAATTCAGTGAAAATATAAATCATTCTGTAAAGAAAATTCAAGAAAATTCTGCATAACTTTTCCAATTTAGCGTATGTTTTATATATGGGTTCTAGGATCAAAAATCAATATGTAACATCGATTGTAATGAGCAAAGCACATAGGTACACATAGATCGTGCGTGTGCGCATTTCGAAACCGGTGTTGCGCAATAAGGTCGGCGCCAAGGACGCGGGTTCGTTGCCAGAAATAAATTGCTGTTTATGTCTGTCTAGCGTACACAGCGGGCCGCGCGCACTGCCCGCGAATCAAAACCCATACTGGGCAAATTGATTATTTTTTCATCGAAGCTCGAATGCTGTTATGTCTCTGTGCTTGACACATATTAGGCTTTTAATGTTACAAGGTTTTGTGGCCTGTTTGTAGCTATACTGTCTTGTTAACTTACGATAAGAAATTCACAGTTTTTCTGCCTTCGAATTTAGCTGGTAGAATAAATAAGCGTTTGCTTAATATTCAATCGTATAGATTGAATATTAAGCAAACGCTCCAGTGCACTGCACGCTAATCATTAAGTGTCAGTTACTTACATAAATAAGTTTGAACTACTAACGAGGCTAGACATGTCCTTTGTAGCTGTTGCTAACAAAGATATATGGTTTTCGCAGTTACTAGAAACTTAACACGATCGTTTAATAAGTCTGTAACGCAGCGGACGTGTTAAGTTGTTATGAGCGAACAAAAGACTAGTAAGTAGGTAATAAGTATGATAAGGTGCTAATTTCTATTCAACATGTTGTGAACTAGAATTCTTCTGTTACGTTTATTTGCTGAGCGTCAATGTTTACACTTACGTGGGGCATACTTTCGTAATAAACGGTAGCATCTGGAAAACAAGATTAACGATTGTCGTTTAACAAAAATTATAAAAATATTGAAGAGTTTTCGTGGCCCAACTTTCATGCTCGCCAGATTCTCCCTGACTAGGAAAAGGCGGAAGAAAATAGTTCACAAATGAGGTTTACTTATTTATTTAGCTTTATTACTCTTTGAGGCTATTCGTAGAGTTCAAACAACAGTTTCGAATTCTGTGCCAATTACATACAGGTATTATGAAAACGTTATAAGTGCGCATGACTTAATAAGCCGTGAATTATAGCACTCGACGCGTATTGTGTGCTATGTTACATATGTGCAATTAAATTACCTACTTAAGGTAAGATTTTAATATATAGCTTTTCCTAAAGAATTCCATAGGGCTTTATCTACGAGCAATTAATACCAAATTAAAATTCTTTAAACTGTATTGGGCACGATGACAACTGTCTTGTATAGAATTTCATGTTAAGTTGCATTTATAGTGGTGACAAAATACTCGTTTAGTGTTGGCGCGACGACTCGGAGAGATGCGCTGTAGCATGCATCGCAGCGGGGCCGGCTGGCCGGTTAAATATGTCATCACCGTTATAACGACACGTGACAACTACACCACTTACGTTATTATTATTATTACTTGTGGGATTACCATCCACGCTTATTAACTTTATTATTTTCGCCTCACATGTAACTGTTCTCTAGATCTACACTCTCACTCAATTATTACTTTTTGATCGTTTTAGGTTTCTAATCGCGTAATTAAAGTTAGAACGATTGTTTGTAACAAATGTTAACGTATTTATAAACGTTATTCCCCATGAAAGTGATTAATAGAGCTTGTAATGTAAGCACCATTCCAGAAAAGCTCGCTACAATGTTGTAACGGGATGATTAAACTGTACAACAGCGAACGAGCTAAGGGCGTACATCAAAAGCTCAGCTCAGCGTGATAGCTGTAATGCTTGAGTGACACGCTTTACAAACTGCACTTGACGATAAAGCCGAGTTTATACTGGCTGCTTGATTTAAATAACTTTGCATAGCAAGTTAATTTATAAGAAATTAAACCTTGTTCTCGCTTTAGTGTTGCTCGGCTCGAGATCGGTGATACGGCTGTGGTCCATGTGACGCTGCCCTTATGGTGAAAGTCGATTGTGATTGAGGTGCGTACGAGACAAACAAAACGCGAGGCGTGCGAGTTCCGCGGCACGCGACTATATTATTTTTTACATCGACAAAATAATTATGTTCCTTTTTCAACCTTCAGCATCGGGGGGAAAGGTCGAAAGTGTGATGGACAGACAAATTGATGGTAGCGAGATGCGCTCCGATGCTCAAATTCGAAACGCAAACAAGTCACTGGTACGTGTTAAATATTTCACGCCGCGCCGCGCGCGTTATTCTTTTTCATTTAAATGAACAAGAATTCTGAAAATTCAAAATGAACCGAAGAATGAAGACGGATTACGCGCTGTTATAATTTGAACATAACGCAAGTAGTTGTTAGGGTTACCACGTAAATGGTAATCTTGTATGAAAAAATATGAAAAACAGTAAAATGTATAAAATATTACAATCATGTCTTATAGAACAAATTCTGGGTAAAGTTAAATGAAAAAGCTTGTCATTAAGATAAGCTAAACGTCATAAAAGCGTGCAATATGTGATTGTTGGCGCGTGTGGCCAGATGGTATCCGTATGTTGAGTGTGCACTTGATAAGATAAGATACCTGTGTAAATGGTGGGGTGCGCAAGCACATCCGCGGGTGTGCGGCGTGGTGCGCTTGCGCGAGACTCGCGGCCGCGGCACGGCCATCGACCGCACGCCTCCTCTAAAATATTCCAAGCATGCACAAATTAAACTGGTTTTTTCTTCATATTACTTTTGCATAAAAACATTGTAAACTAAACAATTTCGCGATACTACAATATAGCACACCCGTTAGCTATTATGTTAAATGAGTTTCTGATTAGGTAGCTATAATTAATTTTGAGGGTAGTTCTATCGATCCCATGACCTCGTCATACTGCGAAAGTTAAAGCTTTTTTTTTAACAGCGCTTAGATACTGTATATAATAAATTATTTCAGGAATACTGGAATATGGATAGAGAGAAAAATATTCGTTTTTTTTTAGGCATTATCTCCGTCGTATTAGGCTCTGAAACAAAAGGCTAATAAATTCTGATACTTAAAATGATTTAAGTACCTACCGTTAGTAGTCACATTGCTGCAAATCGCTACAATGCAAAGCTTCGACACAAAAAAAATCCTGCTTCAGAACTTTCTTTAGTATTAAACTAACTCAAAGTTACAGCAACTTATTAGAGTTTAGATTGTCCAGTCTAAACTCTAATAAGTTACAATAATGTTACTTAACAATAATAAAAGCTGATTGTCTTTATGTTTGCTGCTTTGGTTTGTATTTATAAACATTATCATTACAAAATAAAATGACTCTTAATAGAATATAGGTAAGTAGATGTTTCAAACAAAAGCCATCACTTTCCACGTGAGGCCGAGTCGAAAGCTCGCTCCAATTCATTTGTAGCTTTTTGTCTCAAGGGAATGCAAGTCGTCAGACTTTAGTCTGGTCTGCAGGCCAGCAGTGCGGGGGGCCGCTCCTCGCCCTTTTGTTTTTATACCCGTGCAAGAATGCAAAACAATTATAATTCCCTTAGGGATAAGTCGTCGCGCTCCTTGGGAACCGAGCGTACGTAATCAACAAATGATTTTCGTATCTTATTCGGCTTGCGGTTTGAAAAAACTCTAATTGGATTAAGCCGGATCACCTCGTGCATTATCTGGAGGCACTAGCACTGCCCTCCGCGGATTGGCCCCGGCTGCTGCTGATGAGCAGGGAGTGGCTCGATCAGAGAAGCCGTAGGGCGCACACAGGCACCGACGCTGACCAATCCATTTACGTTAATTACGCCGAGATGGGGATAAATCGGCGTCCAGCCGTCCACCGCCGAGTTACGAGCGAGCCGACTATAAAATAAATTATACCCACTTCGTTCGCCTCCACTCAGTTTTTTGTTGCCGTCCAAAGCGAACGAAAAAAAAACAAAAGCAAAATCTCGAGAGGACGAAATACGAGGCAAAGACAAAGCTTGAATTTATCTACTGATAATATAGACGTAGGGCGGGTGGCGCGGCAGACGCGGAGTTGCCGGCCGGGTGGCCGGCCAAATTATACGGCGCGCATTCCTGTGTCCAGGCAAAAACATGATATATAGCCGCCTTGTGACGAAATATTTGAAATTCGGAGACCTGCCCGCCACACTCTAAATGGAATCCACTTTAAATATTATCTCTGACATTCTTTTCAGACGACTTTATAAGCTTTTACATGATATTTTGAGAATAAATGTGGGGCATGAAGTTATATTGTTACGATATTTACGACGGTATTCGTACATATAAATAGTTGTTTATAGTTGGATGCGGTCTTAAATTGCAAGAGGATAGCATGAGAAAAGAAAGGCTCGAGCGTCATGCTCCTAGCTAACCTTATACAATTCAACTAGATGAATTTCCTCGGAGGAATGCGGTCCCGTATGCATACGGCATACGGAGCGTCCGAGAATAAACTCTACACTCTTGGACAATTAAATTATTATGTATCCAGTGATTCAAGCTTCAAGACTTCGAAACATTTTGTTTATATGGTACGATTCACGTCTCTGTTACGAGATTTTTATTTGATTTTTAGCAAAAAAATCACGAAGTGTGCCTGTATTAGAATGCGTTTGATATATTTTTTCGTCATCATATTACTAGGTGTGGTTTAAACCTAATAGCAGTAGTTCAATGGCGTCCAGTCAGAGACCGCGAACTTCCGAGCGGAAGTCTAGCTGATCATTATAAATGATCGATATGAATAATTAAGTTGTCATTGCTTGACGTTTAATATGTTTCAATGTATTTTTTTATCTTGTTGTTGTGGCTTTAAACAACATGCTTGGAAGTCGGTCAAACTGTGAGTGAGCTTGGTTGCTACGGAAGTAAAATACCTCTAAAGTTGATCATTTATGGTCAATGTGTAGAGTACAGATTTCGTTAACATGGTTGTAGACATATTTGCTGCCTACAGTAGGTATGTCTCTAGTGATCTTATCAGTCTTGACTGATTCATTAGATGGTATAACCAAACAGTTTTTTTATGTTTTCACTGTCTAGTTAATTATTAGACTTTTCCTGAAAATATATTGTAAGTATCGCTTTATTTCTGCAGGTTTTCTATATTTTCATCCAATTTTTCTTCTTCCACTTTGGTTGTACCACAGTACCTGAAGAGCATGAATTAACCAGGCTTTGAAGCACTTATTATTCATAAGAATATTATAAGATACTACAATTGTCTCAATAGGTTTAATAAAGTTGTTTTTTTCTTCTATAACAAATGGTTCGAAAATAAATTGAATTATCCTAGGTTACGATACAAGTTTTCTTCGAATTTTCTTTAGACTTTTCTTTAAAAGAAACAATTTCCACTTATAATTTAAATACCAAAACACTGTCAGAATGTCTGTTATCAAGTTGCTGCCTTAATGAGCAGAGCTTTGAAAGTAAAGAATCTCCTGACTTGTTTAAAAAGAGGTAAAATTAGCTTTTTCTTTTAACTAGCTACATACATTTGTTATACGTTTTTTGCAATACTATGCGGAAGAATTCATCCATATAATGTTCGTTAAGTTTGTAACTGGTGTTTCATTCATTCGTAAGAAACCTTGCAGCGAGGTTACTGTGACACACACCTCTAGACGATCCCAGCTTGCCCCGTTCATCTAATAAGGCTTATTTTGACTGCGACTTGAACATGACCTCATATCCGGCGGCTGTAGGCATAACATGAGCCTAAAGGTGAGAATAGGACCTGTAGCACATTTGGAACGTATCAAAGGTCATTTTAACTGTTATGTACCAAGCTCATGTGACATGGTTTCTCTAAGTTGTTAGCTAGGTTATGGTTCGAGATTCGTCATTGATACGGCGTATGGCAGCCATACGAGTACATACCTAATTTTAAAAGGAGCGAGTGATACCTGACCTACGCATCAAGGTAGTGGTTATACTGTGATTTTGTGTCTACATTTAAATACTAAGAAACCATTTATAGTCAAGTTAAAGCACTACTGTAGACACACATTGCACAATCACTACATTTTTGTGCAAATATCAGTTAATTACAAGCAAATACAATATTTACTACAATAACTTATGCATGATGACAATTATGTTTTTAAAATAATTATACATCTAAGTACGGCTACAAAATCATATCTACACAGATTTTTATCTAGTGCACTTTAATTTTAATTTGATCGTAATTTTCACCATGGGTTACGTGTAGGGCATGCAATTATCCGCCCATTTAACTATTCGGATATTTCGGATAATGCCAGACAACTATTCGAATATATTCGGATAATATGGATATTTTGGATACCACTGTAAAAGAAGTAAATCAAACTTATATTAGTTTACAATCTACATTTTTATTACAAAAACTCTCCAACAATCGTATACTAAAGTACTTCAGTTCGCACTAAAAGCAAAATCTGTCCGATCTGTCATTGACAGATACGAGAAAAACTATCATCCACGGGTTATCTACCAATGGTATAATAGATCGTGAGCTGGTCAAATACTATCTTTGTTAAGATGGCTAAAACAATTGAAAGCACATTAGATGAAGACTGGAAGTCTTACAAAGTAGTGCTTGGTAATAAATGAGTCAAAATCACACCACTGACATTGCTAGATGTCAAAGTATCTGATGTATAAGTTGGATCAGCACAAACTAGTAGCCGCGAATGACATGTACTTTCATCGATTCCCTGAATATGCACTATCTTCAGTGCGTTTCGGGTCAGTTCTCGTTATCGCGATTGTGCAGTCCTATCTTCCGTTGGACAAATATGTGAAACTTTGGGTATTCCTAAAGAGGACTTTACGGATTGGGTTTTTATGGTCCGGGCAAGAAAGCAAATCATGAATGCAGAGAATCATGATGAGGACTCTGCTCCAAATTTCTACTTCCCATATCAATCTGATTTTGGCTTGGTTACCAAAACAGCTTATTCAAGTGTAGCAAAGCCTAACCTTTTCTTTATGTTGCATTTAACAGGAACTCTATTTTGGTTCTGTAAGATCTCGTAAAGCAAGACACAATACCGAGATGAATCTAGAGAACAACACTACTAATCAAAGCCATCATTCTTGCCAATGCCTTTAAAGAAAATGCCATGCTTGTCAAAGCATTCACTGTTGATGGTCAACCTGCAGAGTCCTTTCGATCTCTTTGCTTATTTTTCTTTTAAAGTAAATGATGTTTCAGTTTCTGCTGCTTGTAACCACTGAGTGCTACGTCATCACCACCGCTGTCGTCAATTGAAGTCGAGCTCTGTGCAAAAGCACTTTTAAATTTTCTCTATGATGATTTGATGAATCTACATTCTAATTGTGTCATTAGATGGATTTTTGAAGATATAGCATGAATTGTCACGATTGCGAATACCAATTATAAAACACAACGTTAAATTTTATATTATCAAAAGGAAAATGGAACAAAAGTAACTATCCGTATTATCCGTTTTATCCGGATAGTAAAACAAATTATATTCGGATAATATTTTCGACGGATATCCGGATAATTCGGATATCCGGATATCCGAATATCATGCCCTAGTTACGTGAATAATAGACAGATACAATTTAAAATTACATCATTTATTACATCTGCAGTTTAATAAAATAATAATTACACGAATATATATACAAATAACTATTTACAATGTTCGAGGCCGACACTATATGTACACTGGGTCCACGAGTTATCACTAGGTCCGCACTGGGCGTGGGGGGCGCCTTCGTCATCGGCAGCCGCAGCCCGTTACCATCATGTCCTGATAGTTTTTGAGCACCACATTATTTAGTTCGTCCATATATAACATGGAAATAGAGGAGAGCTGCGTAGGTACACAGCACGCTTTCGGCACCGCGGCCGGGTTCACTGAGTTCACGAGAGTCTGCACGATAGCGTGGTTCGTGCCGTTGAGGTGGTCGGCCAGCGGGAACGGGCAGTCGCCCTGGCAGTAGTAGGCCTCGTAGCCGTGCGGCGCCACGATCCAGTCGCTCCAGCCAACCTCCGCAAAGTCCACGTAGAGCGGGCGGCGCTGGCAGATCTCGCGCGCCTCCTTGCGGCGGTGGTGCGCGCGGTGGCCGCGCCGCTGCGTCGCGCGCTTGCTGCGCACCAGGTGCGTCTCGCCGCTCTCCCGCGCGGCGCGTGCCCTCGCGTCCTCTGTATACAGCAGCAGCAACGGTTGCCGCGTGCTCCACTCTTCGTCTTCCTCCGCGGCACTTCTCCGCACTCTCACATGAGATTGTTTAGCGTCTACATTTTGCTCACCCTCTTCTAACACACGCACTAATAGTCCATGATTATGTTTTGGCTCTGAGAGCCACCGGCGCGCTGCACCGAGCGCGTCTGCTGTCACAGCGCCTTTAGCGGCCCTCAGCGGCACTGAGTCAAGTAGCCGCAGGATGGGCTCCGTCTTGCCGCGGCGGCCCGGCCGCACTATGTCGTACAAGAGCAGCCGCTGGGCACCCTCGACTCCATCGACCCGTTGAAACGTGATGTCGGCTCCGCGAGCAAGCTCGTCGCTGGGGATACCGCTCAGGTTGAAGTAGAGACGAAATCGATGCTCGCCGGGAAACCGCAGGTCGAGCTCGGTGGGAGTGTGGTGGTATGAGCGCGCCGTGTTTGCAGCGGCAGCGGGGATGGCACCGTCGGCCTCGTACAGCAAGCGCATGGCGCGCGGCACCGGCGGAGGCGCGGCGCGGCGCGCGGGCCGGCGCGGCAGGCCCAGCAACGCCAACAGCTGGCGCTCGGCGGCACCGCGCGTGCGCTCGTCCATTCCCGCGCACGCGCACAGCGCCACCAGCGCGCACACCACCGCGCATGCGCACGCCCCACGCATAATTCTCCTCGACCCACCTGCAAAGATGCAAAAACAAACGTTATAATTGGTAATTAATTACTACACATTTACTTATTAATACAAAATCGACAATAGCAGTACCTATACATAAACTCTTTTGTTGTTCATTGAAATTACTGTAGTCAATATTTTAACTAGTTTAACAGAACCTTAAAAAACAATAGACTTCTAGATCGGAAGATAAGTCAGTATCATCAAACTAGTAGCTTTTCCTGCGATAGAGCTTGCACTCGCTTATGTAATTATGGCGCAGAGAGGTTTTATGAACTTAATCATAATCAATAAACGACCTCACTAGCATCCGTTTCATAAAAGGTAAGTTATTGGACAGACCTTGCGTTGTATAATATGTAGCGAACAAGAGTATTTGATGAATTAAGCTGACGGAAGATTTGATCGCAGGGACCTACGGTCTATTGAGGTTTACAAATCAACACAACTAATCTAATTGAGTAAGAATTTCCAAAGAACTTACAACACTGATGTACTTTACTAGTAATTGGTTAGCCAACAAAGACTGACACTGTGCGCAACCGGCAGTCGTTTTATCTCTAGGTGTATTTCTAATGAATGCACGAACATACATTGTAATATAGTCATGCATATTTAATTCAATTGAGTAGTACATGTACCGGTCAACATGCACAAGTGGAGAAGCGAGTTTCGAACCTCTTGTCACATTTAAGTAAAACTGTACAAGCTTATGCTTACCTAGTACCAACCATGAGAGGTTACCATCAGTGTTCCAATATCTTCCGATTTTAATTTAATATTATGTATGAAAGATATTTATTAACAAATATCGGTTAGGTTAGGTTCATCTGTACACCGTATTTTAAATTGAGGAAAATTGACAAATATTTTATGGTTGAGCAATTATTAATTATTGGGAAAGGTTGAGGAAATATACGCCTGCAAGACGTGTCCATATGGTGGACATCAGACAGACGCGCACGTTTCCGACCGGAGGTGAACGATAACTGATAGTAGTTGTCGATGATGACTATTTTTATTTGAGATCTAGGACACGCCCCCCGGCGATGACGGACCAACATCGAAGGTCAAATACCTCCCTTATCACCGAAGTATTATCATCATGTTACTCTTCACACAAATTGGAAATTTGTGGTCAATGTAATGAAAGGCCTCCCAATTTGTGATACCCTCCTTGATATTTAACAATGTTTAATTATAAAAATCAATTGTTAAGGTTTTTTGTAACTTAAGGTTTTTTCTTTGAGTCAATTTATCCATTTTACACTTTGGCTTCAGATTTAAAAGATATCTGACAACGACACACAGTCCGCCTACGCATTCTTTAAGAAAAGTAAGAAAAAGATTAGCAAAGAAAAACATATCAGCACCTCAATAAAACAATGTTCGCACTATAACGCCAAACCACAACACAGGTGTTTATAATCTTATCGTTTATTTATTTACTCTTTTGGAATTTCCGTGCATTTGTGTACAAGAATGTTTTCGTCCCGGTAATTTATACGCAAAAATTCCCAACACTGAGAGAAACCAGAGATTACTTCGGATGCAATGAGATATAACATGTTTTTGTATTTGCAGTAATTTGAAGCTTTTTACTTATGTAAAGATTAAAAGAGAATTTATCAAGTTAACCCAGTTTTCAAAACGTAAATAATATGTCTAAATCTATAAAATCTCTACGGCGTAGCAAGTGGTGGGGATTATCAAAATACGAGTGACCATGTGACGATATACATTAAAATGTAGATGAGTTACAACCTCTATAAACACTAAATATCAATGAAATTCTACTAATCAACTGGCATTTACTTTGTATGCTTATAGACTACACTATCACACATGAATGTCGCTTGACGTAGCAAAAGCTGAGAAAAACACAAAATTCGAGAATATGTCACTAAAAATGCATGTTTGACGATACACACCATATTAAAATGAAGAGAAACCAAAATCACATGTCGTATTACACAAACACCCAATATAAACATGGTTATATCGCTCAAGCACTTTCCAAAAGCGTTCAGTAAAAGACATCAACGGGATGCGTTTCATGCTGCTACGAATAACTGTACGCGCTGTTTAGTTTTACGACATTATTTAATCACATTTGCTTAGCTTAAATTGATCTTTAAACTCTTTTATTTATCAGACAACATAAATCCAGAATCTAATAAATGTCTTTAAGTTCATCTTAATTCGTTTAATATGACAAACAAACAATCACACATTTTTCTCAAAGAAAATAATCTTTTTGTGAAAGTTTTCAATATCAGGAAAATACTAGCTGATCTGGAAAAATATATTAACGTCACCGAATTTATATGTTTTTGTTATAATGTTTTGATCGTTCTAGCGCGGTCGACCGGATTGCGGCGTACGTATTTCGAAAATAATGCGGTCAAACCGGCCGCGGGCGCACGACCGCTCGCCTCTCTCACTCACCCGAAATTTTAACGCATCCAACGTCGACGGGTACGCAAAATCCGCGATATCCTCGAACAAACGCACAGTCAACGCTTGGGAAACAGATGAAGTAGCACTCGTTCACGACCGAACCGATGGCACATTACAGCGGAGTCTGGTAACATCACTGTGTCGGGCAGGCGCGCGGGAGTGGTCGCGCGCTCGTGCGTGCGGGACAGAGGTGAAGCGCATGGCGTGCTCGCGGCGCTGCGCTCGCGGCCCGAGTGAGCGCCGGGCGCGGCAGACGCGGCGGCGTCGTCCGGACCCCGCGCCTGCGCCGGCGCGCACGGGCGTGCCCGCCCCGCCCCCCGACCCGCGCCCTCTCGCACCGCCCCGCCCCTCTCACAACATGCCTGCCACTCCGGGAACAACCCTCACCACACCACTATCTACCACCACCACCAACAACAACAACAACTGCTACCACCGCCACCTAATCAATCCATCCACTCGTTCAAAGCGACAGCGCCATTCGTCTCGTCGAAAACTTCAAGGTTTTCTTTGCACAGTCTTTCGAAGTCCAAACCCTAACATATATCTCTTCCAATAAGGGAGGTAATGTGCAAATGGTCCAGTACTAGAAATAGAGTAGTATCCGAACATTGCGTCCATAATCCTTGCGCTTAGTTCTTTTGCTACGCCACCCAGTAACTCATAACCAAGACTTATCACACCGTGACACTATACTTTTTCAGCTAGTTAGTACAAATATTTAAGCCAAAATACAATACGACGCATGAAACCGTCCAAGCGAGTGCGCTACGAAAATGCTACGAACTATTAATCTATTTTTGTAATTTTGGGTCTACGGTGCTACGAGTGCTACGCCGAAATCGATTCGGGAACTTTTATAAAATATACTAGGACGACGTCAAAAATGATACAATACCAAATATAAAGGTTATTCAATTACTCTATGTTGTGTAATGTTAGTAAGTAGTAGTAATTAGTATAACAAAATAAGAATCTACTGTTACTCCAAGAATCCCGTTCGTAGCTGATACGAAACACAAAACAAAGGCCAAAACTCCCCAGTGACATGACGGTAATACCTTTGCTAACATTCCTTTTGAACTATTTTTGGAGATGTTAAATCAGTGTAACGTTTTAGACCCCAAACAAAAGCATTAGTCACTCACCAAACTCGGTTCCAGTGATAAGAAGTCACAACAGTGCTTATCATTTACGACGCGCTTCCTCTAATACTTCGGCCGTTGTCTTTTTCACGTATTTCAGATAATGGGTGATGCGTAGATGTTTTTATACCTTTCTCTTATGCAGGACGCAGCTGCCACGAAAGTTATAACAATGAGGTGTAGCTGAGTAAATATTGCGAAGAAAAAACGCAATCAGCGAGTCTTAGCGATGAGTGTGTCGTGAACAATGATGAGCGAGTGTTTCATGTGAGCATGTGCACGTGCCCTCACAGATGTACATCTCAGCCATATTTTTATGAAACAGGTGTAACATTAACACTGTTATGTTTGATTTGCGTTACGCAAGAGTGTGATAGGTCAAGTTTTTTTCTGGGCTCATTTATTGTGTTTATATATTATCGGAAACGGACAGTGCGATTCGTATCGCGGAGATGAGAAGTTGTGACATGATATACGATGTATAGAATTGAAATACAAATAGCCATTACTCTAAAGCAATCATTCTATTTGTAATATTTATTTAATTATAGATGAGATGGCGCAAAAAGCGGACTTAACGCCAAGAGGCATTCCGTATCAGTAAATCTATAAGGTTTAAGCCACAATGTATATTATGGCTTTAACATAATTGTATAAAGAAGTGTAATAAATTATTTGGAGCCTAGTAAAAACTTTTTATGTTTGAAGAACATCCTACATTATTAAACAACGCCATACTTCTGTTAGACATTCCGTGAGACGTTTTTGTGGTCTCACTTTATTTGTTTAGCTACAACAATCAAACACTGACGAATTACGAGCAGGTAACAGCTATAAAACGACTATTAGAACCAAATGTAAATTCACACTTCAATAAGTCAATTATTTAAACAGTGAAGATAAACAGAATATCAAACAAAGTTCACGTTTAGTACCGTTACATTTTTATGGTAGTCTTCCCGTCGGCGTCGCCCGCGCCTTCGCAAACTCATAACATAATTCATGGTACGTTTTAAAACATCGTAACCTGAATTAACTGCAATATTTTAAATAAATTCTTAATATCTCAAGAAAAGAATATAAAGTTTTATCTACGTTCCAATAAAACGCCCCACTAAAAGATCCAGACAATCGAGCAAATAAATGATTCTTATTTCATTTCGCAGTGTGAACCTATATCGAATGGAGAGTTAAAAAGCGATACCGGTACAATGCGGTTTATTAACGATAATAAACCTCAATTATTATTTAGTATGAGTGTTCATAAATACGACCTAACCGCAATAATTATTGTGAGCATGAAATTCGGCAACATATTGAGTGCTACCGGGCACCGCAGCTACCGGAGTTGCGCCTGCGCCGTTACGCGCAAATAACTAATGCTCTGTCGGCTATGTGTTCTTTTTTTGGCGCGTGTCTCTTGAAGCCGTTATATGAGATATTTTGACGGTAGCGAAAGTTAGAATCACTTTATACCAGTTTTTATTCGGAAGATTTAGAATAATAATTGATATTAAATCTATCGCGGCGTATGCCGTTGGATTTGAAACATTGCCAACATTAGCTTTGCTTTAATAACTTTTTTTCTTAAAACTTGTTCAGTATTCTTACTTTGTTAGCATAAAATTATAGAACATGATTTGTAGATCTCGTATTTTGAAGATTTGTCAACCTGTTTGAACTTTGAATTGATTGTATATGAATAAATAACTTGTAGAGTCAGAGGTCTTCTTAATAAAAACTTGTCTACTTTTTCTTAATTCAAGAGTTCACCAAGCTAATCGTTTATCGAACATTTATGTTTGTGTGGTGTCTGACTAAAGAAACACGACAAAACGGGTTATAAGCAGCTTCCATCTAATGATGTAAAATTCATACACCTTCTAGATGTGAATTGCCAGAAAGGGTGCCCCACGCGCACAGCTCGCGTTACGAGAATCAACTTATAGTTTTCAGACTGGATCTCCAGTACCTATAGGTACTTGCCAAACTTCTTGTCTATTGTTTAAGTTATACCAATTTTTTTATTTACATTTACAGTTTGCAGTACCTATGAGCTAAGGATTATATTTTTTAATATCATAATTTCTTCCAGACACTATTTATTCCTCTCAAATGATTAAGAAGTTTTAGTATTTAACAGCCATAACTAAAATAACAAAAGTAAGATGAACTACTGAGTTAAATTATTTTTTATATTTTATCATAAAAAATTCAACCGATTTCTACAATTTCGCCACATTGTATATTTTTCACTATTATACTGATGGGCTCCAACTGAATAAAATCTTAATATGATTGTATACTTACAATCATTTAAAGTTGTTTTTAAATAAGAACTGATGTGTGAGTGAAATGGATTGACTTGATCGAAACCAAACCACGACATAGTATGTACTATATCGAAACAATATATATCCAAACATACTGCGGTATATCTTCTAAAAACAACAAAATAAATTATGAAATGGTCTAAGTATACGATACTTATATATCCAATGATGTCTTCAGTCCAGAATTGTTGCTCTCGATTCTTCAAACATAGCCATAAAGATGAATCTGAATCAGTCTACCTCAGCGTTTGCTTAAAAGAGTATATTACTCAAAATCATTAAACTATACTGAGCAAAGGTTATATCGTAAAACAATAAACCCCAGAAAAATATACCATTTAAATCAGCTTCAAGAAACATTACAACATGGTTTGAAAACTACTGAACCGGTCAGTGGGGAACCGCATGGTTTTGCAAGTTCCACCAGCCTACACAACGTCTATTCTTACTATTGATTACTATCAAAGTAAGTTTAAATCACGTTTTACGATAACGAAGTATGCCAGCGGTGTGAGTGTCGGAGCCACGCCGTCTGCCTCCCACGGACGCCGCGTCCTGCTGTTGACTCACCAATTCACGGCTTCATGCACGTAATTAGCCCATTAGCACGCACGCACCGCTCAAATGCTCAATTAGATCAACGACCGTCGGGAATAGCTGCAGATTACGTTCCTCCTTGTTTCAATGATACCCAGGATAAAATGCCCGTTATACCGTACCGTAATTGACAGTTCTCCTTTTGTCTAGCGTTGTTCAAGATTGGATTAAAGGAAATTAACACTGACACATCACTTTGGCTTTTTGTGTATTTTTTTTTTCGTAAGGTTTATGGGTACTCTAATTGGTGTAAAACGATTTTAACACGAACCGACTTAATGGAGTTAAAAGATAAGAAATGGTTTGTGGTACGTATTTTTCCCTCGCATATTCCAGATGCTACTTCGAATGAGAAAAATCTTCTACAATTCGTGAAAATAACACTTTAATCTACGCCACTCAACAAATACACTCACTGAATTAGAATTCTAGCACACATAAACAATTTATGTTCAAATATTGGAACAGAATGATGTGTGAATCTGGTGAGCTGTCTAAACAACACTAACCTACGGCTGGTGTGTATTTTGGCATAAGAGAGCATAATGCTCGAATATTCCTGATGGCTTCAACGAAATATACTTACCTGCTGCTCTTTTCTAGTGCACTATTTGTAAAGTAAACTAAATCCCAAGGTATGGTACGACCTGGGGATAGCACCTCATTTCTCAATACTAAAGGGGATGTATTTAATAGCACTTTGATGAAAACAGCTATAAAATTGTAAGCACTTTAAAATAATAATACATATATAATTTAATATTATCAGTATAATTAACATATCCGAATTTCTGCGAGTAACTTGGAAGTAGCGCTCGCCAGCTGCTGCCGCGGCACCGCTCGCTTCGCTAGCTCGGCTAGCGCGCGGTTGGTCACAGTTCTACTTCTAACCTAACCTAACCTATATCACCCAGGTCAAAATAACTAATCATACGATCTGCCTGCCCCTAGATAATTAGACAATCCTACGACATATTAATAAGCTAAGCATATTTATAGTGGAAACCATTATTTTTATAGTTCATTAAATTAATTTTAAAGCTAAACATTATTTTTAAAGTGCGTTTATACGGGGTGTCCGGGACATCGACGCGAAGCCTGATACCATGGATTCAGTACATGATTCTGAACCCCCCTGCGTTGAAACTTTTCGTCGGTTATTAAAAAAAAAATCAGCTGCTCCATACATTTTGACGGCGTAGGTATTGCACTTTTCTATGAAACAGCAGATTTTTTTTTAAATAACCTACGAAAAATTTCAACGCAGGGGGGTTCAGAACCATGTACTGAATCCATGGTAACCGGCTTCGCGTCGATGTCCCTGCCACCCTGTATATTCCCCATATTAAAGTACCTACATATATAATATACTTTCTTATATAATCTTGGATCACCAGTGCCAGTACAGTTATGAAGCTGCATGCGTGTTGGTGACTTTAACCAACACGCATGCAGCTTGCGTAGTGATCCAGTGCTCGTTCCTACTTTGTTTCTGAACAGGCCTAGTTATCTTGCAAACCTAGTTCATTATGTTAAATTAAATAATCTAGTTACAGTAAGCATACAATATCATTATTTTCTGAAACTTATTTTGTAACAATGGACCAATAAAAGACAATGACCAAATTAGTATGAAGACTGGTGCGTTTTGTTTTTTTGGCGGCCGTCGACCCAATATGAAAAAAACGGTGCAGAAGAATATTATGAATGAATTATTGTATGGGGTCTCATATCGAAAACTCAGTCCGGACTGAGTTATATCAGTTTAAAGATTAACTATTATTTTCATATTATTATGGAATAATTCTTTTACAAAGAATATTTTTGACCTTCCCAAGCGAAATTCACTATTTAGTTATTACTTAAATCTTCAAATACATGTATTTATACATATATATTTTATTTATGTATTGGTTAGAAACAATAAAACCGGTCATATGGTGAATGTTTTATTTGAATTATAACCTATTACAAGATATAATAAATATAAAAAACTAAATAATAATAATAAAAAATAACGCGTTTACCGCCGGCTGGTAGCTTGGACCCTGTTCCCTATACCGGTGGGCTACTATTTTTTATATATTTAAATGTTTTTGTTTCCTATTTGTTTTTATAAAAATATTTAAAAATGTAATAGATAAGTATGTATATGAAATAAAGGATAAGTATAACGCATTTAATATACATTATATTTGTTTTATGCTTTTATTATTATTTCCTTTATTTCACTATATACATATTAATAACATTTTTAAATAATTGAATATATAAAAAATATAAAAACATTTAAAAATGTAAAAAATTGGATCCAGCTGCCCAACGAGAGCTTCCTTAGGTGATGGTCGAGGTTTTTGGTAATTAGCCGTTGGCTGATACGACTATCGGCACAATGATTGCTCACAGAGCTACCTATATTTCAAGCAATAACCGCAGGACACACGGAACTAAATAGTTTTCCAACTCTTATCACGGATGACCTTATTTTATATGCTCTTGGTACTTATCAGATAAAACAAGCTCGAAGCTATTATGGTGTCGAGCATGGTGGTGGTGGATCGAGTAGAGCGGCGCACAATGATCATTGACATAACGGTCCCTCGCGACAACCTCGCGATAGTATCAAGCATGGTATAGTTTTCTTATACCATGGTATCAAGTATCTTGAATTGGTAACCTCGCCGAGCCAAATCAAGATAATTGATACTACACTAAACCACCACTATATCAGGTTTATTGTCAACAATAGTCCTGTCAGCGATGACGGAACGATCCCAGTACAATGTGATTTTTCCATTTTCGAGAACTGGGTCGGGCACATACCTGTACGGTAATAACGATTCCACAAGGCTTGTATTTCAGAGCAAGTTGCTGGTGGATAATCCTGGCTACAAGGTTGTGTACTCTTCGTTAGCTAGATGATGTTGGGATCAGCTTCCGGTCTAACCGGATGCAGCTGAATACCAGCATTTTATTTACATGGAGCGACTGTCTATCTGACCTCCACAAGTCCACAACCTAGTAACGATACCCCTTGGTAAGACTGGTCAGATTTCGGGCTTCTGACGACCCGTAATGACTGTCAAAGATACACGAATGACAGCCGAGACCAACGATTTAACTGGCTTTCCCAGGCACGGAGGGGTCTCGCTATATAAAGATGGTGACCCATCCACGGACCAACCCCGGCAAGCGTAGCTTAACCTGATGGAACGACCCATGCTGTTATTACTTAGCCACGACTCACGAGTTCCTTCAACGTTAAAACTAACTTCAAGTGTTAATTATTGAATTATTTACAATAGTATTTTTTTCCTATAAACACCCATATCTCAGTTTGGACTGAGTTTATGATATAAGACCCCATATAATGATTCATTTGTTATGTTCTTCTGCATCACTTTTTTCATATCCTATCGATAGCCGCCAAAAAAGCAAAAGGCATATTTACAATAATCTTGTTTTTCCTTTTAACACTCATATCTCAGTTCGGACTGAGTTTATGATATAAGACCCCATACAATAATTTATTTGTTATGTTATTCTGCATCACTTTTTTCATATCCTATCGACAGCCACCAAAAAACAAAAGGCATATTTACAATAGTATTGTTTTTCCTTTTAACACCCATATCTCAGTTCGGACTGAGTTTATGATATAAGACCCCATACAATAATTTATTTGTTATGTTATTCTGCATCACTTTTTTCATATCCTAGCGACAGCCGCCAAAAAACAAAAGGCATATTTACAATAATATTGTTTTTCCTTTTAACACCCATATCTCAGTTCGGACTGAGTTTATGATATAAGACCCCATACAATAATTTATTTGTTACGTTATTCTGCATCACTTTTTTTCATATCGTATCGACAGCCGCCAAGAAACAAAAGGCATATTTACAATAGTAGGTATTGTTTTTCCTTTTAACACCCGTATCTCAGTTCGGACTGAGTTTATGATATAAGACCCCATATAATAATTTATTTGCTATGTTATTCTGCATTACTTTTTTCATATCCTATCGACAGCCGCCAAAAAACAAAAGGCATATTTACAATAGTAGGTATTGTTTTTCCTTTTAACACCCATATCTCAGTTCGGACTGAGTTTATGATATAAGACCCCATATAATAATTTATTTGTTATGTTATTCTGCATCACTTTTTTCATATCCTATCGACAACTGCCAAAAAACAAAAGGCATATTTACAATAGTATTGTTTTTCCTTTTAACACCCATATCTCAGTTCGGACTGAGTTTATGATATAAGACCCCATACAATAATTTATTTGTTATGTTATTCTGCATCACTTTTTTCATATTATCCTAGCGACAGCCGCCAAAAAACAAAAGGCATATTTACAATAATATTGTTTTTCCTTTTAACACCCATATCTCAGTTCGGACTGAGTTTATGATATAAGACCCCATACAATAATTTATTTGTTACGTTATTCTGCATCACTTTTTTTCATATCGTATCGACAGCCGCCAAGAAACAAAAGGCATATTTACAATAGTAGGTATTGTTTTTCCTTTTAACACCCATATCTCAGTTCGGACTGAGTTTATGATATAAGACCCCATATAATAATTTATTTGCTATGTTATTCTGCATTACTTTTTTCATATCCTATCGACAGCCGCCAAAAAACAAAAGGCATATTTACAATAGTAGGTATTGTTTTTCCTTTTAACACCCATATCTCAGTTCGGACTGAGTTTATGATATAAGACCCCATATAATAATTTATTTGTTATGTTATTCTGCATCACTTTTTTCATATCCTATCGACAACTGCCAAAAAACAAAAGGCATATTTACAATAGTATTGTTTTTCCTTTTATCACCCATATCTCAGTTCGGACTGAGTTTATGATATAAGACCCCATACAATAATTTATTTGTTATGTTATTCTGCATCATTTTTTTCACATCCTATCGACAGCCGCCAAAAAAACAAAAGGCACCACTTTTACGCAATGGCCTTTATTCTTATTTGCCGGGAAACCGGAGATATCTCTAACTACCAAAGTACCTACGTTAGTAAAGTTCTAATATATCACGCGGATATGACAAAGGCTCTAAATTACTGTCATAAGACCAATATTATACGGGGTGGCAGGGACATCGACGCGAAGCCGGTTACCATGGATTCAGTACATGATTCTGAACCCCCCTGCGTTGAAATTTTTCGTCGGTTATTTAAAAAAAAATCATCTGCTCCATACATTTTGACGCGTAGGTATTGCACTTTTACTATGAAACAGCTGTTTTTTTTTTAATAACCGACGAAAAATTTCAACGCAGGGGGGTTCAGAATCATGTACTGAATCCATGGTAACCGGCTTCGCGTCGATATCCCTGCCACCCTGTATAGGTACTTTATCGATATTTATATTCTTAATATCGACTAATGCATACTTTACCGACATATTTCGATAAACCTATTTCAATTTACTAGAAATTGGAGTTAAACTGATCTCTAAAGCAAGAAACAAGTTTATGAAATCTCTTGGGAGAAGTAATTCTAGTTTTATTAAATTCCAGTCCATATTAGCTGTTACATTGTAGCATGCAAAGTTTCGGGTTGCATTGGCAGAAGTGGATAAAACGCTGCACTGTCATATCATGTACAGGGTTAGTGAGAAAGATCGAAGGCCGCAAACGCAGAAATTGGCACGAGGCGTTCATACGTAGCCTACGTGATAATCGGTAACTTCAAACAATTTTAGATCAATCTTATTTCGACAGCTTAATTGTGACTTACTCGAGTGTTATAAAACCTTAGAAAACTACATCAATACACGGTTTTGGTGAACATTATACGAAAATCATTAATATCATACGTATCGGTGGAAAATGTGCTGTTTTCCTTCCTAGCTAGATTCTGCCTCTGCGGCATAACCTCTATTAGAATATCAATGAAATGCTCGTTTAATTAAATCTAGTCATTACTAATCTTTAGAAAAATTATAGAACGAAAAAACTTTTCGAGATGGCCGCCAACCTCTGTTAACGGTGAAAAAGAAACAATTGCCTAATGAGTTTCCACGGAAATTGATTCAAATATAATAGCAATGGCTACCAAATACCTACTTCTAACGATTGTTATTAATTAGTAATATAATTTAGGCAGTGTATAGAGTGCCACCAGTGGCACTCTATCCCTATCGGATAAAGTGCCACTACAGGCACCCTAGTAACACCGCCTCGGCCCGGCTAAAGTACAGCAAGCATTGGATTGTCATTGTCACTTAAGTCACGTCACTTGGTATTTTGTTTGATTGTCGAGGTTAGATCGCTGTAAAACACCACATTCCCAAAACATTACATTCTCTTGTGCCTAAACGGACCCTGGCACTTCGCCGGCCGCTACCGCGGCACCGCTCGCTACGCTCGCTCGGCTCGTGCGTTGTGTGGTCACAGTTCTAACCTAACCTAACCTAAATAACAAGTGACAGTGACAATGCAACGCTCACGGCACCCTAGCCGGGCCGAGGCAGTGACACTAGAGTGCCACAAGAAACTCGCGGCACTCTATACACTTCGTATAATTTATATTATTATAGCTATTAGCAGTTCTTATAAGCACTGCTACCGGTCTTTGGCCCAAATAATTGTTTAAAATTGTGAACCTTTTAAGCCAATAGAAAAGATTTCTTTTGACGGTTAAAATGTAAGTTGCCTAATGACTTTTCTTAATAATACTACCAAAGCCTAACACAATCTATTATAAATTAGTGGTTAATATATTATTAGCTATTAGCAGTTCTACGACATTGCCCCCACTGTGTGGCAAATAATAATGGATTCTAAATGAATCCATTACCGAGACATAAGCTTTCAAACGATTCGACTCACACCGGTAGCAAGTTTAGAAAAGCTAATAGATACGGACTCTAGTTTTTTCGACGGCGCCACAGAACGTAAATAAGTAAATTTATCTATTATTAATTCTGATCCACGGTAGGTAACTCATCAATGTCACGTGGTTATGAATAAATAATTAAAGATTTGTTGAAATTTATAATTAGATAGAAGTTTACTTGTTGGGGTTCTAAAAGAAGAGATAAAAACGAAACAGTTATTACGATTTGCCAAACTCTTTAACGGTTTTCCCACGTCATGCGCCAGATATTACAAAATATAATTCTCAGTCCCCACTTTTCAACATTTTACTTCTTTACCGGGAATATAGTTCAGTTTTTGAAGAAATGGCAGCAGAAGCTGGAAAGTGTCGGCTTGAAAATCAGCAGAACCAAAACTGAACATATGTTCTGCGATTTCGGAGGTCGCTCCAGTTCTGGAGCCATAGCGCTTGATGGCACGCTTCTCCCAGTCTGCTCCGACTTTCGGTATCTCGGTTCACTCGTGCAAAGCGATGGCGAAATAGTAACACTGGATGGATGAAATGGCAGCAGGTCACGGGAACAATCTGCGACTCCCGCATTCCCCTTAAACTTAAGGGGAAGATTTATAAAACAATGGTTAGACCTGCTGTCTTGTATGGATCAGAATGTTGGGCCACAAAAGGGATGAATGAAAGGCAATTGCGTGCAGCTGAGATGAGAATGCTAAGAGGGATGTGTGGTGTAACACGAATGGATAGAGTAGGAAATGAGTACATAAGAGGAAGTCTGAAAGTGGTACCGGTGACCGAAAAGTTGTGCGGAAATCGGTTGTCATGGTATGGGCATGTGATGCGGAGGAATGAGAAAATGTCGTGAAGAAAGTTTTGAGTATGAACGTCGATGGCTATAAGAGTAGGGGACGACCAAAGAAACGATGGATGGACTGTATGAAAGATGATATGGCTAGAAAGGGCGTCACTACCGAGATGACGACTAATAGAGAAGTATGGAAGAAAGGGACATGTTGCGCCGACCCCAAATAAAATTGGGATAAGGGCAGGAGAATGATGAAATGATGATAGTTCAGTTTTCTCATAGTAATGTTTCATGCGGAACTTCGTAGCGCTACGAGCCTACTCGTGCTTGACCGTTTGGATAAGTTTACGCCAAACTATACTTTATACTTATTCACGTGAGTTGATTTTGATAGAGTCCACATTTACATGAAAAATTACTTATCACTTTTATTTTGAATAAATAACCAGTTAACTAATACTGATTTTATTTTTACCTCACACACACACACACACGATTATAGGTAAGTAGGTATTAATAAAGAGACAAAATTAATAAGAGAAAAATGGAGATAATACCTGATTGAGACAATTATATTGCCTGCTAATATAATTTAAATAATGTTAACATAGTAAACAGGTTCCAAATATAAGGATAAAGTCTTAATAGTAGTTATTTCAACAATAAAACGGGGAATACTCAGTTGTTAATAGCGTAAAGATTACCTTCTTGGCACTAGCCAATTACATCAATTAACATTTCTTAGAAACTGCCATTGACATAATTAAAGCGATGATATAATATTGTAGATTAGGAGCTTGTCAAAGACTCTTGTTTAGAAGATAATAACGCCAAGTTCAACCAGACAAAGAAAATGGGCCGAAATACATAATTTAGTATTTGAATACTAACTAAGCCAATAAGTGTTAATCATGCAATATTTGCCTTCTATTGAAATGCGGGTATCTAATTAAGTATCAGGTGAAGTTTACTCAGAAGTCATTGTTTTTTATTATGAGTAATTTACGATACAATATCAAAGTTAGGAATGTATAATACACGAGTATAAATGGTCGAATTTTTGAAACACACCTAGTTTATCATGTTTTCCGTTCATTTAATTTATCTTGTTTGTTAGAGAGATTGGATCCTAATGATTGACTATATCTATTGATCCCATAAAAATACAGGGTGTTATTTTTCGGATTTTAGCTGGCTCGGTTGCCGAGTGTGGGAAGCGAATTTACGAAAATCTTTGAATGCAGATTTGTTTCTTTAAAAAAATAAAGGAAAGTTTCCTTTTAGTAAAATTTGCTATCTTCAGTATTTAGAGTACTTTCCCCCCCAGGTGAGGTTCAAAAATTCCACCCTGTATATTTTTCTATTGATTGCAGTTGAAAATGTTTAAGTAATTCGTTAACAGAGAATTTTACTTTAATTTTAAATATAGAATATGCTACATCAAAAACTCTTTTTTTAAACCTATGACTGGAAAAACCCATGTCAATATTATGAATAAGTAAGTGCTAAGTAGTAAAAACGCTGCAGGCTCGTAAGATTCTACTACTAGTGTGACATTAGACACGTGTGGTCGTAAGGTGCAGTATCTAAAGACTGCAACATTGTAGCGCCCGCTGCGAATAGTTCCTGTCGTCTCTAATAGCACCATACAGTTGACCTCAGTTGACTCTCATAGTGTCCGCACGACATAGCACGACCCATACTACTTTATCACCAGTCTGAGATCATAATTCCTCGAAGAAAATCACCGATCTCTCAATAAAATAACATAATAACCTTTTTCTTTTTAATCACTCACAACAAACGTGATAACTGATAAGATATCAAATATTCTATACTACACAAAACGACAAAAAGGTATACTCCGTCTGAATGACAGGGGGACATCCATATTGTCAAGTGATAATGCGTCTAACCCATTTCAACCTTGAAGAACTCGTTATGCTAAAACATAATATCACGACCGAAAATAAAACTTAATCCATTCAAAGAGCAATATTGAGAAATTTAAAAATTAACCGCTAATGTCACACTTGATAAGTCTTTTTTGAAACAACAAGTCTGGTTGTGATCGGTCGTAGTAAAAATACAACCGCAAAACAAGTTGAGGAAATCTAAATGTAAGTATTTATAATACGTGCTATACGATACTATGTAAATATCGATTTGTTGACTAGGTAACTAGATATTACAACTGTCTACACTCCCTAAAAGAAAGCTCTACATTGAAAGTGGAACAGATTTTGTAACAAACGTTAAACCAAGGGAAAATTATCTTTAGCATTATGCCAAATGGGCAACTTAAAACATTTTGTGCTCTTATTATAACACTAGCTGCTTCCCGCGGTTTCACCCGCATATATGTTTAGATTCCGTGGGAATATCGGGATAAAAAGTATTCTAAGTCCTAATCTAATTAATTGTCTACCTATGTGCCAAATTTCATCCAATTCCGTTCAGCTGTTTTAGCATGAAACCGTAACAAACAAACATACAAACTCACTTTCGCATTTATAATATTATATATGTATTATATAATTATATTGTTAGTTTAAATAATATTAGTTCAGATACCTTAAGACGAAAGATTTTTATGGCCATAATATGGCCAGTAAAACAGTTGCGATTGACCATGGAAGGACCTGCTTACAGGGAATGACATAGTTATTGAAAGATTGAGGAAAACTCAGAATAAGTAGAGTACGTTTTCGCGAACCTGACAATATACATCGACGACTACTCGTGGAGTCGTCAACGAGGGAAACAAGTTATCGTGGTGGTCGTAGACGATAAGTTACAAACTACTGTTTATGCACACTTTGACATTTAGCTCTAGAACAATACTGTTGTAAATGATATGCTAAACTGTTCCTCAGTGGTAACGTTTTCCAAGCGTGTTTAGCTCAGGTCATTAAAATGATGATAAAATTTTCACCGTAGACGGAAAATCGTGTGAGCCTAATATGTTGCTATATAACGTAGTACTGGCTGATCAAAAAATAATAATAATCGGTTCATATTTTATCATCATCATCATCACCCTATTAATGTTCCCACTGCTGGGACACAGGCCTCCTCTCTACGAGAGGCAGTGGGCCGTAATCTAATACGCGGGCCCAGTGCGGGTTGGTAGATATCACAATGTCTTCGAATTTTTTGGTTCTAAGACATGCCGGTTTCCTCACGATGTTTTCCTTCACCGTTTTGAGAGCAGTGGTAATGAAATTATTTACACAAAGTAAAGCGCCTGCTTGGGTTCGAACCCACGACCTACAACTCGTAAGTCGGGGCCGTTACCACTGGGCCACCACTGCTCCCTATTTTATATATACTAATAATAAAGCAGAAGTTCTTTTGTATGTTTGAACGCGCTAATCTCTGGAACTACAGGTCGGATTTGAAAAACTCTTTTTGCATTTGATAGCCCAATTTTTGAGGAAGGTTACAGGCTATTTATCATCACGCTAGGACCGATAGGCGCCGAGCAAAAAGAAAAATAACCGATTATCATTAATTTTTGATCCGCCTAGTATTATAGCTTTTATTGATTGATCCTACCTCAACCACAAAAGATGAGACCACTTAGGAATGCATTAAGGCATGCTTTAAATTGGTGTTACAGGTCAGGTCACTCCGTTAGCGAAAACGATCGTGAAGATAAGATCTACACATTGAATAACAAAGTGTTGTAACTCAATGTACTCTAATTCATACGGTAATCTGTATCAACAATAGCAAGTACCAACGGTATCACTTAATGACGAAAACATGTACCGTACGTCTGGACAGGTTGGTTCCGCAGAGATCAGATAATAAGATAAAGACGGAAGCTGATAAATGAAACGGTTAAACACAGAACTGCTCATGAACACATCTCTAAAGTTAAGTTGAATCTATAAGCCTGTCTTAAACAAGGTAGTAAAACGTAGTAAGTCAAAATTACACAGTTTTCTCTAAACGGATCGAAAGGATGTAAGAATTGCAATTTTCATGTTTACCCGCCAGCACTTGCTCTTGTTTTATAGAGTTACTTGTCTGTCACTTGTTACTTTCTAATGATGTAACGGGCAAACGAAATCGTAGCGTTCCGTCGGCCTTAATAGTTTTAATTGTGAAACCCAGCATGAGACTTTATCATTTATTTAAATTATGTGGTTGAATCGAACGGTGGCTTGAGTCTATAGGACCGGTTCGCGCACAAATGAGTATGGCACACACACACACACACCTGACTCGTTGTTGCTACACGGCCGAGGTCCAAACCTCCTCAGAACCTGCGTGGATCTGTCTTGCTGAGACAAAGCCTGCGAAGGGCTTCTAACTACTTCACGTCAAGTTGTTCACTCGTTACACTCTACGAATATAATTGGTAGCGTTTGTTTATTTTGTTTTTGTGTTTGGATAGTTAACTGTGGATTTGGATAGACGGACTGATTGGTTTAACAGTTATTGAACATGAGAAATAAACAAAAATATTCGTAATTTTTTCTGCATTGATATTTATTACACTTAGGGCCTGTTTCACCACCTACGATTAAGTTCCTATTAACTTACTTGGCAGATAATTTCATACAATTTCTGTTCCATTTTTGAATTTATTCGGTAAGTAGTGGCTATTCGGACATCGTGGAATAGGCCCTTAGTTTTATCCCTAGACCCTATCAGTTATTATTTCCAGTTAAAATGTAACCAATTATGTACTATAACAATTGAATACAACTTATAGCATTGTGTACATAGTAGTATAATTGTCTGCGTAAAAGAGGAGGCGTCAATAGAACCACCGAAGCGTGAACGTGAAGGCCTTCTGTCTCCACGGTCTGCTGCTTGCCAATCCTACTCTGACGTTTGGTTACTTACGACTACGTGCTATAATCACATTTCACAGTTGAAACTAGTAAATTATTACTTTACTTTAAAGAAATATTAAGGATTACTTATTCAATTTTATTCAACTGAAATTGCACTTCAAAATACAAAAGAGGTTATTTACCAAATAGTTTGGAAAATCCAAAAGTGCACTCCACATACTTATCACTCATTCATAAACGAAAAAGAAATTCAAAACATAGTGTAAAAATGAACAATTTATCACTTTTCATGAAGTCGTAATGTCAACGACTGACAATAGTTATTTGTTATACAAGAGTGCAAAGTTGCTTTTTAACCGCGTGTTCAATTTTGATGACCGAGCAAGCGAAGGATTCTAAAATTGAATCACGAGCGCAGCGAGTGATTCAAAATTAGAAGCCTGAGCGTTAGCGAGGGAATCAAAAGAGCACGAGGTGAAAAATCTTTGCACTCGAGTGCAACACGTAACTTTTCATTCCACCTCAGCGAGGAAATGACTAAATGCAAAAAAAAAAACGTTTACAATCACAAGATAGGTACACTTTTATTTCAGTTTAGGTATTAATTACTACATTATAACAGGTAAGTATTACAGAATAATCTTTAAACGTTTTCTGAGAAAGTTTTGGCTCCTTTTGCTAGTCGCCACGTGTTGAACATATCGTACTGTTTTAAATACTTCTCGCGTGATTGTTGAGGGAGAAAGCTCATTTGCGCATTATTAACAGTTTCAGTCAATTCTGTTGGCGTCAAGCAAACTTCCTCGTCGCTAGAATCACTCATTTTAGTTTTTTCACTTGTTTTCAAGTTTCTTGTTTTTAATAAAAGGTTTAACAATGACGTGAAAAAATGCCGCGTAAAGAACCGCGTACAAAGCAAATTGAAAAAAGAACACCAAGAAGGTTCCGAGTCTGAGTTTTTAAAAAAATTAAAAAAAAGTTGTATGATATATTCGGCACCATAGAGGTAGCAGTAAATAGGTTTAATGTTTTTTTTAATTCACAAACTTAGTGCACACGATGTTCTAAATTCAATTTACTTTATCCTCTAGACAATAAAAACGGCTTTTCCACTCAGATATTGAAGATTAAAAATACTCTTTCCGAGATGGTGGGATGAAAAGATATTTACTTGGCGGTTGCTAGGCAACTTACTCAAAGGTTGGAAATATTTAGTTAAAGATATTATATTTTAGTTAGTATTTTATTAATTATAATTAAACTACTTTGAATAAAAGAGCCATTTTCAATAGGGTTCCTTCTACGGCTGAAACGAATGTACAAAAAAAAAATTGACTCAATTAATTGATTTTATCGCAAGCTACAATGTTTTCAGGGTTCATAAATTGACGGACAGGATTTTTTTTTTCAACTTTTTTTTATGCTGTTTCCATTTCTGCTGCATTAAATCAATTGTTAAAAAGTACGGTATTAATCTCCATTTAATCATCTATACAATGGTATATAAATTAAGTAGGTTCTGTGTACTACCAGGAGTGTAACAATAAAAACAGTTACAGAAATGGGGCAAAAAAATTTTTTCGATCGTAGAGCACACTCTAATGCTTCGCATTACGAGTCGTGCAATAAATAGGAAGAACTCACTCAACATACAAACTTTTATCAGCTACCTATATTATACAAGGTCCCATTAAAATAGATGGACTTTTAACACAGCGTTCAGTACATACGTCTAACTAAAATAATAAATGGCATTGGGTAACCAACATTTTTGGTGTATTTTCGTTATTAGCTGGTTTATTTTTCTTGTAAGTATCTTAAGCGTTTTTCTTATATATTTTTTTTACCATTGTCCTTATATTGGTGGTCTGAATGATTTCTAAAAGTTGGTCCTTCTATTTTAATGGGACCTTATTTCGCAAATTCATTCAAATGTTTGGTATAATAAAATAATATTATTTCCTTAGCAACAACCAACAGATGTCCATGAATACATATGGAGGGTAGGTACTCCTACCATTTAAGTAGTACGCAGTTTCCTATAATTATGTACCTACTTTTACATGTATAAATTAAACGGTAAACAATTATTGTTTTGCCTGTAAACTCAGAATCAACAACAATAGCGCCTGAAACTTGAAATTTTGTTGTAGGTAAAATCTATTTGACCCATTCTTTTCCTGTTGAACCCGCTGAGCCATGTTTGTATAAATAAATACTTAGTTTTCTTTTCTTTTTATGGATATCTGTGATTTACTATGTAGTAAGTACAAGCAAGCCAAGAAACTTACTTATATCTAGATCAGCCATTTATTTCCACGGTTTTTTGCTAGCAATTTTTTTTTTGTTTTTTCTTTGGCGACGGAGCCGATGTTGACTATTCTGCCAACGTCTGTAGGCAAGACGCTCGCTGGCAGAATAGTCGACATCGGCTCTGTCGTACCAGGTACTCAGTTGTGCCATGACAAGACCGAACGTTCCTTCGATGCAAAGAGCTCAACTGTCACGTAAACTCATTAAAGTTCGTTAGCCATTAAAATTATATTTTGTCTCATCAGTGACAGTTGAATGGACTAGCTACCAAACCCTACCAACCTGCTGACAGGCTTATCTTTTACCGTGACACTATTTGGTCATAATCATAGTTACTTTTAAAATAACAAATTTTCCCGTAATGATGCCAACATGAGAGAAGAAGATCCTATGGCTTTTCTAAGATAGGGTTAAAAATAAGGAGACAAGGAAAACCACAAAGGTGTCATGTGTCTGTATTTACATGCATATGTGCATGAATGGAAGCAAAACTATATAACATGTAGATAGCTAAATATAGACTACTTGTTATGTTTTTAAATTTAGACGTAAGGAATAAACTAGTGGAACAAAAAAATTAAGAACTTTAAGAAAAAATTAAGTTTTTTTTTTCACCTATTGCGTTTTAGAACATATCATCATTCTCCTGCCCTTATCCCAATTTTATTTGGGGTCGGCGCAACATGATTTTAGTCGTCATCTCAGTAGTTACCCCCTTTCTAGCCATATCATCTTTCACACAGTCCATCCATCGTTTCTTTGGTCGTCCCCTACTCTTATAGCCATCGACATTCATACTCAAAACTTTCTTCACGACATTTTCCTCATTCCTCCGCATCACATGCCCCATACCATGACAACCGATTTCCGCACAACTTTTCGGTCACCGGTGCCACTTTCAGACTTCCTCTTATGTACTCATCTCTTACTCTATCCATTCGTGTAACACCACACATCCCTCTTAGCATTCTCATCTCAACTGCATGCAATTGTCTTTCATTCATCCCTTTGGTGGCCCAACATTCTGATCCATACAAGACAGCATACTGGGAGGGAGCATAAACTTTCCTCTTGAATCACTCTATCTATTAAAAAAAACCGCATCAAAATCCGTTGCGTAGTTTTAAACATCTAGGCATACATAGGGACAGACAGACGGGAAGCGACTTTGTTTTATACTATGTAGTGATAGTGATGATTTCCATACAGTAATATTGCCAAATTAATCAAAACAGCAAAATATTGGACATCTATTTACGACGTTGCCCACTTTCAGAACGCACGGTGTTAAGAGGAGCTTAAGGCCACCGAACTGAATTACTTTTACTATGGGTTGGGACCAACTTTGAAATAGCGAAAAGAAAATCTGCTGTTCCATACTAAAGACTTACTGTTCTAAAATGTATGGAAAAGCTGTTTTCTGTTCGCGATTTCAAAGTTGGTCCCTTCATAAAATTTATTCAGTTCGATGGTCTAAAGCACCTCTTAAAGTTTCTAAAGTAACGTTTTTAACACCTTATAAAATAATCTTAGCTTTTCCTCACTATAACCTATTGAGACAACAAGTCTCAGCTGACTATACCTACCTATAATGAAAAGCTACTGAAAGATCATACATCTTTTATTAGAAGTTTATAGATTCATTAGTTGCGGGTATTTTCATAACAATGGTGCGTCACAATCACAAATGAGTTTTTATTAGAGAATAGAAGAATGCGTTATTGATATTAGCGATGGCAGATGTTACTCGCACTCTTGACATCTTTAAGCCTTTGTCATCTGGAAATCTTCATGGATACCGACTGACTGGGCAAAGCGGAAGGCTATAGATGAAGAGACTTATACTAACTTTTGACAAATCAAACGTCGTCATCACAAAGATTTCCATGGGTGCTATAATGCCTGGTGCTACGCCTGAGCAAGCCCCAGGAGGAGATTTCCCTACATTAGCTATGTGATGTACAACAGTACCCACACACGTTCAGTGCCGGGAACCCTCCTGGAGGGTTCACTCAAGTCGGGGATATGGGATGCCCGGAGCCCTCGCGGAGGACGCGGAGGAGCGAATTCGGCAATATAAACTGAGAAACTAAAATCAGTTTATATTTTAACAAGATTTCAATTTTAATGCCGGTGACACTCCTCGAGGGTTAACTTTAGCGCAAACGTAATGCCGGTGCCCCTCCTGGATTCAACTTGCAACATGTAAGGCGGCATGGCGTATGACTTATGAGCTCTATGAAAATGGGTGGAGTCGAAAGTGTTAACAATGCGAGCTGTGTAATCCCCATATCTACGATAATCCCTTATTAGATGGCAATAAAAACCAACTTCCAAAAAAAACACTACAAAGTGAAAAATAACTTTAATTTCGGAAGTCGGTGTCTCTGGTTTTGAATTTTTTTTTTGCCACCGACTTCCGAAATTAAAATTATTTTTCACTTTGTTGAAATCGGTCTAGAAATGACGGAGAAATCGGTGAACATAAAAAAAAAACATACATAAAGTCGAACATAGAACCTCCTCCTTTTCGGAAGTCGGTTAAAAAGGGATGTGCCATTGTGTCCTCATTTCACTCATACCTACCTGCGCACCTGTTGCAATTGATTCTCCTACGCCGTTATTAAAACAATTGGATAAATTAAATACGTGCAATTTTCCTGCCTAGGTATTAATAGATTTACCTATCACACGACCTAGGGTATTTTAAATACACAATGCTCTTGAGGAATCATTGTTTATATTAACACCAATTGATTAATAGTAGATTGTTATACAAGGGTCGAAAAGAATCAATTCCCATACGAGGTATTTAGACATCGAGGCTACGAGTATAGTCCGAGTAGGAATTGATGTCTTTCACCCATGTTAAACACTCTACTTTTCATTTCGAATATAAGGAAAGTAAAAAATTGGTATTTCTAAAATATTTATTGATATTAATAACATGAGTACCTAGTACCTATTTAAAATTAACTGAGAAGTTAGAACAATTTGTGTTTTTTTTTTTAAATGGAACTCATCGCGTCTCCTACTCGCGGGCCGTCCCGCGTATTAGGTTTTTTTTTATTCACACTAGCTGTTTATACACTCACAAGACCGCAGCCTTTTTATTTTTATTCTATTCAATATTTTTCATGGTAATAAGTTTAGTAGCCAACTACCTAACCAAAAGTTCTATTTTTAAAATTCATTCCCGCCCTTGAGAGGGAAGCAATTACTATGAGTCTTTCCCGCCCTAGAGAGGGAAGCAGCGTTTTCCACCCGCTACTCGGATCAAACAAACACTACTTTCCGAGCATGAGAAATAAAAAATATTTAAAGGTGCGTGGTGGAGAGCTACCTGACCATTACAGTGAGGTAATTACGTAACACACTAACAGTAGCTTTCATTTTGACAGTTGAACAACATTCATTGCGTTATTTACATTGTTGAGCAGACCAATTTATGGAACTAATGAAGCAATGGGTTAGCAATATCCTTCAAAATCGTTCAGTTTGTGATTACAAGTGTGTTATAGGGGGGCTTTCTTTGGTAAAAATAGATATATAAAAAAAACATTACAAATTGTTTTAACTTTCTTCTATAGTTATTTGTGTAGCATTGGGTATTTACCAAGTTTTGTAATTTTATTTTTTTGGCTGAGAAATCATCCCCTTGGGATCACCCACCTGTGTTTCCTTCAGTTGCCTGTATGTTGCCAGGGGCCATGGTATCCCTGTCGGACTTTCCCGCAATTTACCAAGTTCAACTTAAAATATGATCACTTGGAAATGTAGTAAGTACCTGTACTTAGTATCTGTTTTCCTTTAATTTTCTTAAAGATAATTCCAATGATTTACATTCTGAAATACATTCTACATGCCTACATATCTGAAATACATTTCACTTCATCTAGGAAAATGTTAAGCATCACTAAATCAATCATTAAGCTAATTGGTAAATGAGGAATGAGTATGTCTTGAAATGGATGTTATTTTCACGAAGAGGAGCGGCTCCATTAACTTAAAAACCGCCAATAACTTGGTCATAGAAAGCACATCTTTACTCTTCGAAGAACATGCAATTCTTGTCCTAGGAATCATAATTATCTGGACTCAGGCTCAGGAATCCTTATAAGACTGAAGGAATTATTTTGGCTAAATATACACTTGTTTAGTATGCCAAGTTTTAAGACAAAGACAAAATAAACGATGGATGGACTGTCTGAAGAATGATATAGCTAGATAGGGGGAGTCGACGAGATGTCGACTAATAGAGAAGTATTGCAAGCAATGCTCAAAACGGTAAAGGAAAACATCGTGAGGAAACCGGCATGTCTTAGAACCAAAAACTCGAAGACATATGACATCTACCAACCCGCACTGGACCAGCGTGGTAGATTACAGCCCACTCCCACTCCCTCTCACAGAGAGGACGCCTGTGTCCCAGCAGTGGGAACATTAATAGCCTGATTATGTATGTATGTTATGTATATTAAAAACAGCTATGAGAACGACGAATTCACCTCGGATGACTTCTACAACTTCTAAAAACCAGTTGATACCACATATATCCACATTATTTCACAGCTATCATGCACATGTCATGTGCAGCGCATATTCTAGTTCACGACACATCCAAAACTAGACGAGATAGAATAATTATCATATTGTGTGTATTTGTAGCGGTCAGCACCGTTAGTTAGTTTAAATACCATTTTTATTTAACAACTAACGAATGTGACAGAATGAAATGTCAAACGAGAAATAATTATGTAAGAGGTTATGAAAATGTGCGTGTATATTGTCTACATATTCTAGTATTCTACAGGCATCTCATCGTAAAGATAGGACTGCCAATACGTATGTCTGTATGTATTAAACGATACCAGAACAAAGTTTAGATGAACAACCCAAGAATTTCGATCAATCTATGTAGTTAGGTACTATTGGTAGAAATGGAAGACCGTTTGTCAAATGGACATGCAAATGCATGTAGAGCATTTATTTATATCAACATTTCTCGTTTTCCTGTTATTCATTGAAATTGTGTTTCTATGAATTGTTGTTTACGTCTTGTTGTATCCTATAAACAATACTCCTGTACTTCCTGTCGATACGTGAAGGTACGTCATTCCAAGTTGCTCTGATAGCAGCTTTACCAAAAACGTCACCAGTTATATTGGCTACTAGTGGTTTAATTAGAACAAGGTAATAATTTACATACTCGTATCTAATAACTTATGTATTATCAATACAAATGGACATTGGATCTTCTCAGAATTTGTTTGCGCACGTATACATTATACCTACGTAATAAATGTTTCTATATCGTGTTTAGTTGTGGTAGACTTAATTATGTTTTAATATGTTGAACTGTTTTTAAAATCTAAATATTCGTATTGTTTTTGTTTGTTAAATAGACAAGTTAATATCCAGTACCTATTACTATTAAATGTACCCAGAGGTTGATTGGCACCATACGGTAGAAGAAGCCCAATTAATCTGATCGCATTTACTTATTTCAGTTCTTTCTACTACTAGGGTACTAACGCTACAGGATACCATTAACTTGACTAAGAGTTACGAGTACATCCAATGGATAAACTCACCTATTCAGCGAGCAAATTGGACTGTCCGAAAACTTATTTACTTGGTAAGCAGTAAACAATAAGCTTAAATAGCATTGAATGTAAATAGTGTAAACAATGTGTGATATGTAGGTGTTGACATACGTAGGTCATCGCACGTTGTGCAGCAGTTGAGCGCGCTGGGGCGGCGGCGGCGGCTCGCAGGCGCCGGCGGCTGCCAGGTCGCGGGGCTCACTACTCAGCCGAGAGGCGCGGGCGCAGATCGAAAGTTCGACGCGAGATCGAGCGCGCATATGTAAATATCGGCACATTTACAAGCGAAAGGGTTCACCAGAGCGGCGCACTAACGCAGCGTTGCGCGGGAACCAGTCCGGTGAGATTCCTACGGCGTCCGATAGAAAAATGTCGAATGAGCTTCAGGTCCATCACTCGGTGCGGGTGTGTGGTACGGAACGCGGCCGCCACTCGACTGCCGCCCTCCTCTCACCGCCACTGCTGGTATATTTATCGCTTAATTATTGAACTCGTCTGTGTAACAATTATGAAGCAGCTCGGCGAGTGGCAGGCTGCGCGCTGGCGAGGGCGTGCGGCGCTACCGCGTCTGCGCCGGCGCGTTGCGTCACAGCCGCACAGCGCCGCCGCCGCACGCGCAGCCTTCAGATTTTATCTCAGCCAGCCGACAGCCAATCCGCTGCTCACCTGTTATAATCATTTTAAACATTAACCTCCAACTTACATCATTTAGCGATATCTTCCTGTCTTCTGTTTCCGCGGTAGGTATATCATCTTAATTACTGTATGACTACATTATGCATTACAATACAAACAAACAGGTACAGTCAGCAACAAAAGTTGATTAACAGTTCAATGTTTTAAATCTATTGTTGAGGAAAATATTTAACTTTAATGGAAACATCATCATCAGCCTATTAATGTTCCCACTGCTGGGACACAGGCCTCCTCTCTATGAGAGGGAGTGGGCTGTAATCTACCGCGTGGTAATGGAAACATAAGTAGGTCTAATTTAAAGAAAATTTACTCTAAGCTATTTTAATGTATACGAAAAGCTGTACCTATAGCAAAGCAATTTATCGAATTGATTTGTGACTTTTTTGACAGTGGTGCCGTTTCTCTTGTCACATGCCTCTAACTGTGCGTTTGCACTGGCGAAACATCACGACAAAACATGTTGAAATCTCTAGTTACTGTCAAACATTGTATGGAAAATTGACAGAAAATAGAGATCCCAACATGTTTTGTTGGGAATGTTTCGCCAGTGCAAACACACAGTAAACTATACTAAAAATCACCAAAATGTTTAGTCCTGTGATCCTGTCAATCGAGGATTTCCCATTCTGAAGTGACACAACTTAACCATATTTTAGTTTGACAGCACTAAGATTGCACTGAGGTAATAGTATAATGTTTAGTGAAAATGGGAATTGAGCTATTCTGAATTTGACGTTTTCACCTAAAATTTTGATTGTAAAAACCAAACCTGACTGAAAATGAAATCTGACTATTTTTAAATCGCAATTAAAAAGGTGTGGAAAAAAATTTGTTGTCATGAACTAAAATTCACACCAATACCTACCTCGACTTCAGGTGCAAAAACAGTAGGTACCCACTTAATGTATCTTTTTTTCTTTTGCTTATATCTCGAAAATGGTGTGTCCTATCGCAAAGGTGGTGTCTCCTAAGCTTCTATTTATAGCTATGTAGGTAAGTATACCATGTTTTACGCAAATAAATTATCTTATCTGAATGAATCATGAAAATTTCGACCCCTTTTATAAAACCCATAAACACCTATAACTCAACATGTACCTAGGTAATAATTTTTCATATTTTCCATACAAAAAGTGAAAAATTCCATGTTACTTAAATCACGCCGAGGCCGCCTCATGCGGTGCAGGGGTGCTAACAATTAGGTAGGTAGGTACCTGCCTGAAGCTCCTGAACGTGTTTATAGAAACTTACAAATTGATCAATCGTTTGTATCAGAAATTGCGGATTAACAAAGTGATTTTCTTGTTAAAACGCGTTATTTTGTTACGACAGGTAGGTGACAATATGGGCCACCTGCTGACGGAATCCATCCAAACCTCTAAACTACTGAAACGACGGGCGGGCCACTCCATTAAATACCTACTTATTAAATTAATCAACAACGTCGCGCTTAAGGTTGATCTAAAACTAGTTTATATGCGAATCAGAGAAACAGGTAATTAATTTATTGAATAATTTAAAAAAAAATCTTTACACGGCCACACTACACACCTGTCAATAAACCGCAACCATACGACGACGGGACTGCCGGAGCGAAAATCTTGGGTTCCATCCCGGGTGCGAGCTACGTGTTACCTATTTGGTTTTGTTCATTAGGAATTTCTTGGTAGATAGTGTAGGTAGCTTATGTGCATTACGAACTCCCTCAACTAAGTAATCCGATGAGATCCGAAGTGGAACTGTGATGGTTGGTGGCAAGCCTCACGAAGTTCTGCTCTACGCTGAAAGCATAGAAACTAGCTCAGCTTCAGACGATAATTAATTGAAAGAATTTTTTTGAATTACTTTATTAGATTCTGTAAAGCCAAAATCAATATTTTTAGAACATTTCAAATGTAACTTTTTTTCGTTTTTGTAAGACTATCAAGAATATCATTCATCAAAAAGTCATCTGTCATGGCTGTCACTGTCAATGTCATAACAAAGTCCAATTTGAAAACTTCCAATTTCGTCAAGTTCAGGGACATTTCCGAAAAAATGTAGGAGTTAACAAAGAGAGTGTTATTTTTCGCATTATCCAATGCGCAAATTTCAAATAAAATAGATAAATGTGTTTCTGTACTAAGTAAATTCATCCAAAATGTACTGCAGAACTAAAATATGGTTAGTTTTATTTGTGTTGTGAGCTTACCTATAACATCTACTGTATTCAAATGGATGGTTTTTACTAAACTATCAAAAGCACTCTTAATTCATAACGTTACTATGTGCGGTCTTATGAAATGTTACATTATAGTATATGAATAAATGTATTATGTTACAGTAGTGGGTGTACCAGTGGTCTGGTATGCAGATTTTTAAGTTCTGCAGAAGTGTCTACTGCCCTGCGTCCCTTTTACTTCAGCGTTCATCCCGATCTGTTTGGAAAATATCCTATACAAAGAGTAAGTCTGCTAAACATTCAAGTCATACATACATAGTTTTCCACGGCCAACTGAAACTAACAGACAATCCTAGCCTATGTCACTATATAGAAACATGGCATTTGGTAGATTTATTGTTAAAAGCTCTAAAAATAATTTTTCGAAGTTACATAAGGAAGAGAAGGATAAGTAAAAAATCTAAGTTTAAACAGAAATAAAATAAAATAAAATACTAAACCATAATAAACAAAAAAGACTATTAATCCACATGATTTATGAAACCTACATTTCAAATTACTTATTTAAATAAAATGTATTTCAGAAAATCAATGAACATTCTCTGCAGCAGCTGAGCGCACTCATAGAAGCCCAACAATCCAGCAGAAGAATGTCTGTTCCTCCATTATCATTTTATGTGCGACAAAAGGATATGCCTGATGGTAATCTTTCTTTTTACACTTAGGGCTGTATTACAGATTCTCACTCAAGACACTAGCATTACTTAACACCAGTTTCAACCAATCAAAAGGCTTTAAATGAGTTGTAAGTAAAGCTTGAGTTTTGAGTAAGGCTCTGTAATACGGGCCAAACTCTAATTTTCAACCAAACTGTTACTTATTTGTTATATTTTAAACCTGTGATTTTCCCACTACAAGCAATAAACGTACAAGCTTTTTTCATTTCATTAAAAAATTACTGTGCAACATTTTGACTTTGTGTCAGACCATTTTAATTTTGTGTTATAGTTGTATTCTTAAATTAATAACTAAATGATTTCTTGTATATTTTCAGGTGAATTTAAGCTCATAAAGATTCAGTTAAACAGCAGTAATGTGAGAGAGACAGTAGTCAAAGTTCTGAATGCCTGTGCTATCTCTACCAAGTACATTGATAAGATACCTGACAGAAAAAAAATATCTAACCCTAGGTAAGAATGTTTTGCTTGTCCACAACATGTAATCTTTTATCTAATCATGTATTTGTGAATCTGTTAACACTCACTAAAGTGGCTTAAATTTTAAATCTGACTGACAGTAAGCAAGAAACTATGATAAGATATTTATATAAAATTATAACTATCTTTAACAACAAAACATTTATCAAAAACTAACCTAAATCTCACACAACTTTACACATTATAACACCTGCATTCTCATTTAAAAATCGCTACAAATTCCATACAACTACATAAAAAAACAATAACATACAACAAGAAGTGAAAACAATTTTCAACAAATGACTGCACGCAGACAATATTAGTTGAGGGAGCACAACTATTTAATAATTTACCGGAGTATATAAAGAAGTGTGATGGTATGAGTATAAACATATTTAAAACAAAACTTAAGAAACATGTATGTACCCTGTAACATCACCAAGACTGCAAAGGCAAATATAATAATTATAATAGAACTAAGCACTTTGTATCTCATTTTAAGTGAAATGTTTTCTAAGTTCTTATGAGAATTAAATTTTATTCTTATCAGATTCAGCTCCCCTGCAAACATTTACTTCCATAAAAATAGCAGTAATTCTGTTTAATCTCATAGCACCAGTTTTAAATTGCCGTTTTCATTCATACTTTTATAATTTACAGCAAAACAGGTTTCGGAAAAGGTGGAATATATGATTTTACATATGAAGAATATGAAAAAGAGTTTGATGTATCTGAAATTAAGAGGAAAGTGGTGGAGAAAAAGGCCTTTGCTAATATTGTGTAAGTTATGTCTATTCCATATTCAATCCTTGTTTCAAACTGATGTAATTTCCACTTAAACAAAAGAAACTTTATGGAAGTGTAAATTAAGTTGATTTTTACAATATATGTTGAAGTTCTAGCGCAAACTGAGGGGTAATTCCCGTAATTTTTAAGAACATTCGCATTCGCATCTTATTCGCAATCTGTCAAAAACATTACCCTCCTTCTGGGGCAGTCGGGTAAAAATACAATCTAGTTACCAACATTTTTGACAAGTTTGATAGATTGCGACTTGAAAATGTAAACGTTTTTATGTACTAGAATTTGCCTTCTGATCTTATTGTGTGGGAGTTAAAATAATTTTCCAAAAACACATATTATTTGTTTACATTTTCGGAAACTAAATAGGGAAAGTAAACTGTACCATTTTACAGAGGTTTGGCCTATAAATTCGTTCAGAATGGCAAGTTAAAGTTTGGGAACTTCCATATGCTTTTAACCAAATTTTGATCACTAATTTTTGGGGTTAAAAGTTGCTAAACAACATCCCCAGATTCATGGACTATGTTAATATTCAGTGGGTACAGGCAACCTTTTTATAGTTATGATTCAAATATGCTCCCTGGGATACACCAGCCTATCACCCCAAGGGTTACATAGTGGTATTGTTAGCAATAGTGTGTATAACTGCAAGAACTTGAGGTTCTTGCAATAAACCGTTTTTTAAGTAATGTTAACTAATGTAGACCAGGAAAATGCTAGAAGGTATTTATTTGTGTAATATTGCAGGGAATGGGTATTTGCCAACAGCAGTGATGCAAAGAACAAATATGAGTCAGCATCTGCAATAAGGGACCAAGTGCGCTCATTGATTGATCGCCTTTGCATAACTTATGGTATTAAACAAGTTGGTACACTACATTATAAACATTCAATAATCATACACATTCATTGACGTTGCTTTGACATTAAAAGCCTGCTTTACAACATCAACATTTACCCTGTTGCGACAAAAATAAAAGTCAGTAAAAGACCGCCTTTTTCTACCGCCTCTGGATAAGTTCTGGTTAAATTATCTAATAAATAATTTCATACAGACCTGTTCCAATATTTGATGTGTAACATCTTTCCTCTCGTTTTCCTGCAATCTGTGGGAGTGATTTTGTGAAAAGAGACGGAAGTGTGTAACAGGAAGTCGGGGAAGCGCGCGCTATTTCATTTGACCAATAAGCGCGCGGTGCATGAGTTTGCCGTCAGATGGTACCAACCCATTTTCCGAGAGGTTGGTACTGTCAGCTAAGATGTCAGTCAGATGTTATACATCATAGCCGACTACTTTATGACTCGCTCCTTTTTTAAATCTAGATAGTGAAATCTATACACTTGTGAAACAGGCCATAATTGTTTTTTGTCAAACAATATTATTATTGATTATTATCCACATACAGCTTACCATAAACACAATGGAATTATCTGAAATGAGATTGAAATCTGCATGAGATGCATTTAAAATATATTGATTAACTGATATAACTATAATTACATTTATTTATTATGTGGCTATAGGTGAAATACGACAGTTGTTGGAATATGAGCCATATAAGAGGGGCCTTGCAGAGTTTAGCTGCCTTAGCTTCACAGCACCCTAATGTTATGACTAATTTAGAAGGTTAGTATCCTAACTAATATTATAAATGCGAAAGTGAGTTTGATTGTTTCGCTTTCACGCTAAAACGTCTGATCGGATTTTGAAACCGTGGGCACGGGTACGGAACCCTAAAATGAAATGCTGTTCGTTCGTAAGCGCATTTAACTTGAGAACGGCTAGACCGATTTGGCTATTTATTGTTTTAAAATGTTCATAAAGAAAACTCCGGAAAGAAAAAATGAAAAAAAATCCGGGAAAATTAGTACATTTTGTATGAATGATTGTTTGGGCAGGAAAACGTCGGTCGGGTCAGCTAGTTATGTAATAAATAATTTATTCTTATTGCTTTAGACTCAAAATCAATAAGAAAGTGAGTTTCCTGATGCTGTTTCTCTAAAGTTTAGAGAAACAGCATCAAGAAACTCAGCCTATCACACTAGGCACAATAGGCTTCTCGCAATTTGCGACGCAAGACACAACACCCAGTTCTCCGCCTTCCGCGTCAAATCGATTCCAACAATTTTTTTGGGTCTTCGTTTATACATATAACTGAGAGGAGTGGCACGCTACGTTTTCCGATTAACTGTCTCCTCTGAAGGACTCGTCTGTTCCAACGGCCATTCATCCTACAACGTGAAATACTTAAATTATACAATCACTAGCTGCGTCCCGCGGTTTCTCCCGCATAAGTCTCGATCCCGTGGGAATATCGGGATAAAAAGTATCCTATGTCCTTCTCTAGGTCATGGTCTACCCATGTGCCAAATTTCATCCAAATCCGTTCAGCCGTTTTAGCGTGAAAGCGTGACAAACAAACAAACTCACTTTCGCATTTATAATATTAAATTAATAATATAGTTACGATTATTTGAGATGTATCTTGTGTTTCACACTTGGTATTAGTGCTTATGAAGTATAGTAATAATTTTTGCTTTTTAACAATTTCAGGCAGAACCATAGCGCTGGGGCAGTTTACTGGAGTCAGTCTAGATGGCGACGTGTTCCTCAGTATCATGGACGTGCGAAATGAATGGATATCGGTGAGCATACTACATGGTTGAGTATCAACTTGAACTATATTTACCAATCAATAGACAAGCTAGTAAAGTAAAGTAAAATATTACAAGCTGTAGGCCTAGCACTAACGCACGGATTAAACGTAACGAGACGTGAACGATTTTTGAATAGAAAGTTACAACTATCGTGTAGCAGTTTTGTTTGAATATATGCGACAGGCAAATTAGTATCATCCAATGCCCACAGGTGTAAAAAAGTTTGATAACTACATCAATATTATGTGCGAAATGAGTATTTCCAATTCTCAAACCGTTTGAATTTTCGTTAACTTCGCGCGTTCGCGCTATTTAGACAGACATCGGAAAACTATACTTCATTTGAAATAAGATTAGACATTTAAATAAACCTTTTTTACAGTCCGTACAACCGATTTTGACTTCTAAACCGTAGGCATAAGGATATAGACATAACAAGCAAAAAAGTGGTTACAATACCCACTGATTACCGCAGCTGCCATTATTTTGTCATGCCGGCAACGCAATAGAAAATCGGTTGAACGGACTGTAAAAAATGCTTATTTAAACGTCTAATCCTATTTCAAATGGATGGATGGAGTATAGTTGTCCATAACATTCATTGTATAGATTATCCTTTTTTACAGCTCATAAAAAAAGTCAGCCGGGAAGATAGTGCCTTAGTAATGATACCAAATTATGAGAAAGCGTTATCCAGTATTTTGAGAGATATACACATATGTCGTAGGTAAGACTTACTCTTTTTTTATTTGTATAATGCTATGTGTGACATAGTGCCTCTGCTAGGTACATACTGCAAAATTATGCCATGGTCAGGCCATGCCATTTCAGGTTGTGCTTATTAAATAAATAAATAAAAAGAATTTATTGCATAAAACAAAATCACATTGCACTGCATACATTCAGTTGACGCTATTCAATACAACTTTAGCGAAGGACTACAATAAATTTCAACTCTATCCCTTAAACTAGGTCAGGCCTGTATCTTAAGAGATAGGGTTCAGCCATTATGTGGACTAAGTTATTATATTTATTAAAAGACAACAAAAAGTTAACCAGTGACGATGTGGTACCTAAAAACGTGCATTAATGAAAAGAATAAAAATAAAAACAATAATAAACCAAAAAATAAGGTATGAAGGTATGAATCGTTTGCGTATATTTGGGTAGATGATTGTGTGGTGCTGAGTGTAGTGTATGTGTATAGTATGTGCTGGTATAGGGGAGATGTTAGGTATGTTTGAGTTTAAGAGATGTATGTCAGTAGATTTTCAGTTGTGATGTAGTCCTGTTGAAGTAGCCACTGTGTGATCTTGTGTTTTAGCGCGTATCTGTTAGAATCCAGTAAGTTAAGTTTACGGTGTAGTTGTTTGTATAAATGTGTACCTATAACGTAGTGTTGGTGCTTTGCAAAGGATGTTTTATGTCCTACCCCAGAGGGGATGTTTGGCGGGGCTATACAAGCATGTTCGCGCAAACCTATTTGTATCAGTCAGACGTGATATGAAGACTGACTTACACAAAGTCAAAGAGGTTATATCCGATTATTATAACTGTGCGCCTGTCAACGTCAAAATATTGCAGTGTATGTCTGTTGATGAGACGACACGAGTTGTGTAGACCGTATTAAGAGGCGTCGGCGCACTGAGGAGGTAACCAGGCGGGTGAATTCAATATTAGCAACCTGCCATTTTGACAGCTCCAAGCGCACAGTTAGCTGACACGTCTTCGCTCAAACGAGTTTTATTTATTTTTGTATCGCAGCAGGGCACAAGTTCCTCCTACTTTTTTCCACCCATTTGGATCTTGAGCTAAGTTAAAGAATCGTTTTATTTTTCAGAAAATTCATGCCTAAAGTATCTGCACATCAGTACTGCAGTCATTTGAGACAGCTCATCACTTCTATAGGCGATTTCTATGGTAGTGGCAGTAAGTTCCCGTCAGGGGTGCCTGAATCTCTTCAGAAATACGAAATAGTTATTGAGCCGTAAGTATCTTTGTTTGCATGCCTAATTCTGACAAATCATTACTTTGGTGTGTACCAGTACCCCATAGATACTTTCCGTTTTTGGGATACGTTTTAGGGTTGCCAATACTAAATTCAGTCCATACAAATCATACAAAAACAAAATTGTGTTTTGCTTACAAACGATTGTAAAAAAGACACTCTAAAACCTCATGTCATCATGTGCCTTCAAGTTTTAAAACGTGATTGTTCCAATTTTACTGTTTTATTCATATTTCAGTGAGGCGGGTCCACTGATGGTATCGCCTACGGGTCAGTTCATTACCCCATCGTCTTGCCCGGCTGAAGAACTAATAGCCTTCATTGCCAAACATTTGGACGAAGCAACCCAATTGATGACTGAATACAGCATGTGAGTTTTTAGCGTAGCTATGAGATAGAGATAATAAGCTTGAACGCAGTGAGACGACAACCCAGGGAGACGAGAAAAGTGCCTTATTTTTAGAAAACTTCAGTACTGCCACAGATTAATACAAATGGTTCCCTCCGCAAAATCATTTAAATAAAAAGCGACATAATAAAGTGCAATTCAGGTCGCACAGCGCTAATTACCTACAGTTACATCTCTCTTTCTATCGCTTAACTCGAATATCTTCTGACTACGTTACCCTCACTGAATTGGCCCGACAAGACGTGCCCGGCGGGTACTTGTAGTTGCATACCTAAAATGCGGAGTGCATCTTCAGTATTATTCTGTGGTACTGCTACAGTCCTTTCATAGTTATTTTTCCTCTAACAGCAGCAACCCAACAGCAACCTTAATGTGACGGGAATAAAGATCACTGTGATTTTGACAGAGATGCAAAGTGATCAAAAAGTGGTCTGTACGGTACCAACCGACGACTGGTCCGACGGGGTCTGGACGGTCTGAATGTACCTAAGACTTCGATAAACAGTCTCTATGTTAGTTATTAAGGAGAAAATATAGACTATGTTGAAGGCAAGGACGTTTGGCAAAAATTCCTTCTGCACATGTGGTTTCCCTGGTACCTCATTAACGACATAACTGCAAGGACGTTTGGCAATAATTCCTTCTGCACAAGTGGTTTCCCTGGTACCTCATTAACGACATAACTGCAAGGACGTTTGGCAATCATTCCTTCTGCACATGTGGCTTCACTGGTACCTCATGAACGACATAACTATGTAAAATGTCTTTTAAATAACTGGTCCCAAATTACTTTTTATTACAATAAAAAATTGTTTGCAGACGTCATTGTCATAATCTTCTCATTATTGGACATTATATACCTAAAATTATAATTTCAACCCTGTATTATTGGCTTTTGTTAGATAAATACCTTTTAGTTAGCTGTTGACAGGCTTAAGGTCATCGCTCATTATAGCAGCACGGCTCCGTCACGGCATTTACCTTGTCATTCAAGTAAGGATTCTAAGTCAAATCCATTAAAGTCTATTTTACGATGGCTATACAGAATAGTGGACGGCTCGCAGGCAGTGAGCGGCCCACGACCCGTCCGCCGCCGGGCCGACAGCGCGCTTGAAGCGAGGAGCCCGCTCGCCGGCGCCTCATCGTCCGCGGGGTGACGCCTCGCCGTATGCGCGGTGACGCCTCGGCGGCCGCACGGTGACGCCTTGCTTGTAAATAAACAATAAATTGTTACCTCGCCGGTGGCGTGCCGGCAGCGAGCGGTCGCCTTGCTGACGGCGCGTTGGCGACTAGCAGTCGCCTGGCTTACGGCGCGTTGACGACTAGATTTTTCGAGGCGGTGCCGGGGCGCTACCGTGCTGGAGCGGTGCTGTTATAATGGGCGATAACCTTTACACTGTCCTCCCATAACTATCAACTCTGTAATTTAAAAACATTGTAAAAGCAAATTATTTCTAAAAGAGTAGCCGTAGAGTAGCAGTAGTAGAGTAGGGTTTCTTGCCGACTCTTCTCCATAGGAACCAACCAATTGGAACCGTGCACCTAGCTTCTGACGTTTCATAAGTGCCCATGTAGGTTTATGTGAAATAAAATATTTTGAACGAACAGATGTGATTAATTCCACTATTCTTTATAAAATCGTAAGGTTGAGAAAGAGGTTTAGTAGTGATAGAAAACGAAATAAATTGGTAATTCATTACAGAAACAAGCATGTGGAAAAAGCTCTCCACAAAGAAGTTGTGCAAAGGTTCGGGCTTCTGGAACTTCAAAAGGATGACAGCATCACACCTGCATACATGATTTCTTGCTGTCAAAGATTGCTTACGCGTACGGAGCAACTACATGCGGTAAATATTGTTTTTATTTATTTATTTATTTATTCACAAGGCAACTACAACAGGTAACAATCACAGTATTAAGTTTTATTGGGGTAATATTGCCAGAAGGGTGGGATGGGGGAGGTTTTATTATGTAAGTAACAAAACTGATTTAGTCACTCAAAGTCAAGTCCGGTTGAAAACCAGCGTCATGCACTAGTCTGGCATTTTGCTGCCGATTCCACCGTAACCACTTTTTTGCTTTCCCTATGCCTACGGTACGGTGCTATACAGTATACTATAGACGCGTTATAGACAATAAAACACATTTTTCTAGCGCGTGGTTTTATACGCTATCATTATAACACGTTGTTACAAAACTCGGCCGCAGTCTAAACGCGTTATTATTACGCGTTATCATTTTATCTCGAGCGCCATGTTTACAAACATACGGGGCGTGAGGCGACTGTCGCCTGAGTTCATCTGACGCACTGTGTAAGGCAGTAAAACTATAATGCTATCCCGCTCTGGCTCCGCTGTGCGCGTTAAGGACTTTTGTGTTATGTTATAGCGCGAAGTCAGGGTCGATTTAACAAACGCTAGATGCTTTGTACGTATATGGTGTTATGTTTTGGCGCTATACATTTTATTAACCACCACTAGGCGCAACGGCCAACTAGCCGACCAAGTGCGAGATTCGTATCGGTTTCTTGTGGGCCTAGTCTGAGTTTCATTTAACGGCCGCGTTCGGCGCTCCGATTGGCAGCGGCCGGCCTTCACCAGTGAAGGGCGAATCGGAACGCCGAACGCGGTCGATGCGTCAAGTCGAGATAGTTAAATAAAACTCACAATATGCCCTCTGATCGCTGCGACCACTGGTCGTGGTCGTAGCCGCAGTACACGTGATCCCTAAACTCGAGTTATTCAAGTCGAAGTGACGTTCGGCAGCCTAGCACAGGTAACTCCACTATATAAGGTTCCCATTAAAATAGATGGAAAAACTTTGGGAAGTCATTCGGACCACCAAAATAAGGACAATGGTAAAAAAAAATAAGAAAAACGCATTAGATGTTCACAAGAAAAATAAATCAGCTAACGAAAATACACCAAAAATGTTGCTTACCCAATGCCATTTATTATTTTATACCATTCCCCCTCTAAAAAGCTTATTTTATTCACTGAAAACAGTGAATAAAAAGCTCTTTTAATCACTATTTTGGTGTTTGAATTTAGAACACACCAATGTATTCGACCTCTATCTCAATGCTATACAACCTCCTTAACACTTTCGACTCCACCCATTTTCATAGAACTCATAACTCATAATTCCGCCATAAAAGTCTATGACTTTTGTTATTCGTAGTTGGAAGTGAAACCTCCGGGAGGTTTCACTTCCAACGTCCACGAGGGCTCCCGGCATCCCATACCCAAGTAGGTGAACCCTCCAGGAGGGCTCCCGACACTGAACGTCTACATTTAAAATAAGCCCTCCGCGAGGGTTCCCGGCATTCCATATCCAAGTAGGTGAACCCTCCAGGAGGACTCCCGACACTGAACGTCTACATTTAAAATGAGCCCTCCGCGAGGGCTCTCGACATCCCATATCCAAGTAGGTGAACCGTCCAGGAGCGCTCCCGACACTGAATGTCTACATTTAAAATGAGCCCTCCGCGAGGGCTCCCGACATCCCATATCCAAGTAGGTGAACCCTCTAGGAGGGCTCCCGACCCTGAATGTCTACATTTAAAATGAGCCCTCCGCGAGGGCTCCCGACATCCCATATCCAAGTAGGTGAACCCTCCAGGAGGGCTCCCGACACTGAATGTCTACATTTAAAATGAGCCCTCCGCGAGGGCTCCCGACATCCCATATCCAAGTAGGTGAACCCTTCAGGAGGGCTCCCGACACTGAACGTGTTAATCTTTTATTAAATGTCTATTTTCGCTTAAATCTTTCTTTTTCTCGTAGCCATGGTATAAAGTATAGTATGCAACTCTTGAATAAAACGGATTTATATCGAGGGCCATGAATCACTCGCGTCGCTCAGGATTCTAACACTTGAATCACTCGCTGCGCTCGTGATTCAATCATCATGAATCACTCCCTACGGTCGTGATTCAGTCGTTAGAATCCTTCACTTGATCGTGATTCATCTATGGCCCTCGCTTTAAATCCGTCCTTTATTCATTAGTTGCATAATATACTATTTGGTCAAAATAAAATCACTTTCTTTTTGTTTGTGTACCTTTGGTTAGACGTACTGAACGCTGTGTTAAAATTTGTCCATCTATTTTAATGGGACCTTGTATACAGTGTGAATCTTTATAAAGTGCAAATATCGAAATGAGGGAATCTTTACTTAATTTTATCGACGGTAAAAATATAAAAAAAAATATAATAATTTATTTTTATTTTTTTGGAATTTTTTAAATATTTGTTCGCTACTGTGACCACAGTGTAAACAAAACGGTGTAACTTTTAAAATTAATGATCTATCACGCTGAAACAAACTCCATAATGATTGGAAGTAATTAGGCGTCCTCATAAAATGAAAATTGTCAAAAAAAACTGCCCTCCATTGAAAATAAACATGTTTTTTTTGAAAAAAACTGTAGTTTTTTCATCAATTTTTACAATAATCGTAAAATTTCTCAATAAGAGGCCCCCATTACTTACCTTTTTTATTACTTTAAATTAATTTTAATCGTATTAGCTACCTAATAGTAAAAATTGCATGTTTATAACTCAATCTAAACATTTCTTATCAACAGTCAAAGAAAGGCCCAGCGCATGGCTTCGCACTAGGTATTGTTTAGCAGGCAGCATTTTTTTTTTAAATAAATCAAATGTACCTATAGATTTTTTAAATATTTTTGCCGTCGATAAAATTAAGTATAGATTCCCTCATTTCAATATGTGCACATTATAAAGACTCACACTGTATTTCCTCATCTTAATATCTATGTTGCATTTTTGGCCATGTCATCACGCTACCTGCTCCGATACTTACATACCTACTCCTTTTGCTGAGTTTATATAGTTATGTAAGACATCACGCTAGCGTTTTATAGGCCTGCATCGTTGACGGCGCAAGTCTTCTGGCACCCACTCCGTGATGATCCTGACCAAGCTGTATTTTTTTTTTTTGTTGGTGAATTGTCAAATAACTTCTCCCGCTTTGGGCGGAGCGGGAGGGCGTATCAGACTCATACTGACTAAAACCCACCCGTGTTCCTTCAGTTTCCTGTACGTTGCTCGGTTACCCATCTGTCCTGGCTTAAAATACTAAGTACATACTAAATATTTTTGGGAACCGGTACCACCGTACCATGGACCTTGGTGTGATACCGATACGAGAGTAGTAAATGTTCTATGGGTACCGGTACCAGGTAGTGCATGTACTATTAGTATTTCTAATCAGTATCGGTACTGTACCGGTACCAAACAAATATTCGTAAGTTAGAGTGAGAAAAGTATTAAAGTAGTAAAATAGTAAGGTTTGTGGTACGCGGCGGTAACCTGAATTTGGTACCGGTATTGTTAGGTGGAGTACCGGTACCCAGGTTCCGAAATGGCAAAGACCACTTTTGGTGCCGGTTCCAAGCCCTGTCCTGTCCTGCTGACGCATCCTGAAACTTGGTGCTTTATTAAATTATTATTTTTTTACTTGTTTCAGAAACTTCATGGAACAGTCCTCTACATAACCCATTACTACTCCGTTCTATCAGAAGGGATATTATGCATACCTTGGAATTTTCAATCATGAGTTAAATACCTTAGATCAGGAGTCACCAAATGGTGGACCACGGTTCGGATCCGGACCGCTCACCTATTATATACGGACCTTAGGTAAACAGTAAAATTATACGAAACTCGTATGAAAACTTAAAAAATAACTGTTTTAGCTTGCGTCAATCTTATTCCAGACTTCAGAAGTAAAAATGACACTTTCCACATTAATAATACATTACTTAGTTATTTTTGTTCATAAACAAAATGTTCAGGTTTCTCTCGGTTTTTATTAATTCTTGTTTACTAGTAGGTAATCGTCTACCTAACGGACCGCGACAGTCCTTTTATTTTAAAGAACGGACTCCCAATGAAACTAATAGGTGATCCCTGCCTTAGATAGTGTAAATAATAAATCAAATAAGTAGATAATATTTAGATCAAACAATTTATTTTTCAATTTTGTTTTAGAATATACTAGGATCTTATATTGCTCGAATCTAGTTGAATGTATACATTATAAGAAAAGAATGTTGATAAATATATTTTTATACACGCTAAAAAGTATCAATTAATTGGCAAAAATATGTACAAACATCGTGCATATGAATAACTTTAAAATTATTTACAGTGCATGATTTAAAAATGTGATGTTACAGTAGTATAATAGTGCATAGTGAAACTTCAATAGAATTCATAAATTACATTGCTAGATCAATAAACAACATGATGTATTTCATGAAAACGTATATGAAGATAGAATTTATTACAGCAAATAAAATGATGTACAAGTATCAGTGCTTTTTATTTTGTTGTACTATGATGAGTTTGTTCTTCTCCTTCGTCACCTTAGCCACAGGCAGATTTGTGGCTGGCATGAGCTGTCGCAGGTTTTGACTAGGTATCACAGGTGGCTGAAAACATAATTATATTATTAAAAACTCATAAGACACGCGTCTGACTTCATAATGTTGATGCCCGTTAAAGTTTGCAGTCACCCTGTATCATATAATACAGATTGCAAGTTTTTCCATAATATTGTACAACGGGTTGCAGATCCTATTACCGGATTAAACTTACCGGAGGATACCGCGCTAGCTGCTTCATACGATCCACCAATCTCATGGCATCGTCCGACGTCTCTGAATCGGTCGTCATGCCCAGAGACAACGCCCTCTCTGCATTGCCTCCATCCAGACATCTATGGAACGACTGGAAGTGTCTGAAACATCATGATTACATACGAGGTTATACACCATAGAAATAATAAAAAAACGTGAAAACATTTAAGAACGTGTGTTGTTCATTCATTATAATTAACTAGCTTTTACCCGCGGCTTCGCCCGCGTGGATGTCGCAAAATATCCCACGAGAACGTTCTACCGGGAATACATACCTAATACCCGAGGAAAAGATCATTGACTAACTTTCAGCGGACGCAGTGGTAGGTTATACTGCGCCGCGTTGCCGTCAAACAATTATTTTGTTACGCGTAATTTTGAAACTGTGATATCTCTTAAACTATTCATTTAAATGATGTGATGAACAAACATATTTTAATCGAAATTGAATGCCCAATTTAAATAACATATTTTATTGGATGAGGATTATATGATGCCGGTCAAAATAGCTTCAGAAATAACAATGAAAATTTTATAAAATTTTAAGAGATTAATATGTTACTGTGGGTCATCCTTAGAAGAGATATACAGTATGTTAACTAACAGAGGGCGTTCCCGTTAGTTAACCCGCAATAGTACAGCGCCCATACATGCTAGAATAAATATTAAAATTGAAAAAAAAAAAGTTTTTTTTTAATAAAATTTTCTCATTTTTTTTTAAATTGATACGTAAATGTAACACTGTACACGCGCACTTGTCTTTCAACGTGGAAAGACAAGTGCGACAAGTGTGCGTAGTGCGTATACAGAGTGTTTGTTTTACGTATGAAATATATTAATATATATTTTTTATGAATATATTATGATAAAAAAATAAAAAAAGTTTTTTTTTATTTCGATTTCAATATTTTTTCTAGCATGTATGGACGCTATACTATTGCGGGTTAACGGGAACGCCCTCTGTTAGTTAATATACTGTATATGCCATCGCGGAGTTTTTTGTTCTCTCACGGCTTACGCGGCGCACGCCAGTAAAGCTCCCAGTCGGCATGATTTTTTCCGACATCTTCAAAAATAATCGATATATTTCAGCCAATTTACACAAAACTTTAATGAATTATATACTAAAACCTTCCGCATGAATCACTCCGTCTAATGGTGAAAACCGTTCGGTAGTTTTTGAGTTTATCGCGTTCAGACAGACAGACAGACGCGGCGGGGGACTTTGTTTTATAATCTGTAAGGATAGAACCACTACCTACCTAAGTATGTCGCTAAGTGACTGGACAAGCAATGTAAAAATCACAAAACGATACTTTATTTAAGCGGTTGCATCGCGTAGTACGGCCGCTGTATCTTGCGACGTGTTAGTGATGTGCTTATGCAGATTCACTGACGTAGGCTATCGACAACCATGTCGATTGTCGTATGAATTTATATTACTATTAAAGTTTATTCTACAATTTGTCAACTGATAGCCTGGTTGGAAGACCGATGTGAAATCTTGGTTTATACTCAATTTGATTTTCTCATAATGTTCAAATTATTTGATTTACTTAATATTTTATTAGCTACGTATTTTTTATCATCTAATTATATGTATACAATTATCGTTATTTATTTATAATTTGTTCAGGTACTCCCAAAATGTTTAATACAATAATAAATGGGAGAATCGATAAGTTTCCGATTAAGTCAATCACTAGCGTATTTAAAACACCTTACATTATTATAAAACAAAGTCCCTCACCGCGTCTGTCTGTCTGTCTGAACGAGATAAACTCAAAAACTACCGAACGGATTTTTTCAAACGGTTTTCACCAATGGACGGAGTGATTCATGCAGAAGGTTTAAGAGGGTGCATCCTAAAAGTTGGCAACGTCGTAAATAGCTGTCAAATATTTACCTGTTTCGATTAATTTGGAAATAATACTGTATGGAAATAAGAAATGTGGCTAACCAATTGACTATAATATTAATAATGAATTGCAATTATAACATTGAATTTGATGTTGTACCCGTTTTAGGTGAAAAAAAGGCATTTGGAAAGTTTCCAAATACTTATTTACATCTAAAACTAACTATTCGGTGTTACGATATCAAGTATTGCATTTCATAATCAATATTCTAGTTCGCTAGTTAGCCACATTTTTTATTTCCATACAGAAATATTATCAAATTAATCAAAACAGCGACATATTTGACATCTATTTGCGACGTTGCCAACTTTCAGAATAAACACTCTTAAGTATATAATGCATTAATGCTTTGTATAAATTGGCTGAAATATGACGATTATTGTTGAAGATGTCGGAAAAAATCATGCAGAGTTCAGCTTTAGGCTGCCTGTTCACTGAAGCGGAGAGGAGAGGAGCGGAGATGTGCCAATATTAACCAATAGAATCGCATCTCTGGAGCGGAGTTTAGATTCTATTGGTTAATATTGGCACATCTCCGCTCCTCTCCTCTCCTCTCCGCTCCAGTGGACAGGTAGCCTTACTGGGGTGCGCCGCGTTAACCGTAAAAGATACATAAAAATTATGTTTTACATAATAGTTCATCTTAAAAAGTTCAACAAAAAAGTCCGCGATGGCATACGTCTATCTTCTAAGGATAACCCACAGTAACCATAATAATTATGGTTGTGATGAAAATTTTTGATAAAAATTTCAGTGTTATTTCCGAAGCTATTATGACCGGTATTATATTAATCCATATCCAATAAAATATGTTATTTAAATTGAGCATTTAATATAAATATACCTTGACATCATGTATATGAATAGTTTAAAAGATATCCTACATTCAAAATTACGCGTAACAAAATAATTATCGTTGACGGCAACGCGGGCGCAGCGGTAGGAGTTAATGACCTTTTCCTCGGCTATTAGGTATGTAATCCCGATAGTACGTTCCCGTGGAATATTTTGCGACGCGAGTAAAAGCTAGTGTAAAATAAATGGCTTTTGCACTGCACAAAGATAGCGATCGATGATGTACGGTGCATGGAAAATACACGCTGTGTTGGATTCGCCTAGATTTTGAAATAATACTTTTTTTATCAAACATTCTTAAATTTAACACTTTGAGGGACACTTAGGCCCGTATTACAGAACCGCACTCAAGACTACTTAAAACTAGTTTCAACCAATCAAAAGGATTTAAACGAGTTTTATGTAATGCTTGAGTTTTGAGTGAGGTTCTGTAATACGGGCTTAAACGCCCATAGTCAAATCATTTATTTCAGGCACTTTTCTAACGTGCTAACTCTCGAAATCTTACATAAAACGAGATTGACTTCCCGCGAGATTGAATCTCGAAAAAAGACGAGATTGCATTCCTTAATAGTGTATATGCATATTATGCATAAATAATCATCAAGGCTCAAGCTTCTGTGAGGTATGAGAAGTCTGTCGCCACTACTTTTTATAACTCTGATAAGGGAGCGTTCAAGTATTACGTAAAACGCAATTTGGAGGGGAGGGGGTCTCGTAAAACGTTACGATGCGTTACAGAGGCGGGAGGGGGTCTTTCTTACAACACGTTACGTAGCATTGTTTCTACATACTTGGTTACTAATAGTTGATCATTTTTAAATTTTGTTAAAAATACGATATTATTTCGAGTGAAATGTTTAATTTCAGTTGGGTTTCTGTTTATAATTGCATTGCCAAAGGTTAAAATAAATATGCGATTTTATTTTAAGAGTTTATTAGTAAACCTAAAATACTTTTGTGTGTAGGTAAACCCAAAAATTTATAAAAAATAAACAAAATATGCAGGTGTTGCGAATTAAAATTATCTTGTATTATTTAGTAGATTAAAACTATACCAAGTGTAAAAACTATTACATAACTTTTTACGACTTTAGGGTAAAAAAGATCACTTGAGTGTTACGTAACGTTTAGAGAGGGGGGAGGGGGGGGGTACAGAAAAACGTTACGGTGCGTTACAAGGGGGGGAGAGGGGTTCAAAAATCTTCAAAAATTGCGTTACGTAATACTTGAACGCTCCCTAAGTACGGGCACAGAACACTATTACTCCTAGCGGAGTAAAAGGCCCCCCTGGCTTACCTGGAATGAGCATGTGGTCTAAGACGTTGTGCGTGCCTCCAAGCAGCCGCTGCCCGGGCTCGCCACACTGTCGCCTCCTCGCTGGCCGACGCCACGCCAGCCTCGAGCGCTGCGCACGCGCCGCGTAAATCCACCACCTTGCGAAACATGGCTAGGAAGTTTAGTTTCAGGTACCTGTTTAAAAAATTGTATGACATGTTCGATACTAATAGTCATTCTGAAATCAACTTAATTTACATTACTGTAAAGTTGATATTTTGTCAATTCGAAACAAGAACGATGTCAACTACATTTTAATTTATTGTTCTGCCAAATGTCCATGAAAATGCCAGCTAAATACGGAAGAGCGGTTGTGGAATAATGGTATTGCGTAAACTAAAATTTTACGTTTACGACGCTCGCCACTCAAGATTGCACATGGTAAAATCGTTAAATAAACGTGAATGATAAGCAACACCTGTGCCTAACAGTGAAATTACATACTACATACAGTTTACTTTGAAACCAAAACAAGTGTGTTATTCGACTGACTACTGTAAGTAGAGAAGAAAAATCTGATTTTTCTACTCAATTCTTAATACAGCGAAAATTACACCAATCTTACCTTTTGAAAATACCTATAAAGCAAAGTTTTCATCTCGTCGTGCGACAGTTTGTCAAGCCGCGCCATCAACATTTGCTCCCCCCTACTCCTGGAGTCTTTATTGTCTTGAGAATCTGACAGAGAAGCTGATGGTGACTTGCCACATATTAAATTGTTTTTGTACTCTATTGCTGTGTCAATTGCTTCTATAGCTTCTTCGCATTCCAGCAGCTTGCGCTCCTAAAAAGAATAGATTTATGAATATTAGAATACATGCATAATTATTTTAAAAGTTTCGATTCTTGGATTGCTTACCTCAGAATCAGAAAGAGATTTGTACATTTTTCTCTTATGTCCTAAGCTGCACCTCTGTTCATGCAAGCATTCTCTGGTCTTCCTCAGATTTTTTATTTCTTTCCTCAACAACAATTCCTTTTCTTTGGACATTTCTAAGGTTTCCAAATCATTTGTCTTTTCTTTCAAAATACTGTCAAGTTGTGTTATTCTATGCGTAAAGTGTTTCAATGAGTTTGTTTTCCTGTCTTTCACATCTACTGATGTGTCTGAGAGTTCATCCAGCTTTAACTTATCTTTAACCAGCTCTACATCTAATGTATTTTTACGTTTTTCGTCTTTCTTTATCTGTCTTTTGATTTGTTCGATTTGTTTTTTGTAAGTTTTGAGATTTGTCTCATGTCTTTTTATTTCCCTCATAGTATCTTGATCAATTAAACTAGATTCTATCTTATCAGAATAATGCTTGTTTTGTGTATGACACATAGATTTAGACAAGTCATTTATCAGTCTCTCTTTGGCTATACAAAGATTTATCAGTTCTTTTAGTTGTGACTGGCTGCTACCAATTTCTTTTGATAGTTTTCTGGCCAGTATTTGCTTTTGAGTGTATTTTTCTTTCGTCATTTTGTACTTCTTGCATATTTCTTCAGTCTTTGGAGAGTCAATCATTTTAAGTAGTTCTCTCTCAATTAATTTAGGTTCTGGATCAACATCCTTTTTGTGAGATTCTATGAGTATCTTTTGAGATTCAGGTGAGATTGCTTTAGCTGCAACTTTTCTCAGTAGCTCTAACTCTGCTCCTGACAAACTTTCACCAGGTTGTATAGTTCTTCTTCGCCCAGAATTTGATTGGGATGTCATAACAGGCAAAGACTGTGATCCACTTAATTCCGAAATTGTAATATCATCAGAGTCAATGTGATTCAAATATTCTTCACATCTGTCAGCAAAAAGTTGGTCATTCTTTTCTCTAAAATATTCCATGAATTTTTCAAGTTTATCTTGGAATATTGTGTCGGAATGAGTATCTTCCTCTGAGTCTGAGTCAACATCTGACTCACTAGGCTCACTTGGCTCTGTGTCTTCAGCTATTCTAGGCAATCCCTGCTTTATATTTGCGTCCTTATTATCAACACTGGCGTCATTATTCAGACATTCATCACACTCAGCCTTTAAAAACAACCATTCACTGACTTGATTAATATCAGCTTCAGACAAGGATTTAGACTGAAGAATTTTGTTAAAAAGCCCCTCTGCATTTGAAACCAATTTAATCCACTGAGTTGTAGCAAATTGTAAATTAAAATTATTGTCTGCATGTGGTAATACTGCCTTATCTGTGTAAACTGGAGTATTATTGTCAGCAAATAAATTGACAGTAACAAAATTCTTAATGCCTCTACAGCATAAACATAGGTTTAGGGTTTTTAAAGTGTCTTGATAGTCCTCAGGTTCTGCACTTATGCATCCAATTACCCACGTAAAGGCCCTGCCTCCGAAAGAGTCTCTGAGCATAGCAGTGAGAATACACTGATCATAATTGATTTGCTTTGGTGGATTGCCTGCAAGCAGCTCTTTTATTATGTTCTCTAGGGCAAATAACCCTGGTTCTGGGTATGCAGCTAGATCACAGAAACTGGCAGTGGACATTCTATGATTAAGTACTCCATTGGTGCTGACCCACTTCTGTTCCACGCTGACTGTGAACACAGTGTGGTTGTTTCCTTGACACCTCTGTCGCCATCCCAGCTGTAAGTACTGAAAGGCTTCCTCAACATTGCAGCATCTCACCAGACCTGCTCCCAGCACATCAAATATGTTATTGTTGACAACTTGCATCCATGTTATGTGTAATATGAATTCCCTCTCTGGCATTTGGTTCAGCTTGTGGAATATTTCAGACAAGAACCGAGGTACAATACCTTGGTCACATTCGCTGTGAATGCATTCAAAACCTAAAATTAAAAAAAAAATGTTCATATTATGTTTTTTGTAATTAAAAAATTACATAAAACTAAAATGGTTGTGAGCATCTTCATCTCCAAAATCATGAGCCAGATCATGAGTTTCCACATGAGTTATCCTAATAAATAACGAAAGGATAATATTGTAAATCCTTGTATTAGTTAACCAGATAGTAATCACAGACAGCATAAATAATGGGAACGACCATTATTTATGCTGTCTGTGATTACTATCTGGGCTCATGAAACATGTTTGTATAACTTTAGAGTGAAGTATATACCTACACAATGAAAACTAATAAAAATATGTCTGCCTATGTCCTGACCTGGTCCAAATAAAGTGTAAGTTTTGCCTGTCTTGGCCTGGCCGAAAACGACGACTGAAGTATCACACCCATCCAGAAAGCAGTTAATTTGTGGTATCATGAACGAGTTGAAGAGATTCGCCTGTGTGCAATCCACTGGTAAAGCCCTATTCACATGAAATGTTTGCCCACTCTCAGTGATCACTATTTGGGTTACAGGATTGCTAAATATGCACTGCGATGAGTCTTCAAGACTTGGAGGCTTCAGCCTTATAGCTATTTGCACTGGGATATCCATCGTTATGATTCAATTATGTAGGCTTTTTATCACTTCAACGTATCGTGCGAAACATTGACACCATACTGTAACTACATTCATTAAATAGCTTGACTGTTAGCAATAATTGAGGCAATAATATCACCACAACTTCTGGTTCTTTTTTATGTATTACTATCTAAAATTGTAGTCTGTGTCTATTACGAAGATTCTATTGATTCTTCATAAATTATTAAAAACAACAACAGACAGCATAAATTAAAAATTAACCCACAGAATAAATAGAGAATTAACCACAGACAGTTCTCACTGTGTATTATCTACGGTTTTATCACTTCCCACAGGCAGGCTCGGCAGCTCGGCAGGCTAAACTATTCTATTTTTATTTCACTTGGCAACCCAGAATAAATCTAGTGTTGCCCGTATAGGATAATAATATAACTTCCGAACTTGTAGTCACTTCATCACACTCACCAACCATCACAAAAATATGGTATTGGCAATTAATGTATGACTCACAATCAGCCTCTGATACGTCTTAGTCGTTTTTGTAAGCCGTTCCGAAGAACGCGATAATGATGTTCCGTGAATTGTCATCGATCGATGACGTCATGACATGCGATGCGCCATCTTGCGATACCTCCGACCGTAGACAGATATCTGTCTACGCCGTCTACGCCTCCGACCATGAATTTATCACCGTGAGCGCTGTCAAAATTAACAGTTGTGCTGTTTTTGTTTTGAGTCGCATCATAAACTAACGTGGCATTCTCGAAATTGTGCTTCTGGCTATCGTTCGTCACCTAACCCAAGATGAAGAAAGGGGTTAGAAGATTTTTGTATGGAGGGTAACATGATGCCGCCATTTTGATTTTTTTTCAGAATCGCGGTGAAAATCGAAAGTTAAGTATATATTTAGTTAAAAGATAGTTAATTGACTCAGGCGTGACCTTGCGGAAATCCATCATAAAATACAATAGACGATGTATATCTAGTAACTTAATCCGCTTAACCGTTCTTAAAGAGTTAGAGAACCCTGTAAGAAATCGACACGTGTTTCGCCTCTCAACGAGGCATCCTCAGGACGACGATTGACCTGTTGCGAACTCGGACACGAAGTGTTATCAACGCGAGCCGAACGCAAAGTGAGCTTCAACCGCCCGTCACCCCCACTTATATAGGATCGCTTATCGGCACACATGTGATAAAGGTTTCAAAATGTCTGTATTAGAGAGTTTAGAAATTGCAAAAAATAATACAGGAAACGTTACACTGTTGAACGAATTAAATACGAGTATTCCGAGGTCACCACTGTTGCGATTGTTCGCTTATCGCACTGATAACGATCCCGGCCGAGGTGGGCCGATAAGCGATCCCCCCGACCCTTGCTCGATAACGATGCGCCAGCCCGCGTTTTTGCTGAGCCTGTAGCTGATAATAATAATGATCTATCCTTGATCCAGCCTGTCCCTCTTGCTGTCCTCCCCCCAGCGAACGCCCTAAGCCGAGGTTCGTACCCCACAGGGGGTGCCCTTAGCGAGCGTTCGCCTAGTTTTAATTAGCTTAGTTTGTATGCCCCGCCCCTGGCTGGAGGCTTTGAGTTCTTTTAGGAGCTTAAGGCAGCCACAGGAAAGTCCGGTTAAGCAGCGAGTACCTTAGTGGTAACCTGCGAGATGCCCTAGCCAAAAAAAAAAAAAAAAGCGGTTGAAGCTCACTTTGCGTTCGGCTCGCGTTGATAACACTTCGTGTCCGAGTTCGCAACAGGTCAATCGTCGTCCTGAGGATGCCTCGTTGAGAGGCGAAACACGTGTCGATTTCTTACAGGGTTCTCTAACTCTTTAAGAACGGTTAAGCGGATTAAGTTACTAGATATACATCGTCTATTGTATTTTAGTTAAAAGACACTTATACAAACAATAAATGTCATATGACACAATATGCTAAAGCGTCAGGTTTCGGAGTTGTTCACCGAAATATAAGTCGAAAACTGAACCCTGAAATAAATATTTTTTTGTTTTTTCCCTTTAGGTAAGTATTTGTCTTATAAGGTGCATGGCATGGGCGCGACACCCAAGAAAATTCTATTCAGCTTCCCGCTGCCTTCTTGGATGATATTATTTATACCAAATATGATTAAAAAATCTTATGTTTTATCCACTAGGTGTATACAATTAATGTGTAAATAACTTAATCAACATAAAGTCTACAACATAAATAAATAAATTCGTTATAATAATTGTTATTTTTATCTTTGAATATCTCAGAAACGTGACGTTTTATGATGTTATGTTATATGAAGTTTTATGTTTGTATGAGTGTATCCAAATATATGACATTTATAGTGCACCTCGATTTTGAAAAAAACAAAATGGTGGCTGATTTTAGGGCCAAAATCTTCAAATCCCAATTTGTGGTATATAAAGAAATATGATATGAAAGTTTTGACATTTGAGAGATCACTGTGAGCGCGTTCACGAGCGTTCTGAATTGCAGCCATCAGCTGTTATAATCGTGATACCGGAACAGCGCTGTGAGGGTGAGCGATTATTTTATTATTCCGAAAGCGGCGTTTATGTTTGCACGTCTGTAGAAATTATGCAGAAAAATCTGGCAGCACCGATACAGAATCTGTCAAAGTTTCAAGTGAAGTGAAGTCAAATCACAATACATACAAATTACAAATGTCATTTTCATTGTGATTTGTGATGCCAGAGATGCTGCGTGTCACAATTTTCGATTTTGAAATAATTTATTTTGGTTAAATAATTCTGCTGACTTGGTTCTATCTGAAAAATATATCTTCAAGAATATTATCTGAAGATAGGTCTCATTTTTGTTTTATTTATTATTCAATTAACAGTGTCACGCTGAAATTACATCCTTTGATAAATTGATTTGGTATCGTATCTTGGGAAGGAACAGAGATAATGTGATAATACGATTCGACTTAAAGACTGTGTGAGAGGGTTCGTCTTAAAGACTTCCAAGCATTCTCGAATTTTTCATCATCATGGAGATGGAAACAGTAGGCGACGTCGGGCTAGGCCTGCACGAGCCTCCTAAATACGGCCTAAAGTTACCGTTGAACCATGAGTTCCCTTTACAAAGCAAGCAAATAATCATACCAAGAGCGAATCAAGTTTTTGACATGATGCCATTAACTGCCAGGTGAATATTTTTTACTATGAGCTTATTAGATTATTCTTGTGCAACATTTTAATTATTCACATGATGCCTGTGGTGTTAGCTTCAGCTACAATAATTTTTGCAAAGTAACTAACTTGAGCCACAATAATTGTTGCCCTTTCATCAGTTTATCTCATTCAGCACATACAATTTTATATTTAAAAGCATTTAAATTGTGATATTTGTTACAGGTATCTGAAATACTACATTGGCAAGAGGTTGAATAAAAAGCGTCCTATAATGGATTACATTCATATGATATCAGCTCAAAGAATGTATGGTAAGTTCTCATAAAAAGAATGATATTGAATCAGTCTTTTTCAGTAATTATAAAATTAAAGTCTGTTGGGTGACATAAACTTTGCCTAACTATAGTTCAAATAAAGAAATTTTGTTAAATGCAATGTCTTGCCTTTTCTATACTTTTGTAGAATGTAGTGGAAAATTAATGTTGAAACCTTTTTGCTGCTACTAATAAATTAAAAGTAAACTAACATTCTCATTACACAAAGTTTATTTTGCAGATGTACAATAATGAATAGCGGAACACACATGTGGTTCTCTCCATGCCAAAACAAATAATAGAAATAGCTGCTTAGAAACACCTATTAATCTAACAAACTATCTAGAATTGTAGTCCCAATTATTGTAAACTACAAATTTATTTGAGAATACTACGAGTATTGTGCTTTGGCTTGACTGGTTTTTTTAAGTATTTTTAAGAAAGTGAAAAACTGAAAAGGCTCAAAAATATAAAGACAGTGTCAAGGGACTTAATTTTTTTTTGTTATTAGTAATAACTTATTTGTTATTGGTACTAACCATGTGGTGGTAGGACTGCATTGTGGTAGTGGTTTATATGGCTATGTATTTAGTAAATATAATATTTATGTATTTTGTAGGCTGTCCTATTGGAGGTATCGGTGGTGGGACTATAGGCCGAGGGTTCAAAGGCGAGTTCTGTCGCTTCCAGCTGTACCCAGGCATATACGAGTATGTCACAGTGCCAGAATGTCAGTTCATTGTGAACATAAGAAATGCCAACAATGAAACAGTTTACCAGTCAGTTTTGTCAACATATAAGTAAGTAACTCATATTTCATCATTATGCTAATGTAATTTGCATGTTTGCATGAGAATATTTTAGCACTAAAAAACCGTAAATCTTGTTAGTGTAGGTATAGGTATTTTGTTATTTATCTTTTGTAGGGAATGACTTTTGAAGTCACTAAAGTGTTGTATCAAGTTCATGTTTCCTTAATCTTATCAATGAATTACAGTGATAGGTAGGGATTTAATTAGATAATTCTTTACAATCATTTGTTAAATAAGAAGTTTATCAGGTAGCAGCATCCACCTGTATGTTAATGATACCATGCTCTGATAAGAAAATAATTTCGTAATTACCATACCTACGATCTGGGATGAATCCTGAGAATGCATTCCTAATATAGACTGGTAAGTGGTAGAAGGCCCTACATAGATTGTATTCTAAACTTTCCTTTTAGCAAACCAAAGAAGGCACCACCTACTTGGGAATGGAACTTAAACGGTGCGGATTGTGAGTACACAGCTCTCTATCCGCGCGCATGGACCACATACGATCTCAGCAAGTATGGAATAAAGCTGGTTTGCAGACAGATCTCACCTGTCATACCTCATAATTACAAGGTACAGTAAACATTGAACTGACCCAAAAATAGTAAAATCAATCCGAGTCTGTACTACACAATATAGGTATTTGTGTAGTACAGACTCGGATTGATTTTACTATTTTTTTTTTATTAGTCATGGGCTTTTCCAATTGATTTAACATTATGCTACGCAATGCATACAAATTATTCTAAAAAGCAAAGCTTTTCCCCTCTATTACTTGCCTTTAAGAGATAAATAAATGTTTTTTACATGTCCAAGTTATTTATTTTCGCTGTTGACTTTCGAAGATGTGTTGATCTGAATCATGCTCGACATTTCTTCGTCCGCAACCTACGCGGCCATTGGCCATTCATTATTCCCCTTTTAAAACATGACTATTACTTTTTTGTTGAAAATAATCATTTGTTTACAGGACAGCAGTCTGCCGTGCGCAGTATTTGTATTTACAGCTATTAATGTTAGTAATGAGAAGCGAAATGTTAGTATTACTTTTACATGGACTGAAGTACTCGGAGGCGCCCACAAGAAGAAATCGATTGGTATACAATTTATTTTACTAGACTAAAAATAAGCCTCTATTGCTGGTTCTACAGGGTAAAACCTACTCAAAATTATTTTCTTTATATATCGACGTTCGGTATTCTTTTTAAACAACTTGTCCATCGACAAAGTCCTCTAAAGCATATAACGTAGCGTAGCGTAAAAAGTATAATTATTGATACAGTGTAAAAAATGTGTTTGTCACTAAATAGTAGCATTAAAACGGTTATTTCGTCTTCCAGCCAAACTGGATTTGGAGAGATATTCGGAGGAAAACACTTGTGGCGTTACTCTAGAACAGAAAGTCGCCGAGACTCCTTGCACATTTACCATTGCCAAGAGGAAGGATGAAAACGAGACAATTCACGAAGGTTACTGTTTATGGAACGCCGCAAAGACATCCGGTTACGTGTGGGATTGCCTCAAGAAACACGGCACGCTAACACCAGATCCGAGCCTCACGCCGCCACCGCCTAAAGTACCAGACAAGGATAAAACAAAAGAAGAGAAAGAGAAGGAAAAAAAAGAGAAAGAAAAGGAAAAACAGAAAAAGATTTACAAATGTACTAAGATATTTTTTATTCTTTAATCTGTAACAATTGATTATTGTGATTTTATACAATATTTTTTGTTATTTGCAGGTGATTCGGTAGCACTTTCTAGTGTTATATCTTTAGAACCGGGAGGAACGGGGTCTACTGAGTTCTGTCTTGCCTGGGACATGCCTATTATAAGATATAAGAAAGATAAAAAAGTACATAAGAGGTAGGTTTTCATATCTTTCCTGGAGTATCATACTGGTCAGTCTTTTAATCGTCAATTTTGTTTATTACAGATTTTATACGAAATACTTTGGTAGCGATGGTATCGCCGGTGCCAGCATAGCTGCGTACGCGCTTAGAAATTATGAGAATTGGGAGAAACTACTCGCAGAGTGGCAGGATCCTATCTTTAATAATAGGTAATACTCTGCTTCGTTTCTTTGAGGAATCGACTTCTTTCTTGTCACTCAATGAAAAAAGTAACAATATTAACATTTAATAATTTTTTGTTCCACAGTAATATACCAGATTGGTTAAAAAGTGCCTTAATGAATGAGCTTTATTATGTCGCCGATGGTGGCACAATATGGTTTGATGTCCATGACGAATTTCCGGAAAGCGATCCTAGGTAATTACTCATCAATTAGATTTCAGTACACGTCAGGTTGATAGCCATGTTAAGTGAAGTGTTAAAGATCTTAATTGCTCTTCTCTTAACTTGCTAATTTTGTTCTAGGCATGACTTTGGTCTGTTCGGGTATTTAGAAGGTCACGAATATAGAATGTATAATACGTATGATGTACACTTTTACGCTTCCTTCGCGCTAGCTCAACTATGGCCTAATTTGCAAGTAAGTAGATGTCTTTCCCTATACTATTATAGTAAAATCACCTTACGGGCCTGCGCAAAGTGGCGGACGGGACGGCAGAGGAATTTAAATTCATCAATTGACTTTAATACTTATACAATGGAAATAAGGTATATATTGCAATGATCGCTAAAACTGGTCTGCGATGCTCCAAGGTCGATCACCGAGCATTGAAATATATACCTTATTTCGATTTAAATAATATAAGGGTAGTATTTAAACGACTGACTGTAAATTAATGTTTTAAGTGACAAAAATAATTAATTTACGTTATAGTATTACTAAGTGAGCGACTGACTGCGATTTAAGAGAAATCAACAGAACAGCAACTTAGAAACACTAATTTGAGTTACTTAAAATACAAAATGAGAAGCTACATAATAATGTGAGTGACCTAATATTTGTTTGAGTGTCAACGTTACGTCCTGCATTTTTTTCAATATTGGCAAATGATTTATTTATACTGAGCGGCATTTTATCTTAAATGAAGTGTCTCGAATAGAAAAACCACTTTAAAAAAATACTATAATGAGCTGACTACTATGAGCTCACATTTTTTTTGAATTTTTTCTTATGAAATAACTATTTGAAGAAAAACACTATTGCAACATGCAGCAGGCATGGTTTTTGTCACAGCTCCGGCGCTGCGGGGCTCCGGCGGTCCCACGCGAGCTTACCTAGCCTAGCCTAGCTCCTCCGCGCCTACGCGGGTTTAAATAACACTCTAGGGGTAGGGCAGACAAGACTACGTGGAGTCGGTTTTGCAACGATTCGTTTCTAATTTTTATGCCTTACAAATATTTGTTTTAAGAAGTTTATGCCAAGTGTGATGCCAAATAAATTTCGGAGCATCAAGATTTTGCCAGATAGAAACCTTTTGGATACCCATCGTAAAAATGCAACGCTATTGGTCCGCAGCCCAAGTGCCCAACTCACCTGACTGCATCGATTCGTCGCTCCACCCCCATCCGGATTCGCCCGCATCAAACAGTCTGTAGTTTTCAAATAGAATAACAGTAACTACTAATCATTAATAAAGCAGCTTCCAAACGTTGCTTAAAGTGAACTTTTTAGTAGTTCGTTATGTAAAACCTCAATTGGAAAAATCGTCTCTATCATAATATTAAAGTTGTCCTCTCTGTATTTCTAGTCGCTTACTTAGTAAATTAGTCGCACGGCTAGAATTTTAATATCTGAAATGGATTAATCACAACCCACTTTTTGTGAGCTCATTCTGGATTTTATTATTAATCAATATTCGTCGTTAGTTTAGTTAATTTTTCGCTTACTCAAATTCATACCGCGCAAGTTATTAAAACAGTATCTCATCGTCAGTCGCAAAGTTTTTTTTTATTCGATCGTTTTATAATTCTCCATAATATAATACGAATTAAATGTATCTCAATGTAGATTACCAATGTTTATGAGAAATGTATATGTTAATGCCATTCAGGTTACCTATTCTCATCCTCATGTTCAAGAAAAAGCTGACAAGTTGACTATTAGATATTGCTTTTATGACATTGGCAAATACCTATATGGAATATTGTAAAATCCAAGATGACATGGACTTAATTTTTAAAGTAACGATTACTTAATTATAGTAATACTAATATTCATATTGAACTTATTGAAAATCACAAATCTTAAAATTAATATTGTTCAGACTCCAGCACATCAAGTTACTACAATCTGTCAAATTTCTTTAATAGATTTTCAAGTTTATTGCTTAAGATTAAGGTTCAATGTTGATTGGGAAAATTTGCCAGATTGGAGTAGGTTGATGTGCTGGCGTCTGTACTTAGTTAAGAATGACAATTGAATATAACACCATATACTTTGTGGTAGAATGTATAGAACTAACAAAACTATTTTCACCATACTTTGTAAAACTACATTCTTACAAATAAATAAATTCTGATTCTCATCTGTATTAAATTCAATCGATTGCCTCCCCGTCCGCCAGTGTGCACAGGCCATTATTGTTCATTTATTAAGTGCTTCGCTTATTTTCAGGTGGTCTTACAATATATGTTCCGTGACACCATCGAATTAGAAACTGAAAAATGTAGACAATCACTTTACAATGGAAAATCTGTCAAGTTTAAAATAAAAGATTCAATTCCACACGATCTTGGTGATCCCGGTAAGTCATACACAACATACTCACTGTAGTCATATCATCATGTACTCGTATAATATTCAATACTTAGTACCAGTACCCTTATTGCGTAATACACGATCAATCAGAATCTGAATCGTTTTGAACAGATTGCTAATCCATTGCTTCATAAGTTCGAAAAAAAATCTGCTCAAGAAGATAGATAATGCAATGAATGTTGTTGAACTGTCTAAATGACACATATTAATCAATTATCAATATAAATTTATTTTGGGTTTCTATCTGTTTTGAATTTAATTAGTTGTATGCATGTGTGAACTGGAAACTATGGACTATAATTGTCTGAAATAAATAAATAAAATAATCGTAATCGTTTACGAAAATATGGTACGTAATTAGATAGCTGGTCGACCTAGCTCAAAATAGATAAACATATCGTCCAGGTATACCAACGTTGTATCACATTCCCGAGGCTGAGAGAGAAAACAAATTTTCCCAGATATAGATCGATTTTTCACCCCCGTAAACCCCTCTATTGCAACTTCATCGAAATCTTGGAGCCGTTTTTGAAAACGTGATTACAAATATAATATATGTACAAAATTAAATATTGCTCATTTAATAGTATAGGATAACCCGACTCAAGCTTCGCACGGATGCATATCAGAAATAATAATTAAATTATTTAATGTATAATAAACATTAATCATCCTAATTGAAAGGTTGGTGAAAACCGCAATATGATACGTCATAGTTAAGAAGAGTAAAGTGAATATACAAGTAAATTAACGGTTTTGTGCCATAACTATTTAGAAATTAAATACGGGCTGATAGAATATTATAAAATCCTGCCCAGACAAATAGATTTTAAACCTTTGACAAAGTTAATCACGACATCATTACTCGAAAGTTAAGTATTGGCCTTAAGAGGCCGACGTACTACGGCACGAAATGCAAACTCGAGACGTGAGCAAAATGCGTTTGGAATATTGCTATCTCTGTTCGACAAAAGAAGGCGGGGCCACAGATTACGGGCGCGCTTCGCAGTGTGTGTGAGCGGATAATACTAGATGTAGGTACTGTATGCCATTCATTCATAGCGAGTCGACATCATAAATATTATTTTATTATGAGTTATTACTCATTAGGTATGTTCATTATTTGCTTTATTTTTGTTGACTAATTTGGGGAATCGCTAGTGAATGTACAGACTAGTAATGCGTTTTTTGGAAATTTCTTTACCATGCCGATGTCTCAATATTTTAGGATATCTCGACTAATCTCAAGATAGAAGGCCTTGTAGATAAAACCTAGCTAGTAGATACGTCATACAAATAAGGTAGGTAGGTAGGTAGAAAGAAGAGGTAACTTTGCCGCTCTGAAGTAGACTCTATATGACTGCGCGCATGCCAGTAGGTACGCATGCGCAACCTAACTTCAGAGCGGCAAAGTTATTTGACGCGAAGTGTAGGTACCTATACTTCGTTATCGAGCATGGACTTGTGGCACGGTAGATCGGCGGACCGACGGACGACGCTAGAGTAGTCATACGCACGTCGCGTAAATATAAATTATAGGGATAAGTATCTATTATTATTGTCATTATTTATTTTAAGTCTGTTTGTGTTTATTTATTTCCTTTAGAGTGGTCTCCACTTCTTATTGGTGGTCTCGCACTGGATTTTAAACTCTCCGTGTTGAGCCGAGCGTTGAGAATCCAACGCGCTGGGACACTCTCGTCCTAGCGCGTTGAAAAAACACGCGTTGAAAATCCAGTGTGCGAAAAAAAAATCCCGCGGAAAATAACAGCCCGTGCGGTGCGAACCTGGGCGAACTCGACATTATTTTGCGACGGCACAAGCAGCTCTGCATAATTTTTTACCGACATGTGCGTAAGTGCAAGCGACACGTGGTGGCGGTATATTTTCATCATCCGAACATAGACATACTGATGTCACTCGCACCGCTGCTGCACCGACAAATAAAAATCTGCGTTCGCAGTTCATTTGCCAAACATCTAAACAAACACGAGTTTTTGGAAAAATAACTGTTATGGACTACACATAAGGTTCAGTTTGCGCTACAACTTCATATTTTTTTTATGACTTTTTCAACATTACTAGTCAGTCTAAAATCAACTTTATTTACACTAGCATAAAGTTCATATTTGCCTAAGTGGAAAACTCGTGTTTGTTTACATGTTTGGCAAATACATTGCGAACTCAATTTAGAGCGAGCAGTGTTCTCAATAGTGTCCTTGAGACAATAATTACGCCCGCTCGGTCACATAAGTAAAGAAAAGGAACAGTGACATGACATGACAAAACTTCGTACAACCGCGTTATGATAGGTAGGTACTTACAATACTACAACTTGGTGGTGGCTATGGCTTCGTCGCGTACGGAGAGCAACTAGCTTATACCGTCTCGGCCAATACTCACCACGCTACGGCTCATATTACATTGGCGCAGAAGGAACGGAATGGAAGCGAGTTTTTGGCACGAAATTGGGTCAAAACATAATGAACTTTATGTCAATTGTGTAACTTACAAACTACAAAATACTCGCTGAGGCCATAGCTGAGGCTCTTTAGACACATAAGTAGGTACCTATCGAATAATATTAATAACTAGCTGCCCGCCCTGGCTTCGCACGGGTATGCACTCATCTACGGTTCGCCTACCTACCCTAATTACACCTACCTACATACATACCTACCTACCTACCTACCTACTTACCTACCTACCTACCTACCTACTTACTTACCTTCCTAAGTAGGAAGGTAGGTAGGTATGTATGTATGTAGGTAAGTAGGTAGGTACCTACTTACCTACATACATACATACATACTTACCTACCTTACCTACATACCCACTTTACCAAGATACATACCTACCTACTTGCATACCTACCTACCTACCTACCCTACCTTCACCAACCTATCCTAAGAACCATCTCCTTACTAGATAACAAACAACAAAATAAAGAAAATTATTCAAAAAACAAAAAACCCGACTGCAAAAACACATAACTGAAAAGAGAAAAACAAGCATTATAATCTATAGAATTTTGGTATCGCAGGCGGGGACAAACTAATAACCGGATATACGTATGGTGTAAGTTTTGTTTGCCCCGCCTGCGATACCAAAATTCTATAGATTATAATGCTTGTTTTTTTCTCTTTTCAGTTATGTGTTTTTGCAGTCGGGTTTTTTGTTTTTTGAATAATTTTCTTTATTTCAAGCTTTTTAGTTTTATTAATAAAAATCAAAATTTGGCATTGACTCGTTACTAGCTTTTATTTGATACCAATATTGTTATAATTTTTTTTTTTAAACCTTCCCGTCCCTTTTTTTTGTATTTGCAGATGCAATATATAAATATTATATAGCCTATGACACTTCTACAATTAAGACGAATCTAACGACACCTCATATGTCGAAATCCATCAAGCCGTTTAAAGCCGCGTGCCAAAGAAATAGACATACATACATACATACATACTCTCGAAAAACATTACCCTCCTTCTGGGGCAGTCGGGTAAAAAGAATTAGTGAAATTGGTCCAGCCGTTCACGCGTGATGCCGTGATCAAGGAAATAGGGATTCTTTTTTATATAATATAATTATATAGATCAAACAAAGACTTTTTCGTTTATGGGTGGTAGGCTCGTTGGAAACAGACAAAAATTAAAAAAAAACTTTTTCCCCTAGAGGATGATATGCTATTTTATCTCCGCTTTGGTACACTACAATGACGGATTTTTTGAGCAAGAAGAGTGAAAAAAATTTTATTTCTTCCTTTTTAGTGGGTCGGTTTGTAATTTATCTAAGATACAATAGCCTAATGTCAACTGCTTATCACCTTTTACAAAATATTGCTTTTCCCGATGCAGGGACGTTCATTGTTGAGGAGTTCTCCTGGTACTTCACCATTAACTCCACTTCACCCTATGTATTGTGACGGGCATAAATTGCTTGGCAACCATATTAAAGTAATCTTCTCTAATCGCAACCCGTGAAATACGTATTATTGATAAGTTCCGGTGGCCATCTGTGGTCTTCATCATCACTTCCACTTCACTAAATGGTGCTTTCCGAGATTAAATTCAAGAGTAACTATAAAAAATACCTAAATCGCTATAGGTGCGCCTGTAATATTTCAAGAGTTCCCTCGACTTCTCCAGGATTCCATCATCCAATCTTGACTTGATGACAATGGGACCACCTGTGAAGTATACCCTTTCTGACAAAAAAATAATTTTCTAAATCGGTCCGGCCGTCTTCGAGTATTCCGGGAACAAACATTAAAAAAAAAATCGGACGAACTGAGAACCTCCTCCTTTTTTTGAAGTCGGTTAAAAATAGGTCAAGTCAAGAGGAGTGTCAGAAATATTACATACAAATACAATACAATTTAGCAAACAAATAAGTACGCGCGTACAGGTACAGCACACTGTAAAGTACCTAATCGTCTAAAGTTGACAAAAAATACTATGAACGAACTCCAACCAAGCACGTTGCGTTAGTGTGCCTTGTGCCTGTCGGAGCGATAAACACCTACAGGGAGCACACACACATTGACAATTATTGCTTGACGCGATAGCACTACTAGCTATCTGAAATTATGAGAAATTTGGATGTGTTCCGTAATACCAAAAATGATGAATGAAAACTTAATGTTTTTCCAATTTTTTTTCTATAATTTGTAACTTGATAATATAAGCTATGCTTGTGATGAAACAATATTACAAATATTGTTGTTTATAATAAAGAAAAAACAATATGAAAACAAGTCATTTACGCTGTAAAAATGTACGAAATGCAATTCGCTAATACTTCATGTAGAGGTAGGTTTTTGAAAAAAAAAAGAATTGGAAGCCTAGATAATTATTGTCTCAATCCGAATATCAAATTTATTTGGTGGAAATATGCTCGAATTGGAAATGATTTAGGTATTACGTTTGTATGGACAATTCAAAGGTCGCCGCGTTCTTAATTAGCAGAATCGGCAAACATCCCAAGCACACCACCCGTCATCCATCCCAAGTTGTAACTGACGGTAGCGCACTAAGGAGTTAAGGATATCCATTGCGCACTGAGGAGTACCACAAGGGGGAATTCTCAGACCACAATTTTTCTCAACTGTCTTATTTCAGACCTTCACCGTTTCCCGATCATTAAAAGTTGTTTTGATAAATATAATGTGTTCAATGCAAACAGATGTCAAATATTTCAGTAAATTAGACTTTCTAAAACGAACATTGTTGGTGATTTAAAGAATGTTACTAATCTACAAGTTTCAGCTTTTATGAAGTCAATTTAGTTAAGAGCGTTCATCCTAAAAGTTGGCAACGTCGCAAATAGCTGTCAAATATTTACCTGTTTTGATCATTTTGGCAAAATTACTGGATGGAAATATGAAATATCGCTCTAGTTTATTTTCATTCAGAAATATTGCCAAATTAATCAAAACAGGTAAATATTTGACAGCTATTTGCGACGTTGCCAACTTTTAGGATGAACGCTCTTAACTAAATTGACTTCATAAAAGCTGAAACTTGTAGATTAGTAACATTCTTTAAATCACCAACAATGTTCGTTTTAGAAAGTCTAATTTTGCAAGATTAATTCAAGAATAAATCTTGCAGTCTTTCGAATCATGAAATCCAATTTTGACTTTCTTTAGGAGACATCATAAATACTTTGTATTAGTTAGAATTCATGGTTCAGTTTAGAAACAGACATGTTTTTACAGATGACGTACCATTCGACCATATAAACGCTTACAATATTCACGATGTGAGCGACTGGAAGGACTTGAATCTCAAGTTCATACTGCAAGTGATACGGGACTACCGGTTGCTGAGAGGGCACACGGCGCCGTTCGGCAACGAAAGGTACCGCTCGATGGCGTTTATAGACGACGTAAAGGAAGGGACGGAAGACGACTTATACTCACGGTCGACGGGGCAGGCCGACGATACGGACGGGACGACGGATGAGTCACCGGATTTGACGGAGCAGTCGACGCCGGTCGTGAACGAAGAGAAGCCGTACGGGATGGGGGATATACTAGACCTGTTGTACAGGAGCGCGGACGTGGAGGCGGCGGTCGCGGACGCGGGAGCGGCGCCGCGCGCGCCCGCCGCCGCCGTGTGGGAGGCGCGGCGCTACCTGGCCGACATGTACCCCGCCGCGCTGGCACTGCTGCGCTCGGCGCGGCGCTGGGACCGCGACGACGACGGCCTCATCGAGAACGGAGGCTTCCCCGACCAGACCTACGATGCTTGGGTTATGTCTGGACCCAGGTAATTATTCACCAACTTATTTTTGTAATGGTCTTCTAATACTTTTCTCTCTCTCATGTCTTATCGTCTAAAGGTAGATGTGCGTAACATTCAAGTTTTTTATCTTAAAATCATATTTGCACGCTTTGCACTATGCTTGCACCGAATACGTGCTGGTATGGTAGTTATCACTCAACTTTACACTGCTGGACTCTGACATTCGGTACGACCGTAATGAAAAACAACTAACCTCGAACATTTATCGAAGATTTTGCCATAATTATGTCTTTTGGCCATCAACCCGTATTTAAAAGTGTGACCTTCCATTTACAGTGCATACTGCGGTGGTCTATGGGTAGCGTCAGTAAGCGCAGTATGCGTAATGGCCCGTATACTGGGCCATCAAGAAGACGAGAAAGAGTTCTCCAAGCTACTGCAGCAAGCACAACAGTCGTTTGAAGAGAAGCTGTGGAACGGCTCCTATTACAAGTTCGATGTACGCCCTTCCAATAGTAAAGTTGTGATGGCTGATCAGCTGGCGGGACACTGGTGAGTAATTTTACGTTTGTTGAAGAATAAGCAATATTTTAGAAACACAAGTACAATTAAATAGTAAGAGTTTTAAAATTTTATTTAACAGCAATTATGATTGATATGACGTAGTAAAAGTTATGTTAAAATCGTGATTTATGAGAAAAATCCTCAAGGCACAATCTCTTCAACCGACTTATTAAGCGCTGAGTAGACGATGGATTATTTATCTGCCGGACAGAAATGAACGCTCTATTTCTCCTACTCTCGTTTCTGAGTTTATTTCCATACGTTCAATCTTTCAGACAAATTGTCCATCGTTAGCTCTTTATACAATCTGTTTATAAAGTTATTTATCAGAGCTCTTTACCCCCAGGTTCCTCCGCGCATCAGGCTGGAGCGAGCAAGTGTTCCCCGAGGCCAACGTGCGCAAGGCCCTGGCGGCAGTCTTCGAAAACAACGTGCAGCAGTTCAAAGGTGGCAAGATGGGCGCCGTCAACGGGTGGGTGACGGGCCCGCGCGGGCACATCGACACCACGGCCTTGCAGAGCGAAGAGGTGTGGACCGGCGTCACTTATGGAGTTGCCGCGCTTATGATATACGAAGGTAGGAGGACAAAGATTATAAATGCAAAAGTGCGGTTTATTTGACCTTCCTTCGCGCAGCAACGGAGTATGTCCGAAAGTCAGACAGCCATTTTACTTGGAGTGTATTTGCACTATATCGATGAAAATAGGAAAGACGCTGCATTATAATTTTACTAAGTGACTTTGATCAATAGTTTTTGGATATTCTCGGTGACAACCGCAGAAGTAATTTTATTTTTCATAGTTTTTTGAGAATGAATGAAATAAAAACTATTTTTTACGGTCGATAAAATCAACTCTGTGTATGCGTTAATATTCCCGGATATCCTATAGTATATGCTATAGTAGATAAATCCAGAAGATAGTAGATTATGAGCTTTTATCATAAGATAGTAGATTATGATAAAAGGGAATTCCTATTAGCTGTAATCTTATCCAAAAACGTGCAAATAATAAAGTATGTAGATTTCTGATTATATGAAAATATTTCGCTTGTAGCTATTTTTATCTTATCGCATAAAATACCTACGTATTTCGTTGGAATAAAAGTACTTATGTTAGAAATTTTTGTTTCTCCTCTGCTGTATTTTTTTCTAAAGTTATGATGACTAAATATCAACTTTTTTTTTTCAGGCATGCATGAAGAGGCATTCGTGACTGCCGGCGGCTTATACAACACATTAACACAAATGGGCCTCTCGTTCGAAACCCCAGAAGCTCTGTACGAGAATGGTAACCATCGCTCAGTGGGCTACATGCGTCCTCTTGCCGTGTGGAGCATGTACCAGGCCATCCTGGCCAGGCCTCCGCCCCCGCAACCAGTGGCCAACGGACAACCACATCACACCAAAGAAAAAGCGCACTTATAGTCCAAACGAAACTCCAGTTAATACGTAAGATTTTTACATTTTGGTACATCGACATGACTGATTGACATTTCGTACGTAAATCGGATAGAACGGCTAGAAATTACCGCCTAAGTTGTTAAATTATGTACTTACATAAATTCTATACGGTCGGTTTTCTTTCGAACAATGAAATTGTCGAATTGTTAAAGCTTCGCAATTTTTTAACAGCCTTAGAGGCGCCGATGCACGGTGTGTTTAGACAAATAAATGAATAGTAATACGGATCAGTGAAATACACCAGTGAAACAATAAGGTTTGATATGTAATTTAATTTATGGAGATACGTGGCAATAATGGTATTCTTAAGTATTTTATACATAAATGTCCAGTAATGAATTGTAGGTAGAATTGTGTTATTTTGTTTGTCCTTGTGATATTTTGCTTATTTTTAGTTAGCAATAATTCTAATGATACGCTTTCGTTGATAAGCCTTGAAGAGATGACGTATTATTATTTTCTGGTGTAAAGTATTTCTTCTTAAATTAGAATATTATTTTATTTCCTCAAGACGAAACTACATAGAAAATGTATTGTTTGCATTTATCTTCAACCAAATAGTTGTCAGCTTGTAGCAAATTTTGTTCATGAACGCGTATCTACGTGTGATTATTTTAGTTACGCATTTATTTTGCTTACGTATATTGTTATACCAATGAAACTGTGAAAGAGTATTAAGTTATCTTGTTCGTATGTTATTAATAATTAGCAAAATTTTTGTGCATTTTATTGTGCTTATATTATTATTAATTTAGCAATAGACAAAAATATTGTCTTAAACCTGTATAATTTATTTTTTATTCGTTTAATTTATGTTGTACCTAATAATAATGTTTCTGTATTTATCATTTGGTGGCTTACTTATTGCCTGCAAGAAGTAGGTGCCAAATTAAAATACTAAGAATATTTAAATGTGTTTGCTTGCAAAGTAACATCCTTTCCTATTGCTCGATCGAGCGTGTACTCCGTGTACTGATAATAAATAGTGTGTAACCCAACTGGATCCTTAATATGAAGTATTAATGCCATCATGATTCCGTTGCAGAAGAGGGATGGGGCTTATAGGTTATGTATAGCTCCGTCTCTCTCTCGTGCTGGTAAAATAATAGCATTAAGAGCGTTTATCCCAAAAGTTGGCAACGTCGCAAATAGCTGTCAAAAATTTACCTGTTTTGATTAATTTAACAATGTTACTGTATGGAAATAAGAAATGTGGCTAACTAGCGAACTAGAATATTGCAATTTATTGTAACATTGAATTTGATGTTGTACCCGTTTTCGCGTGTAAAACAGGCATTTGGAAAGTTTCCTAATACTTTTTTTGGATCTCAAACTACATATTCGGTGTAACGATATTAATTATTGCATTTCATAAGTAATATTCTAGTTCGCTAGATAGCCACATTTATTATTTCCATTCCATACAGTAATATTGCCAAATTAATCGAGGAGGAGCTCGTGGCTAAGTAATAACAAGCCGCACGGGTCGATCCATCAGGTTAAGCTACGCTTGCCGGGGTTTGTCAGTGGATGGGTGACAATCTTACATACCGAGACTCCGTGCCTCGGAAAGATCGTTAAGCCGTTGGTCCCGGCAGTCATTCGTGGATCTTTGACGTCAAGACGTCAGAAGCCCGACAGTCTGACACCAGTCTTACCAAGGGGTATCGTATTAAATTACCCAGTTACTGGGTTGTGGAGGTCAGATAGGCAGTCGCTCCATGTAAAATACTGGTATTCAACTACATCCGGTTAGACTGGAAGCCGACCCCAAGATAGTTGGGAAAAGGCTAGGAAGATTGATGGATTTAATCAAAACAACGAAATATTTTGTAGCGGTTACACCTCGACACACGAACTACGCAGTAAAGACATGATGTCACACAATTCCTGCATCTCGCAGTTAGAGTTTACCGAGCGAAAAACATAGATAAGACTATCCGAAATCAACATATGGGCAGTTGCCCGCCAGACATAACAACCTGTCTGGTTGGAGGATCCTCCCTTTTCTACGGTGGATGAGTGAACTTTACACCCTGTTCCTCATACCCCTAAATTGGTGACCCCGAGAATGAACGTCAACGCAGCCTTCGTGCAACTACTTCAGCGTGACGTCATCATCATCACTCCCGCAAGCTTTCATGAGGCGAGTCACACAGCCAGCCAGCACCCACGGCTTCAACGGGTATCCTGACCACCAGCATGCAGCGAACGCGCATTCCTGGTCATCACCCTCAGCCTCATCAGCAACCTTGGCACAGCACCTGCACTTCCGGCCGGTCTCACAAGCAGTGCCTATTCTACCCTCTCCTGGTCGACGCAAGCAGTCAGCCAAAAACCCGGCGCTGTACCACATCCGACTCACTGGATGACGACGCAGCGCCTCCCCGACTCACTGGGGAATCACCGCAGACAGTTCCGACTCACCGTGAACTATGCGGCACCCGGTTCCGACTCACTGGAACCACAGCTGGCACTGTGAAGCATCGCAAGATCCAAGACTCAGCCCACTATCGACCTCTGGTCTCCGGAGGGGAGTGATGTAGCGGTTAGACCGCCACATACAAAAACTACGAAACAAAAAGACATGACGTCACACAATTCCTACATCTCGCAGTTAGAGTTTACTGAGCGAATAACATAGATAAGACTATCCGAAATCAACATATGGGCAGTTGCCCGCCAGACATAACAACCGTCTGGTTGGATGATCCTCCCTTTTCTATGGTGGATGAGTGAACTTTACACCCTGTTCCTCTACCCCCAAAATTTGACATCTATTTGCGACGTGTTGCCCACTTTCAGAATAAACGACTAAAAAATAATATTTAAAAAAACTTCATAATATGGTCCCTGTGGGGCTTTCACAGGGGCGTACCCAAGATGATACATTTTATCATGTCTTACAATTTGTCTTAAATGCTAGCACGGGTCAACCATGTGATAAAATCTGAGGCGCGACAAGCCTTTCTTATTGCTAACTTCATAGTGTGACACAGTAAATTAAAAAAATTCAAATGTCCATGATCAGTGAATATGCGACTAAATAAAATAATACGTTTTTATAGTGCAGGTTCATACAACTTTAGTTTTACAACTTTTTAATTTTGTTGTGAACGAATTCACTTTTGACGTACGGACGACAGTCAATGAGTGGCATTTGTGACAAAATTGGTGCGCCCATAGTAGCAAATAAGACATATTGAATCCCAAATAAACGTCAAGAAATTATGTCACAAGTCAAGAGATTATCTCACGCTGTCGTGCTAGCATTTCTGAAAAACTGTTATCGCCCAAATTGTGATAAAATGTGTGACTCAAGCTATCTCACAGTACGCCATGCTCGCTGCGCTGCACGCTTAGCATCAGCATGACCACAATAGAAACTGGTTTTGTCGACGGAAGAATAGACAAAATGACAGATAAACATTCACAATCTGTCATTTTTTTCTTCCATCGACAAAACCCGTATCTATGGTTGTCATGCTATGCATGCTGATACGGAAAAGCCAACCATAGAATAAGATCAATCGGGTAACAGACGGAACGGACGTCTATAATCCAGATCCTCGAGCTATAGTTTATCGAAAGATGCTAAACGTCTTCCTTATAAAATGGATTAGTCGCAGTCTGATAAACGAGATTGTCTAGCCCCCCACTTTCAGTCATTTGCGCAAACCACAATAGAACTCTACGTTCATCACACTATTATCTTCTTCAATGTCCCACTCACCGTACTGTCTTCATTCACACTTCCTTCTTCGTTCAGTACATCTCTCTGTGGAATGCGCTCCCTTAAGAAATCAGGATGGCAACCAACCGATTATCCTTTAAAGTTAAAGTTCGCGAACACATTCGTAAGAAGCTGGCAGTATCATCACAACGGTAATGTTTTCCCATTGTTTGTCTTATTTGTTTTAAGTTTATTCGTGTATTTATTTGTTATTATATTTAGGTATATTATTATATATATATAGTTTTAATAGGTATATGATATCCTTATATTTAAAAAAATATTTATTCTAAAATTTTCGGTATTGCACCTACCACTGTTTGTCTCTGCATCACCCTAAGATTGACTGGTAGAAAATGCCAGTCCGCCTCTGTACATTTATAATAAGATCTCTTCCTGTGGTTGTCCCCAACTACAGCGAACTATTTTTAGTTATGGACCAAATGACAGAATACGAGGAGGGCTTAAGAATACAAGAAAAAATATAGCATTTTGAATTTATTTTCACAATACATAGTATACACGGTACAATAAATGCATCTTGGACGATTTAATACAAAAGTATTAATAGGTATAAAATATTTTATTCAAGCAGATCTTTTTGCCAAGATTCTCGTATGCTAATGTTTTTTCTTAAATATACGGTAAATGCTTAAATAATAACTTAATTTTGGCTACATTAACTAAAAATGAATATATTTTGTACTATTTAAAATATTACGTATCAGAATCTGCTTCAAAATCGACGACGACAATAAATAGAGATATTACGTTTACTGATTAAAAAAATATATACAATATTTACATGCATCTTTTCAGTCTTCATTATATTTTAATGGAAAATCGCACTATTCGAATGTTGATACAAAACTGCTATCTGGAGTCTGTGAGTCTTTTATTGATTCGATGTAGTGCTTTGGCACTAATATTGAAACTTCTCTCATCTAAAACGTTTGCCTGGTCAGCTTATCTCTATTAAACATATCAGAGACTTACGTTTATACCTATCTTGTTAAAGAAATGACTAACCTTATATTATTTGGCACGGTCTCTAAATCCAAAAATTACGCGTGGATTAACGCAACACCCACGAGAAACAGTCATTTCTATTTCAGAATGTCAACAATTCGTTGTTACCGAGTTACCTACAACAATTTTCAGTTACATGTGATTTGGAATACAACTATAGATATAAACTACGTGTGAGTGGCAGATATGTTCATGTACATGTGTGCGCCGTCGCGGTCGTCGCAGCGACTCGTCGGGTGCGATCGGTCGCGGGAGCCGAAGTTTAGTCGCAAGTGTGTGCCGTTGCGCGTGTCTGCGTCACAGTCGAGCGTTTCACGAGATGCTGACGTTTCACGCTCAACTATCGTAGCCATATGCTGATTTCTGAAACATGAACATCGGATTAGTAGGATCTTCATTTATTAAGGTTTTATTTAACTAGTTTTTTTTGGTGAATGTTCATCCAACTTCCAACAATTAACTTAAAATGAAAATTATTGCTTAGTTATCCATGGACACTTCAACCAAACAAAAACTTTAATTAAAAAAACTAAAACCTAACTACGACAAAAATGCCAACTATTAATACCCAGTGACACTCGCGCAATTAACACAAATCTCGCTAAAATCGGTTCAGCCGTTTAGTAGTTATGAGGGAACATAGACATAGATACATACACACACATACATATAGGTCAAACACATAACTCTCCTTTTCTGGTTTCGCCGCGGTCGGATAAAAAGATTTGACAGAAGATTTTCTGATCAGGGTATTGAAGAAACGAGAGACAAGTATATTTCATGCCTATAATTTGCATTCGTTTACCTGTTGTCATGTTTAGGGTGTCCAAAAGTAGTGAATTGTGGGCAGCCGCCGTTGAGAGGTCGCGGCGGCGGCGGGATCAAGTAGTCATCCATTCTGTTCTCTCCGTCACATGCTGAATGCATTGTCAATGTACTGGATGATATCTGATAAACACAAGAAAAATATTCAAAATAAGGAAGGAGAACATTGAAAATAAGACAAGAGAAAAAGATTGAAAGTACGACAGGAAAGAGAGATTCTAAATACGAAAGGAGAGCGAGTATTCAAAAGAATAACGAGATTTAAAGGAAGAATGTTGGTGAGTAGGTTTAATACTCACTATAGATCTAGCTTTGTCATCTATTTCTGATTGGACGCTGTTAGTTTCAGCTACACTGCCCCCACTGACCGTACTAAGGCGTCCCGATGATGATGAACCTGGTAAAAACAAATGGACATTTAAGAATTTGTTCACTATGAAATATTTTAATCTTGCCACAGAAAAGTACAGAAGTCGCACTCCACATTTTAGATACGAAGCTACAAGTACGTGGCGGGCTCGTCTTGTCGGGCCAATTCAGTGAGCCTAACGCAGTCGGAAGATATATGAATTACGCAATAGAAAGAGAGGCAATTTCTATGTGCATATAACTGTAGGTCATTAGCGCTGTGCGACCTGAATTGCACTTTATTGTGTCGTAGCAATAGTCGTTTTTTATTTAAATGATTTTGCGGAGTGAACTATCTGTGTTAATCTGTGTATGATTTCATTAATTTTGATATGCAGATCTTACTTTCACTTAGGCTGCTATTTGGTCTCGTGTTTCCGTTTCGTTTTTCTATAGTTCCGTTGTTGTTTTCATGGTGGTGGTCTGGAATTAAAATGATCAATCGTAAGTAACAAATAAAAACGCAATTTATTTAATACTAGCTGCGCCGGACGGTTTCACCCGCATAAGTCTCGATCCCGTGGGAATATCAGGTTATTAAAAAGTATCCTATGTTTTTAACCCAGGTCATGGTCTATCCATGTGCCAAATTTCATCCAAATCCGTTCAGACGTTTTAGCGTGAAACCGTAACAAACAAAAAACCATACAAAAATATATTTCTTTAGACTACTTACTAAAATATAAAAGTGCAGTAAGTACTCACGTTTATTCTTGCTCTTGGAGAACATTTTCTTCACCCTCTCGAAGGGCGTGGGTCTTTTCATATTGTCTTTTATCTTCAGCTGGATCCTATCATACTCGTCTCTCATTTTGTTCAACTGTTCTTGCTTCTCTTTGAGTGACTGTTGTGTCTCATTCCTGTTTTTCCATTCCATCACCAACTTTTCCACTTCGGATATCGTGAAAACGTTGTTTTTGAAATCGTTAATTATTTCAGCTAACTCTTCTTGGCCAGTCAGGGGACATGGTTCTTTCCCCGATTTCACACTACCGCTGCAACGGACGTCTTTGGTATTAAGATTTATTTGGCATATATCACTAGTAGGAGTGTCAATGGTAAAAGTCTTAGATTCTTCGGTGGGTGAGTACAAGAATATGTCCGACTGCTGCGGCATCAGTCTTGAACTATTCGCGTACAAATTATTTGGTCTGAACTTAGGGCTTTCTACTTTAATATTGGATGGTTGGACTAAGTAATCGTGTTCGAGAGCTTGTTGGATTCTGTCGACCGTGTTGTCGTGAAGCGGGAATTCGTTTTGGTAGAACTGTTCTTTAATTTTCGGAAGCCTCAGATTTGGTCGTTGTTTCTTTTCGAAATCGTCTGGCTTTTCGATATTTTTTTCTAAGTTCTGCGTGCACACTTCACTGAAAGGATCGGAGGAGGTATGATCACGTTCTGGCGAGTCGACTGTGTCGCATGTTTCAACAATTCGTAGATCATCTTGTTTAGCTTCGTCTTGGCTTTCTTCTTTATCGTTGTCAGACATGTTTTTCAGATAATAGTACATGTTGGAGAATTCATTTATTTTCTGGAAAAAAGGGGACAAATGAGCGACATATTCTTACATCATTCTTTTATATTAAAGCAATGTTAGATGAGATACTTACAAGATGATCAGCTAGTACGTCAGCGAGTGCATAATGTTTGTGGTCCCTGGCGAGGTCTGCCGGTGTTCGCTGCCGAACATTACGGAGCGCGACGGCAGCGCCCCCGCCGGGACATTCCAGAAGTTGCCAACACAGTCGCTCCAGACCGAACCGTGCCGCCCAATGCAACAACGTTGGGTATTCTTCTCCACCTATAATTTATTTTTGTCATTTAGATCTTTAGAAGTATGTGGAACATGGTGTAAAGTTCACTCATGCTCTATATAAAAGGAAGGAGTCTCGGACTAGACGGGTGTCGTGTCTGGCGGGCAACTGCCCGACGTTTGTTTGTTGGGAAAGTTATATATATGATGTTCGCGCGGTAAACTCTAATTGTGCGATCCATGATTTGTGTGACGTCAGGTCTTTGATGCGTAGTTCGCATTTGGCGATGTAGATGCCGCCACAGTACTAAACAAAACTGCATTACGTATCGCCCTTTCGATGAAATGATTTGAAAGCCGATACTAATAAGCTGTAATCATCAATTAAATGAAAGGGGAAACTTACTGGACATATCAGCTTTCGGGTTAAATTGTTCAGTGGATGCTAGTAGGTTGAAATGCGGTGGTATGTTCTTTTGGAATGCGTTTAGCATCCAACTGTCCAATTGTTCTTTGCTGGTTGTTTTGAATCCCAAGGTCTGTGTAAAGAAATATTCAAAATTAAAGAAAAAATTATATATATTGAAGTCCTCGACTCTCCATTGCAAAAATATTTTTCCAAATCTGACCGGTAGTTCCGGAGATTACCCCCTACATACAAACTTACAGGGTAGGTAGGGTAAGTAGGGTAGGGTGGGTAGGACTAGGTAGCGTAGGTAGGGTAGGGCAGGTAGTAGGTAGCGTAGGTAGGGTAGGGCAGGTAGTAGGGGTAGCCGTAGATGAGTACTTAGTGCTACCCGTGCGAAGCCGGGACGGGCAGCTAGTAATATTAGTATAGATGATTGCTGAAGATTATCAAAAGCTTCTTTGAATCCTCTTACTCAGAAACTTCAATGAAAAGGGATACGATCCCTTTTTACTCGACTGCCCCAGAAGGAGGGTAATGTTTTTATTGAGGCTTCTTACCGAGTGTCGTAATTATTACGAGCGTCTTACCTAATTTACGACAATTTCGACCAACCTATACCAAAAATCACCAATCTTAAGCTATCGAAAATGAAAGGATACTAACTTGGCACATAAATTCCAGGGGATGATCCGATGCCCTTAGCAGCTGATCTAATTCCCTGAGTCTGCTTTCGCACTTGATTTGTCTTCGCCCAAGCGACTGGCCGTTCTTACTCACACGCACCCATACGAGCATTGAAACTTCCAGACATGACTCTGTAATAAATAATATCACTTTAGTATTCCCCCACTTTAATTTAAATATGTGGGAATACCATTGATATATAAAAAGTATATCAATGGTATTCCCACATATTTAAATTAAACCTGCTGTGAATACGTAAGGCATCCAGTCGCCATGCCAACTGTAGGAAAAACTCTCTATTTCCAACCATTTATTTAACTTTCGACATATACACGCGTATGATGTTCCGTAATTATTACATTAAAAATCAAGGTGAAAAATGCAATGCTTTATGAGCACTTTGAATTTTTTTATGATAATATTATTTCAATTATTTAATTATAATTATTATTAAAATTCGATTAAATTCATCATTAATTTTTTAGCTGTCAATAGTCAAATAAATGGTTGGAAAGATTATAAATATTGAAAACTGGAAAATCTAAATAAAAGATTTATGAAAAAGATTTTATTAAAAAAATAAAAAATAAGTAGAGCATTGTCCGTGGAACTTTCATTCATGGGTTTTTCAAGTAGCATGACGATGGGTCACCCTCATCCGGTATAAAAACTGTTCAAGCATCTTTCTTTACCTGGTATATCAAACTGAAGGGTATAAGGGTTCCGCTTCTTGAAGCTGGGGATGTTAATGACCTCTCCCTTCTTGTCCACCATTATCTTTATGCTGTCCTCGTCTCTAATAGGGTCGTTGAGGAGCGCTATCACTCGACTTTGTCCCTGCGTGCAAACGACATTAATTAACTCACGTTGTGAATTTATTTTGTTAAGGTAAACAGGCGTTCACTTTGTACCACAGAACCTTCCTCGCAATTTTAAACCTAAAAGCTTTGTGTGTAAGGTCGAATATTGTGTGGATATTTGTTCCTAACGGTCTAATTTGTCGGTAATGGACTTGGGATTTCCTCGTAAACGTTTAAATTGATTCGTAAGAATTTGTGGCATGTTTGCAGTAAAGTATGCCATCTTGTGTTTAGTTAAGATAAATAGTTGTTGTTAACGTTTCGTTCTAGTTGTAACTGTGTACTTACGATTTTAACTTTCTTGGGGACGATAGAGAAGCTTGTTCTGTCAGTGGCTGTGTCTTTACAGTCCTTGGTTCTGAGGATCCCGACGGCTGCTGTAAGGAATGTGTCCACGAAAGACGTATCCTTCTCCCTCACACACATCATTTGCCACTGGTCTATTGTCGGATAATCTGCCAAAAATAAAACACTTTACTACGTACTTTCAATAAATTAAACTTTCAACTTACTAATGATTTGAGATCATACAAAATGATTAAGTAATTAATTAAAATCAAATTATGGATAAACACAAATTGATTAATAAAATTGCTTTTATATGCGAAGTTCCTGAAGTTTTAAAAGTGCGACGTTGTTCTAAAGCTCGGGTCTGCTAAGAATTTTAAAAGTTTTCAAGTTTTCAAATTCATTAGAGATTCGTTTTAACATACCTTCGCAATTACCGGAGATGACTTGATTCTTCTCGACTCCAAGCAACATAACGAGTACCTTGTCAACTTTGAACAAACTGTCTCCGTTAACATCTCTCTTCAGATCTGCTAACTTAGTAGCAAGTATTGGACACAGGATTACTATTTGTAACTGCGCCTTCGTCAGTTTGTCTACTTTTTCTTGCGAGTCTGCCGCAAGCAACTCCTCTGCGGTGATTGGTGTTACTCTGCAATAATAACAGGTGGCGTATAAGTTATCACCCCTTTGGAAGACGTTCTCATTTTTGAAAATGGAATGTTTAGTCATTGCAACTTTGACATTTGTGAAGTACACATTGTAAAATAATGGTGCGCTATACTCTATCGCCCGATTGGACAGCTGCAGACTTTTTTCTATGGGGTTTTCGGAAGTTACGCGTTTTTGCGAACAAGCCACAGACCTTGGCTGCCTTAATAGAAGCCGTCGCGATAAAGGCGGTCCTTCTAATGTGTGAGCACGACGGCAATACATTTGAGCGCTAGCGATAGAGATAAGTAATGAGGTCTGTCATTGTACGAAATTCTTTCTGCTTCGCGACCGGACTTTAGAAGAAGTGGCGAATCTATCGCCAGAAGTACTGAGAAAAGTAATGCAAAATGCTCTAAAACGCACCCAAATGCGTCAATTCTGACGGCGGCCACTTCACACATAATTTTTTGTTGACTAAAGAACAAAATTATAAGTCCGAATACCCAGAACGATTTTGCTTATTCACAAAAAAAGTTATAGCCTAGCTAGTTATAGCTTAGTAAACCTTTATATCCAATATATGGACTAATTAATCCCGATGTCGGTAATAAATAATAATAAAAACAAAACGGAAAATCTTATGTAGGTAAGTTATTATTGATTTGCAGTTTTCAAGGGTATCAGTTCATCGGTTAGAAGCAAATCTTATGATTATGAATGAAGTGGTAGGTACCTGTAATGATGCCTAGCTCGTTGCGACATAATCTTATCAAAGCTAGCGACCAAGTAGTCTGACCATAGCGCGCTCTCGGGAGACCCAGAGCTCCACAGTATTGCTATGTCCTCCATTTCTGCAACAAAGATAATAAAACCTTAATTTGAATAAATATATACCTATATCACTAATACTAGTAGGTAGTTACATTTTATTACAACCGAAACGTCTTCTATTTACGATCGAGGAGGATCCACTTAACCAATATTGTCAGTCTGTTAAATTAATCAATCATTCAGCCCGCTGACTTTAAACAGACTATTGATTTGCTATAAAGTGCCATTGTTGTCGAAATTTTTCAGAATTATTCGGAGATAACACTCTGTATCCCCGTAATACCTACTTTACAAATAATAATCATCCCAAATTCGATAAGCGCGGCTGTGAAAGTGTATTAAGCAACTAAATGCGCAATATATTATGTCTCTACCTAATATATTCCGAATGTGAATAGTCACTCGTCGCTGTCATGAATAAGTCTGTAGCGAGCTCAAATATAATACCTAACATTGAAAGGAAGTGTTGTCAGGGGATAATCAAGGCATGAACGATGTCGTTCACTTGATATCGGATGGGGGTCATTGGCTGGATCGAAGTTCACGGATCGCGCGGACGCTTCATAAACCTATCTACACATGTTGCTGAATTTAAATCCTCGTTAAGGGTACGCAAGTCGGATATTTTTCCATACAAATGTAGTATGGTGATTACTCGTCTGTTTGACAGTGTACTTTCAAAACTAAAAATTATATCAATAGGTCTTTTAATTATCTAGTCCTGTATGGAAGCAGAATTGGAAAAAAAATATTGGTTTGGCAGTTATGAGCGTCAAAACTTCCATATTTCAACACTAATTTTAACTCGTGTTTGGGCGTAAATAAATAACTTATGTAGTAAGAAAATAGAAACCATACAGGTATAGATAATTTATTCAATAGTTCAAATAATTTTATTTTGAGTAAATACATTCAGCAGTTTTTCCATAATATATATACGCGCAAAAGTCTATTCATGAAATTTTACGGGCTCGTTTTCGTTATAAATCATTGTCTATTTCAGTAAATTAATAAATATATAAACAAATAAATAAAAATAGAAATACTAAATAAATAAATAAATAATTAGACTAAGTAGCATGCATATTAGTTACGCCCACTAACGAGTTCGAGCCGTCGGTCGACTAGTGTACCCTTATGAAACTCATACACAAATCGCACATATTTTAATGATGTGTGCACAAAACCGTTACTTAATATCTGCAAAAGGAACCACAGTAATTTTATACGTGAAGCTTATAAAGAAGCCAATTGTCCATGTAATGATGCAGTTTTAATTAATGTTAAGTGCGTCCTTACGTTAATCGTAAAGACACTTGAAATCAATCGAAAGTTATCGATTAATGAATGCAATGCATTTAAATTAGATATACAACAGAAAAGTCTGAAAGTCAAGTGATCTCAGCAACTATAAATAATCCTTCTTTAATCTTTGAGAGCGTTCATTTTCAGATTCAAAACATTGCGTTAATTTCTAGGAACCATTATATTTCACTTTCATTACACAATGCATGATGGTCAGTTAGGTGTAAGAGCGTTAAAAGCTTCAACGCTGTCCTAAAAACATATATGCCTTTCCTAGCGTATGAATGAAAGCATACGGTGGCTGTTAAATTTTTTATTGCACCCAGTGCCACGCATACGCATCGGCTGCTTACAAAATATGCTATGCACTGCGCGCGCGCCGGAAACTCGTACGGGTTTATACTTACCCACCTCTGCCGCCAAATGAAGACCCGACTAAATGTAATATCCGTTTCCTAAATAGACAAACGTCTATCAGCGTCGCCCGGAATAACTATAGCCGATTAAATGCAGCGAGTAACAGAACTGGAGGGCTGAATATGACGCCCGATATGCAGTTATGTGTTGCTATGCGACTATTTTCTGCTCAAGTAGAACGGAAGTGCCTTCTTGAAAGACTTTGAATTAGAATGGAATTTATTTACGTTAATTTGCTTGCTTTAGTAGTAAGGTTAGGCAGAGATTATATTAAATAATATAACTCAGAACTAACAAAGTTGTGAGAATATTATTTTATAGATCCTACATTGAGCAGTGGTAGTCCAGTGGTAACGGCCGTGACTTACGAGTTGTAGGTCGTAGGTTCGAACCCAGGCAGGGGCTTTACTTTGTGTAAATTACTTCATCACCACTGCTCTCAAAACGGCTAAGGTAAACATCGTGAGGAAACCGGCATGTCCTAGAACCAAAAATTCGAAGACATGTGACATCTACCAACTCGCACTGGGCCCGCGGGGATAACGGCCCACTCCCTCTCACTGAGAGGAGGCTTGTGTCCTAGCAGTGGGAACATTATAGGCTGGCTATGTTATATGTATAATTTAGATAATTATAATTATAATAATTAACAAATGCATGAAATGGAATAAATGAAGTAAATAAAGTAAAAATTGAATTTGGTAATAACTTGCAATAATGTAATAATAATGTAAGTAAGAAAATCTCAATTTGTTTTTTATGATGGAAATGTAATTGCATGTAGGTAGGTACAGTAAGTGTCAGAAAATAAAGGCTATTTATTTATTTATTTAATACTTAAACCACAGAAATGTACAGAGGCGGACTTAATGCCATAGGCATTTTTTTTGGCAATTTGAATTTGAATGTTATATGTAGATCCTACATTAGCATGTCCTGATTAAGGCTATATAAACTCTGGCTGCCATGGCTACCGAAAATGTTCGCTGATTTATAAGAATATTCGTTATGTCGCGTTATTTTTACACGAGTTTCCCTTATTAAGTTTACCTACTGAACAAATGAAAATTCCGAAAATGTAGAGCAACTTAATGAGTAAGCAGCAATCCAAGAAAAGGAAGGCGTGTCGCTTCTTTAAAAAGTATATATTTGTTCAAGCTAAGTTGGTCTTAGCTTGAACAAATATATACTTTTTAAAGTTCTCCGATTGAACCAAATCCTTCGCAGCATGTCTTCCGTCAGGTTACACTTAAAGCCCTATTTTTATCACCACAATAAGGACGTTACGCAAGTTAGAAACTGGAACAAAGCAGGTACATTGGGCTACAGTCGGGGCTGTGCTCGCTGCTCCACCGCTTTCAGTTTTCAGTTCAATGGCCGCCGCGGAAGTCTTTGATGTTTCGAGTAAAATATTGTAGCCCTTTATCGCCTCCCAATATGGCAGGTAGCTTTTGAATCTGTATTTTCTTTACTTAAGCCAGAAAGGTATTGCTCGATTCTGTTGCCAAAAGGGACGAGATTTGTAACCCGAAATGTAATTACTGACCGAACTATAATATCCTTTTGATATTAGTTTCCTTTGGATCTACTCATCTTGTTACGAAAATAATTGTGAGACACATAATGCGATGACAATATTGTATCATCTTCCCTCGTAGGACATTGTTAGTAAATAGGACATTCAATATTCCCCAGTGGGACTAAACGTGGGCGACACGACGTTGCCTATTCATTTCGTTATAAGACGTTTCCAAGAAATACGAGGAAACGCACCGTAGATTTCCAGCAAAGTCAGTCAGAATGAGATCACATTTTAGGGAATTACTAAATACAAGATGTTGCATCTACATAAAGTACCTTACTAAAAAAGATTTGTATATAGGTACGAGATGTTGTTTAAACCCGTGAGTAATGCAGAAGTCTACACTTTCTTACTCATTCATTAACAGATGCTATAGTTAAAATTGATTTCATCAATCTGCGTTTATGTTTCGATTATGATAATGTTTATAACCTACTTACAAGAGGATATTATTGTTTGCCAAAAAAGGGGTTAACATTAAACGTGTTCGCTAACAAATAGTGAATGTGTGCTGGCGGGCACCCGACGCCATGTGATTCATCATATCAAAATAAACGTTCTTTTTTTCTGGCTCCTGTCAGTTCTTCGATGCTAAATCATACTTTCTGGTTTAATTATAAGACACAATTTATATTACTAATTTATTGTTGACTCACCATCACTATCATCAAGCAGACAGTTCCAAGCCCTACAAACAGCGGACATACACATGTTGGCTTAAATAACAAATTCCGCTTACTGACTCATTAAAAAATTGGATAAATAGGACTTCCCTTTGAGCTTCATAAAGAGAACTTTGAATTTTTTTGGGTTAGTTTGAATGGATCATTGTTCTTCTGTGTAGATGTTCGACAAGAGTACAACATGGATTGTACTGTTATAACTACATCGATGTAATTAGACAATTTCCTCGTATTTACTAATAATAGCCTTGTATGCGGTCGTTGGTGATAACGCCTTGTCTCGTCTTGTTTTTATCACGATACAACGTCGATAGACGTCACAAACAAAGTTATAATTCAATGCTCTGACTGATAACATGACAACAGCTCGGGAGACAAAAGAAGAAATACGTTCATGTCTCTATAATAGTACTTAAAGATAACCGCATATCTCTGGTATTGTATTTGATAAATGTGCTTCTACTACACTAACATTTTTGTTAAGTTCATTTAAGATTGCCATCTAAGAATCTTCAGATCAGATTTGAATTCCATCTCTTGGATCTCGTGAACGTCAGATGGTTAAGTCAGCTTTATCTTTCGCACCTTTTGTGCTGAATCTAAACAACAGGCCGACATTTTCCATCTTTTGTCTCTAAAGAATTGCCCGTCGTCTCTACATCAGTTAACACAATCTGTGGGAGCGATCCTACCGACAATATAGACAAGTTATACAAGACGTTTACGCATTTACATTCCCAATGCGAGTACATTACGGGAGTTGCTTCGATGCATGTAAATTACACTATGTTTATTCAGCCATACATGCCACCCTGCATATTTAATGCGTTCGCCGCTACCAACTCGGGTGTCAACCAACCCATGGGGCTCCCATCCTAATTCTTAGCTCTTAAAGCTCATTATCGTGTAAACATCAGCATGGCAACGGTGAGTCTAATTTGGTGATGTTGTACGGTGTTTCTTTGACATTGATTTTGGATGGACCTGGACATTTTCGAATTACAAAGTGTGACGTTGTAGAGTTCAGTAAAGTGAAGGCCGCTGAAGACGTCTTTAGCGAAGACAATGGCTTATTATCTATCGCATTAAGGGAGCTGTGCTGGTCGCCATGCACAAGTGTTATAGTGTCATTGTATGAGGTTATGAGCCTATGAGTATCCAATCCAATAATTTATCAACTACGATAGTAAAAAAGGGGATCGCGTTAATCCATATCGTAAAAGTACTATAACTGTAATAAGATCTCCAAATAACACATTTTCTACGTCGAAAGTACAGAGACATTAAATAAAGGACCGTGGAAATGAAGCATAAAGCTTTCCCGCGCAGCCTCGTAGCAATATGAAGGAAAATGTGGTGAAAGATTAATAATATTAATATCTATCTTTAGTCGTGATGTAAGGTAATTAGAATTATAATTAAGTTCCTTTACTTAAGCAAGTAATATCAAATAATTAATATGGAATGCTATATTCTCTCATTATATTTGTTAAGGAGCTTACGAGCTACTAGTAAAATAATCGCTTAACTGCCTGCGTAGTAATTACGGCGTAAGTATTTGTCTTAAGTTAGGGAACGTTATTGTTACGTGTTTATTAAATAACAGAAGTTCGCACCAACACATTCAAACTAATTAAATTATTGTCAAAATAATTTACGTCACATGACAAGAAAAAACAGTAACGTATTCTGTACCTTAAAAGTTGTTAACATGCAAAAAACTTTTGAAAGCACAAAGTGTAACATTTAAATTGTATAATTTAAAATAAAACTCACTTGTGTCGGCCATTGTTTCGTTCCTTTTATCCTCCATAGCGACCCGAGTAAGAGACGCGTTGTTCCCGACAGTTTCAAGTTAAACGCTTGTCATTGCACTGACTGAACTGCAGGCGAGCACTAGAAAGCGCACGAAATTAATACAAGAGCCCTCAGAACTGTGACAGGGAGAAGTGTCGGTTCGCGATCATGTGGCGCGCGGCCGGCGACTGCGCGCGCTGGCGTCAGGCGGCGGCGCAGGCGCACGCACTTCGCATACTAAAAGCTCGACGCGACAACGATAATCGCAAGTCGCAACGCCATCCCTGACGACGCCCAACCGCCTAATCTTGCAAAACAAATTTGGGCCCATGTGTAAATATTCCCCAAGCGTTATCGACGACCAAATACGAGATGGTAAACACGAAAAACGTTTTTATTATATTCTGATCGCGTTTCGGAGTTACGCCTAATCGGCGAAATATTACGATTCCTGAAAATTGATAAGTTGACATAATCTTGATGATATCGAAGTTGAGAGACAAATCTTATTATAAGTGACGCTTGAATAGACATCTTACGTAACGGTTGGCTTCTGTTTTTATTGTTTCTGATAAAACATATTGCATCGCATCCTTGTTTTAGATAGCTTTTAGTTAAAGGGCAAGTGAGATATGAAGATATCAAAAGCGCCGCTGAGGTTATAAGACATTTGGGAGATGCATCTGTATCGTGCAGCGCAAGTATCGGCGAGGGTCGAAGGGCGGCGTCCGTCGGGAGCAACGTTCTCTGGTATCGGCCCTAGGTTTCGATTGACTTGTTTATGACCGTTTATCATTATTATTCACTTCCACGTATCTATCATTATTATCTTAGAATAGATTTTACTGCGGGCGCTTCCTCTACTGTCGCTTTCAACTTTCAATATTACTTTAATATGAAGACAAAGAAAGATTTAAATGTAAATTCTTTTACATCCTGGTCACGTTATGTTAGATAATATCTAAGAGTAACTACATCTACATTAATTACCCTAAGTAACTAATAAGTAGGTGATGCTAACTACACAATTAAACAAAGAATGCTAACTAGTTGCCAAGTAAATACAAACCGCATAAAATGTAAGTAAATGTTTACATGTAAATCATTCTAAAGTAAATAAGTGATGGCAAATACACCATTCAATAAAAGTTTACGTTACACTCTGGAATAATCTTCAGTCAAATCTATTAGAGTTTTGATCGATTGCAAACAGCCTAAGTAAATATTGTATATGTTCTTCAAATAATTCACACTCGGCTAAGATAAATCATAACATATAGGTATTTATTTATGGTTTTTTCCGATACGTTTATTTCCTCATGTTTAGTTTGAAGATAACGATTGAAAGTTAGACGTCAACGCGTCTACATTTTTACAAATAAACAATAATATTGAACTTACCTTTGAAAGAAAAATTCTTTGGTCTTCTTCTCTTGATGGTGTCCTCTTCTTTTTGGTTGAACCGCGGTGGGGGCATTCTTGGTACTTCGCTGGGAACTGTGGTCACTTCTCCAGCTCCTGCCGCACCCGTTGTCAAGTACCCGCCAACCGAGTGCCTTCTCCTACCCTGAAGGGGAATTGTGTAAAATACTTCTTCGCGCTCCTGTGGTCCATCTGTTGTTACCACTGTTGTGCTTATTTTGCCCTTCCTGTTGAACAAATGGAGTTATGAATCAATAAATAAATAAAATATAAGTCGGCACATACTTAAAAAAAAAAATTTACGTACTTGATTCGCGGAGCAGTAAATGTGTGTCTCATGTCTCCAGGAGCGCAATCCCCTGGTCTCGGCTGTCCTTTAAGAAATGCTTCGGCTTGTTCTGGCTCGCGAGCAGACAGAGATCTCAGCAGAGCCCTGAACTCCTTGCGTCTGGGGCTCTCTGGTTCCCTGCGGCGTGGGGAGCCCAATGGCCGACCAGCGTCCGGCCAGACGCGCCCGGGAGCTGACCGGGAACATGGCTCGGAAGAGCCCTGAGATTCCCCGCTGTCAGGCACATCCTTGTTCGGCAACGCGAAATATGACGGATTATCTGAAAAGATCATAAGAATTGTAAATAAACAAAGTTATGTATCAAAACTGTACCCAATTTGGTAGAATGATGACAAATGATACAAGGGCACACAATACCGAGTATCATTGAGGCGGTCGATGCGACGTCGCTCGCTGGCGGTGGCCAGTACTCTACGAGTCCGACACACGGGAATTATTCAATAACCCCAATGAACTAACGGCTCTCCATTACGTCCAGTGCGGGCAGAGTGTAGCAACCTACTTTTGAAAGCCGGAAAATGCGAATTGAAGGCAATTTTCGCCCATTGTCTATTCCCCATGTAGATGTCTCACTAGTGCAATGATAAACCATTTGGCTAGCTGACATGACACGTACTTACGAGGGAATGTGGTACAGTTATAGATGCTACTAGTGCCTATGTACCTACAGCTTACATTAACCGCGTTGGTTGCTATAACTTTGGCTAATTTTAATAGCAGCATCAGCAGTCGTAAACGACACTTAGGAATTTAACGCACTTTAGAATGTGTGTCGGTACGCCTTAATATGAGGCAGAAATTACATCATAAACCATTTATATACCTATCATAAAGTAAACGAAGTATAGCATTTAAATACAAAGGAGAAGAAAATCGCAACAAAATAGGATGAATGATGCCTAATGAAGATTTATCTTTCTAAAATTATGGCCAAGGGATGTGAATGAAGAGCTTTTACCAGATTCGTATTTTTTGTTATGCCCGCATCTGCGAGTTTTCGGGTGGATTTAGGACCGCGGGGCGGCAATAGAAATGGCCCTTAGCACATGTGGCTCAATAAAAACAAGTGACAAACAATAGCCCACCCACTCCTAAATAAGGTGTACAAAGCTATTCACTGTTATTGTGGCATTATTGGCCAGTAATGACGTATTTGCTTGTGGCAGTAATTGATTGCATTTTAGTTCAGTTAGTAACGCTATGTAGCTGTGGTTAGTAACAAAAGCTTCTGTTAGATGGATAGGTAGTTAGGTACTAAACTTTTCAAATAATGTGTAACTAATATGATATTGCAAGTAGTTAGGTGGGTACTTAAAACTTCGTTTAATATGATAATTGATTATGACATTATGTGAATGTCATAATCAATTATCATATTAAACATAGACATATTTTACCGGTTTACCGTTGGTTTAAGTTAGGCGAAATAATTATAATGAAAAACGATATCGATAAATAAGATAATATGTACATTATTTCATTCATTAATTAAATTAAGTATAAATGAAAAATTATAAAAATTACCATAAATATACTATAACCCGCCTTTATCGATTTGTTGCGATAAAACACACATTTTGTGTTTTATTATTTTAGTGTACTGTATACTAAAATAATAAAACACAAAATGTTTGTTTTGTCGCAAAAAATCGGTGTGCTTAGGTTAAGTTAGGCGAAATAATTATAATGATAAACGATATCGATAAATAAGTTAAGTACATTATTTCATTGATTAATTAAACTAAGTGTCAAGGATACATTTAAAAAATTACCGTAAATGTGCTAGGTAGCTACTGTATACTAAAATAATAAAACACACATTTATCCTGTATGGGAAGGTAAGTATAGTAAAAACATATACTTACTGTACATTTCTAATTAGTAAAATCATGTGGCAGTCTAAACAAATGAAGTTAGGCGCCTCTTGATTAATGAATCAATCGTATTTCTCGGAAAGCTTAAAAAAGCTTCCAAAATGTGTTTTGAGAATTGCGGACGAATGACTAATTTTATTCTTACCGATGTGTTTGGAAATGTTCAGTAGTTTCAGAGCTGAAATGCTCCCTGATTCCACCGTTAATTACTACGGCTACGAGAGTGCACTTGAATACTAATTGCCCGCGACAATACCTACTGTGTGTCGCGAACAGTTATCATCGACACTAATAATACACACCGATGCCTAATTAGGAAACAATGTATTTTATGTCCTTATGGACATATCAGCGTCAATCGTATACAACGGAGCTTGTTTGTAAATATAAATACGAATCTCAAAACTGAGACTTTCCAATAAAAATATTGAAGATAAAGTTATCACAAATTAAATACGAGTTTTCCAAAGCAACTTCTGTGTCGGAAAATTAAATAACTTATTGAACTTATGCCGTTGGAAAATTGCAAAAGTTTTAATACACAGCGCAGGGCGGTTCGATCCAGGGCTTCCATAATGAGGTTTACACAACAAACAAAATAAGAGTAAAGTATTGATAACTCACTGGTGGCACGGAGGCAATAGTCAAACTGGGGTCCCATGGTCGGAGATCACGGTATCACTAAACACGACACATCTAGACGGGCGCGCGGCGTGCTCTGCGGCCTGCGCGTACGCGTATCTCGGGGATACGGCGCGCGCGCAGGTGGAACCAGCGCGGCTTTTAGGCGCACACGTGCGGGCTTTCACAAGGAAGCAAAGCTTTCATAGCACGCGCGCACAGGAAACGCACGGTGTATACACAGCCCTGATGCGCTGTAACCATGTATCGATGAATATTGAACGATATGGATGGAGGTCAATTTCCTGGGATTTCCTGTGCCTTTGCAACTCCATGTGAATTGATATAATATAATAGCTACATGCAAACGAAAAATGATTTGATGTCAACAACATTTCGTTTTGTGACGGAATCTGCGACTAAATGTTTTTCTTATTCGAAATACTTATTAAATGTATCTCTAACCAAATGTTTGTTACACAAATTCAGAAGAGAATATATGTATAATACAATGGTCCCCTCAAACACATCAATCTTTCTCTGAATATCCTTATTCAGCATTCAAGGTATTTAAAACCACAAACATCAATGACATAATAGGTATACAGGGATTTACAATAAAATTTCAGGCCAGGACTATCCCAATACATAGTCAAAACATGGCGCCTTCAGTACATATTCATGAAAAGGGGAGTTGTGTGGCCAGTTTTAATTTTAAGTGTTTATGCGTGTGTTGCGCTTGCGTCTTGCGTTCCGTCGTCGTCCAGGAGTCAGGCGTGATGTTTGTAAACACGCACCCATTCACAGACCCCTCGGGGAATACTGTATCCGAGTAATTATAACCCTTCTAATAATAGACACAGACCCTGTAGGAAGTAAGGGAGGATGTAGCTACGAATGTTACAGGTAAACAAGTTTTGGGGGAGCCTGAATATCCGGAGCTTGTGTTGAAGCTTTTTTGTTTTTCTTTTTCGTTAGTATGGCATTTTCGTGTACAATTTTTACTTCCCTAGGTACATTATAAATAAACCAGTCCCACAAACATCAAATATTTTTCAGGCTCTATAGGTATATCTATTCCTACAGTAGGTACGTATGTATACCTACTTAATTTCTGCAAAGAGCTTTTATACCCTACGCCTGCGTAGACCTATATACCTACATCTGTTTAATACAGCTAAAAGCTCGAGTCACTAAATCTGAAATGAACATCCAAGAGCCAGTTGTGCGTGACGCTGTGCGTATGTATTACAATTTCAATCTCGGCTCGTCTGTCGAGCCATTCGAAAAATGAGAACTGTGACGTTGGAGGCTATTAGTAAAGTATTTTGAGCTTAAAGTCGCATACGATATAATAAACTGAATGTCGTAGCACGCGCTACGGTGCGTAGAGCTTTCAACTTCAGCTGAGATTTAAGTTAATGTTCGCTATTATATCTTAGTTATTATTCACATTTATTTGTAGGTCATGATTACAGAAAAATTAAATACTGCATTATACAGCTTTTATAATTATTTGTGAACAAACAAGCGGCTGTCGTAGCCATAGCAGTGCGATGCTCCGGCTTACAAACTAATTACCTGCCATCGATTAATTACTAGCCGGTTAATTAAAACTTTAATATATTCCATTAACTAGATTTCATATTTTAATAATAAATACAAATTGAAACTAGCCAGATAATAACGTGATCCGATTTACTTAGTAAAATATACAGAGTTTAATAAATACATGAGACTGAACATTAAATGAGATTATGCCGGAAAGCAGCACGCGAGCCGTTATATGGTTTGTTAGTACACAATGTGGTATGGATTTACGTCTTATTAGTATTACATGATGTCTTATTGATGTATACAGTTCCTTTCCACATTGTTGTCCTAACAAATATCAAATATTGCGATGAGTTCATTGATGTCTAGGAATAAATAGGGCAGTAGATAACAAAAGAATCGGAGCACGCATTGACAGTGATTCTTTGAAGTTTTATTTCGCCTCAAAAGTTCAAAACGTTTCCTACAGCTGAGCCATATCGATTGACACTGGAATAGGCCCTTCGTATAGTGGAAGTAAAAAAAATATACCAGATGTCGGGTCGACTGTGTTTACTTGCATCTGCTGTAAAACAAAGCTCAGTCTTGTGGCGCAAGGATTTACAGAGGGCATAGCGATGTACCGCGCATAAGTATGGGTTCACTACACTACACTTGGGTTTTATACTTACTTATTCTTGGTAGCAGTTAGTTGCTTCGAAAATTAATTTAAATCCCATATCATTAGAATGCTATTGAAAGTTCAATGCATTAGGTATACATTTACCTAAGGGGGATGCGCCAAGATAGCCCGCGAAATTCAAATTCTTACGTGTTTTGCAATTTGCAGGTCAGTGCCAGTTTGTATCTTGATTAAAATATGATTTGCGACCGTAACAAATATGACTTTACGTATGTTTAATACATCAATGGACTTTACAGATTTATAATCATTAGAATCAGCAATACAACTCCTTAAGTTAGCATAATCCTCAATTTTTTATAACTTACCTACGTTACTTATGTGATCGTCAAAATGATGAGGAATGAAATTCTCAAAATTAAAGATAGGTCGGCAAAATGCAAGTCAGCTCCTACTCTTTCGAAATAAAATAAATGCACTGTATATAAAAGGTCTTCTTCGTATTGAAATGCTAAAGAGTAAAATATGGGATTCATTTTTGAAAACGTCCGCCATCCAAAGACCTATAGGTAGGTATATAGTTATCGATATGAAAACGATAAGTTCAAAATCCGAGGTAAAATTCAGGGAATGCAAGCTGGTTTATTTTAGTGATTCATACTCATCGCTGAGAAATGGCACGTTGTGATTAAAATCCCTCATTAGTCACCATACAATCATCGGTATTTCATATAATTATTTTTATACCATTCCCCCTCTAAAAAGCTTATTTTATTCACTGAAAACAGTGAATAAAAAGCTCTTTTAATCACTATTTTGGTGTTTGAATTTAGAACACACCAATGTATTCGACCTCTATCTCAATGCTATATAACCTCCTTAACACTTTCGACTCCACCCATTTTCATAGAACTCATAACTCATCATTCCGCCATAAAAGTCTATGACTTTTATTATTCGTAGTTGGAAGTGAAACCTCCGGGAGGTTTCACTTCCAACGTCCACGAGGGCTTCCGGCATCCCATACCCAAGTAGGTGAACCCTCCAGGAGGGCTCCCGACACTGAACGTCTACATTTAAAATGAGCCCTCCGCGGGGGTTCCCGGCATTCCATATCCAAGTAGGTGAACCCTCCAGGAGGGCTCCCGACACTGAACGTCTACATTTAAAATGAGCCCTCCGCGAGGGCTCCCGACATCCCATATCCAAGTAGGTGAACCCTCCAGGAGGGCTCCCGACACTGAATGTCTACATTTAAAATGAGCCCTCCGCGAGGGCTCCCGACATCCCATATCCAAGTGGGTGAACCCTCTAGGAGGGCTCCCGACCCTGAATGTCTACATTTAAAATGAGCCCTCCGCGAGGGCTCGCGACATCCCATATCCAAGTAGGTGAACCCTCCAGGAGGGCTCCCGACACTGAATGTCTACATTTAAAATGAGCCCTCCGCGAGGGCTTCCGACATCCCATATCCAAGTAGATGAACCCTCCAGGAGGGCTCCCGACACTGAACGTGTTAACCTTTCATTAAATGTCCTTTTTGCGCTTAAATCTTTCTTTTTCTCGTAGTCATGGTATAAAGTATAGTATGCAACTCTTGAATAAAACGGATTTATATCGAGGGCCATGAATCACTCGCGTCGCTCAGGATTCTAACACTTGAATCACTCGCTGCGCTCGTGATTCAATCATCATGAATCACTCCCTACGGTCGTGATTCAGTCGTTAGAATCCTTCACTTGATCGTGATTCATCTATGGCCCTCGCTTTAAATCCGTCCTTTATTCATTAGTTGCATAATATACTATTATATACACTTTTGGGACCGGCATTGCTCGCGTGAATTTCAGGAAATGAGAAATTTTCGTGACATCAACCAAAAGAACCGACTGCAAGCAAGAGATATCAAGCTGTGATATGTTTTGATATAGAGCTGTTAGTTCTTTTTAAGCTATAAAAATTTAATGTGTCATCAGAATCCGATGAGCCATCAGAGAGGTGCAGCTAAAACGTAAATTGTGTTTGTTCCTGAGAAATTGACGTTTTCTGGAAAATTAAACTTCCAATTTGTCAGGAAAATATGGCTGTCATCCATTTAAATTTTAATGATAATCGGGAAGTGGAATGAAAGCGGAGTGTCAGCTGCTTCTCATCCCACGCCGGGTTCTGAAGCGAGAAATGTGTTGTAGTTGGGGAGAGCGGGGCTGGCTGACGAAATTTTCACTTATTGGTCGTCATGTAAATATTAAAACACAAGAAACATATTCTATTTATTTATAAAATGACTTTATTTTGATAGTGACACTATTAGCCTAATGAAATAATTAACAGCTATATTATAATTTATTACTTATAGGTAGTTATTGTTATTTACTGGTTTTTGCCGAACAAGAAATCTCAACCTACTCCGGTCCTGGGGTAGGTTGACTAAAAGTTAGTGTGAATTGTGTGAAATCATGAAAAGGGGTGGGTAGAAAAACAATATTTCTATTCAAAAAGCCTCAAAAATGGAAACAACTTATACCAATTCTTAAGTTAGAACGTCCGTAACAAAACATATTTACATACCTACTTAATCTCATTTTTGATTTTAAAAAAATTGTGTTTCCACAGCTTAAACGCTTATTTTGTCAAAAATAACTAAGTGACAAACTTTTTCTATAACATCTATCAGTATAGACATTCCTATCGTCTGCACGTTACAGGAACTGATGGACGCTGGTGACGGCGGCGAACACTTATAATACGTAGCCGAATTCTGGGTCGAGTTCATTTAGATTGCCATCGACACGCTAAAAAGAAGTATAGTCAACCAGCCTTAAACGACATTTTTCTGTTCCATTACCAGGCTAACCTAAACACAGCGTTCAGTACGCTCAGCGTTCGGTCCAGTAGGCTTCACAACAAAAAGTATACGATGGTAACCCCCAACACCGTACCGAGATGCATGCTCCAGTGTGATTAGGTGGCACAAAACTAGTACGACGAGTTTTTGGCCGTTAGTCTACCTACCCCTATAGGCAACCAGCCCCGGTCTCCCCTACGGCTCGTGGGCGATGGGATGGCAATCTGTCGCTACAGTGCGCACAATACTAGCTGAGCCTAACACAATATCCGTTGTTACATTTACCTTTGAATTGTAAAACGTGACAATGTCTTGTCCCTGCCCACCTCCGAAAGGAAATAGCGGTGTGACATTTCTAACAAATGTTCCGGTAATACGAAACTGATTACAATGTGCAACTACAGTTGCCAGTCGCGAAATCCACAAAAAAGCTTATGTCGTCTATGAGGTCTTTTCGGAAAACCTACCCTAGCCTTCAGAAAATATAATTTCCCTTACTTAGGTAGGCCCGTATTACAGAACCTCACTCAAAACTCAAGCATTACTTAAAACTCGTTTTGATTGGTTGAAACTAGTTTTAACTAATGCTTGAGTCTTGAGTAAGGTTCTGTAATACGGGCCTTAGAGCACTAAGTAAAAAAAATATATGTTTCAGCGTAGGTAGGTAAAAAATCAACGGTTGAAAAGTACGACGCAGTCTTCAGAGCTCTGGTAATTGGATATTTCCTTAATGTAGAGCCATTCATGTAAAAATTTAAGCAGCTGAAGAATTCTGTGTATAGCCATAATGTAGGTCATATTCAACGGAGGATGCGTAATTGGATCCATATTATAATGATGTTGAACAGATAAATTATGGTTCATTACGTATCCTACAGCTATAGGCTAAGTAAAATTTCCCTTTTATTTTGAGCCGTTAATAATTAACGTCAAGGTAACATATTCTCAAAACATAATAAGAAAAATCGATCATAACGTCCTAAACCTATAAATACCCTGCAGCTGGATTTGAAAAGGCGGTCTGGCTTCAACCACGTGTTGATCAATTTTTATATTGACAAAACTTTTATGTGCTATGCGTAAAGTAAACATTATAGCTACGGCATTAAAACTAAAATAGGAGGGAATAAGGAGCGTGGCCCTAGAGGATATTGTGTAGGAGCTCATGGTGAATTTCAACATTAAGGCCAGTATTGATGCATCATCATTGCATTGGAATCAGAATGCCAAGAGTCACACCGTCAGTCAATATGTAAATGTTATTTGGAGACTCTTCAAAATTATGTTAAGAAACAACTTTTCAATTAGAGCCATATTTATTTCGAAAATACTACCAAAACAGCCCAACAATTATTTAAACACTGCTGTAACTGAAACCTACGTTAACAACCGCCTTTGTTTTGTCTTATTAATTGGTTTCGTGCTTGGGAAATAATAATTAATCGTTGTGCCATAGATGTAGTTCCCACAATCGATATTCCAATAAATAAATGGAGCCTTAGTAAATTAACTTAACACCAACGCTAATTACGTTGGCACCATCAGACTCGTTTAGTACTAAAGTGCACCCTGCACTAACCAAGTTACCTACGGTACTAGCTCGGCAAAAGGCTTTTATGCCGAAGCTATATTGATTTTAACATCACACAAATGCGGGATGAAAAGTTGTTCATTTCTTTTCAGGGATTACGTGGAAGTTGGAACAAAGAAAAGCCATTATGGATATTGAAATCATGAATTCGAGACGTATTTTTTAAATTAATTACTTAAATTATTTACAAAATGACATGATTACTTTGTAAAGTATTAAATTATTTTAATTATTTAATTGTGAATGTGAGGACTAGATATGTGGGTTTTTTCCTCTTTAAATTTTATTTCTCAGGTAGTTTTAATGATGGTCTGGCAGTTTGAGTAGTTGATGCGGCCTACCCAAATGTCCTTTCTTTGGTATTGTTCGTCGAGTTGAGCTCCTTAAGTTCTGAGTTGAGCTCCACGATTACTGACAAATGCTTGCACTGACTGGACAGGTCCACTGAAATCTGTGTGGTTCTTTCCTCAAAAGACCATTTCAGACAATAATCTACATGGTTCTCATATGGCTTGACCAAGATTATGTCTGGACTTTAAAAGAGACTGTGACCTCTGAGTTTGTTTCGGCCTTTCTTCTCAGAGTAGTCAGTTAGGAAACGCCGACCTCATCTAGCTTATTTTAAACACTTTTTTTTATATGACGTGTAAAAGTGATTCCGATATCCTATTTACAGAATAAACAATTTCATTTCATTTCATTTCATTCCATTTATCGTACTTGGAAGATGAGGGACGGTTTGTGTTTTTGGTAGTAGATATGGATCTTAGTCCTACGTGTTATCCTACTTAGCATCAAGTTAGTTTTGGGTAGTAAAGTATACTGATTTCGTTTCAGCAAATTATTACATAGGGAATAAGACACTTAGATATCCTAAAGTTTGGATCGGGTATCAGATTTTAGGGCTTCTGTTCGCCCCGTTACGACTATTAGAGGACGACTGAACAGCGCAAGCGCGGCCGAACTTTACAGATCGATTGGCCTGCGTGCTATCTACCGTTTAGCTCCGACCCTAGCACGAGATGATAATATCATTAGATCAAATTCAAAGTCGATAGCATTGGATCGCTTTTACCAATAAGTTTGCCCAGTGTAAGAACCTACACTTTCAAAATTACAAATTGTAGGTAATATAATGTGATAGATATTGTATAATATTCTTCTATTCATCTATTAGATTGGATTACAGTTTTCAGAAGAAGAAAAACACGTGTAAATACACAACAAGGTGCTTGTATTTTTTTTTTGATTATTATGAAATAAAAGTATAATTTAAAAGAAATATTGGGACCGCCATGAATAAAGTTAGGCAGTTGTTGCGTACTATCGCGACGACTGATGGCTTAGATACAATTGGATGTTTCCGTTCCTCTTGAACCAATTTACTGTATACGTGTACCTACTTAACTGTCTCAAATACACATGGAGCAACCAATCCAATGTATTGAAATATGATCACATTATTTTGGAAATGGGATTATTTTGTTCTTTTTTGAGTACCATATTAACCGTCTTATTCCGATTGATATTCTAAGAATAAATTTACATTTCTAGTACTTAACCATAGCAGACGAATTTCAGAACTTTGCACCTATCTGGCGCGTTTGTAGCTCAAGATTTCGGTGTCACCATGGGCGCTGTCAGGATCATGATATTAATAATTGTCATGTGATAAGAGCGAGCAAAGCGAGCTCGAAAATTTCAGCACCCCCTGCCTGGGATAGGTTAGGTTCTGATTTTTCTATTCATATATACAGAAATAAGAGTTACTTTGTCGCATTATGTAGAAAAGATGCGAGTGAGCTTGAATTTTGTTTGCGCCGTCTCGGATAGTTTAGATTTTCTTTTGATCTTTACAACAAGGAACGAAACGGAACGAGGGGGGGTTCGATCCCCGCACGTAACAAATATTTGTATGATCTACAAGTAGTTGTTCCGGGTCTGGCATTTTGGAATTTAAATGTTTGTAAACGCACCCACAATACAGGAGAAATTCCTAGTATGGGGCAACGTTTAAAAAAAAAACAGTAATGAAAACTTTGTCGACTTATGCAGAATGTAGGATGCAACACCATGCAAAGCGAGCTCGAAAATGTATGCACCCCGTCTCGGATAGGTTCGGTTTTCTTTTGACCATTCATATTGAAATAGGAGAACTTATGCAGAAAAGCTTAAGCAGTATGTTTTACACTGACCTTATTATTATGGAACGTTTGCGAGTACCCGATTTTGCTTCGCTCATTTAGGTATTATAATTATCTGGTGCTTTAAGCCATAATGCGCAAAAAACAAATTCTATCTTGTCAAGAGCGCGGTCTAGTTCTAATGGCATCCTAAGTATGTTGTCAAAAAAGTACGACGCACCATTAATTGTGGCACGCTGTGGAGGTGCTGGTCAGAAATCCCCACAGCTAACCTTACAATTTTCTTTTTGTTTTTGTTCCCGTGTTTGTTTACAAACAATCTTTTTTTAAGAACAATGTTAATAACAATTGGGCATAGTTGCCAAAAATAAACAAAAGTTAAATTTAATTTTTAATTTAATAACTTTTTTTAATCCTCTGTTTTTGTATACGCTTATGGCTCAGACAAGCTTTGACTCTCGACATCGACATCTTGAATGATTTCGAGGGGGTCATGGCCCCCGAGACCAACGAAAACCATTGCTGCTAGGTAAAAGCATCGTGTGCTTTATTCGTAACTTATTATGGCATGTAGTAGCTCCCATGACAAAGAAGTTATTATGATAAAGTATCTACACTAATCTACAGCCAGCAAGAGGAAGTACGATTATTTAGAAGCTTTAGGTGCTATCAAAATAGAATAATCACGAATTTTGAAATGACCTATTTTACCTACCAAATGTTTAACAGGAAGGAAAACCTATCGTTTAATGTTTAACCAGCCTTTATGACACCAATTTTAATAAATAGTTACTTATTGAGTAGGTATATTATGATTTATAGACAAAGTTTTAAGAGATGCCGAAAACTCAGCTATAAATGTAGTTTAAAAAGTAAGTTCAATAACTAAAATATGACTACTGAAAAATCACGCTTTAATGGATAATCTCTGATTTTTCAGTAGTCACATTTTAGTTTTTGAACTTACTTTTTTAATCGTCTTCCAAAGAGGAGGAGGTTATTATGTTCGTAGCGTATGTATGTTTTTTTTTAATGTATGACCACCGATTTCTCCGTCAATTGTGGACCGATTTAAAAAATTCTTTTTTTGTTTGAAGGGGTTTGCTCTCAAGGTGGTCCCATATAAATTTTATTAATTTTTGGAGATAGCTTCAATAATACGTAAGTACTTTTCCCACTTAGTCTATGTGGATGATATGATGATAGGTTGTGTAAATAATTTCATCACCACTGCTCTCAAAACGGTGAAGGAGAACATCGTGAGGAAACCGGCATGTCTTAGAACCAAAAATTCGAAGACATGTGACATCTACCAACCCGCACTGGGCCCGCGTGGTAGATTAAGACCCACTCCCTCTCACAGAGAGGAGGCCTGTGCTGTGTCCCAGCAGTGGGAACATTAATAGGCTGATTATGTATGTTATTTAGGTATAAATTTTACAGCCTCGCCGTACGTAGCACAGAGTCACTTTTGCATGTTTTAACAATTTCAACATAATTTATTTAAGTACTTAGACAATATGATATATACACAATTACACATATGTATTTGTAATGTGCTCGTCAAGCCCTTTCATTTGAAATCCGACATGGCAAAAAGAAAAAAATAAGTAAGTACACGACTTTATGTTCCCTAGAGGGCGTTTTATTGAATTTAATTAATTTGAATTTTTAATGCGGCGTCACATAGCCTACAACCAGCGGACGATCAAGACGCTTCCAACGTTACCTCATTTGTCAAATTATGATCAGTACCTAGTTTAGAAGTTATGATGTAACAGATGAACATACATACATACCGGCCAAAATCATAACCCTCCATTTTGCTTCACCGAAGTCGGGAAAACATTATACGAAAAGACAGCCAATCCGAATGACAATATTCATGATACCTACTTATCTACAATTTAAAAGGAAAATCCGAGTACAACTCAACTCAACATAATAATTTATTTGATCGATCGTCACTTAGTTAATGATGATGGAGATGTGAGACGTAAACAGGGCCATAATCCCTGTTTTACCGAGTTTCTAAGTAATGACCTGAAAACAAGTATCGGTGGACGCCCACAGGCGGCCATTAAATTCTACAACAATGCCTACCTACGCATTACTTTACATTTCTTTGTTCCCGATTTACTTTGGCCCAGTAGACTACTTATATTCAAGAATATTCCTGTATTACGGAAATCTTTGTAAACAATTAAATATGATGATAACCAGATACCGATGTGGTAGTCTGTGTCCCAGAAAACCGAACTGAAGAGTTCATCGACCAACCTGTCTTCTAACGAAACGCATCCCAGACGCGGTGTGATTTAGATCATCTCACTCATATATACACGTAACCCACATATTTTATGAGACACTGAAGTGGTTGTTCATTATACCGCTGAAAAAATATTTCGTAAAATTTTATTTCCAATCTTTAGTATTTCATTTACTGTTTGTGATGGACGGAGAGATGTTACAAAATCGGCATTTGAACACGCCCCGGGAAGATTCATTCATTCAATCATGGCGTAGTGACGCGTTCTAAATTCAAATAAATATGATTTCGAATTCAGATCACATTCGTATTCCTCTATTTCTACTTTATTTTCAAAATGCACACATCATACCTATCTGCTACGCACGGCTGCTTTTCGTTCATGATTCATGAAGCATGATAAACGTAGTTTTAATAGGTCCAAGGTAGGTACATCAACGATCATTTCAATGAATTTATTGTAATACAACACCACGACTTCATGGTATTACTTTTCCAACATCAACTATGTAATAAACGCGAGTAGGTGAACCGATAGCGAACGCGATTGTTAATACAAATTAGCTTATTTTTAAAGTTGGATCGTTATCTAAGCTCGTTAAAGTACTTCGCGCTACATTCAATGAATATTAAAGTTTTAATTGATGCCTTCTTTGAATATGACACGGCTACCGTACCCGTAGAGAGATCTATTTGGCGCGGTTAACAGTACCCCATACTGTCAATGTCACACATATTATTCTGAGCTCAGTAGGCTAATTAATTTTACGATGTAGGTACTGATTAAAGTTTATTTGTTTACTTTTGCAAGGCGTCGATAGTACATTATTCTGACTTTGTAATTAGATTCAGAGTTACATTGGCTTTTATCTAAGTAACCCTCTGGTAATTAAATCTGTGTTAGAAAGTTAACAGTACAAAACAAAGATTTAACAATTTTGTTGAGTGGATAGTTCGTTTTATTACTGACACTGGCAGGTATCCATCCGAACATTAACTACGAAATTAATTTAAGGTTAGTAATAAACAGGATACCCGCCGGATTTAAATAGGTATATTTAATATAAAGGAGATAAGAGTAACAGAATATTGAGCTAGTAAAGACCTAGGTAGAATAAAAGTACAAATAGAAATGTAAAATTATTCGGAAACATAATAGGGACACAATAAAGACGTAGAACCTACTTAAGCGGGTAAAGAGCCTGTGAACCCGGGACCCTGCACTTCAACAGACCCACTCCCAACCGTTTTAGAGGACGTAACACATGTAACTCAATTGAAAAGAAAAACCATCGCGAATATAAATTTACAAAGTATACGTGCGTGGCAAAATACTTATAATGTTTTATTCAAGGTAACCACATCATCACAATATAAATGAACTCCCGATGTTTGATAAAACAACACACATTCTGTTCAGACAATTGACCACAAAAGCTCCATCTACACCCTTGTCAAGTCTTACTTATAAATTCAATTTACAATCTGAAGTGAAACATTAAGCGAGGGTTAGCAAGGGCAAAAGGATTTTATAAATCTACCCGAGCTATAAAGAATACAAACAAAAAATAAAGGTTGACAAACTTTCGGCAGGGACACGGATCGCATAGAAAATATGGGAACGAAGATGCGAGCATTGTTGTTAAGCATTCATATGCCACCGCTCACCCATTGCCGGGACATCCGCCGCTACTTCCGCTGCCAAAGATGGAAGATCTTCGAGCGAATAGTTCGTTGACAGCGCCTACCGATGGCTGCCCCTCCAAAACATAATATAACTTGTGATTTAGTCCAGATAACTCACGAAAACAACACTATAATACTTCACTTCGATTTGTGATCTTTATTAAATGTGTATGGAGCGGCGCACACGGCCGCGGCGGCTGCTCAGCCGCGTAAACTTACGTTTAGCGCGTCTTCAGTAGCTATTTTTGATGCAAAAGCGCGTTGGACGCCAATGTCTAGAGCATGCACGGAATATGCAATGTCGTCAGCCTTCACGATTACACTGGCGCGTACATTTCAATGGATAGCATGTATATTTTGCACGTATGATAAGTAATTACTAATGTACTTATATATTTATTTTAATTTCAGTTCGTTATCTGCTCATTTGCATACAGTAGCCACAAATTACTCACATAACCACGAGACGTTACACAAAGATTTTAACATTCAAGCCATTGAGTGGCTTGGGTGCACGTACTTTATTATATATCTAATTTATATAAACGATAGAAACATCAATATCAAATTCAGTAGGCTGAGACAAGAAAATAAAAATAGACGCCCGTAAATCTGTTAGTTACCTGTGGGATTAGTCATGTGAGCGTAGTAAATAGTACGTATCTACCTAGGTATACGATGTTGTTGCTCTTCCTGGATGCTCGTAAAACCATATATACTGGGCCATCCTATTTGTGCTTAACGTTATTAGGTAGTTAGGGACCACTTTACGCAATGGGCCTTCAACACTGTGTGGGATAATATGCTGGAGGCTATAAACTGGGGCGAATTCATTAAGCATCATAATCGTTCTAAGGGCAACTGTGACCTGATTTTATGAAATATTTTGGCCTCAAAGCAACGTAGTTAGTCCAAGGTTAATATTGTGGTGAGAGAATAATTTATGTGACTTTTCTACAAACAACGTTAATGTTCTATTTAGGAAGCTAAAGTGTCGGAAAGTAGATTACTAGCCGCATTAGGGTCTTTGTCACTTGATAAACAGTGATTTGCTAAAAGTGAACGCACCCAAGATCAATCCCTGCGGGACTCCTACCTGGGCGTCTTGTATGCCGGTTATTCATTGTTCCACCTACAAGACCTTTTTTGACTTTGTGAGACCTACAAGAGTATTTTTGACTTAGTGAACAATGAGTGAGTCCAGGAGCAGCTTTACCTTAGGGGAACTTGAAGGCTGTTGCTTCTTGTTTTAATAAAGGGAAAGTAAAAAAGTGCAAAAAAAATGTAGGCTGTCTGCACGTTTAGTGGTGGGCTGTCTAGTACTAAGTTATCTTTTTGTATGCACATACTGTGGCGAATAAACAATTTTACTTTCTGTCTTTTTTAGCATGTTTACGTGATGGTGTGAATAAACCTGCTAACACCTGGAGGGTCAACCACACTTCAGAGATCACAGCGTAGGAAGCCTCCTCAAACCACGTGATGACAACTATTTAGACAGCCAGCTTGGGTGCGGAAGATGCTAGATCAAATTTTGTAGTACATCTAAAATTCTTATTATTTCTGAGTAGGTATTACCTACTTAATTATGTAAGGTTCGATAATATACAAGTAATAAAGGGGTTTGAAGGTTTTGGCCCTAAAATCAGCCACCATTTTTTTTTTTTTTCAAAATCGAGGTGCTCAATAAATTTCATATATTTGGATAGGGGACACTTATACAAACATAAAACTTCATATAACATAACATCATAAAGCGTCACGTTTCTGAGATATTCAAAGATAATATAACAATTACTATTACGAATTTATTTATTTATGTTGTAGTTACTTCATGTTGATTAAGTTATTTACACATTAATTAATTGACTACACCTAGTGCATAAGACAAAGGATTTTTTAATCATATTATTATTCGGAATAAATAATATCATCCAAGAAGGCAGCGGGAGGCTGAATAGAATTTTCTTGGGTGTCGCGCCCATGCCATGCACCATATAAGACATACGTATACCATATAACACACGTCCTCATTCGACGGAGGGTATACATATATTTTTGTCTCTTTCGCTCTTAACAAAAATATTACCTATACATGATGCAATTATGTTTTCATAATTCAATATACTTACCTGAAGAGAAAAAAAACAAAAAATCCTTGTTTCAGGGTTCAGTTTTCGACATATATTTCGGTGAATAACTCCGAAACCTGACGCTTTAGGATATTATGTCATTTGACATTTTTTGTTTGTATAAGTGTCCTCTATCTAAAAATCGAACTTTCGAGTTTCACTGCGATTCTCAGAAAAAATCAAAATGTTAGGGCCACCCTCCATACAAAAATCTTCTAACCCCTTTCTGGTACAGCTGTGGTTAGTATACATAACATACATTACGTAACTACGCAGTTACGTTATTGCCTATTGTATTAAGATAAAGTTTGTTTACAATGAATTTAATTATACTTTATTTTGTGTTGATTACAATACGGTTTTATTTTTGGGATAATCGCTTGTTCGTGACGTAGCTACAATTTGAAGATACCGTTATAAGGTAAATTCTAGAGGAATGTCAAATTTGGGATGAAAATGGAAGGGCTGACCAAGAACTGTGTCTGGATTTCGTGTTCATTGATTCTAGTTATGTGATGTTCTAGCTTTAAACCTATTGCCTCTGTCTAGTTTCAGTCTCAGAAAAACTGCGCCGTATGCTTCTGAAAATATTGTAAGAAAGACCAAATCAGAGACAGATATATAGTCAGTTAATTTATGTGCGAACGACAATTTATTAATACTTCGCGAGCTATGAGTTGACGCAGTTTCTACTACAGATGTTTCCACAGATATTTCATATTACAAGCTCTACTCTCCCACTTTCAGTGCAGGCCAGTGACTGGCTGGTGCAATGTAGTGATTTTATGTCCGCGCAGTTTATCCACCTGATGCATCGATCCGTAAACGCGCGGTGCGGGGAGCAGTGTTACTGTGTTACTAACTATACTATAACGTTTCGATATTTATCTTCAATCACCGATACATGCATAACAAATAATTGTAGATCGCAGCATAGATTTGCCTGGGGATGGGAATTGTGAAGGCGGGAATTAAGGCCAGTTTACGACCTATATGCAAATAAAAATCAATATTCATGACAATCATTATTTTTGATTCTAGGTACTTTATAAAAATATTTTTTTCAGAGTTTATTATTTATTTAGTTTTACGGCCTTAATGGCAACACTGACGAATCATTACGAAAATAGCTCGAACGATCTTAAATTTGTTTTTTGTGTAAATTGCTGGCTCAGATTAAAAGTTTTGGTCATTATTTATTTTATGTATGCAAGATAAGTAGTGCGTGCAAAAACAACTAATTCGTTTTTTTAATAGTCGAGTATTTCACTTACCTGTTGGAATCGCTGACCGAAATGAGGCTGGCGAAAACAGGCTGCGAAAAGTCTAGAACCAGATGACAGTGCAACTTGAACGCAGCCTATTTCCAGCAGGGAACTGCAAAAGAAAATGTTTTGTGGTTATTCCATGGGTTTGAGCAAGGAATAGCCTTCTCGGAAAGGAAATCAGAAACAAACTGTAAGTTAAGAAAAAAAAACAACGAGCGAGCCTTACAGTAGTCGCATTGGATGTGTAAAATCTGACATCTTGGTGACGTATGATATAAACAATATTCATCACCATAGTCATCGTCGCGCGCTCATTGGTCAAATCAAATACTTAGCGCGCGCTTCCCCGGCTTCCTGTTACACACTTCCGTCCCTTTTCACGAAATCACTCCCACAGATGCAGGAAAGCGAAAGGAATGAAAATACACATAAAAAAATAAAATGTAATCATCAACCTTAGTCAGGAAAGTCTACGCTATGATTATCTTGGCAGGCGGCAAAACATACATTGCCCATTTATGACATTTTAAAATTCTGTTCTAGTACCGAACGAACCTGCATATCATATGGTTGGCCCGACCAACCCTCATCAAATCTCAGTCTTTTGTAATACTAAAAAGAAAATTATTCAAAAAACAAAAAACCCGACTGCAAAAACACATAACTGAAAAGAAACAAGCATTATAATCTATAGAATTTTGGTATCGCAGGCGGGGGGGGACAAACAAAAGTTAGGTACACCATATTTCCGGTTATTATTGTTATATTATTATTGTCCCCGCCTGCGATACCAAAATTCTATAGATTATAATGCTTGTTTCTTTTCAGTTATGTGTTTTTGCAGTCGGGTTTTTTGTTTTTTGAATAATTTTCTTTATTTAATTTTTTTTAGTTTTATAAATATATCTTAATTTGGAATTGACTCATTACCAGCTTTTATTTGATACCAATATTGTTGAAATTTATTTAAAAAAAAACCTTCCCCTCCCTTTTTTTTGTACTTGCAGATGCAATACAAAAATATTATATAGCCAATGTCACTTCTACGATTAAGACGAATCTAACGACACCTCATATGTTAAAATCCATCAAGCCGTTTAGGCTACAGAGCGTGCCAAAGAAATAGACATACATACATACATACTCTCGAAAAACATTACCCTCCTTCTGGGGCAGTCGGGTAAAAACTAAAGGAAGTATAGAACACACTAAAGTGTAATTGTATTCTTGACTGGTCTATTTTAATTCAAACTATTATTAGTTCCTCTATTTAAGTATACTGAATTTGACATAGATTATATTTGCCACCGCCGCCACTCGCACCCACTGAGCTGCCTTGCGGCACCCCACTTTCTTCCAATGTATATTTGCTGGGTGTGCATACTACTTATCCAAAAAGATTCGTTAATATCGTTGAACTCTCCCCGAGTTTAACAACATTATAAAACAACATAAAGGTGTTTAGAACATAATTATCATCATCATTGAACTACTGTATACGTACCTAAACCTTGTTATCTATTTATCTCTCTCGATGCTATTTACTTAGAAAAGATTATATAGTAGATTGTTATACAAGGGTGGAAAGGAATCAATTCCCATACGAGGTATTTAGACGCCCGAGCGCAGCGAGGGCGGCTATAGTCCGAGTAGGAATTGATGTCTTTCACCCGTGTTAAACACTCTACTTTTCATTTCGAATATAAGGAAAGTAAAAAATAGTGTTTAAAATATTTATTCATATTGAATAACATGAGTAGTACCTATTTAAAATGAACTAACAAGTTAGAACAATTTGTAAAAATGTTTAAATATGGAACGCACCGCATTACCGCTGCGGGCCGTCCCGCGTGTAAGTTTTTTTTTTTTTATTGACACTGGCTGTTTATAATATACTCACAAGACCGGAGCCCAGTGCTTCCACTTTTAGGGATTTCTCCCTTTTTTTAGGGAAAACGGCTAATAATAAGCATGGTTTACTGATATTTTATTTTGGCAGGGATTTAGGGAAAAATTTAACTTGAGTTGTTAGCCCTAGGCAGAACCCAATGTACTACTTTACTCTATGGCACCACCGATTGATTAAAGGGGATTTCCTGAAACTTGTAATGATTGTTATTCGTCTAATTTTAGTTTACCATGTTATTGTTAATAGTACTATTTCTAAAGACGACATCAGAAATAAGTCGCATTAAACCTACAGTTGGTTTGTTTCGTTTGTCTCGATTAATAATTAATGTTTTCTAGGTATTTAATGACATAAAAATAAAAAATTCCCTAAACCAAGGAATTTTTATATTTTTTAGGGAATTTTAGGGATAATTCATTAAGAAACTGGGGAAAACCAAAAACGTAAGTGGAAACACTGCCGCAGCTTTTATTTTTATTCTATTCGATATTTTTCTTAAAAAGTTTCGTACCCACAGATATTAATCTAACTAGATGATGCGATTGTACGTAAGTATGTACTTCGCGTGTCAATAAACGGAGTAAAATTACGATCAATGATCGTAATCTGAGATTTTCATTTAGCATTATCGGCACCGGAAATCCACCAAAATCTAGAAAAATGTCTTTTTAAGCCATATTGAGCTGTATAGAAAAATTGAAAAAGTGGCACGCTTGGTTTTCATAAAGATGGAGGGACTTGCGATATCTAGTTAGATTTATATCTGTGTTCGTAGCCGACTACCTAACCATAAGTTCTATTTTTAAAATTCATTCCCGCCCTAGGGCGGGAAGCAATTACTATGAGTCTTTCCCGCCCTAGAGCGGGAAGCAGCGTCTCCCACCCGCTACTCGGATCAAACAAACACTACTTTCCGAGCATGAGATATGAAAATTTCATTCCATATATTTTGGAAAATGAATGACATTACATATTAAAATTCAATACTTTCATACATTGTATAAAATACTAGTAACATTTAATGATTGAAAAGAAGATTTAACAAATTATCAACTAAATAAATTGGTATGTAGTCAATCGATTAGCGCGAATCGACTAATGAACTCGGTTGCGTTAGTAAGTGTAGCCGCGCAGCGCTACGTCAGATTTAGTATCTGCTTCGGTTTCGTGCGGGAGGGTCGTGAAAATGACTGGCGTCGATGAAATACTAAATTATCAAAGGAACCCCGACGACGATTTCTACGGTTTGTTGGGCTGCGACGAGAATTCAAGTGTAAGTACTTTAATATATTAATATTTTGACCCAATTTACATACAATAACAGATGTACTCTGATTTCGGATTTCTAGTGCCTAGTTTATTGATTCTACTGTACTGCTCGATGACCTTATTCTGTCGAGGGCTCTACGAGTTTGACCTACATCTGATAAAAAAAAATACAGCTTTTGTGTATGAATGTAATATGTTTGTAAAAGTTTTAACTAAGCAAAAGGTGTAATTGCGCGTTGGAGGAAACAAACTTTTGTTGAGTCAATGCCTTGTGTTTGGGTTTTCCAGTTCCCCGTTATATGACGTTCCATTGCGAATGAACTTGTGCGGCCAAGTAGTTCCAAGTAATCACTTATGAATCAACAAGATCTAATGAGAAACTAAATGATAATTTACATAGCCTAGCAATTGTTTGTAATTAAATGAATGAATGTTGCTAATAATTATATGAATTATTTACAGGTTGAGCAGATCACTGCTGAGTACAAGGTGCTTGCTCTGCAGCACCACCCTGATAAGAACGATGGGGATAAGGAAGCTGAAGCCAAGTTCCAGCAACTGAAGGTAAGAAAAAATTATGTTTTCTTTGATTGAATCCTAATAGATAAGTCCTAACTATCCTATCCTAACAAATATCATAAATGCGAAAGTGAGTTTGTTTGTTTGTTACGCTTTCACGCTAAGACGGCTGAACGGATTTGGATGAAATTTGGCACATGGGTAGACCATGACCTGGAGAAGGACATAGGATATTTTTATCCCGATATTTTCACGGGATCGAGACTTATGCGGATGAAACCGCAGAGCGTAGCTAGTTACCATAATAAATTATTTTTAAGAAAACAGGAATGTATCAGAAGACTTGCTGATTCAAAACAGCAAATACAACGATGCCTTGACTGCTTATTAAACCACTTAACTTAGTTTTTAAATTATAACGTACATCATATTTTAATTAAGTTACCTAATTAACTAAGTATCGTAAAAACAATAATTGATATAATTTCAGTTAAATTCAACTCTTTAAAATAATTTGTTTTAAAAGTAGGTACTTACTAAGTTAAAAGACTATAATTTATTGTTTAGTTAAGTATTTAATTAACTTCTTGTTTCAAGATTTAAACGGTTTCAAACTCCCTTAGGCTAAAAGGTAAACATAGATATTTAATGAAGCAACATGAAGCGCTAAGTTCTGGCTTAAAGTTTGATGTTAAAGTTTCTTAAGACTTTAATTGATGGGCATATACTTCAAGTGCCTACTTACTTTGTTTTTTATGGAACAGTTGTATTTTCCCGAGCTCTTCTCTAGTTTTTTGAAGTGAAAACTTCTTTAGCGGCGTCCGTGCACTTTTTTTGTGATGGGTAAAAAAAGTTAAACTCGCGTCAGGACACGACCTGATCGAAAATTCGTAAGACGTTCAAGTTTTTGTTGACAGTGCATGAGTGCAGTTTGTTTTATTTTTTTAGATTTTTTTAATGGAGCTACAGCTTTCGTTCTTGTACTGACAGCAAGCTACATAAATTCCTGTCATTTTCGTTAGATGGCTTTCGATGGATGGATGGATTTCATGACTGCCTCGTTTTTTTTTATTAGCAATTATAATCGCACTGCTGGGCAAACGCCTCTTCCACCTATCTCTCTCCAGCCAAGGACCAATCTTTGTTAAAGGAGACCAGCTCTCCGCGCAATCTCCGTCTTCTCTTGTTAAAATGTTTCTACTTAAGATATACGCAAAAACAGCAATAATGTAGCTGTTCCCCTCATTTTGAAACTGCTCTATTAGATCTCGACGAAAATTTGCAATTCCGCGAAAATAGTCGTGTTTGTGGAGCCTTATTAGATTCGTTTTGCGGCCGGAATACGATTTATAAAATAGAAATCGCTTGAGAAATTGTCGGCGCTTACAGGGAAAGGCAAAAAGACCTCGATTATAAAATGTGGCTACTACAATATGACAATTCATGAAAAACCCACTGGTATTTCGTACGAAAAAATGCGCGCTTTAATGTGGACTTGCGGACATCAGCTCGTTATACTGTAGTAGTGCATAGGAGTATTTAGAAAGTATCAAATATCATAACACCGAATTTAAAAAAAAACAACGTATTGCACTCCGGGACTTATTTAAACACTTTTCATGAAGTATGTATGTTTTGACTGCTTTTTTTACCCATCAATATGGGTAAAATTTCTTACCTCGCAATCTTTACGTAATGTCAAAAACTATTTATTGCACGACTCATAATGCGAAGCATTAGAGTGTGCTCTACGATCGAAAAATTTTTTTTGCCCCATTTCTGCAACTGTTTTTATTGTTACACTGCTGCTAGTACACAGAACCTACTTAATTTATATACCATTGTATAGATGATTAAATGGAGATTAATGCTGTATTTTTTAACAATTGATTTAATGCAGCAGAAATGGAAAAAGCATCAAAATAGTTGGAAAAAAATTCCTGTCGTCAATTTATGAACCCTGAAAACATTGTAGCTTGCGATAAAATCAATTGATTGAGCCAATTTTTTTTTATACATTCGTTTCAGCCATAGAAGGAACCCTATTGAAAATGGCTCTTTTATTCAAAGTAGTTTAATTATAATTAATAAAATACTAACTAAAATATAATATCTATAACTAAATATTTCCAACCTTTGATTTGACGTCCGTAAGTTGCCTAGCAACCGCAAAGTAAATATCTTTGTAAATAGTCTTTGACATTACGACTTCATGAAAAATGATAAATTGTTCATTTTTGTTAGAAACTATGTTTTGAATTTCTTTTTCGTTTATGAATGAGTGTTATGTATGAGGCGTGCACTTTTGGATTTTCCAAACTATTTTTTTATATTTACTTTGGCGGCTGCTAGACAACGGATCTTACGCGAGTTTAACATTTTTTATCCATCCCAAAAACAAAGCACAACGCCACTAAAGAAGTTTTCACTTCAAAAAAGTTTTTCAAACGATTTTAAAAACCCATTACTATTCTTGGACCGATTATGGGTTTTGCAGATATTTTTTGACTAGCCATAGTGACTAAACTACGTATTGGATAGATACGATTGTTTTTTCTTTTATGAAGACTGGATATTGGCATCTTAATTGAAATAGGCGTTAGATATTTGTGTATTCGGAAAACAAAATTCAATTCGTAATGATTTATTTTAAAATATCGATTTTGTTCCTGCCCGTACCAATCAGTGTAATCTGGAGTGAAATATCTGGTATTATTATTCGGGTTGAGTTGACTCGGGCTGATCTGTCACTGACATAAGTCATTAGCATTAGATATAAGAAGTTTAAATTATTGTCGTCGTCCCTACATTGTTTTACACGTCGTTCTTGACCAAAATGCGCACCGGGTGTGAGTCTGTTCCTGACTTAGAAGATGAATTGGCAACGACAGTCGGAACGATGACAATACGAAGCAAATCGTACGCATTCGGTCAGTACTTTTCAGGCGCAGATTCGTCTATTCAGGCTTCAGACTGATCCTCCAAAAATATAGTACTATCAAAACTACAAATAGACTCGAATCGGGTTAATTTGAAAATAATAGTAGGTAATAAAATTTGTACGATACCTTTTTACTCTCGACGTTGTGTCAGTTCATCACCAGCCATGATCACGGGGGTAGACTAGAGATGACGAGCCGTTATTAGTGAAGTGAGGGCTTTTCACCTTTCCACTCTCGCTTGGTTTTCTTTTCTGTCGGCTTCAGTTGGAATCCAAGATGTTAATCATTTGGATCCATCTTCTCGATTATACCTATTTATATACCTATTTTTTAAAGATAATGTATATGCCTATACCTATTTTTTAAAGATAATGTAACGATTAATAGAGTGGATTTTTCGTTTCCTGCATGCAATTCTATCCAATATTATTGTAACCGGACTCCAGCAAATGCTCTATTGTAGATTTTTCATTTCCTAGTATCTAACAGGACTATTATTGTGCAAAAATATAGCCCAGTCAATATCGACACAAAAAATGCAAACATTGCAAACGCGCATGTAACTACGATCGAAAAATCTCATCTTTGACTAGTTGTATCTTCGCAACCAATAGACCTAAAGATCTTGGGTTGGGCTCAGCTTATATCAAATTTAGCTTGCTTCACAAAAACAATGATACCTAAAACGCGTCCTTAAGGTAAATTTTGCAAAAATAAACTGAAGTGCCAGAACTTCGCAGGTTTTCTAGCACCATGAGAGTAGCACAAGGTTTTCAGGGTTGCAAACTTGGGTATAAACTACTCTCAGGGGACCTAACAACATAATTATATAAGAATCGTAGTTACGTGCTCGTTTGCGATGTTTGAAGTTGATATTGACTGGGCTAATACAACTACATACTACTATCATGGATTTGTCCCTAATAGGCACTCGATTCATTCGCGGTAAAGATATTGAAAACCTGTTATTAATACCGATCGCGGTGGGTGGGCCATAACCGCAATAGACGATATTATTGATATTTTCTACGCCAATCGGTGTGTCGCATTGAATAGTAAAGCATTTTTGATCTCTTACCTACTCGACTGATGCAGTACGTTTCGCCACACAAGAAATTGTTTATTTGGCATTTGCCTGCTACACGGTTGCCAACCGCGTCCCCGACATAAGTGACCTTGGTTGGTGGCCGGCAAAGTTGTTTTAACGTTTGGTCATAACCCATCATAGCTACACGGTTGTAAACCATAAACCACCAAGACCAAGGTCACTTCTGTCGGGACGCAGTTGGCGACCGGCGACCGTATATCCGGCGTTTTAATTATCATTTTCACTCATATTTATCTAAACTATTATTATAAAGAAAAAGATTTGATTTTTTGTATGTTTGTGTTTGTTTGTAATGGATAAACTCAAAAATACTTAACCGATTTCAAATTATATTTCACCTATTATCAGCGGGTAAGATGGGCTGTATTTTATCGACTTCCACGCGAAGTCGCGAACTTATTTGCGGGCAGAAGCTAGATTGATTTGATAAAATTATAAGTACCTATATCATTCCATTCATCGTTTTTTAGGGTTTGACTTACTCCTATCCACTATTTTTTATAACCATTGAGATTTACACTCAAACTTTTCTCAGGATTTATAATAGTCATCCTCATCACTCATCATAAAATTATTTATTTATTTTACCAGGAGGCAAAGGAGACGCTATGCGATCCGTCTAAGCGCGCTCTGTACGACAAGTGGCGCCAAAGCGGTATCTCAATGGGGTACAAGCAGTGGCTCGGCATGAAGGACCACGTGCAGCAGTCCATGCACTGGACCAAGCCCAACACCAAGGATCGTATGCTGGAAGGCGAGTGCGGCCGCACTTCGGGCCCCTCGAGTCTAGGCCCTACCAACCCGGCAGCTCGCCGCGCCTCCGAGGGCGGCGCCGCTCTCTGGGGCCGCTGGGGAACCGGCAACCAAGAACCTCCCTCAGAGGTCATCAACAAATTCCGCAACTATGAGATCTAAACACCAAAAGTCCCACTGTCTCTCTGCTAATAAAGTCTCCTGACTTTATTAAACCAACTCCCGGGACTATTTTTTCTTATTTGTTTTTTATTTTATTGAAGAGGTTACTTGTGCCCTAATCTCTATTTTTTGTTATACAACAAATTATTGTACTTAATTTTAAAAAATTACCCAAGTCACATTATTGTGATATTCTTGCAACCAGGCTGTTAAATTTATCACTTGCCATTACAAGTTTACAAATTTAGTCATGTTATATTTGACAATTATTAATTGTATTTAAAATTAAGGATAATTATTATGAGTAAGTTATGTATTATAAAATAACGGCACAATATTCATCAAGTCAGCTCGCGGTACGTTTCTCGAATGTGGCTCGATATTCTAATAATAATTACTGTTTTTGAGTGTTTGGTGTACTAAATGTATTTCTGTTGTATGTAGGAACAGATTTTTGATGTAGGAGCCCCAATCCCTAGAATGATGTAATAGTGTTAAACACTCTTAGCTGTTACCCCTTAGATGTAAGCTGTGCACATTCCTGATAAACTTATGAGTCTGATTTATTACATTTCTGCTATAGATCAATATTGTCTACTTAAAGAATCTCGATATTTTGAAGATTTATATTTTTGATCCTCTTTATCTTACTATAAGTATGATATTATTTTAAAAGAGAATGAGTATATAACGGATGTTGTTGTGAGATATATACAGGGTAACGTTGCGAGACAGGACGGTTTGTTTGTTCTTACCTTTTGCAACCTTGACAATTCTACTTTCTAACAATCATGGTCTAACGACGTATTATAATCATTAATCGTATTTGTTCCAAGATAAATGTTGTGTTACCTGATAGTTACGTAGAAAATAAATGATATTATGTGTTAAATGTTTGATCAGTATTTACTTTATGTATTTAAAAAATATACTTAAATGTTATAAATGGGTAGTGGAATTTTAAACTTTAAATGTTTTGTCTCGATAAGTATTTTAACAAGCTAAAGCCAAAATGTATAAGATGTTTTTATTTTTGATGTAATACATCTTGAACACAATAAAGGTTTGCTGAAAATATTCATGTTTGGATTCTGCAACTGCGACCGCACGTCTTATGAAAAATATCCTATCAGTAGAACTAAACTGATGAACAGAAACAGTTTAGTTCGAAGTATCTGCTGATAAAAGACGTCTAGATGGATATTTATTTATTTATTTACTAAGGCACCAAGTCCCAATATACTAATCACAACTACATACAATTCATTCAATTCAATTCGATCGGATATGGAACGGCAAGTATTTTTTTCCTCCGTGAGGTTCTACGCGACGGACTAGCTGATAACATTTATGAAAGAAGAGGTAAGGGGCTATTACAGCCAGATTTTGCTACAGCCTTAAAAACCACTTGAGTCAGGTAGTAAAATGCTGATGGATTCCAATTAATGTCAAGTTGAAAATTTTCAACTAGTCATGAACTTGTCTATCACGAAGGATCACTAGCGCACCGATGAGTTCTCTGACATCAGTGGCGCTCCTGCCATATTGACTTGGACATTGGACTTGGGATTCAGCCAAGTAGTTTGTGGATGCCTATTCTTTACATATCGAGACCCCTCCATACTTCGAAAACCACGTTAAGGCGTTGGTCCCGGCTGTCATTCGTAGATTTTTGACCGTAGTTACGGGTAGTCACAAGTCCAAAAGTCTGACAACCAGTCTTACGACGGGGTTGTTACCCAGTACCAATGAGGTAAACCTCATTGCCCAGTACTGGGTTGTGGAGATCAAATAGGCAGACGCTCCATGTAAAAATACAAGTATTCAGCTGCATCAGGTTATACTGGAAGCCGACCCCATTACTCCAACATGGTTGGGAAAAGGCTATCTATCTAAGGCCGCTCGCCCACGGCGACTTTTTGTAGCGATGCAGTAGCGATGCTGTCGCGCGTCCGCATCGATACAGCCACGATGCTGTAATTATGTATGAAGAATGCTGCGCGATAGTAGCGATGCAGAAGCGCGTTTACAAAACGCGCTACAAAAAGTCGCCGTGGGCGAGCGGCCTAAGATAGATTTTGAGTGCACGTCTGTGCAAGTCAAGTAGGTACGGATAACTAAATGGAACATGCTCTCATGTTTTTCAGATAAAAGTGCTTTCAAATCGACTGACTCGCCCAGGATCGTTAAAGGTGTGTAGATATACTTCCTACCCACCTACCTACAACTTCAACGACTCGAAATGAACATCTTTGCAAAAGATCCAAGGGACTGAGAAAAGGTTCCGGTCTGTTACCGCATTGCGCAAAAGCAAAATGATACTTAGCAGAGTGATTGCTTTTCATCTTTTATATGGAGCTACTAAAACGCTACTGAAGCCTGAAAGCTAAGTTAGAAGTAAATGTCTATGCGGAATTAAACTCACTTTTACCCACCAAAATCAATGGACCCCGCAGTATTGGGAAAACACAAAATCTCTGGAATGGTTTTAAGGAAAACCTTATTTTCTTACTTGTTTCTTTCTTTTACTGAAGTGAAATACTACCTATATCGATTACTCCTTACCGAGCTCCAACACAGTATTACGTAGACCTTATCATGTAAAATGGAAGATTAGATAGTTAATAAAAGCTCATCTATCTTTGAAAGCAAACGAAAATGAGATTAGTCGCCACACTCGATTAAAATTCAAATTCAAAATATTTTATTTCACATAAACCTACATGGGCACTTATGAAACGTCAGAAGCGATTCCAATTGGTCGTTTCTTATGGAGAAGAACCGGCAAGAAACTGTGGAGTTTCTTTTTCAAATATTGTAAAACACAATTATTTTTAAAAGAGTAACCGTGGTTACTCTTTTAAGAATAATTGTGATTAACAATATTTTCAAATAAAGTGTTAATAAGTATGGGAGGACAGTGGTGCCGATTCTGTTGTCACAAATGCCTCTAATCTAGACTAAAAATCACCAAAATTTAGTTTATTCTTGTCAAACGACGTTTTCCCATTCTGAAATAGACTCCAGTGACACAACTTAGCTATAATTTAGTTTGACAGCACTAAGATGGCACTCAGTTAGTTTAGTGAAAAAATGGCAATTTTGCTATTTAGAATTTGACGTTTTTCACCTAAAAATTTTGATTATCCAACTAAATCAGACTATTTTTAAACGCGATTAAAAAGGAGTGGAATAAAATTAGTTGTCATGAACTAAAATTCACACCAACACTTCAACTTCAAGTGCAAAAACATACTGTATCTATCTTTTTTTTCTTTTGTTTATATCTCGAAAATGGTGCGTCCTATCACAAAATAATGAAAATTTGGACCCCCTTTATAAGTCCCTTAAACCCCTATAACTTAACATGTTGGTAATAATTTTTAATATTTTCCATACAAAAACTGAAAAATTCCATATAAAACACGTCCAGGCTGCGCCAACTGCGCGCCTCTGGCTGTAAAAAAAATCACGGGGTAGAGAAAACAAGTACTACGTGGAGTCGCGTCGCGTTTGTTAAATTCGATTTTAGATGTGTCTAATAAATATTATATATTTTTTAATTTAGAATTGTTTTTTTTGCAGAATAGCTGTTAGATTCTCATCTGCCAAAAGTAAGGAATTTTAGTGATAGTTTACTTAGTTTAGTTCTGTATACAAGAGAATCGGCACCATTGTCGGTTTTCAACTCTAAATACTACTTACTCTCTTATTTGCAATGGTTAAAGAACACTTGATAAAAGTTTGCGCCACCAAATTGTGTTCCGTTTCCGTGTTTTCTAATTTGATAATCTAAGTAATTTCCTAACTCTACTAGATCTATACCTACCTGCTTACCTATAAAGGTTTGATGAACCTCGGGATCAGTTTTTTTTTTTTTTTGTACTTACCTATCTGACTATAATTATACTACAGACATCATATTACTAAGGCAGGTACTGTAACGTCGGAGGAACGTTATCTAAAATATATTTATGTCTGTGTGTGCGTGTGCGGAGGACGAGGAGGATGCAACAATAATAGACTGTACCCTTATAAGTGTTTAGTGTGTTTTAATAGACTTTACCCTTATATATGTTTCGTATGATGATGCTCCTTTTATTTTTTTTTATTTTTTTATTACTGTTTGTATTTCCTGTGCGTGTCCCAAATAAAATATTTTTCTTTCTTTCTTTCTTTATAATTGTTTAGAGTCCAACATAATAAGTATACTATTCAACGCAAACTTTAAAAAAAAAATTCATCAAACAAAACACCACATTCCACTATGTTATTTTTAAAATACAAATTGTCAGACTATTCGAATGCTATTTTTTTTCTTAACAGCCTGTACAACGTTATATTACTTATTGCATAAAACTTTACAGTAGGTACCTATCTGCACAGGAGATTCTCAAAAAGAACACAACGGTATGGAAAAGCAAATCGGTTCCTCGCAGCTATGGCGTCAACAAGCATTTTTCAGGGAAAATATTATGTAAACAGGTCGCGCGACATACCAACATATGTCTACAAACATGTGAAAAAGAAAAAACAAGTTTTCACGCAGGCCCCATCCTGTTTAATCATTCCGAGGATTCTTGTGTTGGAAAACATTTGAAGCGCGTGCCTACAACATAATTATTTGTAATCAACGCCTTTTTATTTACACAAACCGCCACGTCATTATACCTAAATGCTTGACTTGGCTTGCTTCAAAAACGGTGAAGGAAAACATCGTGAGGAAACCGGCATGCCTGAGAGATATTTCTTGACGGCATGTGAAGCCAAGTCAGTCTAGGCCCCTGGGCGGCTTTAAAACTCTGACACCAGGACACACCAGGTTAGTCACTAACCACACGATAAGTAGAAGAAGAAGGCTTAACCGGAGATATACAGTAATTGGTAACATTTGATGGACGAAAACCGTCATTACTGCTACAACATAAAGGCGCGTCCATGACGAATGGTTACCATGGATTTGCAACCGCACAGTACAGTCAGGCGACTGTACTATGAAGACCACCCATAGGAAAAAAGCCGGCCAAGTGCGAGTCGGACTCGCACACGAAGGGTTCTGTAACACTGTACAATATTTAGCAAATAAATGAAAATACTAAACGAATAATATTATTATTTCTCATCTTAATTTTCAAAATCGCAAAGATAAATTTGTATTTCATAATGATACTACGAATTATATATTTAAATAAAATTCCTTATGAATTGGCGTTTTTAGTACTTATTTGTTAATTATATACAGTATAATATATGGTACATGAACATGATATACAGAAGTTTCCAATTCCGAACTTGTTTAATTGTTGATCTCGTTAAAAATGGTCTAAAACTAACAACTTTTAAGGCACCCTATTTTGCACGACTCTTAATGCGAAGCATTAGAGTGTGCTCTACGATCGAAACATTTTTTTTCCCCCTTTCTGTAACTGTTTTTATTGTTACACTCCTGTTAGTACACAGAACCTACTTAATTTATATACCATTGTATAGATGATTAAATGGAGATTAATACTGTACTTTTTAACAATTGATTTAATGCAGCAGAAATGGAAAAAGCATCAAAATAGTTGAAAAAAAAATCCTGTCCGTCAATTTATGAACCCTGAAAACATTGTAGCTTGCGATAAAATCAATTAATTGAGTAATTTTTTTTTTATACATTTGTTTCAGCCGTAGAAGGAACCCTATTGAAAATGGCTCTTTTATTCAAAGTAGTTTAATTATAATTAATAAAATACTAAATATTTCTAACCTTGGACTTGATGTTGCCTAGCAACCGCCAAGTAAATATCTCTGTCAGTCTTTGACATTACGACTTCATGAAAAGTTATAAATTGTTCATTTTTGTTAGAAACTATGTTTTGAAATTCTTTTTCGTGGGTGCGTCTCATATCATATAAACTTATTTGGTATATTTTCATTTCAATAACGTTCACAAGATATAATAAACGTGAGATATACCAACTGTTGATATAATTTCTTTACATATAACATTTATATACTCTAAAACTTATTTGGTATAATGTTATTGGATATAACGTTTATTTAATCGAAAATCATTAGGTCTATGGTTTAAAATACACACATCAAAAGTGTCTAGGGATCAAGCATTTTTATGCGGATTTCTTGAGATTGAGATGTGGCTTTGTAATAAATTTATGATTTTATAAATTTATATGGATCCTTTTTGGTGCATTTCATAATTTGAATCAGGAACTGTGAATCAAATTCGAGTAAAAGATGAAAATCAGCTGTCAATATTTTCCCTATAAAAACATACAACGCATTGAAGACATTATTAGTGCTACTGTTTCCCTACTACTGATTAAAACCAACGTTATTATGGAGCAGCGACGTCATTTAAGCAGGGAAGAAATGCTCAGAGCCGTGGGAATGATAGAAGCTGGTTCCCGGCAACGTACTGTGGCTTTAGCTCTGAATACAAGTCAGAGTGTTATCAGTCGACTTTGGACACGTTACCGAAGCACTGGTACCGTGGCTGAGCGCCATGGAGGACGGTATCGCTGCACCACACGGAGACAAGACCGATACATTCAAATCTTAGCTCGAAGAGCTCCAACAATAACCGCCATGATGTTAGCCGTGAGGCTTCATCACTCTTCAGGGAACTTAATTAGCGACCAAACAGTCAGAAACCGCTTGCATGAAGTGAACCTTCATTCCCGAAGACCGCTACGGGTACCACCTATAGCAATGCACAATCGTAGGATTCGATATCAATGGGCTCTTGAACACAGAAATTGGGCAGAAGAACAATGGCGTTTCGTGTGCTTTTCTGATGAGTCTCGTTTTGGTATGAGACCGGATACAAGACGTATACGACACTGGAGAACCCCTGGACGCCAACAGCGATTAAAATCTTGCCAGGAAGTCCATCCTTATAGTGGTGGAACCATCATGGTATGGGCGGGTATTTGGATCGGCGGAAGAACTGAGTTGATTTGGATCAGAGGCAACCTCAACGCTCAAATTTATGCTGAGACGATTGTATCAGACGTCATCGTTCCTCTACAAGTGCAAATCGGTCCCTTATTTCAGTTAATGCATGATAATGCACGACCGCACACCGCAAGAGTTGTAAGACAGACTCTCGCCGCAGCTAACATCAATGTCCTGCCCTGGCCTGCTCAGTCGCCAGACTTGAACCCGATTGAGCATGCATGGGATATGCTACAGAGAAGAGCTCTGCCGAATATGGAGGGTATCCAGTCGCAAGAAGACCTTTTTTTGTTGTTGCAACGAACATGGGCGGCCATTCCACAGCGTGATTTGGATGAACTCATTTTGAGTATGCCAAACCGATGTTCTTGTGTTGTTAGTGTTCGCGGTAGAAACACGGATTATTAATTGTTTAAGTTACCCAATAAAATTTTAAAGAAAACTGTTATTTCAGTCTTTTTTTCGAACTTTAATGTTAGTGGTTCAAATGTCAAAAATCCCTTTATTAGGAAAATGGCAAATTTCTTTATTAATGCAAAGGTGACTTGGTTTATCGTTACTGTGATAAACGAAAACACTTTATTTGATGAATCCTTAAAGAAAATTTTAATTAATATCAATCAGGAGAAAAGTTATTGCAAAAATATATGTTGATCCCTAGACACTTTTGATGTGTTTATATATTGATACCATCATTATGGTTAACACCCCGATTCAAAGCAATCCGACTCGGATAGGTTAGGAAGGCTAAGGCGTGAGCGGCCGCCTAGCGTCAGATCCCCTCTATTGTTGGTGACCCATTTGGGTTAGGTTAGAACAGTGACCATTAACGCGCGAAGGCGAGCGACCGTAGGGAGCGTGCCGCGGCAGCGGCCGCCGAGTGCCAGATCCCCTCTCTTATTGGTGAACCATTTGGGTTAGGTTAGGTTAGAACAGTGACCATTAACGCGCGAAGGCGAGCGACCGTAGGGAGCGTGCCGCGGCAGCGGCCACCGAGTGCCAGATTCCCTTCTATTAATGGTGAACCAATTGGGGTTAGGTTAGGTTAGAACAGTGACCATTAACGCGTGAAGGGGAGCGACCGTAGGGAGCGTGCTGCGGTAGCGGCCGCCGAGTGCCAGATCCCTTCTCTTGTTGTTGAACCATTTGGGTTAGGTTAGGTTAGGTTAGAACAGTGACCATTAACGCGCGAAGGCGAGCGACCGCAGGGAGCGTGCCGCGGCAGCGGCCGCCGAGTGCCAGATCCCCTCTATTGTTACCATTTGGGTTAGGTTAGAACAGTGACCATTAACGCGTGAAGGCGAGCGAGCGTAGCGAGTGACCATCTTGGCAGGTGGTAATAGTTAGGTATATCTACTCAGGTTACTAACGTGATAGAAATTACATATTAGACTAAATATGTTTTATGTCTTTTGAGTGGTATATCAAACCATTTTATATTAAATGTATGTTATGATTATAAAAATTTGTTATTTTAAAATTATATCAATCGTTTATTATATTAACTGAAGATTATAACAAATAAAATTATAGATTCAGTTGTTATATCTTGTAAATATTAGTCATTTTGTAATTATACCATATATTACTTACCCCTTTTTCGTTTATGAATGAGTGTTATGTATGAGGCGTGCGCTTTTGGATTTTCCAAACTATTTTCATTTCCTAAGATAAAAAAACAAAAAATATATATTTTATTCTCTACTCGATGAGCTTTAGACAATGAGACATGCCAGGGTTAGATTTTTTTTTTAAATTCAAATGTTTATTGTAATTTTTAACCTTATTTTATTTTCATTATTTGTTGTTATAGCAGCAATAGAAATACATAATCTGTGAAATTTTCAATAGTCTACCTATTACGGTTCATGAGATACAGCTCGCTGACAGACAGACGGACAGCGGAGGCTTGACACCCTTCGGGTACGAAACCCTAAAAACTAGGAAATACCTTTTAAACACGATAATTAAAAATATATATATTAGCGGTAGCTGTTATAAAAGCATATTAATTGTAGGTATGCGCAATTACCCGTAAACTGCTGTCAAACAATGTTTTAGGGATGACTACATATTAGAGCGTGGGAAGACCCTCTTCGCAAGGTTGAATAGACAAGCTGTCTTGCATATTTTAAAGGCCATAGGGTAATTTTAATCGCTGACATTCATTGGGTGCATCTCACGTTAACCCTCATTAGCCCTATTATAATAGGTATGTACCTACTTATTAATAAACTCTCGAAAACGCTCTCTTTATAAGAATATCACTATCCTTGTAAACGATACTGTTTTAGATTTCATCAAAATTGGCCCCGGGATTTGATTACTTAAGTATTATTCGGTACTTATTTTAGTTTCGGATTTGACCGTACACGCATTCTTGGTTTGAAATATTCACCTTAACTTTCCCCCTTCTGGGTTTTCTCCGCAGTCAGCTTCACCTATCGAAATATTTTCACTGAGTTATTGCTTTATTTTTAGAAGATCGACCTTATCACCTACCTACACGAGAAATAGATAACTGTAGCGGCACACCAGGCGGAACGTTCGGCGCCGCCACTCCAGCGACGGAATTATCGGTCGTAGTATTCGGTTGGCATGACACACCAAACGCGCCGAACGGTCGGCGGCGTTTACTTCAGCGGGTTACGCGACATAACTTTCGGCTGATGTGTCAAAGGTAACTTGAAAAACACTACGAGCGTATCCAACCGAACCTTCAGCGCCGAACGTTCGGCAGGTGTGGCGCGACCCTTACGACCTGCAACCGAATATGAAAGTACGGATACCTAGTGTACGTTACTCAATTAATTTAAAAAATAAAACCGGCCAAGTGCGTATCGGACCACGCACAATGAAGGGTTCCGTAGTTGGAATGAATTTATCCCAAGAACAAACTAAACATTTTAGTTGAAAAACATGTTCATACGGATTGTATGAGAAAACATGTTTTTTCAACAGCAAATGTAAGTTGGTCCATTATTTTTCGATAAGTAGCAGCGCCTACTTAGCTGTGATAATTTTTCTTTTAAATTCGTTATAACTACTGCTGTGAATTTTTCCACATTTCCAGAACCAACTATTTAGCTGGCGGGTGGGGACACTTGACCCTAACGAAAATTTGCACTTTAAAGCTTAATATTTCGCAAACGTATACCTGAATCCAAAAATGGTTAGCACAAACTCACAATATTTTGGAACGACCTTTCCAACGACACCCCCACCATGGGTGGGATAGACAAGAAAAGAAAACATTTCCACTTTATATGTTTACGTGAAAAGATTTTAAGGGTACCTCCCCTTAAAAAAATCTTGATTTTATTTTCCCATTTTGTCGGCGTGATTAATATGTATACCCCTACCAAATTACAGCTTTCTAGTACTAACAGTCTCTCAGCTAAACCGCGGACAGACAGACGGACATGGCGAAACTATAACGGTTCCTTGTTGACTACGGAACCCAAAAAATTAAAAAAATCTAAAACCAGACCGAAACCAAAAAGTTCAGAACAGAATAAGTTCACTTTTCAGTTATTTTGGTTCAATCTTGTTTTTGTGTTGAAGTGCGTTTTTTAGTTGCAGTCAGCTTTTTTTTTCGACCTTCAGTGTGTTATGCATATATTTGGAATCTCGTCTCCTCAAGCCCTTTATTTTGATACCCCACATGGCCATGGTACTATTTTTTTCCAACACACTATTTATTGACGTCTAAAATGCACCAGTTTGATTTTATAAAAACAAAAGTAGGCCAGTCGATAGACACCTCATGTATCCATCCAGCCCGTACAAAGTTTCGAGGGTATAAAGAATCCCACATACAAAGATACGCGTGAAAATATAACCCTCTTTGCAGTCGGGTAAAAAGGCAGAGACGGACTAGGCTTTTAAATAAGATTTACTCAAAATAATATGGCATAAGGCTGCCTGTCCACTGGAGCGAAGAAAAGAGGAGCGGAGCTGTGCCACTATTAATCAATAGAATCTAAACTCCGCTCCAGAATTAAGATTCTATTGGTTAATTTAGGTATGGGCGTCGCCAAGGGGGGGCCGCTGCCCCCCCCCCCTTCTCAAACTCGCCTCATGTTCCGAGCTGAGAAAGTTCGAATCGGGCTGTACGCCGTCATAATACCTATTAGGTTTCCCTTCTACTAAAGTTCTGAATAGTTTTGGGAAAAAACGACCGAAAGGTCCGTTTCGAATCCATACATTGAAAATGGGAATTATAATTTTTCTCAGTTCCTACCGGGACTACCACCAAGTTTAAAATCAAATGTCCACCAGCGTCGATTTTGGCCCCATTATGCGCCGTCGAGGTAAGAGTCGCACTACAATGGTAAAGCTTCATTTGCTCTTGTCTCTTGACTGTACCTTCAAATCATACTTTTTCTATCCTCCATATATCAACTGCCCCCCCCCCCCCTGGGCGATAGGCTGGCGACGCCCTTGAATATAGGCACAGTTCCACTCCTCTTCTCACTTCTCCGCTCCAGTGGACAGGCAGCCTAAAATTGGGTCTAAACGTTAGCACTAGTAGGAGCACCTGACCTTTTCAGGGAAACCTTCAGAAGGTTTTTTTTTTGTTAGGTGCTTCGGTAGTAATTGCTCAAAGAGAGAGACCCCTCTAAGGATTCCTTGTTTGGTATAAAATTTCTCAAGTAACCGGATCTCTTAAAAGGTCTGATTTTTAGGAGCGTACCTTTATTGTAAAATAAAAATAAGTAATACCACTTGACGAAGTAACGTCATATTGTGCTATATGCCAACTACTTAAATGGTTCAAAATTATGGTCCACTGATTGTAAGTTGACACTACAGTATGGTCTTTTATAACAAGGTATGTGCATTATTATTCCCCCTAAGTTCCATAATTACTATATACTATAAATATTTATTTAGACTGAATTTAATGGTGGCTAGACAAATTAAAAAAGGTCATAGGCCTGTCGAGAGAATTAATTTTCCCGGTGGTCGAACAGTTATCTTAATGTGCCATATTACTAATGTTATGGAGGATTGAGCGCGAGCGTCGGCGGTGCGTCGACAGCCTGCGAGGATTCCATTCAGTGGATGTTTACAGTCCACAGCTCCGGTTTCATCATTAGCCATCGACGACCGACTCCACTAGCCATCAGTTTGTTACCAGCACTTGGCTGATTCGAAAGTGTAGTGTTAACTATCTACATATTAATTATGGACCACCCAAAAAAATATTATTGGCAATTAGATCAATAAAAATATTCTTCAGAAATTATAAGACCAATTTTCATAGACTCTTAATTCTGTATCAATTACTTGGCTTGTGAAGAAGGATATCTATACAGCAACTGTATAGACTTCGGAAAGGGTGAGTGATCTTTTTTGAAGGGAAATTATTGTAAAACAGAATGGGAAGTGATTGTGCCTTTTGCCGCAATGCTTTAAGGATTTCCATTCGATCCTAAACGTGTTTACTGGACATACATTTATTTGAGTTTGTTTTATTTGTTGAAAGATGGAAAAAAGAAAAACCAAACGACTGGATCTAATAATATTTGGAAGTGGAAGATCCTGATGTTCCAAAATAATGGTAAGTATGGGACATCTCTATTTTTTCTTTTCTGCAAGTCTAAGATGTCAATTGAGTTTGCCTGATTGTAACGTTCATAATATTAGCTTCAACTGCTCCAAGGTGCTGCAAAGAGATGAAGTTTCTAAACTTTTATAAAAATTTACATTCACTAGCTCAGTCTTGCCAAAATTGTATTAAACCAAGAGTGCTATAACGTACTTTGAGACCGACAGTGCGATCATAACGTCCAAGTGAAGCTTTACCTTACTTCTAAACTTTCTGAATCAATCCTCCAAAGCTGAGGTTACGACAAAACTTGAACGGTTACTTTAGAGTCAGCTGTTCGATATTTAAACTATGAACATCAGCTATTTTTAAGATGAGTCTGTAGGTTCATTAAAACTATGGCGCATGCAAATTGGATCAGGGAGCAGTTACGTAATCAGTTTCAACCGACGAATGCATACAAAACTTTTAACAATATTTGTAGCATTACTGTACGCTAGTCGCTAAACCTATTGAACCTATGCACATAATTCTAAACTCAAGCTCTGCCATTATAAGATGTATTTTTAATCCTTTTGACCTATGGAGGATAATGAAGATATTACTATTAAAAAGCTGGGTAATTACTAATTAGTATTGTCAAATATATGCAACTTTATGGATCTATTACAATTAAATAAATATATACCTACAGGTATTTCAAATATCCTCGGTGGGTCATCCAAGTAATTACGAATCAGAAGGTACTACGATATTCGGTTTATTCAATTCAATAATAGGTTCTGCTAGTTCAACAAAATACATTTCATTTTGAAATATGATTACAGCCGGAATTGGAATAGTAATTTTCGCTTTATTACTTTTCGTTTAGCTTTAGCCCTAAAAGCAGCGAAGCATAGATGACGATATGCCTCTGCGTAAGGGATGCTGGGGGATATGGTATTATTATTATTATGTTTAATTTCCAGATTCATCTTTGAGTTGGTTTTGTAGTTCGTCCGTAACGATTTAATGCTATCAACCTAAGTACTTGAACTAAAATTCATACTTTACCGATTGAGTAAGAATCAATTTGCTGCTACAAAATTTGCTTAGGTACTTCAAGATTTCAAATCCTAATGATTTTTGAGAATGATTGTAACTTAGAAACTTAGGAAAGTGTCTTAAAAAAATCTAGACGTTGATTATTATTTAATGTCCCATTATGAGAGATATCCTACTTACACTTATATAAACGCTATTATCATATATTTCAGTGTATTTTTTAAGATATAACTTGACGCGGCATAGTTGCACATAACTTCCACAAATCCATTTTTACGCAGTATTGAGAACTCAGGAGGAAACATTAACGTTTCCGTGAATGCGGAATCCGCAGAAGCAACCCGAGAACCCATTTTCCAATCACTACACTATTGACCTTAAAACAAAGAGCCATTATACTGTGACAATGAAATGTAACGCCGAAGGTTAACTACATGTAGCCTGGAAGCTATTTGAAGAAATTATATGACCATACATACATTTTGAGAAATGTCGTAGGTACTCTAGCTCTCGAGAGGAATTTTTCGCACTGACGTCTGGCGCTACCACCAAGTCGACCAGCTTGCCCATATCTTTAAATAATTGCCATACAATTAAATAAATAACTAAGAAATATTAGATTGGATAAAGAACATACAAAGTTAGTAATAGTAAGTAGGTACGGTCAGCAACATAAGTCCATTACCACTGTTACTTATACATTCATGTATCTTATCTTACAATGTTAGAGGAGCTCGAGGCTAAGTCATAACAGCCGCACGGGTCGATCCATCAGGTTAGACAGCTACGCTTGCCGAGACTCCTCCGTGACTCGGAAAGCACGTTAAGCCGTTGGTCCCGGCTGTCATTCTTTGAAAGTCGTTACTAATCTTCAGAAGTTAGAAGTCTTACCAAGGGGTATCGAATTACCCAGTTACTGGGTTGTGGAGGTCAGATAGGCAGTCGCTCCATGTAAAATACTGGTATTCAGCTGCGTCCGGTTAGACTGGATGCCGACCTCAAGAAAAGGCGAGGCAGTTTGATTGAATCTTAAAATGTTACATTAATTCAGTTTAAAAAAAAACGGAAGTGCTAATCGACTTCTGTTGCTGACCGTACCTACTAAATCTTAATATTCGAAGGATAAACAAAAGGTTTCAATCGTTTTTTTTCTTCATTATTTCTAATTAGGAATGCCAGTAGAAGGTAAAGAAAAACCACTTGTATTATAAAGTTTGACAAGTAAAATTTTTAGAAATAGCAAACCACATTAGGAGTTCCCTATGTGTCAGATTGTTCAAGACAGACAGAAAACCAAATTGAAGACTGAAGAAACAAAAATCAACGGAAGACAAGAAGAGTGTTTCATAGCAAACACAGTAGTGTGCAATGCTAAAGTTCCCCATGCATGTACTTACTTTGTTTGTTCTGAAATACTCTAACGAGCGTCGCCGGCGCCGCGAGATTCCACCAATAAGAAGCCAGAAGCTTTAGGGTAATGTATAAACAACAGGAATGTTATGTACAGTATACGTATAATTCTATATGTAACGTTTTTGTTGTCTTAAATTGCTCTCCTCACAGCTAATCAAGAAAGAAAATTGAGATGAACACCGGATAACACTGGATTTATTATTTTGTTTGCTTTTTGTAATCAATTATTATAAAATGTACATTTGAAACCGCAGCTTTTTAGCGGTTGCTTTTCCCATACATTATTATGGTATGCTTTACAATAGTCGAAAATTTTCAGACTTTTCTTTGTTATTTTGATTTCGTGTACTCTTTTCTATTACTTTGAATAAACTTGAGCAGGTTTACAAAACTTTATGTCAACGTAATAAGAGTTATTATTTACCAACGATTCATGCAAATAATGGCAATGAATTCGAAGACCCCAACAGTGTTTTTAGACACGGTATATATAAAGTGAATATTATAATAATCAAAAGACAATGTATCAATGAAAATTTTATAATAAAAAACAGGAAAACAAAGCTTCTTTACGTATAATCGATTTTAGAAATATTTCTTAATTATAGCCAACTTAATTTAAGCATATTTTTTAGTTAATTATCTAGTAAAGCAATATTGTCATTACTAACATTAGATATGTTTAAAGACTTTGAATAAATGCATTTTATGAGATTGAACATAATTTGTATCTTTACTTAAAACTAAATTAAATGACTGGTTCTCATAAACATAATATTATTTGTACATATATATTTAAAAATAACATTTTTACTTATAATATAAATATTTTTGTGTATAAATCAGCATATCAATGTATAAGAACTACAAAAGCTATTAGTATTTAAATAAACTATTCTTATCGTTATAACTACACTGGTAATAAATTATTACATTAGTTTCACAGACAAACGGCAACTCTGAAGCCTCTATGTGTTTCATTTGATTAGATATCTATTTGTAGGCAAGATTAAAATAATTATTACTTGTCCATAATTCATTACACAACACGGTTATACATACTAAATACTACATTGGCTAGTAAATCATCTTGTACACAATTAACTAAAAAAGCAAACGTTGCATTTGATAACTAGAAAGTATGTGTAAGTATACAAAGTTTCTGTAACATATAAAAATTAAATAACGAATTAATAGGAATAGAATACCGACTCAGTAGTGTTGGGCTTGATGTAGAGAACCAACTTTATCGATAATTTTAGCCGAAAAATTGCACACCTGCCATCCTTTAGTACATACGCACATAAAAGGGATGTTGAATGGGGAAAAAAACTATTTAGGCCGTCAGTCAGATAATAAAAAAATATTTGACACGTATTTTTTGCTTTTGAAATGCATTAAAGTGGGGTTTGCTACGTCACAAAAATCGTACCTATAAAATCTACAGGGGAGTGACTTCATGAAACGTTTCAACGTATTGCCTACTCAATGTATCGCCATAATCTTATGATTACGTATTTTAATCCATAAGAGGGACAATTTTTTTTTTGTCTACATCTCTATTGATATAGAAATCAGTGCGCGTTTTACACTCTCCACACAAAATACATACACGTTTGTACACGTGCAGCTGCATATACTATCTATATCGTTGGCCTCACGAATACCTACTTTAAAGTTATCAAATACACAATTTGCTGCACTAATCAGATCACTACATTTGCACTAATCAGTACTGTTTGTACAGTTTATTCATCAATATGGACTGATAATATTCTACCTGGATGTCTTGGGCACTGGGCGCGGGATCTGTCGGATCATCTCCTCTTCTTGGTACTCCAGGTTGCAGGGTTTCAGCAACTCTTGGCCGCCTTGGTGGAGCCATTTGTTGCACACTGGAATGTTGTAAGCAGAATTAAATTAACTTTTGTTTAAGTCATGGTAAGAAAGTATCCCGGAGCATGGTTTATGGTTTCATGGTAAATGGTTTTTCAAAGTAGATATTTTGCTATGAAAAGGTATTAGCAAGTTCTAATGTATTGTTATATTTCAACAGATAATGTATAATCAAGCTGACTGAAGCAGTTCCTGCAACAGTTGGCAGGTCTTGGAACTTTGCCTGGATCCTTGCAGGACGCACTTACGTGTAAAGTCCCCGTCACGAGAAGCTATAAATTTTGTAAACAAAGAACTTCTACTAAGTTACGTAGCGAACAAATAATCCCAAATCGCTATGTAACTAAAGATAGTGCAATTCACTCTTATGTCTTTGTTATAAGTTATAAATTGAAATGATCGACGCGCGTTCGTGAAACGGAATATCTGTATGGTCTGTTTCAGAAGTACCTAATGAAAGTGTAAACAAACCCTGTTCAGGTTAACTTCTTACGTATTCACTCATTGAATATAAGCAACAAATCCATCTGTTTTCAGAAGGTTTCAACTTTATATCTTACCACTTGTTTAAAAAAATTTATTTAAAAGATAGGTTATAAAATTAACCTCAATTTTTTAATGAAAAACATCTTTGTGGTTTATAATTAGAATTTAGTTTGAAATAATCAAATCAAAGCACTCAAGTTTGTAAGTGACACTACAATTTGGCATCCACAGATGACGAGAGAAACGTTTTCTGTTCTATTTACTTACATTTTCATCAAATACTTTTGAAACAGACTATAGTATGTTACTAACCCCACTTGGATCCCTGCAGCACTGGGCAGGCGGCGTGTCTGGTCGCGAGGTCTCCTTCGCCGGACGGGTGCAGGTTCAACCAGAAGGCGGCCGCTCGCTTCACAGGGAACACGCTCAGACCTAACTCCGTGAACACCGTGGCGCCGCCTTGAGCTACATCCGACATCTGGGCAGAAAGAAAGTTACGAAATAAAAATTGTTCTTCGCAATGGTAGCCCGCGAAATTCAAATTTTCTTACTTTTTTTTTCAATTTGCAGGTCGGTGTCAGGTTGTATCTTGATCAAAATATGATTCGCGACCGTAACAAATATGTATTAACAAAATAATAATCAGTAGAATCATTAATACATCTCTCTAACAGCCAGTAGCAAAAACAAACTTTAACTTTTAAAGCTGTCATTAAATACTAATCTTCCATTAACTTGTTTTAACTTGTTGTAGAAATTAACTTTAGACTAGATTAGATATTAATGGTTATTTGATGAAATTAATGAAATAATTAGTGTTAATGATCCATTACGTAATAGGGCATTAATGTTTGTCTTTGTGCAACTGGGAGTAAGTTAGATTTGTTCTCAAACGTCATGTTTTCATGCAAAACTCATTCAATGGGAACTCAAATTTCGCGGGCTACCACTGCGGATTCATCTTAACATAAGAGTATAGTTATGTAATCGCCAATCCGTCTTCTGCCCAAGAGAAGAGGCCCCACTACCACAGCACCCTTGTTCCACACTACAGCGCATAGGCCTCTTCTCATACAGAGAAGGCACGAGCATTGATCACGACGCTTGTTTTAAGACGGGTTGACGATAACGGAATCATTAATTAAAAATTCTTCTATTGTGTTGTGAACTAAGTTAACTTTTGTAGTGTATTACTTTTTCTTTTTGTAATGTATTATCTGATGTACAATAAAGTATATACTTATAAATAAATAAACTTTTAGTTAATACAGTTTAAATTTTTTATCAATGATTTTTTTTAAATGTATGTTTTATTTGCCATTCAGGTTTGGTTCCTAAATTTTTTTAAACCATAAGGCGACCCGGTTTCTGATTTGCGAATTTGAAGTTGAGAACTTGTTAGAGTATAGTCTGACAAGTTATCAACTTCAAATTCTCAAAGAATAAAAATAATGCTTTAGTTTTTCACTGTATCAAGAATCTCAATACAGTCCAATAGATCGCCCATTATAATTATAGCCCCTTACTGCATAGCGTGACATATCAAACTGTCTTATCTAAGTTTTGTCTATGATTTGAGAAATTATTAGAACCATTAGTATTCACACCCACCCAAATGTTATAAATGTTAATTGACTACAGCCTATTTAGATAGGGATAAATATAAATGTATTTTGATGTAATAAAATTGGGTTTCTGACTCTGTAACAAATAAATGAGTTTGTGTATAGAACTGTTTATTATTTGAATACTAACATAGAAAAGCACTGTAGCTATTCTGTTGCCACCTTGCTTGGTGAATGCATTCTCCCGTTTCTGTGAACAAAAACGATTATCAATTTTGTTTATGAAAAAGGAGATAATGAAATAATAACTAGGAATTCAATACAAGCACAGATTAACACAGATGGTTCACTCCGCAAAATCATTTAAATAAAAAGCGACTCTTGCTCTGCTTGCTTGTTGCAGGTCGCACAGCGCTATATACCTACAGTTACATTCACCTAGAAGTTGCCTCTCGTTATATCGCGTAACTGTTATATCTTCTTCTTGTCCCTACGTTACGTTCACTGAATTGGCCCGACAAGACGAGCCCACCGCGTACTTGTAGCTTCATACCTAAAATGCGGAGTGCACCTTCTGTACCATTCTGTGATACAAGGTTAAATTAGATGGCGGAACTACACAGACGTGATGGATCGGAGACCATGGATGAGGGTCAAAGATAGAGTTATATGGCGTGCGATTGGAGAGGCCTATGACTATCAAAGCCAAAACACATCGTTAACTTTAATTAAACATTTAAAAAGGCACTTTACAATGTTACAATTTATAAGTTTAATTGAATCTAGTTGCTCCTTCCACAAGATAGTTTCCTATGGAGAAGAATGGACAAGAAACTACACATTTACTCTAAAACATATTTACATTAATTAGAAAATCATATGGGTACCCCACATAGAATAAAATTACCATACTAGGTACATTAGGCAGGTATAAAAATGTATGCAAATTAAGCACCCAAATATAAAATTGTCGACGATTATAACATTCTCAAACAATGAATCAGTGTGTGACTTAAAAAGTAATCTACTACGACTCTAGATTGTCTATGGATCACTTATACTTATGATGGTGATGGTGATTGACTTACCCTAGCAAAGTCATAGTGGGGTTCATAATGTCCTCCTATCCCGTAGTTGACAACCTGCAGTTCTTCAGCGAAATCCATATTAAGACCTGTCATGTGGGACACTCTGCGGGAGATGCGTGCAATGCTCTCAGCTTCAGAGTCTCGAAGCCACGATGACTTGCTGATGCGGTAGTGAGCCGGTACTAGTTCACCGGTCTTCGGGTCGTGAACTACGGCGCGTTTGAACTGAACAGATACAAAAAATATTGATGTTATGAAGAAAAGTACAGTCAGAGAAAGGAAATGAAAATTATGTCGTTTCTCTATGTATTTTACCGTGTGTAAATACATCTATACATATATTATTATAAATAAATAAAATTTAAGTGTCTTTGAAGTGTCTGTTTGTAATAACAAAATAACAGCTTTTTACTCAAAGCATATGAAAGTGTAAACGGTAATTATTAGAATCAATTTTTTTTTTGTGATTGTTGTGCCTGTCTGTTTGTTCCGGCTAATCTCCGAAATGGATTGACAGATTTTGACTGGACTTTCACTGGCAGATAGCTGATGTTATAAGGATTATTTTAGAAAAAGAATTATAGTCCACGCGGGCACAAGCTAGTAAATAAAATAAATAAACATTGAACAGTCTGGGAAATAGCCATTTGAGAAATCAAGATAGCTGTTGTGATTTCATTATACGGACTATTTCAGTGGAAAGTAAATTTTGCTAAACGATCCATTTATGTCTTTAAAATTTAATTTTATAGAACTGGAAACTGTAGTAAATAACCTTGATTAGTATAATTCTGAATTACACACGACAAAAAGCTTAACAATTCGAGTGTTTTAATTTATATCTAACAGCTAAGTCAAGGTTAGGAATCTGTGAGAATAAAGACATTAGAAATGTTTTTTTATTGCTGAATGGGCTTGCTCTTGACCTCGATCTCGCCTGATGGAAAACGATGAATAAGGTCTATGATAGATCGAGCGTGCCCAGAAGATGTCTGTTCACTCTTGTCTTGAAGGGAGACGGGTTATATGTGGAAGAGAATACAGACGCTGGTAGAGAGTTCCACATTGTGCGCACTATAAATGTGGAGGAGAAGCGCTGAGTACGACTGGACGGGATATCAACCAAGTGCGGAAGGTACCCTGCATTCGTTATTTATAAGGTACTGTTTTGCTGCAGGCAAAACCAAAAAAGGGCAATTCTTTTTTTGCATTCTAAAGTGTTCGGGAAATTATCCCCTATTGCTTGACATTAATAACATCAAAATGTTGTTCCAATAACTCACCCTTGGCCTGGCCATTTTCTTGACCATTTCAATCTCTCCATCACTAATCACGTCGTGGAATATCACAACGTCTGGGTTGAGGTACATCATTTCCATCTTGATGGGCGCCAGGCGAAGGAACGGATGGTTCTCTGTGAGGTAACGACATGTTAACCTGTGAATGATAGGAAAAAAAGACAGTTAAAATCATTTATTCAAAATAGGCTGAGGATCAACACTTTTTAATGGTTAAGGTAAAGCTAGTCAGTCATTCTTCCATACAAACGTAGTATGGTGATTACTCGTCTGTTTGACGGTGTACGTTCAAAACTAAAAGTTATATCAATTTGTCTTGTCATTATCTAGCCCTGTATGGAAGCAGAATTGGAACAAAATATTAGTTTGGAAGTTATGACTGTCGAAACTTCCATATTTCAACACAAATTTTAACTCGTGTTTGGGCGTAAATAAATAATTTATGTAGTAAGAAAATGGTAAAATAGAAACCGTACAGGGATAGATAATTTATTCAAAAGTTCAAATAATTGTATTTTGAGTAGAGGCATCCAGCAGTTTTTCCATAATATCTATAGTCCCAAAGGCTCCCAAAGGTGCATGAATTGGGTGTCATCTTGATCGCCGTGTATGGTACAATACGTCGTGTGAGCACCAGCCCTTCAGTTCCATTCAATTTCAAATAAATGTACTTTAAGTGTTTTCTCCCAGACAAAAAATAAAACACAAAAAAAAATCTCTCGCGTGGAGCTACTAATACCATCCATACGTCAATATGACGTAAAGGAAGGTATACCAGAAACATTTTTTTTATTTTTATTCCTGACTATGAGTTTCTATCTTCAGCTCGATTTTCAGACCTCTGTTCGTCTCGCGACTCGCGCGTCGACTATAGTGCAACCTTAAAAAATACCTTCTAGAGAACCAGCTCTTCTCCACTTCCTAGTGTTTAAGCTGAGAAGAAGTAACAACTAGTAAGTACTTGTAATCTGACTCACTAAAATGTTGAGTTGTAATTAACAAGCAATTTTAATTTCTGGGATAAAAAGTGCCTTCACCTACATTTTTGTAGTTTGAAGTCAACAATCATACATTAAAATAAAATGAGTCATAGTTTTTTTTTATACAGTTGAACTTACTGTATCCGTGCGAACATTACCATACCATATACAGTTACATAAGAATAGAATTAGTTTTTTATGATAATTTTATTAGTTTCATCATTTAGCTACTTTAACGAGAATTTCTGCCAAAAGTAATAAAAACGAATGGTGCGATATTAGCATAATTTTAAGCCCGATTTTTGAATTTAAAATTGCAAATCGCATTGTGAGAGATATTCTTTCCATATGGGAGGAAGATACCTACTCACCTAATATAAAACAAAACCAATCTGGCTTAAAACAAACATATCATAATCCTGTATGTTGCAACGGGTACTCGCCGACCCTGAGTCGAATTCGTGCTATGCTCACTGGAGCATAAGGTTGGTACTGACCTACCTTGTTAAATGAAAATTTACGCATTATCGCCATTCAAATTAATTAATTAATCTTTGTTAAAGTCACAGGTTACTGCTATGTTAACAAGGTAATTGTTAATACACAAACTAATAGAATTACGAACGAATAAATACAAATACGAGACCAGTTGTGTTTGTTTTACTTTTGTTTTTATTTACATCTATACATAATAATTAAAGACGCTTTTCGTGTTTGTCTGTATGTCCGTGTTGTTCTTCTAAACCACGCAATAGATTTTGATGAGATTTTCAACATTGCCATTTTAGGCAACTCTTAACGCTCAAGTTGAATATGTGTGGAAAAAAGCAAGTTTAAAAACTAAAACCCGACTTCTGAAAAATCACGCTCTAAAAAGTATGAAACAAGAAAATATTTCGGACAGAAATCAAGACATAGGTACAAAAATGGTCAAAGTAAAGCCGTAGTCGCATGCCTGTCGGCTACAAAATTATAATGGCATGCGACTACGGCTTTACCTTGACCATTTTTGTACCTATCCGAAATATTTTCTTGTTTCATACTTTTTAGAGCGTGATTTTTCAGAAGTCGGGTTTTAGTTTTTAAACTTGCTTTTTATTTCATTTGTTTTGGGGTTATAATTTCGTATTATGTCTTTCATTGACTTGAATGTGCCCTGACAGCTGAGAGTATGTCATGCTCACTCAGATGTCTCGCTGATGGTGGCGTGTGTGTTGGATCATTTAGCTCCCTTCAAAATGGTTGAGCTGAATGGTGCTAATACATGCGTCATGTTCGTGAACGGGCGCCGTCAGTTGGGACTGGGGGCCTACCACAACCACTAAAAGCAGTATTATTTTAATATTACTTTAGTGTGGGAAAGAGATGAAGCTCTACAAGACGTAAAGCACCATCTCTTTCCCCCACTGAAGTAAGATTAAAATAATACTGCTTTTAGTGGTGGTGGTAGGCCCCCTGGTCATCTCTTAGCTGCCGTGACTTATTTTAATTTATTTTAATCTTTGAATTGTTTTTATCTTTTTATTACGGACGCTTTTAACGTGCGCATCTTTTTACGTTGTTCTTACATGTATCATTTAAACATGAATGATTTAACCATTATTTTGTAACAATTATTTATTTAAAAGAGTGTCCGTGGAGTTTCTGGCCCGTTCTTCTCCATAGGTACTTACTACGCTTTGGAATGGGCAACTAGCTTCATATTTCTGACTGACCGACTCCTTGACAATTCAAAAGTGCCTGTATATGGTTTAATTGAAATAAATGCTTTGAGTTTGAGTAATAAAGTATTTGCAGAGCCGCTTTATTTATTTTTTTGTATAGGTTTAATTGTATAATAGGTATTACTTTTACAGTTGCGCCGTACGTAGCACAGTCTTACTTTTGCATGTTTTTAACAATTTAAACATATTTATTTACTTTGAAAATATGATATATATACATATTTGTAATGTGCTCGTCAAGCCCTTTCATTTGATACCAAACATGGTATGATTATAAAAAAAATTTTTTTTCGTTCGTCACTTTATGTCCTCTAGAGGGCGCCATATTGAATTTAATATAACGTCTTATAGCCTATAACCAGCGGACAATCAGAACGCTTCCAACGATACCTCATTTGTCAAATTATGATCAGTGGTTTAGAAGTTACGAGGTTACAGATGAACATACATACATACATACATACATACATACCGGTCAAAATCATAACCCTCCTTTTTGCTTCGTCGAAGTCGGGTAAAAAGAAAAGGAAGGCGATGCCCTACAATGTTATAGTATAATAGTTATTAATAACAAATAAACCTTAGCGCGATAGAGAGGTTTTACTATGAGTATGAATAGTGAAATAAGTGTAAGATAGTTTACAGCTACAGTAGGGATAGTCTAGTGGTGTGACCGTCAGACTGCCAGGTCACAAGTCTCGAGTTTGAAGCCAAGGCACGCAACTCTGACTTTTCGGAATCATGTGCGTAATGTCTAATTATCGTGAGGAAACCGGCCTGCCTGAGAAATATTTCAGCATGTGAATGCAAGACAGGCCCATGGGCGGTTTTAAAACTCTGACACCAAACACAAAAAGAAGAAGAAGTTTACAGCTGTAGTGCCTTAATGTTCTTAACAACTCAGGACAAGGACATTATTCAATTTATCATTATTCATCGGAATCGTTTTTATCGAAGTAACCGCAAGTTGGGACGAAATGGGTGAGGTCAATGTAATATGATTCAGATTGGTATTTTTTTACATTTCAAATGCAATCGATTAATATTTAGGATCCTGTGACGACTAAGAGAATACAAATAAGGTGACTCAAAATTTTTACCGATAAATTATCTGCATGCAGTAATAAATAGTGGTTTTGGTCTCCAATACAGACTTAGGCTGCCTGTCCACTGGAGCGGAGAGGAGAAAAGAGGAGCGGAGATGTGCCAATATTAACCAATAGAATCTTGACTCAGGATCACTGATCTAAACTCAGGGGCGGAGTCAAGATTCTATTGGTTAATATTGGCACATCTCCGCTCCTCCTTTCTCCTCTCCGCTCCAGTGGACAGGCAGCCTTAATCCCAGGAAAAGCTAGCTTGGCAGACTGAAAATGACAAAAAATTCCTGGAAATGTGTGATAAGTGGATCTGCTTACAAATAACTACCACGAATCAAATGCACATATCGAAATGAGGGAATCTTTACTTAATTTTATCGACGGTAAAAATATATTAAAAAAACTAAATATTTATTTTTATTTTTTATAGAATTTTGAAAAATTTTGTTCGCTACTGTGACACCAGTGTAAACGAAACGGTGTAAATTTTAAAATAAATGATCTATCACAATGAAAAAAACACTAATATTTTAAGAAAATAAGTTTGAGCAGATATAATACATAAAAATCATTAAAAAAAAATTGTAGAACCAGCAGGCTTATTAAAAAAGGATATACAGGGTGTTAAAGTAATTGCGTGCCATAGCTTCAGGGTGAGTTCAGTATCGATAAAGGAACCCGTAAAAAATAAAAATAAAATACTACCCTAAAAAAAAGTTTAAAAAAACCGAAAATTATCATAAAATTAACCTAATGTAGTACCTACCAATTAAATAAATAATAAAAAGTTTTAAAAATAATAAATAAAACGATGATAGCTGCAAAAGTATAAACTGTAGCGCAGCTAATTAAATAGCGATCGCTTAGAATTGATTAGAAAATTGCTTAAAATATGTTTTTATTTTGTTTAAATGCTAATTCATAATTTCCTAGAGTTACCTACCTACCGACTATCGAACGCAATGAAATACCTACGCCTGAACACTTCGATAACGCCAAGTGAAGGATAGGTAACTAGGTACGTAAATATTACAAGTCCAAGTATTTCTTCTTCCTACTTTAGTGGCTTATTTCCTTCAAAATTAAAACCCACATTATTTTTTTTATTGTTTTTTCTCGGTTCCTTTATCGATACTGAACCTACCCTGAAGCTATGGCATGTAATTACTTTAACACCCTGTATAAAACTAGCGGACCTGGCAGACATTGTCCTGCCCGAACAACGCCACCTACCGGGTTCAATTGTATTTTCAAACCATTCAGGGACCCACTCTCACACACAAAATTTCATCCTAGTCAGTCCAGCCGTTTAGGAGGAGTTTGGTGACAAACACACGTACGTAAGAATAAAGACACATAAAGATAAAGATATTTAGATATTCACCGTCCTACTCGCACTTTTTATGACCGCGACTGCCACGAGTCTTGGCCTTTATTCTTTAGAATAATAAAGAATCAAAATTATATTTACCTCTTAGAGATGGTAAGGGGTATGTCCACTTCGCCGCGACACAGCGACTCGTAGGCTTTTCTCTCCTTAGCATAGCCGGTCAATTTAACCGGTTTTTCCTCTTGTTGCTCCGCACCAGTCTCCTGTAGACCAACCAATAACATTTTATAGCCAAATTAGATTAGAGACTCAATTTAAATAATGTTATTTTATAGAAATGTGCTTTAATAACATAATATTACGACGTGATTTTCTTGTTTCTGCGAGGTATTTTTATCTTTAAGGAAAAATTGTTTAACGTTATCCGTTACCATGATAAATATAGTTCAGTCTCAATTCTACAGTTTTTTTGGAGTTAACAAAAACAAAGGTGTTAAGTAGTTGTAAAATAGTATGTTAGTAATGTAAAAAATATCTTGTTTATATTAAAATGGTTATTGTACTGAATAATTTACATAATTCCGAACAAGTTATTGACCTTTACACCAAATATTCTGTTATTATGACGTATTCACATAAATAATAGGAAATCGATATTATATTGAGGAGCTCGTGGCTAAGTAATAACAAGCCGCATGGGTCGATCCATCAGATAAAGGTACGCTTGCCGGGGTTGGTCAGTGGATGGGTGACCATCTTTACATAGCGAGACTCCTACGTGCCTCGGAAAGCACGTTAAGCCGTTGGTCACGGCTGTCATTCGTGGATCTTTGACAGTTGTTACGAGTCGTCCAAAGCCCGAAAGTCTGACACCAGTCTTACCAAGGGGTATCGTATTACCCAGTTAAAAAAAACAGCTACTGGGTTGTGGAGGTCAGATAGGCAGTCGCTTCATGTAAAATACTGGTATTCAATTGCATCCGGTTAGACTGGAAGGCGACCCCAAGATAGTTGGGAAGAGGCTAGAAAGATTTTTTTTTTTAAATAGGAAATTTATATTATTGACCTGTAGGTATAGCTAGAAAGTATTAAACGAATAAAAAGTAAAGTTACGTATTAATCATAATGTTTAGGTTTTTTACTTAACTTTTTTGTGTTTGACTAAGAAATACAGTTACACACAGCAGTAACACTGTGGGGGATCTATTCCTGGCCCGAGACCCCACGATAATACATGTAGGTACATGATTCATAGACTGGGCACTCATAGATGAACACAAGGTGACCTTGTCGCTATCACAGACCACGTGCACACACAAACACTACATGAATTGTTACAAAACCTAACATAATATTAGTTAGCAATTTAAGACCTATGTAGAAACTTTTTGAATTAAATCAAGTTACTCGTACCTACTAAAAACACATCGGTTGCCAAGCGAGATACAACCGTGCACTAAGAAGGCTTTATACGTATTTTTTTTTTGAAATATGCGATGTAATTATTATTGTATAAAATATTACAGAATTACACATATCATGTGCAATTTTTACTCAATCAATCGGAACATGAGAAATCGAACATAATAATTAAATTTTAGTTTAAAAGTTAAAACTTAAGTCAACCAGTTTATGTACGTACCCCGCGGCGTTCCTTTCTGAGTCTCTGCTCTTCTTCAGCGATGCTCTTCTGATAGTGCGGCACGTTGCCTTTAGCGCGCGAGTGCTTGGGGTCGACGGCTAGCAGCTTATGTGTCCATTCCAGAGCGCTTCTTGTGTCGCCTGGAAATACGAATGACTTATCGTGGTATCATCCTGTATATGAGAGTACGGACGCTTCCAACGATACCTCGTTTGCCAAAATACGACTAGTAGTTTACAAACATACATACAAATATACATAGCCTGTTAAAATCATTAGGGTTTCTTAGGTTTTGCTGTAGTAAAAGGGGAGGCTGTAGCCCAGCCAGTGGGACGCAAAAAAGTCTAACAAAGCACACATACCAAGCAAATAATAAGAGAAGCTGATGTACTCTAGTATGTCAGCCTCAGTGAAGTAGTAGGGAATATTTTCCTCCTCCAACTTGCGTAATGCCTGCACCATCCATGCGCGTGCGTTTGTTAGGTCTTTCTCGTTGTAAAGTGCGCGCCCGAGTTCGTAACAGTCGCCCGCGTTCATTGGAGTGCTGAAATGAACATAAAATATTAACATAACTAGCTTTTACTCGCGGCTTCCAACTCTCGGCTCGGAACGTACTACCGAGCTTACATACCTAATAGCCGAGGAAAAGGTCATTGACCCCTACCACTACGCCCGCGTTGCCGTCAACTATAATTATTTAGTTACGCGTAATTTTGAATCTGTGATATCTTTTAAATTATTCATTTAAATGATAATATGATGTCAAGGCATATTTTCGTCTAAATTAAATGCCCAATTTAATATATATATCGGTATTATATTAATCCTTATCCAATATAATAACATATTTTATTGGATAAGGATTAATATAATACCGATCATAATAGCTTGGGAAATAACATTGAAATTTTTATCAAATACTGAAAGATAAAAATGTTTACAGTGGGTCATCCTTAGAAGATCATCGCGGACTTTTTTGTTGAACGTTTAAAGATGAACCATTCTGTAAAACATAATTTTTATGTATCTTTTACGATTTACGCTGCGCACGCCAGTAAAGATCCACGTCGGCATGATTTTTTCCGACATCTTCAACAATAATCGTCATATTTCAGATTTTCAGCCAATTTACACAAAACTTTAATGAATTATATACTAAAACCTTCCGCATGAATCATTCCGTCCATTGGTGAAAACCGTTTGAATATCAGTTCGATAGTTTTTGAGTATATCGCGTTCAGACAGACAGACAGACGCGGCGGGGGACTTTGTTTTATAACATGTAAGGATGTGGACTAGACATGGATAAGACTGTGTGAAAGATTTTACCTAGTTTGGGATCCAGAGGCTTCATAATTATCTGTAACCTCATATTATCATTATTTATTTATTTATTATGTATTTAACCATTTATGTACACACATTTAAAAACAGACAAGAAGAAAAGATCAGAAAAATACGTACAAAGGTGATGCTTATTTCTAAAGAAATCCAGCATACCAATAAAGATTAGATATTATGTCAATAAAGATCATTATTTTTTGTTTGTCTTTGACATTTCTCGAGACCTTAGGTCCCGGACCTTTGGAAGGCTTACGAGGGGCCGAAGCCAACTCACAGAGGCCCGTTAGACGTGTTTAATTAAATGAGCCACCAACCGACGGTTATCCCTGTAGAGTGTAGAGAAGTATGGAAGAAGACATGTGTGATTTGAATAAATAAATGTTACGCCGACCCAAATCTATATATCTATACAGGGTGTCAGGGACATCGACGCGAAGCCTGTTTCCATGAATTCAGTACATGATTCTGAGCACCTTTTTTTTTTTTTTTGGTTGGGAAATCATCAAAGGGTAGTAATAAAAGCTCCGACAAAAAAAGAAGAATTGTCCTTACTCAAAATATTAAATCTACTGCCTAAAATACTAACTTTCCGACTATTTTTGTCTGAATAAAAATGACGAAACGACCGAATGAGATACTGAAATCTTCGAAAAATAAACATGACTATTTATTGCGATAATACTTTTCTACCAGCATAAATTACGTTCTACTGAAAACTATGCTTTGTAATTTTTATCTTTACTTGCCTACTATTAATTCATAAATTACCTTTCATATTTCATAGACTGTGGTGCTATTTTAACTGTAACATTATACTGAAAATATTATTCTGAGTAGTTATACAGAAACTTATAAAAAATATAAAAATGTACTTGTAACAATAACTTTTACTTCCATCATATATCATGAATTTTACTTACCACGGGTATGCTTCGATATTTTTCGGTACCTTTATTTTTATTTTGGCAATTTTTTTCTCGGCGCCTAAGTTGCTTCTGCATCGTCTCCGGCGCTGCGGGAAGTGCAACCCCTTCGCCCTTACGTAACAAAGGATAGGCACCCATGCTCACCTCCGCAGCTTCGGCTTGCTGGTCGCCTCCGGCGACCAGCCTCAGCCGCTACGGCTCGCACGGGTTCCTATGCTTTGTTACAGCGGGCGGGGGTTGCTCTCCCTCCGCGCCTCCGGTTTTTATATACACTCTAGGGGTAGGAGCCAAAAGACTACGTAAAGTCGGGGTGCCCCGATTCGGTTTGCAAAAATTCAAAAACTTACACTAATACTACTAAAAACCATTAAAATCCGCTGTCACTTTGTCTGAACGCAAAATGGAACAACCTAGGAGTGAAATTCGTACATTATCTAATTAAATAAAAATATAATGTTGAATTTTGCGACCCGAACCCGATCGCGCGGGCCGAACAGTTGAGGTATTTTCATCATTATTGAGAGTTAAAAAATAAATTTGATAACCAACAATAGAAATTAAAACAGTTCATGCAAGTTGTAAAAATATGATTATTTTGACAAAACCTCTGTTGTCGGTAACTTAGTAATTTTGTCGGAGGTTCAGTATTCTATTTGGAAGTTTAGTTTTGTTATTCGAAGATCCATTTTTTTTTAGGAGAAAATGTAATTTGAACATGCTCTTATTTGTTGTTAAATTGGATATTTTTAGTCGTTTATGTTTTGGGTTTTTTGTCGGTAATTCATTATAACGCTGGTTAATTAGAATAATAGTCAGCCACAGATCGCTGGAGATTAATTTGTTTTTCGGAACCATTATTATTTCCCATCATCAAATGACTTCTCCCGCTCTGGGCGGAGCGGAAGGTCGTGTCAGACTTTTACTGACTAAAACCCACCCGTGTTCCTTCCCTTGCTTAGACGGGGGCCACGGTTTCCCCTTAGGACTTATCCGCAACCCCGGTGGTAGGCATCGGCCCTCACGGACCCCTTCAGCTTCGCTGACAATTCTTTGAGGCGCGCGTGGAACACTACGCGCTGTCGACCCGGGCTTGGTCCTGATCGGACGGAGAGCTACCCATCACTCTCCGTCCGCAAGCCCGCGCCTACGGTGGCCGGAAATCGGCGATCGATTCCCGACGCCCGGGGCGTCACTACCGCGGCGGCTAGGGGCTCGAGGGAGCGACCTTAGTCTCTGCCTCACGCGCCCCGCATCCTCCTTCACGAGCATTACCGCTTCGCAGAAGGAGGTGACAGCCTGCCATGCCCTGTCGCTCCGCACCATGGCCTGGACCAGGGCCGGACGTGAGAGGTCACTGCCGCCGATCGCCTGCACGAGTTCTGAGCACCCTTGCGTTGAAATTTTTCCTCAATTATTAAAAAAAAATCTGCTGTTTCATACAAAAGTGCAATACCTACTCGGTCAAAATGTATGGAACAGCTGTTTTTTTTGTGGGTCAAAATCGCGCCCAAAGCAGTCGGTTACAAACAAACAAACATACATACAGGTGAAGCTAATAAAAACCGTGTAAAAAAAAAGGTTTTTTTTGTTCACATAATTGAATTAAAATACCAGCCTGTTACTGTCCCACTGCAGGGCAAAGGCCTCTTCTCATACAGAGAAGGCACGAGCAATGCTCGTCGATCAGAGCATTGATCAGCACGCTTGCTCAAGACGGGTTGGCGATTTCAGACTTATATTAACTATAAGTCCAGGTTAATTCACGATGTTTTCCTTCTCCAATAATGTCCAAGATAAACTCAGAAAACACATATGAATTGAAAAAGTCGCATTGGTACTTGCCCGGATTTGAAACCTCAACCTTATGCATGAGAGGCGAGACCTTAACCGCAAGGGCCGCAAGGGTGCAAGGGCGCATAATTCAATTATTGTTTATTTATTTTATTTAACACGTGTTAACTGTCTGTATAAGTGTAAAAAATAAGCCTTTCTGTATACAATTGATTTTTAACATGTCTAAAAAAGTTTCGGTTTCAAAACTGACACAGATACCGAAGATTCGGTTTCGGTTTAAATTCCTGTTTCGGTGGTACACTATTTATCGGACACTAATTATAAATGACATAGTGTCACATAAACACACACACATGTGTCACATAGTGTGTAAAAATGGGTATTACAATCCTACTATCCTGTTTACTACTTATATTATAAATGTAAATGTTTGTGTTGTGTGTTTGGATGTTTGAAAACGGCTGAATGGATTTGGATCTAATTTGGCACACAGATAGTTTATAACACATAGGATACTATTTATCCCGGTAGTAAGTTCCCGTGGGATAGATTCCCGGTGCCCACGCGGGCGAAGCCACGGGCAAAAGCTAGTAGGAAATAAATGTCTACAACTCTAAATTATACAAATTCAAAACTATTAGCTGGCAACCATATCTAAAGATACGAAAAACTATTACTTAACATGATGTAAGTTATTATGCAAACACAAATTATACTCAGTCACACAAACATAGTTATTGTATCGGCATACGAGTTAGTGCTAAATCGCTAATATCAAGCTTCACGCTAATAAATTCATAATAATTGTAGAATTAGTTACACTTAGCACATCGCATCATAAAGATAGTGAAACTAAAAAAATGTTGACAGTTAGGTATATAGCATATGACACGATTTTTAAATAGAGATAACTGGTAATTAGCCCCTGTAAGATAGTTTTTTTTATTTACTTTGGGTAGTCATCATATGAACAAAAAAAGCGTGACTCCGACTGATATTAACAATATGTATATATCGGGAAGGAAGTAGCTACCTACTTCTTATCTTATGTGACCTTAGTTGAACTATAAATGTGCAAAATCTTTACATTCTTTAAGTTTATGTTAAACTGTGTTATGATGGGTCCTAAAAACTTTTATTACAATCGATTTTCTTAATGAACGAGTAATTATACATCACCTATAAGCGACACCGTTAAGCAGTCCTTCGGAGAGGTCCTTCACATCCAAATGGTAGGTCTCCTGAAGCCTGGTGAGCGCCTGAGCGGCACCCGTCAAATCTTCTAAAGCAGGATACTTCACGTCTTCGTGGTTCATTGTTATATTCTTTATGTATTCTGTAATCATTGTAAAAAGCTTAGTTGGTATAATGAAAGACGAGTTTGTTGGAAACATGGTCTTTCTTACTGGTCGGCAGTAGCCACACTACTCCTTTAATTTCTCTCTATCTTACCGAAGGAGTCACATGCAGTATTAATTGGCTAAGCTAAACATATCCAAATATTGCAATTATTCTTTAGAAAAAGTATTAATACAGACAGTTTCTGTCACCTTCATTACTTTTGGTGGGAAACAATTTCATAGTTCCCAGATCATAATACAAAACATAATTCACGCATTACCTATTGTATTGTGACACTTGCTATTTCTTTGGGAGTATAATTTAACCATAATCAAATTGAATGATGGTGAATAGTTCGCACGTTTCTCGTGATCGCGAGAATGCTATTGTTTCATTTAATAAAAACATATCCACTGCATAAATTGCCTGTTATCTTTTTGTTATGGCTGTGTGGCGTTGATTAAAACAATTATGTGCATTATGCTTTTCCTTGAGTCTTTGTTAATAGCCTTCATACCTCCCAAGGAAACTAAAAACATGAAAATTTTGGAATTCTGATGAACATAAAGCTATAGTGAATAGGCCTCCCAAAGAAATAAAATTCGCGTGCTATATAATGAAGATTTATCCTAATATAACTACTCGTACAACATCTAATTGAATGAACCAGATCAAATCAATGACGCCACAACTAACTTTATTGTCACGATCTGTGCCAGTATAAAATTACCATGTTTATATTTTTGTTTTATTTACATTCTTCCTTGACATAATCATCATATAATTTGACATTATTATAGGTACCTACTATTTAATTTCAGCTTATTATTAGTGGCTTTTGTGGACATGTTAATTATTCATATATATTATGTTACAGTTGTAATAGCAATCATGTAATTTCGTTTGTATAGATAGGTTTTTATTCTTATTAATTTATTTATCTTTTATATACTTAGATTCTTTTCTATTTTGTGAATGTGAGAACACTGTAGGCTTAGTGGACTGTAGACTTGTTGACCATCTTCTATATTTTTAAGTACTTGGTACTTGTTGAAAGACCTACACTGTCCTCGCATACCTAATAACACTGTTTTTTTGAAAATATTGTAAAAGCCAATTATTTTTAAAAGAGTAACCGTGGATTTTCTTGCCGGCTCTTCTCCATAGGAAACAATCAATTGGAACCGTGCGTAGCTTCTGACGTTTCATAAGTGCCCATGTAGGTCTACGTGAAATAAAATATTTCGAATTTGAATTTTCGTTTCGTTTCACACTCGATTTCCGCATGGTGATACAAAATTTGGGTGAAGTTAGGCCCATAGTTTTTGTGTGAGTTCAAAGTCTGTACATAGATATTCATGGTTTACCAGTGTACTAACTTCGATTACCCAAAAATAAATCATGAAATTTAGTGGGATTATTTTATAAATAGCGTAAATAAAAAGTTAGGTACCTGTTCCTATCTTAATACTATCTTCAATATGATCAAGATCTGTCGTCAGTCTTTTTATAAGGGTAAAAGCATTGATTGGATTACCCAAGTAATTGGGAATATCTTCCATTGCCCTTTCATGTTCTTTTTTGTAGAGATTCAAATGCCTGGAAATAAAAATAAAAATGTTATAGGTACAGTCAGGTACATCCATCCAGAAACCAAATTACTTTGTAGAGTGCTTCTTGTTTCTGTCTTCTTCCAACGTATTTCAAATCTTACCTCTTTAGGTTCGAAAGTCTTTGCTCTTCCTTATTGATATAAAAATCTAAATCATCTATTATTCTCTTGTGTGTCTCCAGCAAATGTTCTACTTCTGCTATTGCGGTGAATAATTCCGCGTGCGTGCGCACACACAGATCGAATAACAGTGCGAAACATATTACGTGCAGCAAGTTCAAATTAGGAACCATATTCATGGCTTTACAAACCTAGAAACAAAAACAGCCATTACAATAAATTCCAGAGAAGTGTCACATCTACTCTTTTTAATATTCCGCAGGACGGTAGTCTGCGGTTTTGATTACATGCTCGTAAAGCTCATGAGCTAGCACTTTTAAAACCACTTCTAAGAAATAAAGAAACAAATACAGGGTGACTCATTTACAGTGTTTCATTATTTCTTAAAGCCTCTCTGCAATGGTTTTCTAAACACATATGTTCAGAGATTGTTTTAGAATGAAGGCCTGTGCGACTTGTCGCGCGAGACCGGTAACTGTTCTATCGTGAAGTTTTCTTAGAAATTGTTTTATTAGAGTCGCGTCGCGCATGTTAGGGTTTCAAAAAAATGTTGAACACCCTGTATGCATAGACGAAATGAGATTGAGAACCGCCATTTTAATGACAGTAAAAAAAAAAAACAGTGACATGATTCTTACAAAATATTAAATAATGTTAATTGACATAACAGAATTTAAAATTAAAGTTATTATTATTCCATTATTAATTAATTCACAAATGTGCCAATAAAATGATTAGCAATAAGCTCTACAAATTCTGAACTGGTTAAAGAAATGGCTTCTCATTATTATAAAAAAACCTGTTCAATTTGAGTAATAAATTATATTCAAAGGTGCCAAATGTTGTTGTGATACGTGATTCACAACTTAATTTATTGATCATGGTCATAAAATATAGGTAATCAACAAATGAATAGGCAAGCAAAAACATCGTAAAACACTGAACTTCGGAAGCTTTCATTAAGTTTAAGCACGCTTATGGGTGTTTGATAAATTATATAATCTTTGTTTTAAAGGATTTTATTGTTCTTGTATTATGTCTTATGAGTATTTTCACTTGACTTCCTTAGGAGGACCAAATATTATTGCATGTATTTAGCCATCGGGGAAACCCAAAGTATTTCTTGAACCTTTTCGTCTTAATACGAACGACACACAAGACCACAAGTTGGCGTTAGTCAATATTTTATTTGACGTAAGGATTGAAATGAACAAAGTTTTTGGAATAATCTTAAAGATTTTTTTATTTTTATTTAATTTTTACGCAACCAACTTGGCTCCATAATATTCTTGAGTACAACGACCGGCTCACAACGGTTCTTTGCTATAACCATTAATAATGGTAAGATAATTTTGAAGACAATTTTTTCTCGAAACATCTTCAAGACCTCTCCCTCCCTCCCTCACGATCTCTTAGATAGGATAACTTCGCTAAGTACGGTTTGACTACCATTTCCAGTCTGATGATTTCAGAAACATAGATGTAAAGCAAGCTTAAACTTTCCAAAGCTTACGAGTAGGCCATCGTACGTTGTATACCGTACCACAACAATTACGTATGGAGCAAACAATGCGCGAATCATTTGGATTGATTTATATATTTCGGTCGGGCAATGACTGCTCGCCGGGCCACCCACAATAATTGGTACATACCTATATTACCAATTCATTGTGACGCTACGCGCTCGGAAAGAGCTTATGAGCGTGCATTCTGAAAGTGGGCAACGTCGTCGTAAATAGCTGTCACATATTTCCCTAGTAATTGCAATTTTAAATTGAATTTGATGTTTTACCCGTTCTAAGTGTAAAAAATACCTTTTTGCATCTAAAACTAAATATACAGTGTTACGATATTAATTATTGCATTTAATTTCATAATCAATATTCTAGTTCGTTAGTTAGCCATATTTCTTATATTCATTCAGTATTTTTTCCAAATTAATCAAAGGTAAATATAAATTTGACAACTTTTTACGGCGTTGCCAACTCTAATAAGTTGGCACGCTCTACTATGTCGAACGAACTGAATGTGGCGTCCTTCCTTTTACCAAAACAGAAAATATCCACATTTTATAATCGTTTTGAATCTTTAATGTTTATGAGTCAGTATCTTGTGTGCAAAAATAATTTATTGCGACTTTTTTGCGGACTGTATCCTGAACTCGTGACTCGCGTGTCACAGCAGACAACGCAAAGAAGATTTTATCATTAAAATAAAGTTTTGTTCCTGTCACAAGCAGGACCTTGATAAAATCTTAAGACGTGTAGGTATATTATTGCTCATATTTATGGTTTTGCATAAAAATTCAAATAGGAATCTGCTGTGGTGGACGTGATTATACGCGCGTACGGAAACCGGCCGGCAACTGACCGCTTTATTATCTGTATATTACCGATAACAAAATAGTTCACTATATGCTATCGAATATTGTTCTACTGCTCTGAATATTTTTCTCGAAGACTCTTACGATGCGAAGGCACTCAAGAACTATAGGTAGAGCCTAACGTTTTGTTAGTTTGTTCCTCGCTCGTCTGAACTGTGCAATGAGTTTTGAAGTTACTTCATAGTTATTTAGGACGTCAATAATTGGGGCCTACACACGTGTTAAGATTTTTCAGTTACAATCTGTCAAAAACACATACAGATATTGAAGTAGGTAGGTACTTTAATTGATATCGTAACTATACGGGGTGGCAGGGACATCGACGCGAAGCCGGTTACCATGGATTCAGTACATGATTCTGAACCCCCCTGCATTGAAATTTTTCGTCGGTTATTAAAAAAAAAATCAGCTGTTCCATACATTTTGAACGCGTAGGTATTGCACTTTTCTATGAAAAAGCTGTTTTTTTTTTAAATAACCGACGAAAAATTTCAACGCAGGGGGGTTCAGAATCATGTACTGAATCCATGGTAACCGGCTTCGCGTCGATGTCCCTGCCACCCTGTATTTTCTGTCGTTGAAATGAATAAAAAATCGATACAATATCGTAATCGCTGAGGAAATAGGTACGACAAGGAAAAAAATGCTGCATTGTAGGAGCTTACAGTGTTTATAAAAATACAGTGTGTTTTAAGAATTAAAAAAATAATAATATTTTCTATGTACCTAATGCAGCGAAGCAATAACATACCAACGATATAGGTACCTATATTATTATTTTCTTAACGAAACATAACGGCATTCACGTCATTGTTGGCAGTGGTATTTTGCCAGGAGATTCTCATTTAAAACAGTTACTTACATAAGTAAACACAATTCGGTCAAAAATAAAATGTGTTCCTCTGTCCAAAGAATTAATTCAAAATCAGATAGCAATTTGCTTTTATGAATTCAGATTGATACGTATAAGACAGGTGTATTTATTAATTAAATTTAAATGACTTACCAAAAAAGTAACAGCAAATGGGCCCAAATTAATTTATGATAAAAATACACACAGGCGACACCAAAATTTATTAACGCACTATTGCACAAAAAGAGATCAAATTTGAGAAAATCTGGGCCTTGGACAAATGCTGCTCGCAAACGAGCGTGCGCCAACGCAACCGTTCGCGGGTCAACGAACAAAATACTGCCATTGAGCAGCTAGCGAGGCGGTGACCTTATCTAACTACTACTGTGACGAGATGACGTCCTTTATTAATACGTGCTATATACATTAGGGGAGCGCTTGATGATTTTACATTGATTTGCGACCGCCTAGCGTGAAGTTTATTGTTTCAGTCCAATTAATGTTCAAAATAATCGTGACTGCAGATCTTTTGAGCTTATCAGCAGATTGTTGTTGCCAAATTCATCTGACAGGATATTTTGTAATTCGGTTAGAAATGTTAAAATTTACGATTTACCTACTTATTTTATTAAAATTAGATCATAGGACATTGCTAATCTTAGATAGGTGTATGGTCAGTGACAGAAGTACACTGTTCCTTTTATGTGTTTGAGAAAATTGAAATGTTACCTAAAAGGTCCCTCAAACGATCAACTGCAATTGATCAATTGCAATATATTTGCATTTGGTAGGTAGACGATCAATTTGCAAATCAATCACGTAAAAATTGACATGTAATTACAGTTATTACTCAGCCACGAGCTCCTCAGCAGCCGACGACAGCAGCTAAAATATACATATAGGTCCCTATCTCCGCAGCCACCGGATCAATACAATGAGTGAATGATCCAGTGGGTGGAGTAGAGTTATAGATTCAAGATTTTAACGGAAGCTTAAAAAAATACTAGATGTTTTCATAAAAGTGATTTACTAATAAATTACTGGTTGGCACTAGCAGCCTGATCACTGTGTTGGTAGTAGAATTTAGTATGTTGACATGGTTTTTGCCATATATTTACTGTGGTTCTTGTGATGTCATCCATATAACGAATTAAATAACTTAACAACAAAAAATTTTTATTGCCTTCATCGAATTTTGTTGCTGATCGTACCTACTGCAAATTTTCATGCCGAAATAAGATGGGATTCATTTTATGATTTTTTAAAGGATGTTACGAGCTTTTCTCTACGTAGATAGCTTAGGTAGGTATTGGGGTAAACGGACGGAGTGCTTTGGGTGCGCAAAATAATGCGAAAGCCTGCCCTAGTGTTAGTGTGTTTTTTGAAGTGAAAACTTCTTTACTCGGCGTTGTGGAGTTTTTTTGGGATGGGTAAAAAATTTTAAACTCGCGTCAGGGTATGACCGTAAGATCCGTTGCCTAGCAACCTACAAAGTAAATATCAAAATAAATAGTATTTGACATTACGTAAAGATTGCGAGGTAAGAAATTTTACCCAAATTGATGGGTAAAAAAAAAAAATATACGTGGCGAATTGAGAACCTCCTCCTTTTTTTTTCGTCGGTTAAAAAAGCAGTCAAAACATACTTCATGAAAACTGTTTACTTAAATTTTTTTTTTTTTTAGACTATATTTTGAAAATTAATAAATTACTAATGCATAGTGTATTTAACCACATAAATTATAGTACTTTTATACTGATAAATAAAGCAATTCGTGCGAAATTATTCCCTAACCATTCCAAAATCTTCAAAAATGCACAAGCTGCCGGCACTCCCGTTGTTTTTTTTTATAAGGCGCTATCTTACGTTGCTCGTGTATTTACACTAACGAATTGAAAATAATATTATTAAACATAAGCACCGAAAATACTAGAGACGGTTGTCAATACAATTTCGCTTTTGGGCATAAGTACGTACCTAATTGAGTTACCACAACAAAATCAATATTTACTTATTACGGCCCACTTCTTTTTGTAAAATATGACGAAATTCAAGTACCTACGTAAGTACTTATCCAATGTCAACACGATACAAAACGCAAACGTTTTCGTCAAACAAATGAGTGATCACGACTTACTAGTCCATGCTAAAGTTTCTTTAATTTACTCTGGTTTAGGCATGTCAGAGCTCATACTTTAAGGTCTGTCTAGGGTTGCCAACCCTACTATATAATATTATAGTATCCTGCAACATTAGAGGCCTAAATAAGATAATAAAGAAATTGTATGCGAAAATACTGTATTTTCGATGTTAAATAAACAATTTCGATTTAAATAACATAATTATTGTTAGGCAAAATGCTTAATGAATTGAACAAGGCAAGCCTTGAAAATTTCAAGGCTTCTTTGACATGTTCATTCGAAGACCAATTTCAAGTTAAAATTGGTCTTCGAATGAACATGTCAAAGACCAAACTCGTGACTAATAGCGTCAAACAAAAACAGTATGTGGAGGCCTCGCCCTCGGCCAAATAGTCTCCTTCCAGGCGAGACAAGAAAAATGAGTTGCCCGCCGCACCGAAAACGCCTGGAAGAGCTGGTCGATGGTCGATACTGGTCGATGAAAACCTTTATGAAAGGAGATCTTCCTATTTGCCATAAACGCAAATTAATGGACATATGCATTCTCCCTATCCTTACATACGGCGCTCAAACCTGGTCTTTGACAGTTCAACAGAGTACCAGGCTCGAGGTTTGCCAGCGAGCGATGGAGCGCAGTATCCTTGGAGTTCGACTTACCGACCGGATACGGAACATGATACTGCGCTCTAAGATACAAATCGCTGACATCACCCAAAAAGTAGTCAAGCTCAAGTGGGACTGGGCCGGACACATTTGCCGCATGTCGGATGCATTGTGGGCTAAGACCACTACTACGTGGGTTCCTGAAAACGTCCAGCGGCATCGTGGAAGACTCAGGCGTAGAGGGACGAACTTGACGCTTATAGGAGGGATTGGTCCATATTGGCTCAAGATCGAGTTGAGTGGAAAAAGGAAAGGGAGGCCTTTGCCCTGCAGTGGGACAATATAGGCTAATATAATTATTACTAATTATTGTTCGCATAATCAGTTAAATAAAATTCTGGATATTCCTCTTTCTGCCCAAAAATTGGTTGTTTAATTCTACTGCTGAAAAACGGCAACAAGACGTGTTGCTCAGTGATTCTGACTTTTCTAATATTTTAATAAAGCTTGTAAAAAATGTATAATTTCTTCTTTCTATACCAACAAGTTCAGCTTTTACTGAGTGTGGCGCGCAAAAAAGTAAATATTTTTGCAACTCAATTACTTTATTACTTATATATTTTTTTTAAATCTTTTCGCTGTTTACTATATTTTTACAGGTAATGGCTTCGCAAATACTATTTCACTACATATTATAAAACAAAGTCCCCCCAAAGGTGTTTAAGGTTTTGTGTAAGTTGGCTGAATGAAATTATGACGATAGCGATAGTTGTCGAAGATGTCGGAACAAATTCATGACGACTGGGAGCTTTATAGGCGTGCGCCGCGTAAATCAATAGTTATATTTGGATAAAAGGGGTTTGAAGATTTTGGCCCTAAAATCAGCCACCATTTTGTTTTTTTTTCAAAATCGAGGTTTACAATAAATGTCATATATTTGGATAGGGGACACTTATACAAACATAAAACTTCATATAACATAACATCATAAAGCGTCACGTTTCTGAGATATTCAAATATAAAAATAACAATTATTATAACGAATTTATTTATTTATGTTGTAGTTACTTCATGTTGATTAAGTTATTTACACATTAATTAATTGAATACACCTAGTGGATAAAAAATAAGATTTTTTAATCATATTCGGTAAAAATAATATCATCCAGCAGGAGGCTGAATAGGATTTTCTTGGGTGTGCGCCACAGAGTGTGCGCCCATACCATGCACCGTATAAAACATATAGGTACCCTATAACACACGTCCTCATTCGGCGGGCGGTATACATTTATATTTTTGTCTCTTTCGCTCTTAACTAAAATATTACCTATACATGATGCAATTATGTTTTCATAGTTCAATATACTTACCTGAAGGAAAAAAAAACAAAAAAATCCTTGTTTCACCTGACTGGGTTCAGTTTTCGACTTATATTTCGGTGAATAACTCCGAAATCTGACGCTTTAGGATATTATGTAATATGACATTTTTTGTTTGTATAAGTGTCCTCTATCTAAATATATAACTTTCGATTGTCACCGCGATTCTGAAAAAAAAACAAAATGGCGGCATCATGTTAGGGCCACCCTCCATACAAAAATCTTCTAACCCCTTTGGCACACAGATAGTATATAACCTGGATTAACACATAGGGTACTTTTACTCTCGGTAGTACGTTCCGGTAGGATATTTTCCGAAAACCATGCGGGCGAAGCCGCGGGCAAAAGCTAGTTTTTTTTTTTTTAAATCTTTATTTATTTTATAGAAGGTTTGATCAGACATGATCATGCCACCCTCATAGGCCTCACAAAGATTGACTTATCTACGCTTAATGGCTAATTTGACTATATTATAAATTAACTTGGCCTCATCTGACAGAGGACGGGCCAGAATCCAGTTACACATGCCCATTTCTCTCAGATCCACATCATATTTAAGCATTAAGCTGACCCTCTCAACCTCGTTCCGGGCACATTCGGCCAACACATGGTAAACATCTTCAACCACGCCACACTCAGCACAATTTGGTGTGTTGGATTTACCCATCAGGAACGCAAACTTGTTTAGCGGTATGTGCCCGGACCGAAGTCTTAGGGCAGTAACAACATCTGTTCTAGACAAACCAGACTCTGCGAACCATGGTGAACGCGTAAGGTAAGGCTGTATGGTCTTATACCAGATGCCTTTAGATAATGACCTCTCGTCAAAATGCTCCTTCCAAATCTCTGTGCACTTTTCTCTAACTAAGTATAGGCAATCCGAATATAAGGGTAAGCAGGTGAATGGTATTCCATTACAACTAGCATCTCTGGCCAGACGATCGGCTTCTTCATTTCCTGTTATGCCCACATGTGAAGGTACCCATTGAATTTTAACTGTTTTATTTCTAGTCCTAAGTTTGCGGAGCGATTCCAAAATGTTATAGGCTATCGGTGTGCCTCGAAAATTCGAGGTGCATCGAGCCAGATGTTGAATAGCACTCTTGGAATCTGTCAAAATAACATATTTCCCAACCATAAAGGAATCAATGTAAGAGATTGCCTCTGCTATGGCTATCAACTCCGTATACATAATGGAAATTTTCGCGTTAATCATCAATTGGATGGAGCTATTTGTTTGAGGATCATAAAGTGCCAAACCACTACTGTCATCATCGTTTTTCGAACCATCTGTGTATAACTTATAAAAATCTGAATACGTATCTAATAAAAATTCATTGCAAATCTGTTGTAATTCGTAAGGTTTATACTGTTGTTTTGGTTTACAGATGGTCTTAATATCTGGTTCCAGTACCACAGAAAGATCTATACCACTAACCCATAGGTCCAACGAAAACATTTCTAATTGTGTTGTTGAATAAACTGAAGTATTTTTAAAAAGTTCATGGATTGAGACTAAAAGGGGTTTTTTCTTGTACCTCCAATAAACATTACGACAATAATTACTTAGCTTATCTAAGGTTTTAATAATCTCATTACCTGAAAAGGACTTGCATCTAAACCAGAACTTGCCAGCAAGATAATACCTACGAACACTCAGTGGCTGAAGATGGAGTTCGCATTCCATCACGTGTATTGCGGTGCTTTTAATGAATCCTCCAATAATACGCATGCATTGGTTTTGTATTTTGTCTAGCTTGCCCAAGTGTGTTTTACAACTACTGTCATACAGCGCGCTAGCGTAATCCAACCTGCTCCGAAACATAGCTATGTAAACCCGTCTCAAAACAATCTGATGTATTCCCCAACCCGCACCCGTTACAGCTTTAAAAATATTTAATAATCCCAGAGTTTTACCTCTCAATTCATTTATGTGCTTCGCCCAGCGCAATGATCTATCCAACCATAGTCCCAAATATTTCACATTATCTACCACTTCCAAAGTCATTCCGTTTATAGCTACATCAACCAATTCACTCCGAAAACCTCTTTTAAAAATACATATTTTGCTCTTTGTAGGTGAAATCTGTAACCCAATTTCAGAAAGCAGCTCAACGAATTTATTTAGACCTAACTGTATTTGTTTACTTCCTTCCCGCACATTATCACAATTTATGTATAACGCAAAATCGTCAGCGTATTGTGAAATACAAACGTTATTGATATTATTGCAAATCTTTATAGTAGCCAAATTGAAAAGCAGAGGCGAAAAAGGGTCACCTTGAGCCAAACCGCGGCACGTATACCTACATATTGAAACCGAGTCTACCTCCATTCTTAAATATCTTTCTTTTAAAAAATTCCACAAATACCTACACATCAAAGAACTAACTCCTAATTGTTGCAAAATACACACTAAACTTTTTATATCTACGTTATTGTATGCATTGTCGATATCCATAAAGGCAGCTATCGTCATCTGATTATGAGAGAAACCGGTTTGAACTGATAACACCAAGCTTGCCAGATTGTCTAAAGTTGAATGATGTTTTCTAAAACCTGATGTATGGGAAGATAAAAAGTTATTTCTCTCAATGTGCCACTCCAACCGTTTAATTAAAATACCATGAAAGGTTTTGCAAATACACGACATCATAGCTATAGGTCGCAGAGATCCGGATGACTGAGGATCACGACCTGGTTTCGGTATCGGAATAATAGTGATATCTCGCCACTGCATAGGAATAAAACTTACTGCGTAGAACGAGTTATATAACTTTAATAAAATGTTTTTTCCGTTGTTAGGTAGATTGTATATCATTGAATAAGATATTCTGTCACTACCTGGCGATGTGTCTTTATGGCGTATACAAGAATCAAATTCTTGTCTTGTAATAAAAATATCTAAACTTGTTTTATCGGGAGTAAATTCTGGGTCATCAGGAAGTACATAGTCAGGTGTTAAACTACCCAATAGATCACTGGCTTTTTCCTTGTCTACGTGGGAGCGTGGCACATTATAACCCTTTAGCCACTTCAGTTTGCGCCACATTTCTCTTTGAGTGATTTTACTATCCAATGAAGTACAAAACTCATACCAAGAGTTATCTCGAGCTTGACGAATTAATCTTTGAGAGGTTCTTATTTTGTCTTGCAATTTTATCAAATTATTCGGATTAGGGTTACGTCGGAACTCCGAAAGTGCTAGACGCCTTTCAGCTACACACTTGGATAGGGAAGCGTACCAATACGGTTTAGGTGAAAACTTATTGCTTGGATTACGGTTTATTATAATATGTGGTATGAAACGATCTGCTGCTATGTTCAAGCAATTAACAAATGTGTCATATGATTTTTGAAGGTCATCCTCAGTAAATATAAAATCTTTAAACAGGACTTCTAATACATCTCGATAGGATAACCAGTCTGCCTTCCTATAGTTACGTCGCGAAATTATGGCATCCCGATTCGCTTCCAAATGTGTAACCACCTTAATAATAAGATGATCGCTGCCCAAGTTTTCATTGGTAGTGGACCAGTTCAACCTTATCGCGATGTCAAACGTAGCTAATGTCACATCAGGTGAAGATGTTTGGAGCTGATTGTTTACTAATTTGATACGTGTGGAACTTTTACTGTCATTTAAAATTACAAAATTACTTTCCAAGAGAGCATCGTGCAATTGGGAACCTCGCGAGTCTGTTTTGTAAGACCAATTCGTATGGTGAGCGTTAAAATCACCTAAAATAACAGCTTTTTTGTCTACGCTGTTAAATAGATTCTCCCAGTCTGCTTGATTTGTGCGAACTGAAGGTGCACAATAAACGGAGAATACATATTCAATAAATTCACAGTTGTTAATTTTGACCATTACTACTTCAATATCTGAATTACTACTCCTAAAATTATGTGAACAAGCTTCTACAGATCTATGTATCAGTAATGCTACACCACCATACGAATCATGCCTATCTTTACGGAAAATTCTGTAGCCATTCATCTTAAATTGACTATCCGGTTCCAGCCACGTTTCACTCAGTGCCGCAATGTGAATTTTTTCTTGGCATAGTATTTGTTCTAATGCTAATAACTTAGGGCGAACACTTTGTGCATTCCATTGAATAATATTAAGTCTTATGAGATTATTATTCATTGTAACCAAAATAATCTAATATTAGCTTCATTATTGGCCAGTCCGAAATATTTTCTACTGCTACTAATATTACCCATTGAACACAGCATTTTATACAACTTTGCACCTTTTGATGAAATGTTTCGCCTTTCAAAAACAAAATTTCCTTCAGCCTACTTATAAGCTCCTTGAATTGTATTTCTCTCGTCTCTTTCTTTTCTTCATTCGAATCTTCTTGTCTATCCATCCCATCATCTTGTACCAATATCTCAACTTCACTAAGTTTCTTAGACTGTTTTTGTTTATGTGTCTTAGCACTTGCTTGCTGTCTGTCCACCTTAGGCGCCTGTGTTGCTACTTCTGTACTAGGCTGTTGTAGACAGGCCGAAAAAGACAACTTCCCATCCTGTGTAGCCGCCAAGTCCTTCGATTCTGTTACTGTTATGACAGGTTCAACTGGTTTTATTTCCTTAACTGGTACATATATGGTCAAAGCACGTCGATAAGTGCAATTAAATTCCGCCATTATCTCCCTCAACAAAAGCTAGTTTGATATAAAAAAGTTGGAAACCCTAGGTCTGTCTCGGCGTTCTTTCTATTAGGCTTTCGCAAATCACACTTTGGGATAATAATATGATGACCTAGGGATAAGGTCGCTAGAGTCGCTATGTACGCTTACTTGCTTCTAACCTTTTCCATGGGCGGGCAAAATAAAAAACTTACGGGCATAATTATTGTGGAAGGTAAATGCAGCAAAAATACTTCGCAAAGGCGGCGATTGTTTCGACAAAATCACTTTTAAGAGTTTTTCTTACCAAGATAATTGTACAAAAAATTAATAGAACAGAGGCTTTCGAAAAAGACTTTCTTTTTTTGTTGCTTTTTTTTTTAATCTATATTTTTTTTAAATAACTCCTCTGGCTTTTTCTACTGGATTCTATAAAATATCAATCAATCAGAAAAGAATATGAAATGGATATCTAAACAAGAAGAGTCAAGAAAAAGTACTTTTAAAACCTTTGAATAGATGCACAATAAATTGTAATTTCTAAAGTAGATATATTATTTACTTACCTCAAAAACTTAGTCTATAAAATCTCATCAAGTTACATGTCGAACCATATTTTAGAATAGAATAGACGATATAAACTACGACGTGTTTTTCTATGCAGTAATAAAAGCTCGTGCTCTACAAACCTAAAATATTGTTTAATAAATTATTGACTTACAGGCTACAGTGAATCCACTACCAGCAGTTTGATTGAGTATGCCTGCACGCTATTAAAAAGGCGAAGGAAGAGTTGATCAATACACTGATATTGATCAAATTAACCAATTGAATGTTGATATCACTTGATTCTCAGCATCAAACAATAACAAAATAATCGCCCAGCTCCGCTCACTGACTGACATGACATTACTGGACGCTGACCACAGAGCACTATATAATTGACGCTGACCACAGATTAGCTAAGCTAGTGTCACAGGTTGACAGGTGACACTGACATAACGCATTCAGTGCTGCCAGTTGCCACCCGAAAATTTGCCTCTCTGTGGGTGTTTTGTTTTCACAAATGCTATGAGTGGCTTTTTTTTAATGTTTCTGAAATGAGCTTTTCGGCTATGTGCTGATAGGATTATAATAACGAGTTATGCAGGGCTCCAGTAAGCACAGCACAGATGTAAATAATTTATTCAGCTCAAGGGTTTCGGCTGGGCAGCGATTGGCTAGGGTTTATAGTAAATTGTCAACGTCAAATGTTAGTCTCTTTCAGATAAAATGGTGTTTAATTAAGGGGCAGTTAAGTGTGTTGCTGTTTGTACATTCCTCGCAGAACAGAATGGCCGATGGGGTCAAAAGGTTCTAGGACCACGTACCGGAACACAAGGTGGACCGATGACCTTGAGAAGTCCGCAGGAACCCGCTAGATGCGGGAAGCACAAAACCAGTTGAAATGGCGGTGCTTGGTGAAGGCCTATCTATGTCCATAAGTGAACGTCTTTCGGCTGAAATGATGATGATGAGGTCTACGGCCAACTGATTTGCATGGTCTGTACCTACTTGTATTCATTTTCTACCGTCAGTATCCTTCACTGTGTTAACTTTTAAATGTTCGTGACTTTCTGCACTGGTGAATCATGGGGCATTGGAAATTAATTTCAGAATTGAGTTTTGTAGTCGTTTGAAGCCGAGGAACTACCCCATAGCTGTATCCCGTAGGTCCATAATGGCTTTCTTACGGCTTTGTAAACCAGTACCTATCAATTTGTTATCGGGTGAGTGAGAGTTTAGACTTTTTTCCCAGCAACCAGTACAGATTTCTAGAGGTGGTTCTAGCCAGATTAGCCTGGTCTTTTTCTGCTTTGATGTGGGTTTTCCAAGTTAGTCGCCTGTCAATGTGCATAAACAGCATAGGTACCCCCAGCCAGGTACTTCACAAGCTCTTTGTGTGGTAAGTTATTGCATCCTTTCCGCATTTCCTTCTTGGCCGTAACACTGCTCATGTGATGGGTTAAAGAAGCATACGTAGCTCGTATTTACAATTTGTCTGCCCAAAAGCTGCTCAACAGCAGTACAGTTTGCGAACGGAACAAGGTTCAGTAAAAAAAAAGTACTTAAAACGAAGAAAAGCTGACGTTTGTCCGACCATAAACTTCATTCAACATCTATCAGAAATTCAAGCTTGTAGAAGTTTGTAGATGCCACAGACATATAAAGAGTAGGCTGACTATCTAACACGGTTGAAACATAGAACGCGATGCAGAAGATGCTGCTTGTCAATATGGCGGCGCGGGATAGACAAGCTACGCAATCAAATTTTGTCTATGTGTGAGTCAGTATGACAACAGGTGACATAACGAGATAGAATTTACGGCTTGTCGCTTAGCAAAAAAAGGATAAAGAATCATATTCATCTATATAAATATAACTATGGATTAATATTTGGTCTGCTACTGTTTATATGTCTGTGGTAGATGCGTTTGGATTGGCTTGGCTTGTTGTGTGGGATTATTTATTAGAAAAAACAATGTTGCAAGCTGCCGATCGAGAGTAGGTTTTTTTCCACAAAGAAAGCTTGTGGCAAAAGTTAGCTATTAATCCACACTTTTGTTTTTTTGTACAGGTTGTGCCAAGATTGTGGAGTCCGCATTCCGCTTTTTTTGGTTACATCTGGCAGCACAGAATGTCATCTGCCAAAGGATGATGGGCAAAAATGTATAGAACATGGTACCCGCTCCAACAGCAATAATTTTGATATCACTAGAAAGGGTTTTTGATGTATAATAATAGGTACTTCTTCGCTTGTTTTGTTTTGTTGTCGGTTTCGAGTAATTTTGAATTTTATTTTTTATTGTTTATTTTCTATTAATTGTTGACTAATGCCGAATTACCGTGTTTGTGAGGACTATCACCATCAAATATCGGGTTTTGATGAAAATCATCATCGCCACCATCATTATCTGGGTCATACTGTTTATTTATAATATAAAGAAAACATATTTTATAGCTATAAATGACAGACAGATCTCTAAGTCCTTGAAAAACGTCCTTCGCCAATACAATACGAACCGTATTAAGGTTCTTGTTTTTTGCTCCAAGGTTTTTGTAAGAGAAATTGGGTAGAGCCAGTTTGCGAAACTGAAGACCGATGATGGCAGAATCATATCCGCCAAACCTGACCCGTTGAGAGAGATCGAGAATTTCTATGTACAGTTGTACACGTCAATCAATAACCCCGTTACGAATCTGGCAATCGACCCAAGAACTAGATTGACCCGACAAAGACATCCCGGTCGGTTTGTACGAGATTAGGATGGCAACGACATAGTTGTAATGGCCGAGATCATGGAAGACCTCAATAAAATGCTCGATGACCTTAGTAGAGCCTCCGAAAGAGTGGGTCTGGAATAGACAAAGGTCATGTCAAATGCCCATGTAACACCCACTCTCATGAAGATCGGAGACACTACGCTCGAAGTTGTGGACGAGTATGTTTGCCTAGGACAAACTGTACAGCTAGGTAGGTCCAAATTCGAGAAAGAGGTCAACTGTCGAATCCGACTCGACTGGGCAGCGTTCGGGAAGCTACGCAATATCTTCTCGTCCCACATACCGCAGTATCTCAAGATGAAAGTCTTTGACCAGTGCGTGTTGCCAGTAATGACCTATGGCACTGAAACGTGGTCACTCACAATGGGTCTTATCAGAAGGCTAAAAGTTACCCAAAGGGCAATGGAGAGGGCTATGCGTGGAGTTTCTCTACGTGATCGAATCAGAAATGAAAAGATCCGTAGGAGAACACAGGTAACCAACATAGCTCGAAGAATTGCCAAACTTAAGTGGCAATGGGCAGGGCACATTGCTCGTAGAACAGATGGCTGATGGGGCCGAAAGGTTCTGGAGTGGCGACCGCGTACCGAAAGACGAAGCGGTGGAAGGCCATTCACAAAATGGACCGATGACCTTCTGAAGGCTGCAGGAATGCGCTGGATGCGGGAAGCACAGAATCGGTCAAAGTGGCGGTGCTTGGGGGAGCAGTGGACGTCTTTAGGCTGAAATGATGATGATGATAAATAACATTTATGGTACCGTCATCATCATCATCAGCCTATTAATGTTCCCACTGCTGGGACACAGGCCTCCTCTCGGTGAGAGGGAGTGGGCCGTAATCCACCATGCGGGCCCAGTGCGGGTTGGTAGATGTCACATGTCTTCGAATTTTTGGTTCTAAGACATGCCGGTTTCCTCACGATGTTTTCCTTCACCGTTTTTGAGAGCAGTGGTGATAAAATTATTTACACAAAGTAAAGCGCCTGCTTGGGTTCGAACCCACGACCTACAACTCGTAAGTTGGGGCCGATTCCACTGGGCCACCACTGCTCTCCGTATGGTACCGTACCAATATGTTATTGTAGACGATATTAATGTAACTATGTAGGTGATATTGTTATACATTAATATCACCTATTCATCGTTCAAAAACATTGCAGGAGCAATAAACCCCTCGAGTCTAGCGTATCCTAAATACCATATTTTTTATATTATGTGTGCAAGTGCTTACAGTACTTTGTCTTGTCAAACACGTGCAGTAGTGTTGAGCGATATCGTCTTCCATCGTGTGGTGATTTTTAATCAATATATAACAATAGTACACTCTAGACCTCACGTGACGTGACTGGATACGTACACGTAAAAGCCACGTATCTTCACCTATGCCATAGTCTGACAAGTTGTCGAGTGCACTTTCTCGGTATACTTCAATAGTATAGAGCCCATTTTGCAAATGCTCGCTGCAGTATGACTTTGCTAGCTTAAGTTGGTACGTGCCTAGGGACAGTACAATAATCTGCTCTTCAGTAAATCTTCACACAGCACAACAACATTACCGAACGACTGCGGCTCGCTCGGCGAGCGCGCTTCGCGGCGAGTAGATGAGGAAAAAAAAAGAGAAGAGGAGGTGGGGCTCTCCTTTCGGCAGCCGTTCGGTCTAAGCATACCTATCGTGTGGTGAGCGTTTCCTTAGTTGTTCTAATAAAAATAAACTGAAAAAATAAAACATTATAAAAAAATAAACTGCAAAATAAGTCATGTTCATACCGGGATAACTCCGAACGGACAACGAATTGGTAAAAGTCGTCATAGTCAATATTGTTCCTATTGAAAATACCTTTTCAACTACACCACAATTATTTCTGTTGGAGGGGGGTACCAAAACGCCCATCATCCTTTACAAACATGCAGTGTTTCCGCGTAGAGGTATTTTACCCAAAATTTTGGGTATTTTCATGTTGCGAATAGGAGGGATCGAACCCGCGACACGCAGCGGAGCAGTCAATCGCTTAACCACTGCGCCAACCGTGCCGTCAACGTCAACGTCAAAAAGATAGGTTGTGTGAATAATTAACATTCATTTGAGTTTAATTTTACTAAAGGGAAAGAAGCATCAGTTATCAGATTTATAAGGGATTTTTCCAAGGAGCTTGGGGAGATCCAAAATCAGATAGTGGCAGCACAGCACTGACAGTACTGAAAGCAGTGTTGCCATATATACAGATTTCTCCGTATTATACAGATTTTCGATTTATGATACAGATTAGCATTATGGACAATTCTGTATAAAAATCTGTATCCAATACCGTTTTTATACAGAATTTTCCAATTCTATTGATTAAATTACCATAATCTGCTTTGAAATGGAACTTAGCAAAATAAATCGCGATTGGTAGTACGGTTCTGTTTCAGCGTTGCCAGACGTCCCGATTTTTTGTTCATAATTAAACGTTCCGCGCGGGACAGGCTCAGTCCCGCTTTTCGGGGATAGACGAATAAATAAGCAATTTGTAAATAATGTATTACTTGTTTTATATACCTCTCTGCCTTACACGGTAAACCACACAGTGATTGTTATAGTTATAGTAAATAAGGAACGTATTTTCATTAAAATACATTTTCTATTTCTATAGCTATCTATAATCATTTTGAAACTCAAATAAAAGCATAAGCAGTGAAAAATTTAAATGACTGATTATTTACGTTTTCATAATATGTCCCGCTTTCGAGGAGAGAATCCCGCTTTTTTTACTCAAAAGGGTTCAAAATCCCGCTTTGACCGAAAAAAAATCTGGCAACGTTGTTCTGTTTTCAAGCGGTGAATCCGCGAACCAAATATTTTTGCGTGTTCTCCAGATACTGCGCTCTCGTGATGCAGTTATATTATAGTTAATTAAAGTTTGTACGAAATTAATTATTTACGTAATTAATTTCGTACAAACTTTTAATGGTAATTGATATTTATTTCTGACAACCAGTCTTATCAAGGGTTAGCTTGTTACCCAGTAACTGGGTAGTGAAAATCGGATAGGCAGTCGCTCCATGTAAACTACTTACTGGTATTCAGCTGCATCCAGTTAGACTAGAAACTGACCCCCATGTAGTTGGAAAAAGGCTAGGCAGATGATGAATCGGCTCCACTGTACTTTAGGGACCGCGCGTGCGGAGCTTCATATTTTAAGTGCGTGTAGATGTCTTCGTATAGAACGCTTTTGCAAAATGCCACAGCTAGCAAACGCTTAGTTTTTGAGAAAAAAAATCTAAAAGTTTCAATAAATTCAATTAATTACCGCATTTACCGCAGATAATGTACGAATTTCACTCCTCGGTTGTTCCGTTTTACGTTCAGACGAAGTGTTAGCGGATGTCATTGGTTTTTTGTTGTATAAATTTATTTAAATTTATATTTGCAAACAGAATCGGGGCACCCCGACTTTACGTAGTCTTTTGGCTCCTACCCTAGAGTGTATATAAAAACCGGAGGCGCGGAGGAAGAGCAACCCCCGCCCGCTGTAACAAAGCATAGGTGCCTATCCTTTGTTACGTAAGGGCTTAGGGGTTGCACTTCCCGCAGCGCCGGAGACGATGCAGAAGCAACTTTAATGTTTTGAGGTTAGGTTACAATATTTACCTTGAGTTTTGGGGTGTTGAGCTTGACCTTGAAGATTGGTCATTGACCTCATTATTGCTCGGAACCTAATTTAGACCCGCCACGTAGAATTCCCCACCCTTAATACTCCCACTATCCCACCAATCCCGAAAGAAACTTTTGGCGATTTTTTTCTCAGCACCTATGGTTTTGCTAGATTTGCGGTTTTCAAAATACACTAAAAAGGGTATAATCTACCAAAAAAAAAAACCTGTTATAAAAAATCGCCGGTCCCTAAAGTACAGTGCTTCCCAGATTTCAAGTAATAGCATACAGATCAGATTTTAGCAGTTTCTACTACAGATATAATAAGGTTCAATGCATCTGGCAATACTGACTGAAAGCATGTCTGTCAGTCCGGGAACGTCGTGATATATATATCAAGATTATTATTTATTGAGGTTATGTTGTGGTTATGTTGTGGTAAATCGTAAAGAAATCTGTTTTCGTGATTGATTTGAAAAATTTAAAACAGTAAACAAGATGTCGAAAATGAAAATAAAAGTGATTAGCCGGAATCCAGATGATTATTTGCGTGCTACAAAACGGGATATCCACAAACGTGAGATTATTATTGTCATTTGCAATTTATTTGATACCCGCCCGCTAATATACTCTTTGATACCCGCTAGATGCAGGAAACAGGACTAGCCGTTGTGGCTATGCTTGGGTGAGGCATTTAGCCAGCAGTGGCGTCTTTTATAGGTTAAATGATGATAGTGATCTGAATATTGATCTGATCATACATTTTCGTTTACACACGCTCTACCAAACTTGTTTTTTTTTGTAATATTATTCAGTTACGCACTCATGATCTTATTATTTAGTGCTTGATTGTTTCAGTACCAAGGAATTATGATCCAAGTTTACATCCTCTCGAAGCGCCGCGTGAATATGTGCGCGCAATGAATGCTGTTAAACTTGAAAGGGTGTTTGCCAAGCCATTTATTGGTAATCTTGATGGACATAAAGACGGCGTTTCAAGTATCGCCAAACATCCTAGCAGATTAGCTGTTCTAGCTAGTGGCGCATTTGATGGTGAAATTCGTTTGTGGGATTTAGCTGTAAGGAAATGTACTAGAAATTTCGTGGCTCATGAAGGTTGGGTGCGGGCTCTGTGTTACACACCCTCAGGCGACACATTCACCAGTGTTGGTGATGACAAAACTATTAAAACATGGAAGGCTGAAGTCCAGTCTCCTGATGACGAGGAACCCATAAACACTTTGCTCAGCATGTCCATAGTCACAGGAGTAACACATCACAGAAATAAACCAATATTTGCAACATGTGGTGAACACTGTCAGTTATGGGAGAATACAAGAAATGAGCCTGTGAAAGTTTTTAAATGGGGAGTGGACAGTCTTCATCATGTTTCATTCAATCAGGTGACATTTTAAATCAAATTAATTTGACAATGCTTTTGATGTGAAAACTTCTTTAGAGTGCGTTGAGCACATTTTGGGTGAACAAAAATCATGGAACTCGCATCATCGTCACCGAAGAAAAGACATCAACGCAAGAATAAAAAAGTTACTTAGTTTTCACCTCTAAATGCAGTCCCCAAAGATGGTTTTTGTAGAAATAACAATGTAAGCCGCCTGAATTAATGTGTTTATAATTTATTGTTTTCAGGTAGAACAAAACTTGCTAGCATCATGTGCAAGTGACAGAAGTGTAATTCTGTATGATTGTCGTGAATCAGGCCCTTTGAGGAAGGTTGTAATGGACCTTAGGTCTAATGCCCTATCTTGGAATCCTATGGAAGCCTTTATATTCACTGTAGCTAATGAGGATTATAAGTATGTACTTACAAATATTCTTGTTAAATTGGCAATATATCCTTACATATTATAAAACAAAGTCGCCCGCCGCGTCTGTCTGTCTGTCTGTCTGTCTGTCTGAACGCGATAAACTCAAAAACTGCCGAACGGATTTTCAAACGGTTTTCACCATTTAACGGAGTGATTCATGCGGAAGGTTTTAGTGTATAATTCATTAAGGTTTTGTGTAAATTGGCTGAAATATGACGATTATTGTTGAAGAAGTCGGAAAAAAACATGCCGACTGGGAGCTTTACTGGCGTGCGCTGCGTAAACCGTGAGAGATAAATGAAATTTATGTTCTAGAGTATTGTATATCTTAAAAATTGCAACAAAAAAGTCCGCGATGGCATATGTCTATCTTCTAAGGGTGACCCACAATAACCATTTTTATCTTTCAAAATTGTATAGAATTTTCATTGTTATTTCCGAAGCTATTTTGACCGGTATCTTATTAATCCTTATCCAATTAAATAGGTTATTTAAATTGGGCATTCAATTTCGATTAAAATATGTCTTTACATCACATCATTTAAATGAATAGTTTAAGAGATATCACAGTTTCAAAATTACGCGTAACAAAATAATTATGGTTGACAACGCGGGCGCTGTAGCCTACCACTGCGTCCTCTGAAAGTTAGTCAATGATCTTTTCCTTGGCTATTAGTTATGTATTCACGGTAGAACGTTCCCGTGGGATATTTTGCGACATCCACGCGGGCGAAGCCGCGGGTAAAAGCTAGTGAAATAATATCTTTGGCATTGTGTTGTAGAGCACCTATACTTTATTTATACCTTTCTCTATAATTTTCAGTTTATACACATTTGATATAAGGAAATTAAAACAACCAATAAACATCCACATGGGACACACATCAGCTGTCATAGACGTAGATTATGCACCAACTGGACGAGAGTTTGTAGCTGGCAGCTATGATAAAACTGTCAGAATATTTGAGAGTCTTAAAGGAAACTCCAGGGATGTATATCATACAAAACGAATGCAAAGACTGACATGTGTGAAGTGGACACTGGACAATAAATATATTCTCTCTGGCTCTGACGAAATGAATATCAGAATGTGGAAAGCAAGAGCATCGGAAAAACTGGGGGTGGTAAGTGACACAGCCTATTTTTTTTTTATGTGTGTGTCTTGGGACTGCCGATAGAAGTGAAAACTAACTAACGCCATCTAACGAAAATGTCAGGAATTTATGTGGCTTGCTGTCAGTACAAGACCGAAAGCTGTAAATCCATTTAAAAAAATCCAAAAAAATTAAACAGAGTGCGCTGTCAACAAAAAAGTGCTCAACGCGCCTTCGGTGACGATGACGCGAATTCCATGATTTTTGTTCACCAAAAATTGCTCAACGCGCCTAAAGAAGTTTTCACTTCAGAAATACGAAAGTAAAATAATTTATTCATAACTATAGTTAACCAATATATCGTTGGCGTAGGTGGGGAACTAAATGACTCAAATTTTTTTGCTTGGAGAAATTAGGCGAAAATATGCGGCATGATTATTCGCTGGATGCGGGAAGCACAGAATCGGTCGAAGTGGCGGTGCTTGGGGGAGGCCTATGTCCAGCAGTGGACGTCTTTCGGCTGATGATGCGGCATGATTGCATGGGTGTTACGAAAATTGTGAAATGTCAATTTGACCAAAAATCGCAATTATTTCGTTTTCCACCTACGCCGACGATATTTTCTGAAAGTCAGAATTCTAACTGGTAAGTCCAAGTTCTTTCCTGCAACAGTTTACATCTGCAGCCACCATGTTGAATTTTATGTGACGTCATACAGCCTATAACCCGCGTAACATGCATGACGCTTCCAACGATACCTCCTTTGTCAAAATACGACGAGGAGTAGACTTATGAGGGAATAGATGAACATCCTTCTTTTGGCATTGCCGTAGTCGGGTAATTAGGTGTACTTTACGCCTGGATTCTGGAGTGACAATCAAACAAATTGCTAAGTGCGTCAACTGCTGTGATCAGACTCAATTATCAGCAACCAATCGGATCACTTTACATGCGTTTAATAATTTGACGTAGATTTTCGGTCCAGAAACCGCGTGTTGGAATTCTTAACTTTCGTGTCACCCCTTTCACGAATAGCATAAATCTCATAGGTAAAAAGTATAAGCTGGTGCAATAACTTCAACCTGTCGATTTTCGTTCTTTAAGTAGAAATATCCATAATGGCGATAAAACATAGCGACTTTTACCTGGCGATAAGTTCGCTTTCTGGCGTTATGCCCCGTTCTTGGGCCAACCGTCAAATCTCGGCGTGAGTCAAAATGGCGGGTGTACATTAACTAATCGAATCCTCCCATTTACCAAAAAAAAATTACCTTAAATGTACTTAAGTAGGTTTAAAAAATGGTATCACTCAGGTAATTTGGAGAGTGACCTTCACAGAGAACAACCACGCTTGTAAGAGTCACTAGCGTGGCCACAAGCAACTCTTGCATTTGCCACTTATTTTGATAGCTAATTTAAGCGCAATTATTTTTCAGCTCAAACCACGTGAAAGAACCGCATTGAACTACGCAGATTCATTAAAGGAAAAGTTCGCAAACCACCCGCAAGTTAAACGCATAGCGCGTCACAGACATGTTCCCAAACACATATTGAATGCCCAAAATGAAATCAGAACTATTAAAGACAAATCAAAGAGAAAGGAAGGTAATCGGCGTGCGCATAGTAAGCCAGGCGCAGTTCCCTTCGTGCCTGAAAGACAAAGACATATTGTTAAAGAGGACGAATGAAAATACACTCTTTAAATTTTTAATACCTGTTTCATTTGGTAATTATTATTTGTATATTTATTGGAATCAAGTGTTACATCATTTTATTTAAAAAATATTTATGTAACTATAACAGATTATGTGATACAGACATTTAAGAAATGGTATTTTATTCATGCATGCACTTACAAGTATATTATATAAATAGGTATAGACGAAATATCATAATGACTTAATATAAATAATGGAAGTATGTAAAGCTGGCCTACATAATATGTTTAGCTGGAAGTACAAATACCTAGTATTATTCTAACCAGATTGGTTAATGGGCCGGCTTATGCGGTTGGGAAGAGTCATGAGGCGGATGTCCACACTGAAAAATAAATTAACATAGTCAATATTTTAGTTAATTCTATAGTTTCTGCCTACCCCCACGGGAACAAGACGTGAGTTTATATAATGTAAAATAGTCAATAGTATTTTAGTAATCCGTAACGAGTACGTGCGAGGAAGTCGGCGATATTGCGAACGCCCAGTTCGCCAACAAGATGCAAGAGAGTAGGATGCGATGGTATGGTCACGACGGGAGGAGGCCGCCTGAATCCGTAGGGAACTTGGTGCTACAACTTACTATTCCCAGTCAAAGACCCAGAGGCAGACCCAAAACAAGGTGGAAAGCTGTAGTGTTAAAGGACATGAAAGAGTGTCAGGTATCCGAAGACGATGTCGAGGATAGAGCGAAGTGGAAGAGAAATACCAGGAACACTGACCCCACCACTGTGTGATCCGTTCATGATCATTATTAATTGATACTTACATAATATCACGTGGAAGTATTGATGTGTCAATGTTGTTTTCCAGCACCACAAGAATAGATAAAGTCTTAAGAGATGGTTGATAGTCAAGGAGATGTAGGTCACTATTATCAACCAATCTCTCTGGGTTATTATCCACATTCTCTGGTATTCGATTATTTCCAGGACAGGGACTGCAGAAAAAAAAACATTTACTTATTTACTAATTAAATTCTCATTTACTAGTTATCTGACCTTAAACTTACAATACCAGAAGTAGAAAACTAATATGTTAATTCACAAATTCAAAACACTGACCTTGTGCCTCCAAATAAATACACTACATCTTTATGAATAAGACAAGCTTGACGTCGACGCTTGCACGGCACTGAGCCGCCCACGCTGATGAATTGCCAGATATTATCTTTTATAGAATACCTGTAGAGATCATTGAAGTGAGTCTTTGAGTTACCATTAAATCCACCAAAAATATACATGTAGTCCTTGTAGATCCCTGAAATCATATTCATGTTTTTATAATAGGTACTTTAAATGTTATTTTTCAATGATTCAATTTCGAAATTGGTGGAACAGAACTTACAAGAGGAGTGGCTGCGCCTTCCTTCTGGCCATGTTCCACCAGGGTTCACAGCCACCCATTTCTCTTCAGTAGTATCTAAATAAAATACTTGGGGGCAGTATATTTCCTCTTGGGAATTATAGGGGCTGTTCAAATCTCCTCGTCCACCAAAGATGTACATTTTGTTGTCTACAGCAACGGCAGTGTGGAAATCGCGATGAGATGGTGCAGTGCCCCGTGCATCAATAAAGCTCCACTGCAGTGTATCAAGATTCAAGCAGTGTACTTCTTGTGAATACTGATCAGTGAGGTATTCAAACCCCCCAAAAATGTACATCTTATTATCAATCACACAAGCTGAATGGCCATCTTTGGCATAGGGCACCATGCCTGATACAGCTGGGGTGCTCCATTCCAAAGTCTTGGTGTCAAAACATGAGAGAGTGTCACATGCCACAGCATTATTTCTGCCTCCCCACATGAAAACCTGTAAGATGAAGAACTCATGTTTCTACAGTATGCTCTCTAGTAAGTCAAGTTGCAGCTTGAGTTGGCTCAGCTTTTAGCAGATAAGCCATGGAGTGCAAATCCGTAAATTAGTACCTTAAGTGATTTTCTTTACCTACTTTCAAACTAAGCAACAATCGAGGCACAAGTCTGTACAAATAAAAATGGTTAGTAGACGTGGCTTCAATAAAATAGACTTTTCAACGATTCGACGTGGCGGGAATAAAAGCGGGAGTTTTCAGAGTAGACGTGGCGGGACTCGACGTCAAGGGAATAATTCCTCAAAGAGTTGACTTTTGTTTATGTTAAATAATACAATTCTTCATAATAAGGTATCAGGAAGAATGTGGTAATTTATTCACAATAAATGTTTATTTAGATGGACAAGGATAAATGAAAATTATGTGAATACACATTCATTAATATTCTGATTATTGTAATCAATAAGCTTGTTACGTTTGCAACAAGGCATTGTCTATTCAATAGGTTGTACATCTATTTATAAATTCTTCAGTTTCATTTAAAATGATTACAATAAGATATAATAATAGGTTTTAGGATGGATTCCTCAAGCATGAGGTTGCAGGTTCAGACTAGGAAGTCAGCACCACTGGCACTTCAAACTTGTTATGTTTTTTGTAGATCTTAGGCACAAGTTAGAAGTATAAAAATAAACAATTTAATAGCATAAGCATAGTTAGCCTCTAATGTTTCCACAACTGAGACACAGGCCTCCTCTCTGTGCGAGGGAGTGGTTCCTAATCCACCACTCTGGCCCAGTGTACATTAGTAGATGTCTCATATGTTCAAAGTTTTTGTTCTAGGACATGCCAGTTTCCTCTTCCTCATTAAGTTTTCCTTCACGTTTTGAGAGCAGTAGTGATGAAATAATTTACAAAAAGTTAGTGCCTGTCTGGGTTCAAATCTATGACCTACAACTCATAAGTTGCAGCTATTTCCACTGGGCCATCACTTTAATCATAGAATATTTGCAAGTTCATAATGTGACATAGACTTTGGACAAAATGTCTGAGGCTTGTACCTACTATGAGCATTCTCAATCATCTTGGCACTTTACCAACTGAGTATATAGTGATATAATATTAAGTCATCTTGGGCTTATTTATTTATGAAACCGTTTCTGCCAGAATATTTTTTTTTTAAATCTAAGCATTCAATGAGAATTAATTAAAGAAATTGAAAATTATGTTAGTGCAAAAAATTCAAAAACGCTTAACAATATCAGAATGATCATCATCAGAGGTTAATCAATTTTTCTTTACTTACTTTGTCCCCATATGCAACAGTTGTATGGCCATATCTTTGGAAAGGTGCTACATCAGTCCTCTTATAATTCACTGGTGCCCATCTCAGGGAATTTGTGTCCAAGACATGGACTGGTATTGGCTCCCAATCTTTATATTCCTCGGTGGAGCAATATCCTCCAAACGAATAAATTTTTTCGCCGATGCAAACCGCGGCGTGATTAACTCGCATTGGACCACCCTCGATATGCACCGTCCATCTCATGTTGGCAAGTGTTTACCAACACTGGTTGATGTTAGAAAGCGACGGCTCGCACTGGAACCGCGCTGTTGTCGAAGAATATCGTGAAAAATATGCTGATATGCTGCAACCGTGAATTAGAACTATCTCTGTTGACACTTGTCAGTTTTCTGTAATTTTCACTGACATTTTCACGTTTTATTGATTTATTGTTTACTGCTGTCAGAAATGTCACTAATGGCATGACAGCTCAATAGTGTTGCTAGCTTTCAAACGAGAAAATCGGTAGAATATAAATACTGGATGCAGTTACTTTTTGTTTTACATAGAGAAACGAAACGAGACATGACGAACTCAATTTTATAATAGACTTTTTAACAGTAAATAAAAGCTTTATTCCGTTCAGTCAACCACACATTGATAATAGACACTGCTTGCACTATGAAAATCACCCTTACAGCTACGCTACGGCACGGCACAAAGGCGCTATCAATGTCAATTTCTTGCCACTGATGTGCGGTTGCCTGTACCTACAACCAGATGAACGGCGATGAGTCACCGCATGATGGATAGTTATATTCCATCAATACCATTTATCAAAGCCCAAAAAATGAATGTGTACTAATGAGTTTATGGGTTTATTTATTTTTGTGTTTCTTGATATCGAGAACCTTCTTCTTTTCATGTTATCGGGTCGAGAGTGAATATCTAAAGTTAAAACCTCATCATATTTTAGCAAGAATCGAGTTAACCGGTTAAGCCGCGCGGCTCGATTTCGCGACACCCCTCAAGCCGCGCGGCACGCCCGCGGCGCGTCAGAGATAAGAGCTCGCTAATATAAACAAAAACTGAGAGCTTTTTGTTACGTAAATAGTCTTATCGTTAATGGTTTTTGGTTCCTGATTAGACAAAGGATTTTTTATAATACTTAGAATCTTTGTAAGCGAACGCTAGTTGGAATAAATAAACATTCTTATCAGATTCTTATAAGAAATTCCTTTGTTCATTGTTTTGATTATTTATAATAAAACTACTGGTTCGATTCACATGAAACTTCGCAGGATACATTATGAATACATATACTATCGGTCAAAACCATTATTTACGAACAATAATAATAAATAAAAACACCAATAATTAAAAAAGTTCAATAAATCGTTAACCGTATCATTACGTAACATTATTTAGTTGACAAAAAAATATTGAACTCTTTTTCTTTCTGTATTATGCATTTTTATTATTTATTAGTTATTCAAGAATATAAAATAAATGACTTACCAGCGATTACATACACAAAACACACACAAAACTCAAAATTTCACATCAACACCTTTTTTCACTACCGAGTTTGTTTACATTTTTTGATGGGTCCGTAATAGGTAATTGCGATGTTATTTTGTGCAAATTTTATCTATATACGATGACGACACTACTTAATTATTGAAATAACACCATTTCCCGTCGATTTACACTTAAAAAACAATAGAAAACAAATAAATAGAACGCGGAGTGCAGCGCGCTGAACGCATGCGCGGACGCCATTTTGCCGTACCAAAAATGTTCAATTTTTACTTTTTTTTAGAGTTGTTTCTGCATATTTTGACGTTATGGTCGATTTATTCGACAGGTATATTATCCTACCATAAATCAAAACCAACCACAGACCATATCAGCCCGTATATTACATATAAATAGAGCTGCAATCTGCATGAACGTACCGTGTTCCCGGGGACACGACGAGGCTTGACGGTATTGGGAGTTTTCGTGCGCCTGGGGCTTCGGTCCGGCCTGACCGGTTAAGAAAGCGAAACTACAAACAAAAATTATATTAAAATATTATACGGCGACGGCGGCGGCGGGCGGTAAAATTCCAAAGTCGGCATAACGTAGAAATACCAAGAAATATCAGTCTTGGCAACATTGAATACCAGTAGTGTTGCCAAGCCTCGTGACTAGTCGTGACTTTGGTTAGACTTGCCAAATCAAAAAAGGTTGACCATATGGGTCAACCTTTTTTGAGTGAATATAATAATGTTTATTACACCATGAAAATGAATACATTTTTTTACATATTTTTCACAAATTTCCACTGTGCTATGAACTGCTATGTGCATCTAATTGTGTCTTGATAAATGATAATCATCATCATCCAGAAAATTGTGTCGGAGAACAGTCATCTTTGATTTTGTGGGTGGAGCATCAACATACAAGCAATAACGTTGAGCCTTCAAGGAGCTTCCTTTCTAGAAACAGAACCTCGTCACATGACAGTGGTTTGTCTTCGATGAACCCAGATGAGCCTGTTCGTATTAAACAATCAAGTGTGGCTAAAAAAAGATTTCCTATCAATAACTAGTTGGTAGGGTATGTATCAGACTCACTTACCACTCGTATCTCTACCCGAACCGCATAAGGTAGGAAGGTTTAACCCACGTTCGCACGGACGTGTTTTTATCGCGGTGATTTATTTGCGTACACTGGATTTTCAACTGTCGGTATTGAGCCGAGCATTGAGAATCCAACAGAGCGCATCCTGCGCGTATACCAGCGCGCCTAGAAAATACACTGTTGGATATTCAACTCTCGGCGCTAAGCAGAGCGTCGAAAACCCAATACGCGAAAAAAAATCGCCGCGATGAAAACACGTCCGTGCAGGCTTATGATAGGTAGGTTTTAATCATGTTTTGTGCAAATCAAATCAATGCGAATGCTTCACGAGGGTACTTAGTAGGTAGATACCTAAACATTTTGTTTTTACAAGCTTTTATTTAACTTGCCTTGTTAGTTAGTATGTATTGGTCAAATCTTGCAAGCTGAATTAAAACCACTTCCTCATATCCTAAGGAGTTGAAATTTTACTTGTTGGTTCAGTTTCAAAGACAATGCATTTTAATGGTGCTTGACCTGATTCTACAGCCAGGATTGACTCCAGATGAAAGAACTCCACAACAGTCTGCAGTATAGACACGAAATTTAATATACGCATTTAATTATGATAGTCCGTTCTAAAGTTTACAATGAACTGGCTGCAGCACCTAGGATTTGCTCCAGACAAGGAAAGTCCTCATCGGCCAACAGCAGAGACACTAAATTTTATATACCTACGCATTCAATTATGATAACCCGTTCTAAAGTTCACCATGACTGGTTGCTGCACCCAGGATTAGCTCCAGATCAGGGAACTCTTCAACGGTCATTAGTACAGACACAAAATTTTATATACTTACGCATTTAATGTTGATAGTCCTTTCTGAAGTCTACCATGGGCTAGCTGCAGCAGCCAGGACTGCCTCCAGACAAGGAAACTCCTCAGCGGTCAACAGCAGAGACACAAAATTTTATCAATGCATTCAATTATGATAACCAGTTCTAAAGTTCACCATGATTTGATTGCAGTAGGTACCCAGGATTGGCACCATGATTTGGCTGCAGTTGCAGCACCCAGGATTGGCTCCAGAAGAGGAACACAGCACAGACGCAAAATTTTATATAGGTACTTACTTATATATTTTTTTAGGTTTGCTTGCAGTTTAAGCTTGTTTAAAAAAAGTTTTTACCTACTTAATTTTTATTTTTAAACTTGTATGGTAGGTACCTACAGGAAATCAGTGTCTACCTTAGGCGCGGGCCACACAGAAGAGACTTAAGGATGAGACGAGGACGGGACGCAGACGGTACACAAAAAATGATTTTCGTCACTAGGAAGCTTGCTTGCTTGACTACTATTGGAAGGTCTGTCGAACTGGAGGACTCAGCTTCGTGGGAATACCAAATTATACTTGCTGAATAGGGACCAGTAGCATTATTAGACCTCTACGTACTTACCTATTACATCACGACTTTCAAACTTAATGTAGGTATCTTACTGAGTATAATATTGTATACTTTTTTCATCAGCAGGAGAGCAATAGGCGTGATCTTTCAACGCCAGGCGGTGTTAGGGCGCGAATCATTTGTTATTATTTCTCTCACGCGTCAAGTTTCCAAACAAATTGTATTGTAACTGACAATATGAGCGATTATTGTTCGATTTGATACAAATGTTCGGTCCGTGCCGAGAAATATTGTTAACGCACTTTGACGTGGAGACGGTTTTTGTAGAAGGAAAGTTAGATATTGATGGTGCATGAAAATAAGGAGACAAAAGTAAGCGTCCATAAAACCATTTTTTACTACCCGACTACGCATAGCAAAAAGGAGGGTTATGATTTTGACCAATATGTATGTAAGTATGTAGGTATTTTGACCATTTTTGTACTTACCTATGTCTTGATTTCTGTATCAAATATTTTCTTGTTTTATACTTTTTGAAACGTGACTTTTCAGTAGTCGGGTTTTAGTTTACAAATATAAATACAAAATAGTTTATTGTGCCAAAAGAAAATCGTGTTTGGAGCCTCCTTTTAAGCAAACAATGCCTGTATTAGAAGGCTCCGCTCTTTCACATCATTGTCGTTTCCAAACCAAAAAAAAAAAAAGGTGTATGGTGTGGTGTGGTGTGGAGTGTGTGTGATGAGGTGTGAACTGTGGTATGGTCTGGTGTGCAGGTGTGTGCTGTTTTAAGGTATGGTACCTATTCGTCTACTCAACGTGTTCCAGGAGTGCCTCGGTTTCCTCATAGGTAAGTGGTTTTATCCAGTCTATTAGTAGTTTAGTAGATAGTTTTTGAACTTACTCTTTGGAGGATCAGCAATGTCTCACACCAGGGTATAAGGCCAGTAGGTACTTAATTAGAGGTATAAATATTTATATTTATCTAGCTTTCCAGTGCCTGGTCGAGAAAACGTTCCACGGCTGAGTTCTTCAGGACGTAGTCTACTGGTAGCTAAAAGCATAGGTAGGATGGAACCTACTAAGTAACTACTACACTTCCCATCCCACGATGAAATCCTAAATGTTTATGTGATCAATGTGGATGGCAGGACCGATTGTACTAGCAAGAAATAGATCGGGTCGAGTAAATACAAAAGCGGATGCAGCACAGACAGTAGCTGTTCTGTAACGCAGCCGCGTCCGTACTTTATTCATACGGTATGAATAAAGTATTATAGACACGATTACACCACAGACATTTGAAAACTGTCTGCAATGTGATCGGCTCCGAAATACAATGTATTTAAAAAACGACTGCAATACAGCTTGTATGTAAGTAGGTACTCGGTCTGTCTACACTGACTGCAGAACTTGCTAGCTGCGGCCTGCGAGCAAGTTGGAAGTAGCGCGGTTGTCGGTTGGTCACAGTTCTAACCTAACCTAACGCATTTCACCCAGTTCACAACTTTACGACAGTTTATAATTTAACGGAAATAAAACTATGGGCGTCTGCGTTTAATCCGCCTTTTCATTGCCTTATACAAAGAACAAATAAATACGCCTGTACTACAAACCTCTGTGTTGCTGCTGGGTTCAGACGGACTTTTACTGTTTTAAGCCATTTGCAAGATAATGCAGCACGGACTATGCATGTATGTGTTGCATTTACATCCGACTTTGTATTTACGCGATCGGGTCGGTAGAAGAAAACCCAGTGCAGAACTTAAGTATACCTACCTAATGTTGGGGTTATAGTTATTTCAAGTTCAAGTCCTTAACAGGGTGCTGATTGGAAGTGGTATACCTACATATAATGTTTATGGTGCATAGATACTTCTTAGGTAAAGTAAATATGTTTATCATGCTGAATTATACTTTTATACTTTGTAGCACTAAAATATACGTAATTTTCTTTACCCCTGAACCGCGGTATGGAGGCGGTGACACGTCCTGTGACGTATAGAAAGCGCATTGCCGATGACGCCTGATCTATAAATCATATTTCGGGATCGGCAATCGTCCATCCGCCCGTCTGCTCGGCAACTTTCCTCGTTTTTTGTCTGACTCCTAAACCGTTAGCGTGTGATGTGATAGAAGGGTGGCGACATGTGTTGGTACCGTACGTTGTCAACAATTGTATCTTGATAAATTGATGTAAGCTAGTACCTATTTAGACGGAATTAGGACTAGAATGCCAAGCTAAGAAAAACGCTTAGGGTACCTACCAACACGACCTGTTAGTACCTATTTGAAGCTGGATAGGTACTATTAAATACAACAGACGACGTATATTTAGTAACCTAATCGGCTTAATTGTTCTTAAGGACATAATCTGTCCGTTTTCGCGACAAGTCAATCGTCATCCTGAGGATGCCTAGTTGAGAGGTGAAACACACGTCGATTTCTTACAGGGTTCTTTATAACTCTTTAAATACAGTTAAGCGGATTAAGGTCATCGCCCATTATAACAGCACCGCTCCAGCACGGTAGCGCCCCGGCACCGCCTCGAAAAATCAAGTCGTCAACGCGCCGTAAGCCAGGCGACTGTTAGTCGCCAACGCGCCGTAAGCAAGGCGACGGCTAGTCGTCAACGCGCCGTTAGCAAGGCGACCGCTCGCTGCCGGCACGCCACCGGCGAGGTAACAGTTTATTGTTTATTCACAAGCAAGGCGTCACCGTGCGGCCGGCGAGTTGTCACCGCACTTACGGCGAGGCGTCACCCCGCGGACGGTGAGGCACCGGCGAGCCGGCTCCTCGCTTGAAGCGCGCTGTCGGCTCGACGTGTGACGGCTCGTGGGCCGCTCACTGCCTGCGAGCTGTCCACTATTCTGTATAGCCATCGTAAAATAGACTTTAATTGATTTGACTTAGAATCCTAACTTGAATGACAAGGTATTTGCCGTGACGGAGCCGTGCTGCTATAATGAGCGATGACCTTTAGGTTACTAAATATACGTCGTCTATTGTATTTTTCCTCAAATTCACGCCTGAGTCAATGAACTATCTTGATACTATTGCAGTCTTTAAATATCAACACTTCCAAAACTATAATGAACTTTTCACACACTTTATTTCCACATCATCGATTGCATGAATACATTATAAGCTATTTTTAAAGCTTATTTGGATACGTTACACGCACCACCCGTTAGCCTATCCAATGGTAACATTTATCATCGGAATCCTATAAAAAGTAAACCGGAACTAATCCGGGAACCCCACCAGTCACCCTCCCCTAATCTGCATACGCCAAGAAAATAATTTCACGCCCTAACCACACCGAGACGATGCGCCATTGTTGAGATTTTATGAATAATTTTGATGCGTGGGTGTTTGTAGTGTGATACACTGTGGCACTGATAACTTGGAAATGGCAATAAAATGGCTTATTTGGAATCTCTATTATGTTTTGGATTTTCTGCACCCGCTCGGGTCTTGTGTGTATTGTTATCCGACTGCGGCGAAGCCATAAGAATGCTTGGAAACATGCTGGTCCTGCTCCATAGGTCAATTAAGAGTCTAGACAAAATCAAACTGATTGCTAACTTAATTGTATAATTTATATTTTTATTATATGACATAGATTTTTACATTCTGTGATTACTTCCTCACACACTGACTTATCAATTGTAAAATTTTAGGAAAATTGTCTACTTTTACAATGTTTGTAAATATGTGAGCACCATGTATCTACGTAAGTATCACATAATAAGTTTATCTGTCATTGCTTCATTTTTCATTCTTTTTACCAATTATTGTGGTATAGTAATTTTTATTCTAGGTGCATCGTCTTCACATATAATTAACTAGCTGTTGCCCGCGGCTTCGCCCGCGTAAAGGTCGGAAAATATCCCACATGACCGTACTACCGGGTTACAGAATATCCTATGTCCTAACCCCGGTCATTGCCTAAACGGATTTAGTTGAAAGACCATACGCCTTTCAACTAAATCCGGCAGGTGCCCGCCAGTCATAACACCCGTCTGGTCGGAGGATCCTCTTTTTTCTATGGCGGATGAGTGAACTTTACAACCTGTTCTTCATAGCAGTAAATGTTAATTCAAGATACGGTCTATGACTATGTTTCCAATCCCTTAAATCTCTTAAAAATAAGACGCAACAAAAATTATCAATATTACATGTGAATTTTAAAATCAACCCCTATTTTACCCCTTTGGGGGATGATTTTACAAAAACGCTGAAACGCGTAATTCTTTATTTCTTACCAAAAGCATAAATTTGAATTTTCATATCCCCAACTTAAGAAATGCTCGGTTTCCCATACAAACTTTCATCCCTTATATCACCCCCTTAGGGGTTATTTTTTAAACAAAAAGTACCCTATATCCTTCTCCAGGATGCCACCTATCTCCTTGCCAAATTTTATCGAAATCCGTTAAGTGATTTAGCCGTGAAAAGGTAACATATAGACAGACAGACAGACAGAGTTACTTTCGAATTTATAATATTAGTATGGATGTAGACAAAGTGTAAAACATTTTAAAAGAGTAACGGTGGAGTTTCTTGCCCATTCTTCTTCATACGAAAACTACCTTTTGTAAGGGACGACTAGAATCAATTTATTTATTTTTTGTAAATCTTTGACGTTCAAAAGTGCCATATACGTGCCTAATTGAAATAAATTAATTGACTTTGACTTTGCCAAAAAAGGTGGGTCATGACTCATGACGTGTTTGAATTGCATGTATGTGCGTGTGTGTGTCAGTATGTCAGTCTGTCAAGTCCCTTTTTCTCAGGAACGCGTGGAGGTATCAAATTGAAATTAATATGAAATACGTCGGTTTCCGGTTCCTTGGAGCTCTAAAAACATCTAGCTTCTAAGTCAACGCAATAAAAAAAAAGGCCATTTTTGCGACATATTTGATAGTCGCAAATAAATCAAAACCTATAGGGTATACTTCCCGATGACCTAGAATCATGGAATTTGGCAAGAAGCAAGGTCTCACAGCACAGCACTATAAATTAACATACGTTAATTTGTAATTTTAAAACATTTGGGAATACAAACTTACGTTTGGAGTTGGAGAATTGACCGTGACGCGTATCGATGTATGAGAGACCAAGTTTTTCAACTACAATGTTAAGTTTGTTTTTGGGATAAATTCATCCCAACTACGGAACCTTGACGGAACCCCTCATTGTGCGTGTTCCGACACGCACTTGGCCGGTTTTTTTTTATATCAACGCACTAAGAATAAGTTACTGAGATTTTCCTGAAAGCTCCTCCAGTTTCCACATTTCAAGAGCAAAATATCCATTCATCTGAGAATATCTAATCCATATCAGCACGTATCACGTAGGTATACGACATGGCACTATAATGTGACATCGCAGCGACATAAAGAGCGCAATGTGTCTAGTCGACGGCTCGATCGACGTTATTGATACACGGAAAAGATTTCTCTTTGATAGTTGCGGTCGTGCGTTTTGACGCCTCGCGTCTTGGGCTAGTGTTGTGCCAATGTTATATCGATACCTATTCTTAGTTTGTTTATACATTATCTCCTTACGTAAAAGATCGATTTAATTGATGGTTCCTACTGTGTTTTGGTCGGGCCTACAAGTTTCAAGACGTCCTTCAACAGAGAAAAAAAAACAAACTTGGTAGCCAGTGCGGGTAATCAGAAAATGGTGATGCTGCATTCTATCAATGGATTTGACTAGAGTTGATTGCTGGTTATTCTTACTTCTGTAGGCCAAGGTTACAATTAAGTGGCACATTGTTTTTTGCAGAAGCCCGCACATTTTACACCTTAAACGTTTTGCACACGAGTTTACAGTGATTTTACCTACATAGGTACCTACTCACCTACCCAAAAGGTAGAATGAAGCGTGTCTTTAAAATATTTCCAATCTAAATATTGCCCAGAAACCCCAAGGCGAGGAGGACCTCTAAGTTTTTGGATTCATGAGCGTATAGTATAATTATCACTTGATTAAAAAAACGGTGAAGGAAAACATCGTGAGGAAACCGGGATGCCTGAGAGATATTTCTTGACGGCATGTGAAGCCAAGTCAGAGACCTACCTTGCCACCCATGTGGCATAAAAACTTTGACACCAGGTTAGTCACCAACTACATGAAAAATATAGAAAGAAAGATCTAAATGATGTGTTACCTAAAAACTTACTGAATATCCGACATTTCCTGACATTTATAATCATCGATAGCGTTATTAGCGTTAGCACAGCACTAACCACCATAAGACTGCGTAACGTTCCCCACGCAGCGCCACATTTATTGATGGACTTTGGAAGTTTTCAATATTATGGCTACTTTACATATCATATGGAGAGTTTTATTACGATTTCGCATTTGCCGCCTGATGGGAAAAACGATTTCCATCGGCATTGTAGCGAAAAAGAGGGTCTGTTGTTCTGGACTTTCCTTATCACTTCCAGAAATCAACAACACAACAGAAACAGCGAAATATATTTTTACTAAAATACCTTGTTATTTTTCTATTATACTATTACACTCCTTTAAAATATTGGAGCCATATTTTTATCATCTCCATATCGCTGGACGTTTATTCCCGCTATTTTTTCGCCATCCAAACCTACGCGGCAACCGTATGTCATTTTTATGTGGCCACTTTTCGACATTATATTCCTTTCTATTGTGGCAAAGGTGCTCATAGGGATAAGGGCCTTAATATACGATTATCGGTGGCACTCACTATTGTGCTTGACCTATTCTTTGAGTTATTGCCCTTATCGACAATGATAGCTCAATTTTGAGATTCTTTTAGAGCTTTAGTATGGAATAAAGTATCCTGATATAGCCTATACCTTACGGAAAGTAAGATTGGTAGCACTGATAAGGTTTCTTGCTAATTAAATTTTCGTGTATAGTTTATGATGACTTTGTACCTTACCATGGTGCACAAGTTGTTGTATAAGTAAAGCCAGGGTCAAGTTCCAACATAACTTGCGCCAACAGCCCAACTTTTAGCGCAGAGGTCGAACATCAAGAGCAGCGCGGAGACAAAAACACAGAAAATCGGCCATTACCAACAAGCAAGTCGCAACTTCTTGAAACATCCTTATCCAAAGAACACATAAAAAGCAGACATCGTTTTTCTTTTAAAAAACTCTCTCATTTGCCTATCAATAGTGGTTGAGGCAGATCTGACCGTAATAAATGTCATACTTTATGGCACTTAGGAAAAAATGCAAGGGAGCCATTTTACATTTTAGCCGGTGACCGGGGATCGCTATGTCGAATTACGCATTTCGAGTAGCCATTTCCTTGGGGAATTTTAAATATTTTTCGTTTGGAAACATTGAGTTTGTGTTGTTGATTTACGATGTTTACTATGTAAGATATTTGTTGACGTGCCCGGACAGAATTATATGACACTTATGGCTTTATCTCCAGCTAAGGACGTTAATAGGCTAGTTAACAGTAGATACATTATACTGGAAAAACCAATTAGTAATGTTCCTTGTGGTTTACTTCGCTCATAGGCGAGTTACTTGTTGAAACATTACTTATAGTTTTCTCCAAAACTATCAACTAGCCTATTCTCAAAAATATAAATTAATCTAAAATCATTTAAAATGTAGTTATATTTTTAACTCACAACTATTCTACAATATAAAATTCTAATATTTTCTTACTGTCAACTGTGTGATCTACACTACACAATAGACTATATTGTGTAGTTTCGATATGAAATAATGTTAGCGGTTTAACAGTTTATATGTATCGAAATAAATCTATACACTTATCGCTAATTTGCAACAACGAAATGAAAAATATGAATCATTGTAGAGCTTACACATTAAGTGAAAGCCATTTGTCTATCATTTGTTTAGCAAAAGTGCAAGCCGTTTGTCTGTTGTTCTGTCTATCTATCCATCTACCCTGAAAACCTTACAAATGTTTGTGTAAACTTCACAGACGTGATGCGTATCGATATGTAACCACGGTCATCATCATATCAGCCGAAAGACGTCCACTGCTGGACATAGGCCTCCCCCAAGCACCGCCACTTCGACCGATTCTGTGCTTCCCGCATCCAGCGAATTCCTGCGGCCTTTACTAGGTCATCGGTCCATCTTGTGGGAGGCCTTCCAACGCTACGTCTTCCGGTACGTGGTCGCCACTCCAGAACCTTTCGGCCCCATCGGCCATCTGTTCTGCGAGCAATATGTCCTGCCCATTGCCACTTAAGTTTGGCAATTCTTCGGGCTATGTCGGTTACCTTGGTTCTCCTGCGGATCTCTTCATTTCTGATTCGATCACGTAGGGAAACTCCAAGCATAGCCCTCTCCATTGCTCTTTGGGTGACTTTTAGCCTTCTAATTAGGCCCATTGTGAGCGACCACGTTTCAGTGCCATAAGTCATCACTGGCAACACGCACTGGTCAAAGACTTTCGTCTTGAGACACTGTGGTATGTGGGACGAGAAGATATTGCGTAGCTTCCCGAACGCTGCCCAACCGAGTCGGATTCGACGATTGACCTCTTTTTCGAAGTTGGACCTACCTAGCTGAACCGTTTGTCCTAGGTAAACATACTCGTCTACAACTTCGAGCGTAGCGTCACACCAACGCGTAAGCGCGTAGCGTAACCACGGTACTTAAACTAAAAAAAATACAACTCATACTTGAAGTTCAACATCACTACAAGCTCATTGACTCAAAAAAAAAATATTAGCAATCTACAGGGTCAAAAAAAATTAGCTAGCGAAACTCCACAGACGTAATAGGTATCGATATGTAAACACGATAAAATAAAAATAACATAGTTTTATTTTTACTGGCCTAAGAGTAGGGGAAGACCAAAGAAACGACGGATGGATTGTGTGAAAGATGGTATGGCTAGAAAACTTTACCTGCTACGCTGAAAACATTACAAATGTTTCGTTTAAACTAAATACCTACTTCGTGTAAATTGCATCGCATCGCATCAGATTATGCACTATCATTGTTCCACTAATGAGATTAGCCACACATGATGCAAAGTACCGCTGTTACCTGAAACTCACTAAAATGCACCAAAAGCTGGGCTGAATAACGTAGATTACAATCTCTGAGATATTCATGAACTCTGACCAGACTCGTGGTACCAAGGTGTTAGATACGTTTTCGGAATCAGTGAAATGGTTAATATTCAGTTACCTTTAGGTGATAGTGAAGAAAAGATAGAAATCTATGTACCTACCTACATGCTATGTAAAACAACGAAAGCAGCCGCTGAAATATAAAGTACTAGCTTATGCCTGTGACTTCTTCAGCAAGCCTCAAGGATTGGGCTAACCAACGCAAAAATAATGTTTCAAATCCGACTGGTAGTTCAGGAGATTACCCCGTACCTACATACAAACTTCAAACAAAGAAACGTTCAAACAAACAAACAAATTGTACCTCTTTATAATACTAATACGCTCCTAATGTTTTTCAAGTTACCTATGACACATCAGCCGAACGTTACGTCCATAGAAATATGATGCGACGGAGCGTTCCGCCGCGGAACGTTCGGCAGGTGTGGCCCGACCCTTAGTATAGACTAACCTACCTACCTACAACTACATGAATTAATTAATTGAAAATCATTTGTTTTAAATTCTCCTTCCTTGATCTCCTAGCACGGGTATATCTTTTACTTAAAAGGAGGTCCATATGTAAGATTTACTGTAAAAGTTGTACAAGTTTCTGCAATAAACCTTTTTTTTATTACAATTACTCTGAAAATGACGACTGAAGTTTTTTGATAACCAAACTCGAATGCCGCCATAGATCCGTTTTCTGTTTTGTATTATTTTCAATCTGCACACGGATGGCGGTCTGGGTGCCAACATGCCAACTGCACGTGCGTGATCAATCAAAGATTTAAGCCTCCCTTTGGCCAAATAACGAAAGTGTTGCAAAAATTTAAATTAAATCTGTCCCAGACGTGTTTATCGCAGACGCACAAGTATTAAAACACTCCTTTTGTATACTCGGAAACATTTTTGTCTAAAAATGGTTTAGTAAATAAATAGGAAAATATGCAATTTTCAGGGAAAATAGGAAATATGGATGAGCTGTTGAGCAGCTTTGAATAGAAAAAATTTACATAAAAACTTACTTATTTACTTTTGATATTAGTTCTGAAAATGATTGAAAGCGAAGAATTAAAATAAAATAAAAATCATCATCTGCCTTTTCCCAACTATGTTGGGGTCAGCTTCCAGTCTAACCGGATACAACTGAATACCAGTATTATACATGGAACGACTGCCTATCTGACCTCCACATTTCATTAACTGGGTAACACGATATACCCCTTGGTAATACTGGTTGTCAGACTTTCGGGATTCTGACTACTCGTAACGACTGTCAAAGATGTACATGACAGCCGGGACCAACGTTTTTTTCAACGTACTTTCCGAGGCACGGAGGGGTGTCGGTATGTAATGGATGGTCACCCATCCACGCGCTGACTTAGGCAACTTAACCTTAGCCGTTGCTTAACCTTGAAAATGGTTTGATTTTCGTGTTGCTGTTGTTTCGTGCCGCTGTTATTATTTAACCATGAACCCCTCAAATAAATATATTAAAATAAAAACAAAAATATACAAAAATAAAATTAAAATACTTATATTATAATAAAGTTCGCGCGTTGTGTAAGATTCTGTCGCTGCTGCTTACAATCACCATGTTGGTCAGTATTCGTTCCAGATTGCAATCTGGTATAAGTTGGTAAGGTTCCTGGCACATCGCCTGCGACGACCACATTAACCTATTTCCTGAAGTCCAAGACTGTAGGGACTAATTGCTATGTTTGCTTTAATTTTCCAGATCTAGAAAATTTTAATAGTTACCAACGTAACTTATTAATCTAAACGCATGGGCATAAATTATTAATAAGTAATAGGTAAAGCAATTTTTTTTGTTCCTCTCCGATTGGTTCGAGAAGACAAAACACACAGAAAATTGGAAAACTATGGGGGAGACCTTTGCCCAGCAGTAAGACAACAGGTTAATAAAAAAAAAGGCAAATTTTAGAGTAGGCGATCGGCATAAGGACATTTCGATATGAATACCTGTGTAAGCGATTTGAATAAGAAATAAAACAACTCCAAGATTATAATGAGCAACAAATTGCTCCAGCTCTACTAAATTCGGTGTTGCATCCTTGCATCGCTCTTATTTTTTAACCCCTTATAAAGCCTAGTACAGATAGAATCGGGCATGACACTTATTGGCAAGGGGTTGATCGATTGACGGACGGCCTATTGTAAACAATCTTTAACAATTGAATTTAGAATTATTTAGATAGAGGGCGAACGTGCCAGACCTTTTTCAACTGGAATAGATAGATTTGTCAAAAAATATTGTAACTATTCTCAATTTAAAAAAAATGTGTTTAAATCCATGCAGTTCTGTCACTGCAACTGTTACCACTACAAAAGGAAGGTGATCTCACTGTCTCAGAAGCTAAGGGCTTCGCTATATCGGTAGTATATGACAGTGGATATAACCTAAGCAGTTCATCCAGTCAATATTTTCACCCCAGATAGAATTGAAAAAGCAAAGTGTATTTTCTTCACACGTCTTATTAGTAATTTATTTACGTAAGCTTTTGCTCATTGAATCACTGGAGCATCTTGAAGCTAAGCAGACGAGTTGAGCAAAGCGTCAGATTACGGTGACACAATATTTGCGGGCGGAGAGTGCGTGTGCCCGATAAAAATATTCTATTTATTACGAGCAACCGCGGAGGTACATTCAAAGCGCGTCACGCGTTGACATCCGACTTCTCCGCGTTTCCGAACACGTACGCTTGCTTAGGGTTGTGCTGGCACAGATTTGGTTGTGATCCTACTGGATCTTTATTCTTTTTTATTTTTTTGTAGGTGGGAAATCATCAAATAACTTCTCGCGCTCTGAGCGGAGCGGAAGGGCGTGTCAGACTCTTACTGACTAAAACCCACCCGTGTTCCTTCAGTTGCCTGTACGTTGCCAGCGGCCACGGTAACCTTTTCGGACTTTTCCACAACCCCGGCAGGCATCGGCCCTAGCGGACCCGTCAGTTGTGCTGATGCCTAGTGGGTCTTATTTGAGGTTTTCAATCAGAGATAACTGCCTAGAAGCAGCTAGGTAGGTTTCATTTTGTAAAACAAATACCGTTTGCTATAAATATGTAAGGAATTTTAATTATTGAATTAACTCATCCGCATTGCGCTACAACATGCGGCCCTCAGGCGCCTTACTAAGTATTCTATCCTAACTATTGATAAATAAGTTTGTTCTTCGAAACCATGAAGAAAATACAAAAAGACAAAATAGGTCTAGTTCTGAAGAAAATCTAAAATGCAAAATAAGTAGGTCCTACCGGGAAAGTCTTTTTAGGTTAAGAAAAATGTTTTTCCTAACCGTGCTTTTCATTTACTTATTGTTGGTCTACAAAACCATTTGTATTTAAGTTGGTAAATGAGTCACTATTTACTTATTTACATACACTATTCAACAATAAAATAGCGTTTTTCATCCAATACCGAAGCTATTTTATTAAACTAAATAAAATTCTACAAAGTTTTCATCTGTTCATTATTTTCCAGCAGAAATTGTCAGCCCTGTATCATATTTCGCGGGATCACGCGCCCGCCCCCGTCACTGTAGGCACCTATACAGTCAATACGTGCGAGTGCGAATAATTTTTCATCTATTCCCATTAAATGTGACGTCAGTGCCGCTATCAGATATCGGGACTACAGTTCATTATTATGTCATACAACAACTACAACGATGCACGTCATGCATTATTGCGTTCTACGTATATCTAACTGTTTCTGAACGACCTATTTTCGTCATATGAATTTATTGCAGCCAACGTGCGCGGATCATACACAGTTTTCCTATGTTCTCAACCATGTCAACGTTCCTTTACACAGCTCCAGGGGAACAAAAATAAGTATAGAATATAAAGTACACAACGCCGCAAAAAATCTAGTGTGCAACTAAAAAAAAAATTTACACGAGACTATTCAGCGTAAAAAGTATCATTCATACTGCACTGCGGTCAGCGCCGACTAAGCCGCCTCGCAAAGTCAAAAGAGCTTTGACTTCAAAGCGTTGGGGAATAACTGGCAACACCAAGAGAATGCAAAATAAACTGGCAACACTAAGGTAAGAGTGCAAAATAAATGCAGCAACAGCACATTACACAGCCATTGAATCAAAAGACAGACGGAGCGTGAAGTGATGAAAACTGGAAAAATAATAAAGTTGCCCCTTACGAGTGTGTGCGAGGGACGACTATTCTGGGATCTTGAGGCGCGCAGATAAGCACAGAGCGTCACTGATCGGTGACCTGCACTTTACTCAGACCGCCTTTTGCTGGTTATTGGAGCTAATAAGTCTAATAAAATCTCGTAGACAGGAACGTTGACATTAGGGCTACGCGTGCTACGAGTGCTACGACTGGTGCTACGGTAATTTCTCATGCCGAATTTTGGCAGTTGAATTAAGTAGTTTCGAATAGGCATATTGTACTATTTTTGGTCTAAAACTGACGATATTTAACTAACCATATACCTATACAGGGTGGCAGGGACATCGACGCGAAGCCTGTTACCATGGATTCAGTACATGATTCTTAACCCCCGTGCATTGAAATTTTTGGTTGATTATTAAAAAAAAAATCTGCTGTTCCATACAGATTGTGCAATCCACGAAGACGCGCCCCACTCCGCGATTACTGTACTGTAAGCTGTACTTTAGTACGGAGCGGAGCAGAGTGGGGCGCGTCTTCGTGGATTGCACAATCTGTACATTTTGACCGCGTAGGTATTGCACTTTTCTATGAAACAGCAGATTTTTTTTAAATAACCGAGGAAAAATTTCAATGCAGGGGATTTCAGAATCATGTACTGAATCCATGGTAACAGGCTTCACGTCGATGTCCCTGACACCCTGTATAGACATCTGTAATACTTTTTATAACTGCAAAGATTGATTACTAACAGTTAGTAAATTCCTTTGTGCACCGGAAATGCAAGTAACGAAACATTCAGAGCTTTCTGTAAACTACCAATTTAATTCTCAAAAGGCTGTACATTTTCTAAATTATCAAATATCAAAATCGTCCACTAAAAATGGTGAGAAAAGTAAATTCCCAACTGAATAATGATTCCCTGTGGTCGGTACTTCGTACTCGGTAGTGGCGGTACTGCGTCTGGTGTTCGCACAAGCCGTGTCAATATTGGCAGACACTTGCAGGGAGAGACGTATGATTTTTACATCAAAAGCAACACGATCTCAAAGCAGACCACAGAGAATTTACATTTGATGAGTAAGAGGTGTGGTAACGTTTTTGTTCACTACCGACGTGGGGATAACAGGGCTTAGTAAACAGTTGCTGTTGCTTTGATATTTATACACCTCACGGTTTTTTACAACCCTTTCAGATAAATGTCGAAAGTAATGACAATTTCACCAGCTCTTCATTTGGTTTTCCGAATTCGTTTCTTATAAAGGATTTGCTTTTGTGAGAGTATTTGATTGAATACTATTCGAAATTTAAAAAAATGGTTCTGGTTTGAACTTGGTAATTTCACAAATGACTCAATAATATTATGTTACACCATACTAAAACTACAATGAACTAGAATCCATCAATAATACCACAGACTAATGTCGCGTTAGTACTCGCTCGTTCCGCAAAGCGGCGCCAAAAGCAAATTAGTGAAAACATAAATTATCGAAAGCGCAGAGCGGTGGCACCTTGCATTGTGGACAAATTTAATTTCCTTGTCGAGGGTGCTGGTTTCATGCATTTAGTCCTGGTAAATGCATAAAACCAGCATCCGGGAGCAGGGGCCGCGCACCTATTGGTTGCATTATTTACTGCACTTTCGACCCGACTGGTAAAAGCATTTTTATTAATTGGGTTATGTCCTGCCGTTTTATCGTCATTCAACTTAGTCATCATATGTTGCGACAAAATTGAATGTACCTAGCTCAGACTTAATAAAAAACCAAGACATAGCGCTGCGAACAATACAGAGAAGCATACTAAAACTACACCTCCGCTATGTGCATACACACTCACATAAATGTGTGCACATTTCCAACCATTTACAATCAAACTACAGATCACACATGTTTACGAAATCAGCCTCACGTCACTGTTGACAGCGCTATGTCTTAGTTTTTTATTTGGTCTGAGGTACTTAGAGGTATTTTTTAGAGTGCTATTAAAGGTGTTATTAGTTCGATATAATATAGTTAACTTAATTTTGTTTTCTAACTTATAGTTTCGGTTTTTTGTATGTAGATAACTATATTGAACTAATAACACCTTCAATAGTACTCTAATAAATACCTCTAGGAACCACAGACCAAAAAAAAACTATTATTGTATTTAAGGGCCTACCTTGAAAATAAATATTAGTTTGACGGGTGTGGCTTATTTCCCCCGCACGCGGGGAGTGGCGGTTCCATCTTTAGTGGTCGGCTGCCACGTCACTGATACAAACTTATCTGAACCAGTGACCAAAAGTTGAACTAACGAAATCGCAGACCGGAATTTCAAATATTACTTATTTAGCATGCTTAGCATTATTCTTGTCACTACCGCACAACTGTCAAACTAAAAGTGCAAGATAAAGACGGAAACATTTATCTATGAAAATAGTGCGTGCTGAGTACGGAACGTTAGTTTATCTCAGTCTATGAAACTTTTGCACATAGCGAGCTATGGAGGACACAAATAATACAAAATATTTAATTATCAACTAAAATATTTATTAATTATAGTTTACAACATGAAATTAAAAATTGTTAATTAATCTGCTGTATTATTTATATAAAAGCCGGCACGGCATGCACAATGAAGGGTTCCGTAGTTGGGATAAAGGAGACCATTCACGTTTCATACAAAGTTGGGCCCAAAACCCAAAGTGCCGGCCAGCGAAAAATAATGTGTTACCCTGGTTGGGGAAGTCCTCCTCATCATTTTTTACTATGGCGCCGAATCTCTACGATTATTCCGTCAGCTGTTTTTTAAAGTTGAAAAATCTAGTTACCTAAGATAGATAAGGTAACTAGATTTTTCAACTTTCCTTTTCCTTTCCTATCGCGTCTGGGAGGAACATTTTAGGGACGGAGCCTGTTTCGCCGTTCTTCTGTCTTCGGTACCAATCGTCGAGCGACCCCATACGGATCTGACACTTGACGAATGAAACCAGGCAGCCGTTATAGTCCGGATTTTTTTTCAACTTGAGTGTAGCCTCTTTCACAAGGTGGTCTGCGCGTTCGTTGTCCTCCAGGCCTGCGTGAGCTTTTACCCAGAACAACGAAACATCTTTGCTCTAGGGGAAAACCGCGCCCACGTAAGCTCTCTCCTCCGTCGCCAGGAAGTGGAGGGAACCTTGGTTCGCCGGACGTGGAGTTTTCGCAAACGCACACGCTCAATCTCTCTGTCCGCAAAAGCTGGCTGGGGTACTCTTTGCCTCATACAGAACGGCTGCTGCTTGTATTCGGAGGTCGTGTGGGAGGTTGGCAGCCAAGCATTAGGGATGCATTCAGCGAAACAGTTCTGTAGGATTTGCAGAGCTTTTGGGCGAACACTCTTTGGACCGTATGACCGTGAACTAAGAAGATTATTGGAGAGCATTTTCTACACTCCAATCTTCTTAGTTGCCGGCTTGCCGCTCATCACCATTCTGCGTCTAGCTCCAGCGCTGCCGTGTAAATGCTCCGTATGACCTCCAGATGCAGATCTCTATGCCACATTCTACACACGTTAGTGGCGTGCATGTTGAATGTGAGCTGATGGAAGTATTTTTATTTCCTTAGACATGCCTATGTCGACCCCGCCCATGCTCATGAGTGAGACATCCTACTTTAGCTTCCTAGTGACTACTATTGCAAAGGTTTGGTGTGGTGCAAACTTCACCTTATTTTGGATGCCCCAATTCCGAATATACTCGAGGGCGGCCTTGGCCTGTCTTTGAACCTCCAGTGCTAGGTCATTGTCGAAGACCATGACCACAACGTGGGCGGAAGCCTGGTAGTGATCTCCCCGTTCTTCCGGCCCCTTTAGCGAAGGGTTCAGAAGTAAATTCCAGAGGATTGGATTCCCTTTATACCTGCACCATCCCATAATCCCGCCCCGTCGGCCGCGCCGGTTAGTCTAGGTTCTATGTTTTCTGGGGATTGGTTTCCGCACTTAGTCAAGTGGACCATTGTGCGTGGGCCATGGCGGCTGTTTGATGGTTATTCCAACCAGCCCACCTCTCTCCAAAAGAGAATTAAATCTCCTGATCTGTTTGGAACATCTGTGTAGAATCTGGGTGACCCGAGGTGAATTCACGGGCGTCACCCAGATTCGAACAGAAATCCTCGTTTCTGTTCGAATCTGGGTAACGCTCGTGCATTCAAAGAGCACGTGCGCGACGATTTCCTCAGCCTCCATGCACGCCCTGCACAGAGGACTGTCCTTTATGCCTATGTGTGGAAGCGTTTGTTTAGCGAGCAGTGTCCCGTGATGGCCCTGTGAGTAGGAGGCAGGCCGTTCCTGTCCAGGCGTACTAAATGCCTGGTCAGCCTTCTTTCCAAGGATGGCATAACTTCCTTGTACTGCCTGCAGCCCAGTGTCGAGGTCCACCAGTTTTTCACTTGTGTGTGGGTGAACTCTTGTAGCCACCTGTGTATTTGGTTGAAGGGGATGTGTACGATAGGCTCGGATCCTCAGACTGCCGTGCGGGATCCTCGTCTAGCAAGTTCGTCAACTGCGTCGTTACCTAGTGATATGCTGTGTCCTTTTGTCCATTGTAGTGTCGGTGACACTAGAACAAATAACGGTATTTAGCCGCAACATGGTGATGTTGCGGCTAAATACCGTTATTTGTTCTAGTGCATTGTGACATTCTAGTCTTAGCTTCGAGGTAATATATTTTGTCCGTAAGGTTGCGCCGGTTAGTCTTTCAAGACATTAATTGTTTTTAACTTCATAAATGACTACAAACCACTGCAAATATTCCCTGATATTTCGAGGTTACCTTTAGAATAAGTTTATTTTATTTATTTTTCATTACATGGCCATTACTTTTATATATTAATAAAATGTGGGTACGTACAATAGACTTAAGAAAACAGCTGATAGATCGGTTCGTAGAGATTTGATGCCGCCGTAGTGAAAAATGCTTAGGTAGACTGCCCCGACTTGGGTTATAGTTATACTTAGACGAGATAATATTGCAAGGTAACTAGATTTTTCAACTTTAAAAAACAGCTAAAGGAATGATTGTAGAGATTCGGTGCCATAGTAAAAAATGATAAGGAGGACGTTACCAACCAGGGCAACACAATTTTTTTCGCTGGCCGGCACTTTTTGTTTTGGGCCCAATATGAATGGTCTCCTTTATCCTTATTTAATTTATAATTTTTTACTGCTTCTGTAGCAAATTATAATTTACTAGCTTTTACCCGCGGCTTCGCCCTCGTGGATGTCGCAAAATATCCCACGGGAACGTTCCACCGAGATTACATACCTAAAAGCCGAGGAGGTCATAGACTCCTACCTACCGCTGCGCCCGCGTTCGCGTCAACGATAAAATTATTTTGCTACGCGTAATTTTGAATCTGCGATATCTTTACTATTCATTTAAATGATATGATGTCAAGGCATATTTTAATCTAAACTAAATGCCCAATTTAATAACATATTTTATTGGATAAGGATTATTAAAATACCGGTCATAATAGCTTCGGAAATAACAATGAAATTTTTATCAAGTTGTAAAAGATAAAAATGGATACTGTGGGCCATCCTTAAAAGATAGACGTATGCCGTTGCAGACTTTTTGTTAAACTTTTTAAGGTGAACCATTCTTTCAAACATTATTTTTACGTATCTTTTACGGTTTACGCGGCGCACGCCAGTAAAGTTCCCAGTCGGCATGATTTTTTCCGATACCTTCAACAATAATCGTCATATTTCAGCCAATTTACACAAAACCTTAATGAATTATATCCTATATTACCTTCCGCATTAATCAGTCCATCTATTGGTGAAAACCGTTTGAAAATCCGTTTGGTAGTTTTTGAGTTTATCTCGTTCAGACAGACAGACAGACGCGGCGGGGGACTTGCTTTCACACTGTAGTTATCGTCACCGACAGCGACCGACACCGTTATCCACATAATATCTAAAGACGAATCTCGCTTTGATAAGAGGTTAGATACTAGACATACACGGTATTGGAGGACCCCTGGATGCCAAGAACGCAAAAAACTATGCCAGGAAGTCCATGCGTACAGTGCTGGAATAATCATGATATGGGCGGTATTTTGATCGGCGGAAGAACCGAACTGATGTGGATAAAAGGCAATCTCAATGACAAATTTACGCTGAAATGATTGTATCAGATGTTTTCATTCCCTTGCGCACCTAATTTGATGCTTCATTTCTGCTTATTCACCATAATGCACGTTCACGCACTGCCAGCGTCGTTACAAAGACACTTGCCATAGATAATAATTATCAACGTCCTACCGTGGCCTGCTCAATTGCCAGAATTTAATCCCATTGAGCACGCATCGGCTATGCTTCAAAGAAGAGCTCAGTCAAATATGGATGCTGTACAAATACCAGAAAACCTTGGGCACAAACTGGGTCATGTACCTGTATTTAAAAGAAAATATGTTATGATTGTGCAGAATATTAGAACTATTCGACAATAATTCATGAATATAAATAAAAACGTGTGCGGTCGGGGAATCCCCGTCAAGATCGATGTTCCCTCTTACGTATGATTTAAAACAAAAACAAATATTTCACAGCCGCCATCTTGGATTTACATTTTAACCTCGCTATTGGCTTTAGCACCCTCAAAAACTATGAAAGTGACACCAATGGCGAAAATTTTTAAAGAAGAAAGACAAAAACTCTTACCGCAAGCCGCGTTAAAGAAATTCGTTCTGGATTCAATAGCACTGACTGTCATGGATTGGTACTGGATTTTGTTATTGTAAAATGTTTAATCCTGTAATAATATAGGAAGGTATTAGTTTTAAAATGTTGCCTTAATTTAATTCACGAAAACGCGTTTTTGTTTTTAGGGTACCGTGCCTCAAAAGATAAAACAGTAACCCTTATAAGATCAGTCTCTTGTCCGTCTGTCTGTCCGTGTGTCACCACCGATCTTCTCAGAAACGGGTGAACCTAGCAAGTTGAATTTAATACCAGATACTGAGGTGTATAGTTCCTATAAGGTGTATAAATATCAAGGTCCTGAGTCGTCACGATAAAAAGATATGGGCAAATTTAGATATTCGCGAAAACTTGTAAGTACCAAAAATTTACCTTAATTTTCAAGTTTTTTAATTTTCGGAATTTTCTTTAGTTATACTTTACCTTGCTTTTAACCAAAATTGACAATTCTAGGTCAATCGGAAGTACCCTATAGTTTTTGGGTCGAAAACCTATATGGTAGTTCCCGTTGACCTAGAATCACGAAATTAGGCAAAAGACAAGGTCTTTGCAGTACAAATAAAGGAAAAATCCAAAAACAAACGAAGTTGAAAATTAAAGGGTGCCCCATACATACATAGTTGACGCCAATTAAGACAGTACTCTGGGTTGACGAAGGCTGCGCTGACATTCATTTTCGGGGTCTGGATTTTGTTGTTGTAAAATGTTTAATTCTGAAATAATATTTATATTAGTTTTACAATTTATTGTAAAACTGAAATAGCATTAAATTGATCATTATACGATACCTAAACCCATTTCTGCCGAAAAATGAAAAAAATTACTAAGATGATCCCTAAGTCTATGAAGATCGATTTTCAGCCCACTGTGCGTCCTGAAGCCGCTCTGACGTAGATTAAAAATGACTGCGCAGTAGTCAATCTGCCTTATAAAACTGTAGCGCGCATACCGGCACGCATGCGCAACCTAACTTCAGAACGACAGTATTATTTGGCATTAACACAATTTTGAAGTACCTTTTTGTAACATCAATAGTAATACGTTTTATCCTGTTTCTTTATAATTACTAAAAATAAAACAGACATTATGTTCTAGAAAATTGAGTGCTTACCCAGTATTACTTTGCAACGGTAGGATATATTGTTGCCAGTTGTACAAATTGATGAGTGAAGGTGGTGACTCCGATTCGTTATCATCATGAATTTCTATTGATTCCCTGTAAAATGAGTCTATTGTTACGAATGGATTGGATGGGAATTGGGCATCTATCAACAATAGAACAATCCCACAACAAAAGTAGCTCATGAGCCCATTAGATATTGTAAGTATGTATATAGAAACAATTATTGTTTACTTACCTTTTACACTGGGATCATGTGCTGAGCCCTCGCCCTCATGTGTTCCAAATGTTGTATTTTGCTTTGGTTTTCCTTCCCATATTTAATAAATAATTTATATATATGACGTCACAAATAGCCAAAAATAATTGTTATTTTGTTCACAGTCACGTAAATTTATTCTATTATACGCAGTTTATATGCCTATTCGACACTAATTTTACTTTAAAATAACTTTAATCTGCTGAACTCGATTTTTCCTGTAAATATAATTATTCAAATTACGTACATCTGACAGCACCGATCTGGAAAAAAATGACATAGATTCATCGCCAAAGAGCTCCACCGAGCGACTGATTTATGAACGAACGAAAGTGATGACAATACTTTTTATAGGCGAAAGAAGAGATGACGATACTGTGTGTTCGGTTGGAATAAAACAACATATGTGCCAAAACCAAATGCCGTCTTTTATAAATTAAAAGTATTATTAAAACTAAAACTGCTTTGCTTAAAACTTGATATGATTACTCTCTATGTTATAAAGTAAATTCCATTAAATAACTCGTATGCGATACGCTTTAATACTCAAAAAAACATAAAAATAGATGAAATTTTGCAATTTTTTTGTATCGAGAAAATTTCATTGTATCGTGTATTCCTTTTGCAGGATACTAGACCATATAGTCAAAAAACATACACCGAAATATTGAATCCCTATTCCTTAAACCTAATAAGGTACACGAAAAAGAAAAAGACCCCTTTTTTCAATATATCACCTTAAATCTACCATTGAGCTTCGTTTGAACTCATATTGCATCTTTGGATATTTGTAGAGTTCTTATCATTGAATCATCCCACTATCGTAATTTTTTAATTAGGCCAAAAAGTGTTATTTTTCAATTCCACATTTTTAAATACCTTCATGGTTTAATTAATCAATACCTGCTATAGATAATTATATTCGATGAAATTATTTAACAATACCTATCGCATCAAATCTGTAGCATTCCATTTTATATTAATATCTATGCAAAATTTTCACGTTTCACAGCGGGGATTACAGTTGTTGGCCGTCGCATCCCAAAGTTACGGCTTTAATATAAAAATAAAGTTTAACGAGTATGCGCAGTCTGTTGCAGCTTCCCAATGTTGAGCTCGATTTATTGCTCGGCAAAGACCATTTGTTTCCGATACTTTTTTGTGGGCTAATCCCCCTGTATCTCTTCATTTTTTTCCGCGAACTGGCCGCTTTTGCGATTAAAGCGTTGTGATTGTTCTAGGGATGAACTTTAGTGGTTGGAACGCCTGTTCGATTTGTGTGAGCAATGACCGAGGTGTGTTGTGTGAGTTGTAAATGCTGTTTATTTGTATGTTAAGTGTAAGTTAGATGTATTTTCATTTGATTTATGGCGGGAGTGTTTTACTGCTACATGCTATTAACTCCAATATGTCTTTGTCCTTTGGCTGTAATGTTTTTAAAGATGTCATCTAATTCTCATTCTCATACAGAATTTATGAGGTTTCAAATACTTTAGCAGCCTATTTTCATACTCTGCAGATAAGTAATAGAATAGATGAACCGGTTGCCAATATCTACAACTTGATGTCTCCGTCAGAACTGCTTTGGAATCAGAGACAACTTGAGATGTCTCGGTTCGACTTGTCGGCAATAGATGGCGCTAGTAGATACGATACCGAGAGGAGATTACTTATATAGTTTTTTCATTATTAAAATAATTAATCATTCATCAATAATATAATAAATAATCATTTCTACAAATAATTACTACTCGACTGAAGGAAGTTAGAAATAAAATAATGTGAACTACTTTCAGTTTATTGCAAAGTTTTGTTGGATTCTGTTTTTTTTCAGTTAAAATCCGCCATGATATATCGCGATTTAAAGTTCTTTCTAGTTGGACTCTTATTAGAAACAAACTTACTTACAATGATTTCTTAAAAGAGGTAATTGTAGGTAAATCGTGAACTTTATTTCTCAAGACACAAAGAGATTTCCTAATGCTTGCTATTTCTCTGTAGGCATTGGGCGAACTCTTGTAGATAAACCGACTTCAAAGAATACATGGTGACATAGATAAATAGGTGGCAGGTAATTAATTAACATTAATTATGTATAAACATATGATTATGTTGTGAAATCTCTGTAAGTTATAGAGCAGATAACAAGTGGCTAAGAGCTGTTAATTTGTTTGTTGATAAAGAGTACTGGAGATTATCTGCCGGTGAAAATATTCCACGTTTAATACGTAGATAACGTTTGCTTAAGGTCAATATAATATAGCCACACAATTCTGTGAAAACTTGGACTGCAATTAACTTGGTATCTAATTCCTTCACTGCGGATATCTAAGGAGTTAATAAAAGTAATGTTAGTTTTACAGATAGAACCTACTGCAGTACCACTGTGCTTAATCGTATCAATATGTTAGCAATAGTGCCAAGAATCTTTTGTGGTGTTTCATTATTCGTAAGCCAAAATAAACGGCATCCTTAAAGAAACCGTTCAAGTTTCATGACAGTTTTCTAACGATTCCAGAAATGAAGATAAAAACATAGTAAGTTAGGTGTTTGAGTCGCCGACCGAAGGAAAAGTTGCCATTTTATATCACATAAACATTTAGGACTAAGTAATGTATTTATTTTATGTTTTTAATTCTTATTTTGTTATTCCACTATGTGCTGCACCGGTTGACGTCATCACGTCAACGCGGTGTCCATGTCGCTGAAAACCAGCGCTAGGGCTCTGTCTCACATAAGGTCGCAGCATTATGCTGAGCGTTGGCCGTTTTACGTGAATGTGAAGTTTTTTTTCCCCCAAATAGTTCTTTCTTTCTTTGTGCCATGTTTAACACAAATAAACGTCTTTTCTTTCTATTTACGGATAAATTAGTCGGATAATAAGTCAGGTTGTACTAAAGTGTGGCAGACCGTCACATTCGCCGAATTAACTCACACTCCCGCGTTTCCAAGCCAGGGGTGGTTTATAATTTATTTATTTTGGTTCATCAAAAATTGTATACACTGGTGTATGCAAAGAAAACAGAAGCAACAAATCAGAATAAAGTGTAACAATCACTTATAGGTAAACTCTGCATGCACACAAAACGTTGTTGTAACTTACAAAGAAAATAAATAGAAATAAAATACTATGTTGCTCATAGAACTAAATAAATAAATTAAAACAAAATCAAAATAGAATTAAAACAGACAAATTATGAACAAAAAAAAAAATTCAAAAATAAAGTAGACAAAACTAGGTAATACAAAAAAAAAAGGAATAAGTCCCCTAAGTCACCCACCCAGTGAGATAATGCAGAAAGTTAATGTTCGGGGAGATAGTTATAAAAGGTTGTTTTCAATAAACTGTTGCTGTGTTTCCATTCTAAAAGAGGTCATGCCATGGAATGCTGAAAAAGAACTAGCAAAGCTAACGTCCAATAAGTACATCGCGACCGCTACGTTTCCAATGAATCTCGTAATAATTTTTTCATCTTAAGGCAAATCCGAGGAATGGAACTAGTGCACAGCGTTGTACTTATACCGATTATCATCCTATTATCCGGTTCCTAAATACAAACATACCTTCTTCATGGTATCTTTATGTGTCCTTTTTAACCGACTTCCAAAAAGGAGGAGGTTCTATGTTCGACTTTATGTATGTTTTTTTTTTTTTTTTTTGTTTTATGTATGTTCACCGATATCTCCGCCAGTTGTGGACCGATTTTGAAAATTATTTTTTTGTTTGAAAGGGTAAGCTCCCGAGGTGGTCTCATATAAATTTTATTGACTTTGCTTAGATAGTTTTTGAGTTAGCTTCAATAATACATATTTTTCCCACTTAGTTTATATGGACGATATGATGATAACTTCCTGTCACTGTTATTTATTGCAGTTAGTGGTATTGGATATTGTGTGGGGTAGCTACCACAACTAAAAAGTGAAAAATAAAAACTTTTACAAAAAAAATTAAAACCGACTTCCAAAAAAAACCACTACAAAGTGAAAAATAACTTTAATTTCGGAAGTCGGTGGCAAAAAAAGAAAATTAAAAAACAAAGACACCGACTTCCGAAATTAAAGTTATTTTTCACTTTGTAGTGGTTTTTTTTGGAAGTCGGTTTTAATTTTTTAGCAATCCGTTTCATGTCCAAAACGATTGAGGAATCTTAAAGTAATCTGTGCAATTATACATAGAACACCAACCAAATGTTTCTTTGAAATACAGAATAAGCTAGAAAAAAAAAGAAAAACGAACCTAATCGTTCATATTCTTGAACGAACAATGCAGTATTCCCCTTAACAGCATAAAACATTTTTAATGCTGAACAATTTTAAAGCTGTTATGAATTACCCAGTGCACAGTGTTTCAGTGGGTAAATATACTCGTAGATAACATCGTTCTTTGTTTCCAACGCCCCTTTGATGACATCTCATTATCTTTGATATATGATTGATAATCACGCAGAAAAATATATTTTTCCTTCACTTGTATGCTATAGGGAAAACGTACACACAGGTAGGTTTAATAATGATTATCAAATGTACTCTGTAGTTGCATGTATATTTATAATATAACCACACATTAGGTAAAAAAACCATCATATTATTATGATGTTTTTTTTTACCTAATGTGTGCTTACGTCATTGAATATGGTTTCTTGAATATGGCTAAGTAAATATAGATTAGACTCACGTATAAGAATCTGAAAAACATGTTTACGTTGTTATAAGATTAGTATTGTATGGAATATTTTGTTGTGTCTCACGTTTGCACACAAATGGTATACATTTCTTCGAGTATGATTTGATCTGGCAAAATGGTGTGACCTACAAATAAATGTAGTATCTGCGTAGCCAGGCTACTGCGTACAAGGCGTAGACACGGAGTTACTTGACAAGCGTAGCAGTCTTCTCCACATAGACGCAGAGCTACGCATCTGTCGTAGACCCGTCTACTTGACTATCGTAGCAGTCTTTCTGATCTCGTAGCAGTCTTTATGATCTCGTAGCAGTCTTCTTGTTCTCGTAGCAGTCTTCTTGATCTCATAGCAGTGTTGTTGATCTCGTAGCAGTCCTCTCAACCTCATAGACAAAGAGCTACGCATGTGCCATAGAGCTGTCTTCTTGACTATCCGTAGCAGACTTTCTGATCTCGTAGCAGTCTTCTTGTTCACGTAGCAGTCTTCTTGTTCTCGTAGCAGTCTTCTAGTTCTCGTAGCAGTCTTCTTGATCTCGTAGCAGTGTTGTTGATCTCGTAGCAGTCCTCTCAACCTCGTAGACATAGAGCTACACATGTGCCATAGAGCTGTCTTCTTGACTATCGTAGCAGACTTTCTGATCTCGTAGCAGTCTTCTTGTTCACGTAGCAGTCTTCTTGTTCTCAAAGCAGTCTTCTAGTTCTCGTAGCAGTTTTTTTGACCTTCTAGTAGTGTTGCTAGCTACGCATGAGTCAGATCTGTCTGAGTAGACGGGTCTAAGACACAGGCGTACAGTCAAGAGACTAGCGTAGCAGTCTTTTTGATCTCGTTGACGTAAACTTACTCAACATAGCATCCCGTTCGCAGATTTATTAGTCAAAGACTATTAGGTACGTAGTAAGCGTAGCAGCACTACTTGAAGTTGTAGAAGAGAAGCTGTTGGTTACTTAGAGTATCTTAACTCGACTTGTACTGCCAGTGCACATTTTAATGAAAGGTATCTCTTTTACAAAAGCCTTAAAAAAAGAAGTTTGTTAAAAAAAATTAACGTGCGCTGTAGTCTAAGGATACGCGACCTAAGCGACCAGTGATCAGTGATAAGCGCAAGTAATACTAACCATTGAAAAGCGTCCGTCTCAACTTGCAACCTGGGGGCCAAACCTACTAATTTACAAACGTCACAATGGTCTCTCGATGGTGAGTTTTTGACAGATTTGCCATACAAAATCTGTCAAAAACTCACCATCGAGAGACCATTGTGACGTTTGTAAATTAGTAGACTTGGCCCCCTGGTCTATGTCATCCACTACTTTCTTACCAGCCAGCAATCTTTACTTAAATTAAATTCTAAAAAAAAATCTTAACTTAAATTAGTAGACTTAGCCCCCTGATTATTATTTAGATTATCACACGATTTTTAAATATTCAACTGTTGTTTGAAAATTCTATCTTTGCCAACATTATCGACTGTTTCATGGGCTATGGTATATAGGCATCTAAATATATTTTTTACATTTGTATCTCGTTCGACAGCTGATTAAATGAATATACTTTCTGTGTAATTTCTATAAATTTTACTATGATTATGCGTCAGTATCTATATACTGACGCATAATCATAGTAAAATTTTAAGATAAATGGTGTCCAAGTTCATGTCGTAGATGATTTTGAAAATCGTTATTTAATTTCTTGTCTACTTATCTTATTACAGTTTGATGTTTTAGAACACTTGGTTACGTCAAAAGCTTTGTCAATTTATTGACGGCAATAAAATAACATTCATAGCCATTCAATGAGATTAAAAAAAAATACGAATTTTGGGAAATTAGAAACACTCAAATCTTGGGTTTTTTCGAATCCCATGGATTTGCGCCTAGGCTATAGATATGGGGTACTTGACTGTTGCAAAGGGGTCGCACTATCACGCTCTGGAAAGATTAGGTTGAATTACAAGTCTTCCTGTATAATATAGGTATTCTTTGCTTAGGTCAGCATCCTTTAGGGTAGGAGTCGTTGCATTCTAAGGCACAATGTTATGCGTGACCTGATCAAGCTGCCCAACTGCTCAAATTAGGTGAATCTCACGTATTTTGTAGTTGCGTATTCATTGTTTGGCGTTGAGTAGTTTTTTTTTGCAAATAAGAGAATCGATATGCATCTAAAACTACCTATATCTTCGCTATTCCTTGTACTTGGAGGAAGAACTAGAAGATTACGAAAGGCAGAGTGGTTTAATTTATTGATAGAATTCCAATGAATGATCAAAATATCGTCTCTGTGATAATCTGGTACTTACAGAGAATTTTTTTTAGGAATCTAAATATTTCATCAGAAACTGTTTGTTGACCCCTCTCTTTCGTAAATTTAAGTTAAAGAATTGCAGGTTTTAGTATGTTTTCAGTTCTAATAAAAAAAATGTTTGGTGGAGTCCTGAAGGCAAATTCTCGTACTAAGACATTCACATTCAAGTCGCAATCTGTCAAACTTGTCAAAAATGTTGGTAAATTGATTGTATATTTGACAGATGGCAAACGTTCTCAAAAATTACGGGAATTGCCCCTCTGTTGTCACCCCCTCACAGAACATAGGAAGTCGGAAATAAATATGAAGCTACTTTGAGTTTTAAACGTTTTTTAAATTAGCTATAAATAAATACCCAACTATAATTTTATTATGTGTTCTTCAACAGACATGCCCTTTCCCCCAATCACTTTGTAAGTCATTTATTTTAAAGAAGGTTTGCAATTCTTACTGACTTTAACTTTTGAAAGAAAATATGTTAACTACTTACTATAAAAACCTTCATATTACTGCACATAACTAACTTCAATCACAATTATTAAATGACAGTTAATGCAACATTACCACAACTAAGTTGAACTTACCCTAATTTCTTAAGACGGCTACTCTACAGCTTTTCATTCATAAAACTCAAGAGTCTCTACTCAAACTAACAACTCAGAAACAATACTTTTAAAAACTTTAAAAACCAAACAAACACTCAATACATTGAATAATACAGAAGTACCCTACATCTATATGTTGATTTTGATACCAATATTATAAAGAATAATCATTGAAAAACATCCTGAACAAAGAACTTTACAAAACAAACTTTTCTTTGACCCTCCTAAAATAACATTGATCCCGTATTTTCTGAAAAATAAAGCTGATTTTAGCGTGTGTTGTAAGTTTGGAAGTGTAAAAGTTATAGTGGTGTAGAAGACGGAACCTATTGGAGTGGCTTTCGGGAGTTTGGCTAAGTTGTCGATCGTTGAGATCGCTATTGTTTCGACACTTCAGCTCCTTTGTATTGTAATCACGATGTAATATGTAGAAATAAGTATGTACTTATATTGTGGGTAGTTGGAAAAAATGCGGTGGCAATGCCAGTAATTACACAAAATAATCAAATACTTACAGTGCTATCAAAAGTTCTCAGAACAGATAATTTACTAGTTTTATTTATTTACAAAACCACCCAGGCCAACAAGAAAATAAAATAAATCTTGACTAAGTAAGGACTCAACCAACCAATTTTGAAATTCATACAGGATAGGTAATCCTTCAATTAAAAGAATGGTAGAAAAGTCATACTTTTATAGTTTCCAATAGTAGGTACCTAATTAGTATTTTTAATAACTTGCTGAAAATTAAAAGCTTAAAAATTCTTTTTCCCTATACCCAGATACAAATTCGTAATTTTTATTATTCCAATAAGACAATATATTTTTCAAAAGTTCTATCAGACAGTATCATAATAAAATGTAGAGTTCAGTTTTTCCATTGAATAAAATGACTACAGTCCATAAATGGATCTCAGAGTTTTCCTCCCTATAATCAAAGTTTGTAATTAAACAAGATTGTAGAAGTAACAGTTAGTATTTATTAGGCGGCAGAGAGCGCGCGGCCGCGGCTTCTAGGCTCATATTGATTACCGGTGACATTGTTATCAATCCCCGAGCAGACGCGCGACGCCCGACACACACAACACCCAAAAGAAACAGGAACGTTTCTTCGCGCGTTTGTAACGCAACGCAACGAAAAAAGAGGCGGAGACTCCGCGACAGCGTCGTCGACCAATCACAGCGTAGCTGCAGCCGCGGTGAACCAATCGCGCGCGGCGGCCGGGGCGGGCGCGCGCACGCGGCCGCGCCCTCGCTTCGCTCCGGCTTTTTATTTATTGTTGCGCGGAACAGCGCGCGCGACGGGTGTGTGATGCGTGTGTAGTATCCCGCGAGCATGGAGTCCGCCGTGGACTCAGCGTCGACCGCGAGCGAGGTGAGCGGCTCGTCCGGGGGCTCGCCGCGCGTGAAGGCGGTGTCGCCGGCGCGCGCGCTCAGCCCGCCGCCGCTGCTGGCGCCGCGGATGCCACTGCCGCCGCCGGGGCTGGGCCTGCTGGGCTCGCTGCAGATGATGCACCACTCGCCGCTCGAGCTCATGGCGGCCGCGCACCACCACGGCCCGCCACGCTACGGCAGCCCGCCACCCATCTCCACGTCCGACCCGTCCGCCAACGAGTGCAAGCTGGTGGACTACCGCGGCCAGAAAGTGGCGGCTTTCATCATCCAGGGGGACACGATGCTGTGCCTACCGCAGGCTTTCGAGCTGTTCCTGAAGCACCTGGTGGGCGGGCTGCACACAGTGTACACCAAGTTAAAGAGACTGGACATAGTGCCGCTGGTGTGCAACGTGGAGCAGGTGCGCATCCTGCGCGGGCTGGGCGCCATCCAGCCGGGCGTCAACCGCTGCAAGCTGCTGTCGTGCAAGGACTTCGACGTGCTGTACCGCGACTGCACCACGGCAAGGTACGTCCAACACACGAACATCTTGTACCTCCTTGTTGTTGTCACATGTCAGTGTCGCCGACCAATCTGACCGGTGGCCGGTCTACCGGTCAGTTAGGGAGGTAGGTATCACCTCTGTGTCTGTAGTGTTCATTTAATTTACCTGTGACTGGCTTATTTATTTACTTTTAAGGTTACGTTTATGTTGTTTTTGTATGAACCCTGACACACTTTCCTCCACTGACCTCTTCATGTGAGTAGGATTTCAAGTTTTGTTACGGATGTCAAAAGTCAAGTATTGATGAACTACACAAGCTTACAAAATAATGAAGTTAACGACGGTTTTATTGTGATTTTGTATATTCTAAAAATGAACCTATGAACGGTTTGGACAACATAGGCCTAACAAACAAGCTAGCTAGTTATACAGGTCCATGACTCCGATGAATACCAATGTAATTAGCTATACATATATAATTTAATTAGGCTGAGGATGAGCCAGGAAGTGTCATCAAGGTCGTCAGGATAAAATATAAATTGTGTGTCGGTTGTGCGCCTGCATGTACAGCCCCGTGGGGAGAGACGCGCGATCCATTAATTTTTCACATTTTAATACGCGCAAAATATTTCCACCGGGTTAAATATTAAAGTGGGCTTCGGTCGGCGACGGAAGGGTTAAATCTCAGTTAATTAGCGGCTGTGGCTTAAATATTTAAATAGTAATTTTTACAAACGGTAAAGTTAGATTAAAAAATCTTGTTTTGTTGTGGCCGCGGCGGCCCGGTAGGCCTATATCGGTGTTTTTACTGAATGTGTTTTTAAAAATGTAATGTTGCCGGGAACTGTGCATCTGGGAGGCGTAAAGTTTAATTTTTTTGTTGTTATTGTCGCTTTGTGTAATATTTAATGTTTGTTTATTTATTGGGCAGCGGAAGCGCTCGGACGCGCGGCTGCTCGCCTTTCTGACTCACATTTCTGTTTGACTTTATGAAATCACTATTCACCTAATTCATATGACTAATGATGTCATACCTACATGAATTCCGCTAATTTGATTGATGTTGTGTATTTGGGGTGGATATAAAATAACAGTTGTAGCTAAAATTGTATTACGTTATAAGAATAAAATATTTTTGTTGTATGATTCAGTAGGTGGGTAGAGTCTTCAGTAATAAACTATTCAATAGGAAAAGTTGTTACATTTATTTAAATTTTCAGTTGTCTAAACTGAAAAAGAATAAAATAAACAAAATGATGAGGAAAATTAACAATGTAGAGAACCAATAACAACACAATAAGACAAGATCGCTACCTACATTCAATATTAAGAAAGCAATTACATCGTTTGTACAATTACATCGTTTGTACAGTGAAAGTGTTCATTTAAAACGAGTCATTTGAGTTCCGAAAATAAATGAATACAAGAAATATCATAAGAAATACCAACCAGTGTAGAAATAAATAAAAAACTCGGCCGTTCGCCGGCGGTCGGTGAATCGGACGAAATTCGTATTGACATGTTTCCAGTATTACGATTCCACTAATACAGTCGACAAAGAAATCTTGTTTCTAACATAAATAACAATTCGCTTTTTATACCTGACTTCTTTTGATAAAATAAAACAACTATTTTGCTCTGCTATTTTATTTTATACCTAGGTACAGTCGGTATTAAAATTGTTTCGATTTAACAGTTTGGTATTTTTTGTTACAGTTGCTCATTTGTCTTATTTGCATTGATTTGATTGGAAGGTAACCAAATATGTTTAGTTAAGTGATAATTATAGATAAATGCAGTATTTATAATAGAGCCTGTCAATGCTTGCAATAAAGGGTTAACAAAAATAATTATTGACCTTTTATTGTACTAACAAGTTACAACTAAGTATGTAAAAAAATAGTAACGCTTTAATACATTAATCCTTCATTTAGATACAATCATTTTATAACTTACCAATTAAATAAAAACAAAAACAGCAAATATTTCTTCAATTTAACAAACACAAACCTAATGGATGTCACTACACACATTGGAAATGCGATATTTTTTTAAATAAAAACGGAACGCCCGCATTACAAAACGCAGTGTAAATAATAGGAGGACGTTCCTTTTCACGCTTCAATAATTGCTCGACAGCAGATAAACGAGAGGTATCACGTTACCGGCGAGGAACTGCACGGGTGTTCTGACTTTACTTCTATAACTCTTTTATGTGACTTAATGTATAAGCACAATGGCTTTTAAAATCCTTTATGAAATGTAATAATAGTATGTGAGTCAGATTGGGATAGTCACTTAAGTAAGTTTTTCATTTTGAAAACCAAAACCAGTACTGACTTACAATTTTTTAATTAATATTTTTTTATATGAATGTTCACGGCCTTGTTTGATTTCAGTCAATGAGATTCCTTCAGTTAATTAGGAAGTAGAGAAAGCGCTTGAGCCACACAAACGCAAAGGCGCTTCTGCCATCGACTTATTTTTTTCTTCTAATCAATACATTCAAAGCACAGGGTTCCGTCCATTGTCTCTGCTACAAAGAGCGAGGTTCAATTACGGAGGTCATCAACACGACTTTTTATGGAATTTTCAGCTTTACGACTCATTTTGATGGTCCGCCTTCAAACGGAGTGATATTTTGTAAATAAACAAAGGACTGAAATAACTACCTCATTACCTTTGTAGAGCCGGTAGCTGCGGAGTTCTTCTCAAGCGTTTTTGTAGCTAGTTTAAAAATCTTATAGATGTATGGTACTGGTTATGAAAAAGATAAAGGTTCTCTCTGTATTGTTTAATTTGTATTTATGTTCAATGATTAAGCGGTGACTTAAAGGAGTCTTTGATTTGGAAAGCAGTTCTTCCGTTCAGGGATAGGATGGAAATGTTTTTATTATAACACTACTAGCTTTTGCCCGCGGCTTGGCATGCGTGGAGGTCGGAAATTACCCCACGCGAACGTCCTACTCGGATAAAAAGTATTTTTGTACTAAATTTCATTCAAATCCGTTCAGCAGTTTTTGCGTGATTGAGTAACAAATATATAAACATAAAAACTTTCATACTTATAATAATTTATATTTATATATATTATAAGTAGGATTAAATTAATAGCTAGTCATAAGTATGATAACTAGTCAGGTCAGTCAGGTGTTAGTCGTTGCGTCAACTATTATAATAGCTTAGTTAATAACAGGTACGTGAGTACTTTAATATTTATTTTAGTTTTTGTTTTATATCTCGCGGATGGCACAATGATTTGTTTGCTTAGAAACACATAGTCCACATGCAAGCGTATGTAGAATACATTATTATCATGAATGTTGTGTCCGAACTCCGACTGGCGTTGGTCCAAGCACTGATTCTCATTGAAATATTAAACCAAGACACTGCAATGCAGTGTCTGAGACGCGTGTGTTGCCAAATTAATTAATTACAATGTTATCTTATGTAGATAGATTAGCAATTAAATGTAAATAATTGGAAATTCATTAATTAAACATTTTGACTAAGTTATAAATATTCATGTGAAGGTTAACAATAATTACTCGTTTTATTGTTTAGTATTTTGTCTGTGATTGTACCTATCAATTTAATTATTTCTGGTTGATCAATTAGTTTCCGTAAAATAGGAAGAGAAAATGAGCTAGTGAATCAGAAATTCAGCAGTAGGTAGTAGAATTATCCTGTAGTGTGTTTTTTTTAAATTTATTACTGCATTTTTTTTTAATGATATATTTTTTATGAATGAAAAACGCACCACTTTTGATATTATATTATAATATTACTTGATAAAGTTTAAAATTAACCCAAGGAATTTGAAATAACAAAAAACAAATGAAAAATAAACAGAAGTTGTACAAATGCATTAGCATACTAGTCTGATAAATGAAGGAGGTGATCTACTTAGAATCGTAGATCAATTTTATAGTGCAAAAAAATAATTAAAAACGGTAGCAGTATGCATTACTATCCTAGTTTGATAAGTTAGAGGTAATCTACCTAGATCATCTGACGGGTTGCGCCGGCGTCGATGCGGCGACGGACCAGCGCGGCCGCCGTCACCGCGCCAGCCTCACGCCTCGGTGCACGTTTTATCGCCATCCAAACATATATACACCCACCCACACCAATGGCTCTCTACTTCGCTTTCTAGATTTCCGCACATCGATTGTTAGTTTACCTGATAAATTCAGTGGTTATTCAACTCAATTCAAACTTCCTTCCTGCACATCTCGATAAACCAAGACCACCCAACGCGATAATAAATGTACAACAGTCATCCAAACAACATTACATTCACAATTGAACGACAAATAAACTGGAGTGGCTTGAGGAAACGCAATTTCCTTCGAGGCAGTAAAGCGACAAACTGTTCCACAATGGGAATATCATGGAGGCAATTTATTACGAATGATCAACAAGTAGCTGGGGAACTTCGGGCCACAGACGGAAAGCAAAGAATGAATGCGAGAGCCTCCGAATTGAAACGAACACCGATAAAGGACCCTCCGAGTGTCGGCGGCGTGCACGCTCGGAACGCACGCCAACACTCCAATCCTCCCGTACAATTCGAAAAAGCGAACGCACACAAATGACACGAGGGAATCCCTCCCGGCTAGACAGAATTATCTCGGCCTCTCTATTTCCGTTTCGCGTACTATTGAAATCGCGTCTCACTCGCTCCTCCCGGGACTGCATAACGCCGTCTCTATCGCATTCGGTTCATTCATGACTGTATATTTGAATGGATTCGGAATGTGCGTTTTCTTCCCGGTAGTCTCCAATTCGACGTCATTCAGGAAAACGGCCGGGTGACATCGGGACGTGTTGTTAGAATTCGCTACGACTTTTTTCAGGCACAATGCCTCAGATGTTTTGTGTTACAGTTCTACGATTGAATGTAAATGCTAGGCAACAGTTCTGGTCAACTGACGAAACAAGATCGATTCACAAAAAGCGACAATGTAATAATGAGCGTATATAATTAAAATTCGCTTCCGTGTTAGGTAGATATTGAATGGTTGATAGAAACTATCGCATGGCGTGTGGCGTAGTGCGCCGGTAGCCGTTGTAACGTCTTATAATTGCGGCTCACCATGTGTTGAGCTCTAATCATGTTTAATTATAGTAAGGAGAAAGAGTCATTGCCGTTTATCATGAGATGAACTGTTACAGACGTATAAACGCCGCGAGAAAATGATGGATTAAACGTTGCTCTAGTTACGAGTATGAAAGTACGGTGCTCACATTAATTAGTAAACGTTAGAATAGATTAGAGCTATAAATATGTTTTTTATTTATTGCTTATATGCATAATTTATTAATAGGCGGTGAGAGAATTTGCGGACTATTTAGTATTTGTTCTAATTTCTTTTAAAACGGCGTTATTTGTTTGTTGTTTTTGTTAATAAAATTCAAAACTTTTATTTCAATTAAACCAATTTCAGGCACTTTTGAACTGTCATAGAGTCGGTCAGTCTGAAAGATGAAGCTAATAGCCCATTTCAAAGCGTAGTAAATTAATGTCTGATATACGAATAGGCTAAAACATGCCAGCAGTATACCATAAAAACAAATCAAGAAAATAAATTTTCCTCACAACGCTTATCTTGTATCTAAGAAATGAAGACATGCTGCATCGATGTGAATAACGGGAGACAGTAATTTAAACAGGTTTTCTTCTGTCCGTACACACATAGGTACATGGTTATTAATCCAATGCAGATTAGAGCTGAGACAATGGGAGGCGGAAATGCAGCGGAATGACGTTTTTGCGAGACTCGCTCAACCGCCATTGTGTGAATGAGACGCGCGTACTAATTGCCAGCGAAATTATAAGTTCAAAGTTTCAAACAAACCGAACCATTTATTATTATGTTCTAAATTAAGACGTGTTTGTCTGTTTAAGAAAATTATATTAATCGTACCGTAATCGCAGATTGGATGCAGACAAGCTCAAACATACAAACGACATCGTGGGATCTCGCAAGATTGATTCAGCGATTGACAACAAAAAGCGCTCGTTTTAAAAAGCAATAATTCTAATATAAGCGCAGTTAGTTCTTGCTCACAATTATAACAGTAGATAATGTTTTCTTTTATCGAATTATAATTCGTAAGTGCTTAATACGCCAATGGAATTGTAATTGTTTCTATTCATTTGAATTATAAAAGCAGTGAAGAGGCCGACATTAGCGTAAGCGCAGTCACAATTGGACTGCATAGAAAAGAAAGAGAAGTGCGATGACACAACGCAGGTAAATTCGTTCAAAATATGAAGCAATTATTTATTTACAAAAAATCTATTGATTGGGCTAAAAAAACTATATACTATTACGCTAATATGTTGCTTGTAGAATAATCTGCCAAAAAATCATAATGATTGCATTTATATTAATCTGATTTTTAATCATTAAAATAAATTTTTGGAGGTATATATGTGATTTTTTTCTATCGTATCAAATTAGTTCTATTATGTTTTCAACACATAATCTTCCTAGCATATATCCTGAAGAATATCATATATTTTTCTGATTTTCTTTACTGTAGTAATTCATATACTTTTAGGCATTATAAAACTTGCGTTTAGGCACGTTTAGGTCCTCTAGTCCCCTTAAGTGCGCTCTACAGCGCGGCGTGACAAAATAAAGTCATTATATTCTTACGGACTGTTAGTATAGAGCGTGTGTAAGAAATGCATTCGCACAATTAGTCCATTATGAACTGATACTACGCCGTGTACCGCTTATTTTTCTCATGATACCATATCAATTTATTTGTTTGTGCACCTAATCCTGCTTTTTGCAAATTATTGGTTAGGTACACGAAAGTGTTCGTTAGAGAGAGAACCGACCATTTATTAAATACGATAGTTTGAAAAAAAATGGAGAAGTAATGTTTGAGTTTGAATATTGGTAGGTATTTTATTTATGCCATGTAATCACAAATCACATACCTAGCTTGGTTATGTGTAATTCAAGCAAAATAAAATATAACTCCCACAAGAAAATCTGAAAATGTTGTGACTACTTGGCAAAACAACGGTTTTGAAGATACGAGCGTAACAAAATATCTTTATTGCAGCCATAATAAATTTATAGTAAGGTGAGAAAGTATTAGAAAACATAAAAGTAGAGATGTAAATTACAAGTAATAGTGTTCGTGAGTCCAACTTTATACAAACACATAGAAAAGTTTACAACAATGAAACAAAATGAGATAAGGGCTACTTAAGTCGGTCTGAAACCCTCGTTAAACGTTGATATACGGTTTATAATAAAAGTTAATAAAACATTTGCAACAATTTAAAAGGGTTATCGATAAAAAAACTTAGTAGGCGAGTATCGAATGTGCGTCGGAGGTTGCCAGTTAAAAGATAGTAAACTGCGTTTTACAACCTGCCTGTTATTTATTTTTAATCAAATCACGCCTGAATAAATATAACAATGTAACGTAAGTTTTATACATACGTGCAAAGTTGGGTAGAAGGTATTTTTTTTCAAAATGTTGGCCTCTTGTTGGTGTTTCAGCTTCACTTGATCTTTATATCTCCATATGGTCCATTGCTACATAAACCATTTTGATTTAGACCTTATAAATATTAGTTTGCTTACAATTTAGACCGTGAAAGTGATTTCTAGTGTTGTAATCTGCAATGAAGTGCAGAGAGGAACGAAACAGGGACTTTAGTGACGTTGTTTCTTCGATAAAGATTTGCTACATTGTTCATATGTTTTCCGCTGGATATTATTTTGTTTGAACGAGGATTTGAACTGAAATTTTAGTCTACTAACCTTGACCGACATTGTAAAACCAGCAAGTTTTCTTTGGAGTGCCAACATTACTGTTTTAAACACTGTTTGGTTTCAAATGTACGACTACGAATTAATATGAACATAATTTTGCATTAAATGCTGTCATTACCATGTTGTGGCTGTGAGTATTATTTTAGGTGTATTTAACGTGTCTTCCACAACATAGTAGAGTGATACTGATCGAGGCAGCCGCAGAAGGCGCCCTGCGACCATCACACTCCGATTAAAGTAATTTACAGCCGATATAAAACTATTTCATTTCGACGACGGACACATTTAATATAATTATCGTCGCTGCACTTAAAATAACTTTGTTTCCAGTTTTACGACTGCGAAATTAATAGTTTTTATGTATATACTTTTAGCGCACAACATAAACGACGGAACACGTGCTTTATAATAATTACGTTACAAAAATATTAAAATGTTGCCAGTGTGTGCAATTATCGATTGTAGTGCGGGGCTAAAAATCGATAGCGGTCCAGATGCACAAAAATGGGACAGAGAAATCGATTTGCCCCACATTTTGGCGGTCTAGCGGCCGCCGCCGGCGAGGGTAACGTTCGCGATAAGGGATAGTGCCCCCCCTCAGGGGCGGGGGTATCCCCCTGTCCCCCTTGATAATATTTACCGCCCCCCGGCCATACTTACGCCCCTCAGTATTTACGGGTTAGAGAAAAACAAGGGTACTCGAGCTTCGGAAGGTGCAACGTAGATTTTAATCCTTTCTGATGTTTATGATTGATGGCGGATTTCGTGATCGGTGTTGCGCTCATGTTGATGGATTCTTTATGATTCCCGTGGCTGGCGGCTCCGCGGCTCCGGCGTGCGCCAACACGTGATCGCGAATTAGTTTTAATGATTACACGCACGTAATTGTTGATATATTTTCAAATGCATCTTCATTAGCGTGATAGATCTGTTTTTTCTGGACGGAATTTTAAATTCAGTCTATTGTTGCTGCCTAATTTGCAGAAATAAGCTCAGCTGTAGTTAAGTAAACTTTGTTGAGATGGGAATTGAACTGTTAAGTTTATTTGCTTGAGTTGCCTTTTAAAGTGACTCTGGCCCACACAACATGAAAAACTATTATCATCAACTTAAAAAACCAATAACTGCGTCCATACTCTTCAAACATACCTTCAAAACAATAGTTTAATAATCACATCCCAAGCGATGTATCCATTTTAAATAGCCGCTAGCGCCATCTGTCAATCAATAATGAATTTCAATAGTACTAAAAAACTTAATTAGACTGCTTTCAAAGACAGAGTAACATCGGCCAACAAATCGGAAATGCGGCTGATAACTCCCCCAATAAGTAACCTGAACTTTATTTGTAGGGCTTTAAAGTTTGGAATTGAGCAGTTTAGTGTGTTGGGTGGTAAAAGTAAGTTTGTTTTGATGTAATGTGGTGACGATGGGTAAAGATGTCCGTCAGTATTGACACGTGCCGATAGCCCAGTGTGTCCAAGCCGCCAATTCACGGCCAAAGACTAATTATTATTTTCGTTACTTTAATAGACAGATTAACGGTTTCGTAACAGAGTAATCGTTTTATATTTGGTCATGTAGTACTTTATTTGTTGATCAATACATCAATAAAATTGGGCTGCAAGAAAAGCTTGGTTTCAACGTATTGAATAACCTACCTATATATTTTGACCCGACTGGTATTCAGCTGCATCTGGTTAGACTGGAAGCCGACCCCAACATATATTATCTGAAAAGGCTACGCAGTTGATGATATTTTTACCCGATTACGGCGAAGCTAAAAGAGGGTTATGATTTTAACAGGATTTGTATTTTATAGATAAAATGTAGTCTAGTTTCAGTGAAAATATCGTCCACCTTGAAGTCTATAAACACTAACACATAAAAGTTAAAGTAAACAACAGATTGTCTATCAATTAATAAAGTCGTTTCCTTCGGCATATTTTATATTTTTTATAACTACAAAGTAAGATAAGCCGCTACACTTAATGTTTTTCTTTAATTACCGGATCAGAAATTAAAATCAGATCCTGAAGCTAATAAAAGTGTTAATTAAACTTACAATTTATTTTTATGATTGTTAATATTTGTGTATCTGACATTATTTAATTATTATATATATTAATTAATGTGAACAATAATGATAATTAAAAAGACATTCCAGCTTTCGACTAATTATTAATCTAAATGATACAAAAACTAGTCATGCAATGGGTTAAGAGAGTTTATTCTGAAAATGGGCGACGTCGCAAATAGATGTCAAATATTTCACTTTTTTGATTAATTTGCCAATATTACTGTATGGAAATAAGAAATATGTCTTACTAGCGACCTAGAATATTAATAAAGAATTGCAATTATAACATTGAATTTGATGTTGTAATCGTTTTAGGTGTAAAAAATGCATTTGGAAAGTTTCCAAATACTTTTTTTACATTTAAAACATTCGGTGTTACGATATTAATATTATTGCATTTCATAATCAATATTTTAGTTCACTATAATAGTTACCTACATTTCATATTTCCATACATATTATCAAATTAATCAAAACAGGTAAAAATTTGACAGCTATTTGCGACGTTGCCAACTTTTAGGATAAACGCATAGTAGGTCCCTTAAACATCGTACCTGAAAGTAAGTTAAGGCCTCAATAATTCTGATATCGTCATGATATTTTGAGTAATTACAACCCACACAAAACACGTCCACTGAACCAAAGCGTATTAATTTATTTATAAATGCGTTTTTCGGTTAGTTACACGTTTGCGATGGAGGAAATTAAGTTTGGGGAATTGAAACTAGTCATTGTTCTTTTAATTGCGGTCAATTTGAGGCGTTCTAGACGAAATATGCCGATCATTGTGTGTCGAGGTGAGCCGTTACATCAAAGGCTTCATGCCTCTCTCGGGAATATTGATTATATTATTTTATTGTTATTCGATACTGAATTAGAACACTGTCTGGTTATCGATACACTGTTTTTGATATAACTCTACTTAAAATACTGTTTCTATTTTAAATATTTAGGTACATCGATTTCTGTCACCATATTTTTTCAGTATATGTACTTGAAAATTAAAATCTGACATAATTCAATTCATTTTTTTTTTACAAAATTAACGTTTTATAAAAATATCGACTATTGCCCATCCCTACTGCACACATTTTGGAACAAGTTTTAATAATTCCATTCGTAATATCATACAGATATCAAAGAAAGGGTTGCACAGTGGGCCGACTGCGCGCTGACTCGCACAAAATGTTCTATCTGCATATGCCCTCTGATTGATGTGCCCTGTAATTATTTAGACGCGTTAATAACAGCACCGACGACGGCCGCACTTTGTTTCTGACGACTTAAGACGAATGAAATGAGAAATTCTATCGGACTCTTAATAGAGTTTATTGCTTTCTGATGTTTTGTTGATTAAACGAACTGAAATTGTTATTAAGTTCTCCAGTTGTTTTATTCCGTTTTGGGTTGCGAATTTTAATTATCTTCCATTCAACTATATGTATTAAAAAATATTTTAATTGCGAGAAGGATGACAGTCAGTGAATCCGTTGCGCATTAAAGTAATTTAATTATTCCGTACACAACGCCACACCCAAATAAAATGGTAAACATAGTGGCCACACCCGTTTCGTACATATTGTTGTAATAATGCGGTATCGTAGATTTATTTACATAAATGGCCGCCACATACAAATTGTCTTTATGTTTTCTGTGCGTGCGACCCCCGCTCCGACGAATCAGAATATTAACGTAAATAGTAATGGCGGGAAAAAAAGCTATTATGCAAATGAAACATTTTGTGGTAAATAGAAACTGACGTAATACGATGTTAAGAAAGGTTATAAATCGTTTTTGTTAGTGGATTTATTAGATTTTTATAGTTCCAACATTACTTGATACTATGGGTGACTTGATAGGGATTTGAGACTTAATGTATCGGTAAGTTAACTTTAGCCGGGTTTAATTTGATACGAAAGTTTTTTATGTGGGTTTCAAAAAATATTATGATTATTATGAATGATTTTCCGTATAAAAGTGCTGCTTCATTTTTATATAAAAAGATTACAATACGTCCTAAGCAAACTAATTTCGTTTCATCATTTAAACAAAACTGTAACCTTAAAACAACCATTCGTAGGTACTTCGCATAGCATATGGTAAAGAATACAAAATATTAATCTCGTGCAACACAAAATAATGGAATTGGCATATTCATTGAGATCATAGATATGAATACGTTATGATATACATTATTATATTTAATAACAAACGGCTGCTGAGTGGTGAATGTGCCTACGTCACAACGGGAACCGAATAATAGAGTTCGCTGCAACGTTTAGCGAACCCTCGAAAATTGAAATAAAAAAAGAACCATTCGAGATGTAACAGCGATATGATTTTGCACTTTTTATTCTTTTTTTCCTGTTTGCGTGCGTGTTTTCAACACTGTGCGATGGAGTTGCAAATCGATTAGACATATCGAAATTACAATTTGCGTAATGTTTAACGTTTTTATATTAGATGAAATTAAAGAAAAATTTACGTAAGTGGCTGAGTGCTTACAAACACTACCTAATTTTCATAAAATTTTTCTTCAAAGTTAAATAAATAAATTAAAGGATAAGTAGGATACACTTATTAAAATTGTGTGTTCTAAAATATAAAGATTAAAATATGAAAGAAAATGTCACACAGAAATAGTACAAACATTTTTCATTTGAACTATGCTTACAAATAAATAAAAAAAACTAATTTTCATAGACAGACCTATTCTACGCCTTTGGTGTTCCAAAAAAGCGCCCCTGTTTTTGTGAGTCTAACGTAATTATAAGCGAGATTGTTGCGAAGTGACTTGTAATACGACCCCTTCTATAATACAGTTTATAATTTTACAATTACATACCATATTTTAATAAATGTTACTCTTATTTTCGTAGTTTTATCTTGTATATCGAGATTATATCCAAAGTAGCTAAAATATGTAGGTGCAAAAAACTTGGTTTTATTAAAACTTTCAGAAGAGACGTTCATTAAAATAGAATACATAGTTATTGTGTCTTTGGAAATATTAGACGGTTTATCCCCCGAGCGATTTCGTAGTCGGTGCGTAGCAGTTGCGTAGGACCTGCGTAGGTGAGGCGTAGCACTTGCGTAGAACCTACGTAGGCGGTGCGTAGCAGTTGCGTAGGACCTGTATAGGCGATGCGTAGCACTTGCGTACCAACCTGCGTAGGCGCTTGGTGTCGTTGCATAGATGCTGCCTTGGCCACACGAACTCTTACATAATGGTATCGAAAGCGAAACACACATTAACAAAAAAAAACCCGGTGTTTTTTTATCACGGTAGGTATCATTTAATAAACAACGGCTGAAATAATTCCAAAATCAATATTAAACCGAATTCTCTTTATGAAGTAATTTGTAAAGCATAAGAACTCCAAATATTCGGACATTCGGACCGGCGAGGGGCCCATTCGTAAGAATGTGATTAATTAAACAAATGTACAGAACCGGAAAGAAATTCGCCAACCCTTGGCTCCCATTTTTTATAACAGACATACCTCATTTTGTTTTGGGGCCGTAATTGACTCGTTGTTAATTTTATTTAAATTTTCTGCTAAAAGGAATTTAACTGTGATTTTCAATTAAGAAATTATTGTTCAATTTTTTTCTTTTAGAACAAAAAGGGCTGTTTATGCTGGATTTATTTATACTCATGACAAATGATTAAACAGAAATTGTTTGCTCAACTTGACTATAGAAAATAAGTGCTATCAGAAGATCCGACAATATCTGTAGAGATCATTAAATAAACATCAGTAAGAATCATTTAGAATAGACGCCAGTTACCGGTAAATAAACAATTCAAACAGACAGCAGGTCATTACTGCAATCGCAATTTCAAACAAGTGTGCATACGATTCTCACTGTTTTTTCCTTAATTATAGCTCGTTACATATGGAAATCAATGGCCATAAAGAATACAGACATATCTTGGTAACAATCTATCGTAGACAGGATAGAAACGGCGCTAAATCAAAACAACGTGCAACGCAACATTCGCTTCTCATATTTCCAATTAAAATTCCTATACATATGCATTGTTGCGAATCAGATATCTCTATTGTCCAGTGAATAGTTTTGTATATAGCACACACATACGACTGTATTATGCGATTCTAGCAATTGATCGTTGAGTCGCATGTAAACATGTCCGCTAGTGCTGGCAACACTGGGAATAGTATGTACCTGTCCAGGTCTATTAATTAGTCGGCTGGTGTAATGTGACAAGCAGTGATGTGCTCGAGGTGTATTGCACACGAAATGCGATAACGTGGTGGTTTGAGGTCGATAATCAAATAGGGCAGAAGTAGGTACCTATTTTATCTTATACGTTGATTTGATTCCCGTAACCTAACTCAAAAAACAGGGCAAAATACTTCCTAAACAAATTAAGCTTAAAAAGAGATTCGATTTATTAAATACCGTTCTCAATTTTCCAGAGTATAAATTCTTACGTCATCAACAACTATAAGACCAGGCGAACACGTGGAAACACAGGATTTAAGGCAGAGTTAAAGTACAAACAAAAGAGTTTCAGTTCTTACACAGGTGTCCCCGTTAGAATTATATCAAGACTGGTAATGAGGTGTAAACACATCTCACACGTTCTTAGCAAACAAGATTACTGATACATCCTGCCATCCCGGTGGGCTAATCCACCTTATCAGCTATAGGGAAAAATTTATGAATAAACCCACTGTTTCACTCATCATTGTTTACAACATACAAAGATGCCGCCGAAAGTACTATATTAATGTCATTAATTTTGTGCTGATGTAATCTCTGTCACCGTTTACTGCTCTGTGTGGTATTTTATTATAGGTAGTTTGTAATTTTCACATGGTCGTGGTTATAGTTATAAGTTTCATGAGAATCTTATTAATTTTTGTCATTTATTAGATCAGTGAGTTATGTAGACATGCAAAGAGTGTTTGTTAATTAGTAATCGCTTGTAGTTTTATATCAGTTTTTTGTATGAGACATAATCTATGAGTAACGTGAACTTTACAAGAGTTACTGTGAATGACGAAATATTAAATAAATTACTACAACATGCTTACTTTACTTATCTAATTACACATAAACTAGCTGAACATTAAGACAAATGTCTCCATTCATGATTTCATAGATAACTGTTGCACAATGGAATTGAAGATGGAACTGTATCAAATTACCGTTGAGTACTAATGTTTATAATAGTGCACTTGGAGTGTGTGTTCTGTGAGTGTGACAAGGGTGTAAGGACGCCAACTAAGCTGTTTGTACAAGAAATAGTTTGATACGGTAATTCAACTTCCGTAAGTCGAGATGATAATGTGAGGGAGTCATGTTGTCTACCGTGAATGCTTCATGCAAGTATAACAACACATGTGGATCGTGTTCTTAGAATCATACAGATAAATAATATGTAACTTGTAGAGAACATGGGTGGTATGTTCAAAACTATATATCCATCAAAAACCTCTAAGGGCTGATTTCACCAATGAAACTGAACGCGATCAGCATTTCTAAAACGCGTTCAAGAGCTGTCAGTGTCAAAATTGTTATGAATATTGTTGTAGCTCTTGAACGCGTTTAGATGTGCTGAGCGCGTTCACTTTCATTGGAATTTTGGAAAATTGAAATCCGCACTAAATATGCAAACTTCTTAAAAATTCTAAGAAATACTGAAATAAAAATTCAGCCTTTAGAATATAAAGAACCACCAAATCTAACAGCACATTACAAACTAAAAAAGCAATATTTCAAACCATCAAAAATTTAACGAGCTGAATAACTGCACTCGTTATGCACCAGTGTAGTAACTAGGTAGGAAATGCAATTAGCCAGTGTAGACCCGCGATGCCTTTAAGTCGCTCAACCATGTAACTCCTTATCTCTGTTGCATGTTTTTTCAATATGCAATCCAAGACAATCGCCGCTTTATCTGGCAATCAGAATTCTCAGGTATTTTTTCATTCGCCAACAGTTCTAATTATTGTACACTTTCGTAACTAGCTAGCTCTTCGTGTCAATTGGATTATAATTGACTACACACTGTCGTCGTGTTGAGCGAACCTAACAATTAATTTTTAATTCCATTCGCGTTACGATCACCGGTAGCAGCATCGGTAGCAGCGTTAAAAAGTTGGCGAAAAACTTTTCAGTCTGCAGCTTGTTTACTTTTATGGTTGTATGTATCGTAATACTAGTAGACTCTTGTGACTTTGCCCTTGTTAAGTGAGTTGGACGAGTTTTGCTGTAACCTTCCGCATATTCAATGATGAAGGACATATCTTTCTGCATTTCTAGCATATTTCTATCTTTACGTTTTAACTCAGCATCGTTTAAAACAAGCATTTTTTTATTGTAGGTAGTGCTTGTATTCCCATCTTAAGGTATTTTTGTTAAGCATACCATTCCTGCATTTGCAATGTTGCATCTTCACTAACACCTTAATTTCTGTAAAATATCAATAAAAGTTTAAACCTAACAAATCATGATATTCATCATGGTCTAAGAAATGAAAGTCTGGCATTCCGGGAGTGGCACATGCTTATGTCACTATCCAGTTGCCACTTTATTGCAACAAAACATGAATTAGGGAAAGATTTTCAGTCACCATTCTGTTAAAAAATATATACAAAAGCATTTAAATTGTCGTTTCGTTTGACTAATCAAACGAAACAATTCAATTTAAACATATACCAATATACCTAATTGTTAATTAAAATAAAACCTCATTGTTTTATCAGATTCGCACAGATAATAAAGTTGGTTGGGGAGTTGTTATTACTCACCATCACTGGTAACACAGATGTGATGACGTAGACTTATGACGTGACCACTGTGTCTCGGAATGCTATACCTGGGTATATTATTATACCATGATATTCTTATGCAGGTTAGCTAGATTTGCTTGGCACAGTGCTGCCATGTCGGACACATGAATTTTATTCATATAGCTAGATTACGTAGCTTTGTTACTGGTTAGATAGTAGTCGTTGATTGGATCGGCACGGCTCGAGTGTTCTGCGTGTTTTCTAATCAACAATTTACATTAATTGATCGCTGAAGCCATAACCTCATGACTAATGTAATTATGACTCCGGTTATTGAATTAGTGTAATTTATTGTTATGTTACAATAAAGTTTGACAGTTTTTGTAAATAATTCGTCCAAATTATATAGCTTTCCTATTTGTGATGTTTATGTGGGTGTAAATGGCTTTGTACAAACAATCCACCATCGGTCTATAAGTGATATAAAAGTAGTCCTAAGAGGTATGTCCAAAGACTGGTAGCAATATATTGGATGAATATTGGATTTTGTCACTGCAAAAGCTTATTGTAGCAGTATACTTATTCGGATCAAAACCCCAATGTTTAGTCTGTTGTAGGCCTCGTAAGGGCAAGAAAATTAGCCTAACATAAACAATACTTTTTTTTTACTCTACGGGGACGCTCTTGGCCTGCATCTCACCTAATGGTAAGTGAAGTGTGCTGACTTTTATTAATTCTGAATATTAAATCCAAGTCTGTTATCAAATACAGTCAGCCAGCAACATTTTTAACATAAGTAATCTAACTTCCTCACGAAACAGCTACAATTACTTCAGTGGAAATGAAACATTATTATGAAAAGCTTTTACTAAAATAAGCCAGTACGATTTCCTGAACTGCACATAATAAGGTGTGTTTCCTACCCTCGTCTGATGTCTTAATGATATCGTCCGAGTGATGAATGCAGGTCGGAAGTATGAGTAGCGGTGGACCGGGAACAAATAGACCAATTTCCAACAATTTGTTGGCTTTATTTTAACGTAGTGTGTGCTTTTGGGACTTACGACGTGCTAAAGCAAGCGTGAATTTAAAAAAAATCCAATTCAAATGAAAAGGATATATACGCTTTTATGTTTAGACTAAAAATTAGTTGCGAATATTGTACTCTTCCCTTCCAATGTGAAGTAGAGCATAGATGTCGATAGACAGATCATATCAATTTTAAAACTTTAATAATATTTTCATGTAAATGTTTACCTTACAATTGCATTCCATGACTTTAAATATATATAAGTCAACACAAATGCCTCCATAAATTTCGTTAAAGACTATGCTCACGACTGATCAGTTTATTACAATGATGTAACTCACCACAATTTATTTCCGTGATTCTAAAGCTCTTGTATTCTAGCGATTGTTTTAAAAATGTGGGTTGTTTGTTAAACTTATTTCATACTGACGTGGTTTGCGTGCTACAACAAACTTAGTATGAAGAAAAATTGTTGCCAGTTGTTGTAACAACGTAATTCTCTTTTATGGTGGCCGTTTATACTATCAGCTTGTGTGTGACGGTTTGAAAATTTGCCTCGGTTTGATACATTGTTAGTACTTAGATAGTTAAGTGTAACAAGAAAATCAGCTGTCTGCTTATAAAAATAACATCGATCTAAAAAACTTTGACTAAACGACACTTGACTGTGACTAGTAGGTATGCGAGATATTTATAGACACCTAAACATTTTTCGCCATTTTTTTGTGTCACGTTCATGAAGTTTTTCTGTGACATAAAATATTTTCGATCATTTCACGTATATTTTTTATCAGGTTGCGCATATTGTGTCCAACAAAACGTTCTCTTTGAAACTAATTTCAATGGGAAATGGTGAAAACATCTACCGTATTTGTATACAATATATTGTTAATGTCAAATTGTTAGCCAAGCTTCGTTGCCAATCATTTCAGATAGAACTGGTTTCGAGCCTAGACAAGTATCTTCCTTAAACAGCTCAGACTTTACTGTGTTGAGGATCGAATCGACCACGATATTGTTGCGTTCAGCAAAACAGTTGCTAAACTAATTTGAACCATTTAGAACAGTGTAACGGAGGAGTGGGTTGTTTAATTTAAAGTTTGTGACCGCAAAATTAATTTGGTTCTAGTGTACAATAAATCGTGACCACGCAGTTGATGCCTCGGGCTAATCGCTCCTGTTCCCTTTTATTCTGACTTTGTTGACGTCTTGTGGCTCATAGTATAAACAATATTATATTAATAAATATGTATTTTAAGATTTGTGTTTGACAAATGGTTATAGTTTCTGAATAAAATATGTATCTTCATAGTAATTGATAAGACAAATAGGCGTCTGGTTTTGTAATGAAATATTGTGTCGATGAGCTACTGACATTTTCCATTCACGAGCTAATTCCGATCGATAAGACAGTGAATATAAGTTGTTGCTATATTATTATTATATTCTGTGCATCGATGCATTTACTGTAACAGTTTTTATAGTCACAATTAGGGCCAATCATTACCACAGTGGGGCAAAATGGATGAGTTTGCGGTAAAGGGCGTTCATAACTCAAGGCGCTTGCGGTGCACCCGTGCGAAATTATTGCCACTAGCCGCTCGATAATTATCATAATTAATTTTGCAATTAGTTAAACAATTGCAATTACTGACGCTTCAACCCTTCCTAGCGTCAAATAGAGGTGCTGACATCTATGACGTATCGGATCTTCATGTTCTTATTAATTAGTTAGATATCACATTTTATTATGATAAGGATAGATATTTATAATAATTATTAGGTACCTGAGTAATTAAAAATACAACGTATAAAAATACAAAATATATTGTCAGCTGATTATGTTAAACGGGCGCAGGATGATGTTATACAATAGCTAAACAGAATGACAGTTATTAAACTTGGCATTAGGCCATTACTTATTCCAGTTTAATTCAATGTTTCTTCGATTAAATAATTACAAATAGATAAGTAGCTAAACTACACATAAGTGCCATAGTTATTATGTTGGCACAAGCCGACAAGCGATCCAGTTTGAAGAGTGTGCAAGGCCGACAAAATGTCACTAACCCTGCACATGACAGGTGTCACTAGGACTTCGCTTCTGTTGACTAGAGCGAATTATTTCTTTGAAAAAATACTAAAATGCAAATACTCTTGACAAAGACCGACATATCAATGGTTGTGACTTAAGGTTTACGTAAAGGTCTGATGTCACTCAAATTGGTAATTAAGAAGAAACGTTGCTCGAATTAACTGTTTCAAAATATAATTGGTTCTGTCAAATTGTACAGACTTTTCTCGGGTTATTATGGGTTATTTTTTTACTATCTGTTACTATGTTTTATCTGTATAAAAATTAACCCTTACAAAATTTTGGCCATCCTTTAAAGTGTTTTGCCTAAACAAAATAAAAACAATTTATTATTACCTTGTTTTAATACAGTAAGAACACAAATGTTCGATTAATCATTTACTTAGGTAAAAAAGTTACCCTTTTAATTAGCGTTGGGCGAGCAATTTAATCTCGGCTCGGGATTACAAGCACTGAGCAAGGACTTAAACGATTCAGAAGTAATAATTCTTCCGAGTGTTATAAATAACAAAAATAAAAATCTTGTCCTACAAAGACTTGGAAGGGTTACACTTTTAAGGTGGTAACACACTGCGCTTTCTTAGATGGTGCTATTAACCTATTTATAGCAACGTAATTATATTTGTTATAGATCGATACTTGATACGCGCAATGTGTGTCAAGAATAAAATTGTCAATACCTCTATGTTGCTCACATTAAGTTAATGTCAGCGGTCATTTCAAAGAATTTTTTTGTCATAAAATTATACGTTGAATAGCTAATGCGTACTAGTGTTATTATTAAATTATGCCACAATTTGTGTCCGTATTCACATTAAAAGTACACGCATTGCTGAAAGATCTCGCTCATCTATGTTATTATCATGGTAAATATTATAATTAACGCCGTAATAGCCGCGATTTCATTTTCTTTTCATTGTTGCCTTAATTTGACGTCGCTTAATTAATGTTTTAAGTTAATGTTAAAGTTATTTATAAGAATTATGAAACTTTTGTACACCATTTAGTCAGTTATGTATTCACACAGAAAGATATTCACTTAAATTCGTCAAAAAAAAACTTACTAAACAGTGCCATTACCATAGAGTTCATATCTTTTATTGTGCTACAGTCTTAAAAAGAAACCAGATCCTTGCTAAAGTAAGAAGTAATGCACTAATTGGGCTGTTTCCTCAACAGAATCGCGGCTGAAGGGAAATTAATGCCCCCAGGAGGATAAATGTGCAATTATTTTTCCCGAAAAATGTTCGTTACGGTCGTGTCAAAAGTTTGTTTAGAGAGCAGGTGGGACGAAGGAGTTCGCGCCATTCGAGGGCCATACTATGCTTTGTTTATGATTCTTGTTTAATTTTATTAGAACCGCAGAAATTAATTTGTAGAAACTAATTAAATACTTATTGAGTGTACACTTGTACAGACAGTGTTTTTACGTAGACATCATAATATAATTTAATCGGTAAATTATTTCCAGTCTTAAAATATCAAATAAGGATACTTGTGATATTTCAAGGAGGGACAGGCTCGCATTTACTTTCATAAATTGATTTACAAGTGGGGTGGATGTTTCCAAATAATTATTTCTGCGTTTTAATTGAGAGCTATGAAATTTCTAGTCCCTTGAGCAGATCATTGCTTAAGTGGGAATGTATACCTTCTTACTTGTATATCTATGATTGCTTGTGGCTTGCTATCACTTTCTTTTTAATTTTAATTTTGAAATAATGAATGTGGATTTTAATAAAGCTCATACTTTTAATAGAGATTATGTTAACCCTCTCAAAAATGGATGGATGGTAAATGGATGATGATGATGGATGTTTCAGTCATTGAGATAATACACTAACATTCTTTAGAAAGGATATGTAATTTGGTACCTAATTATTTTGATTATTATAACAACAGGCTTTTCACATCTGATAGATCGTTGTACATAATAGGTATGTAGAATATGGTAGTCTAAAATGATTCAGTAGACCCCCACATCCCGGCACATCACTATCAATTGAATGAGCAGCCTAGAGAACGTATCAATCTAATTCTATGACCTGTCAAACGTAATTTATACTCTGTGACTCATTACAATCATCTCGATCATCGCTGCCCTGTGGGAGGAATATTATTGTGAAACTGTCTTAAAATAATATCATATACTGGCACGTGATCTACCCACTACATGTTTTCATTGATCACATTAATGTTGGCAGACGAAAACAATATCATGATTAATAATGTTTTATTACGGCTCTATCTCCGTTCTCTGTTTTCTTAGACTTACGAAAACTGAGAAAACAATCTAGCAATATTAATGCCTCGAAATAAGCTGTACACTTACAATCGTTACGCTAACACAAGAATAGTTCAACAGAGTAGTTGGGTACTGGGTACTACATCCTTCTATTGTAATAAAATGTAGAAAGAATGAACTGAACGCAAGTAGTTTGATTTATGGCAACGGGCACCGCAAATCAACCGAGCAACAAATCTTCGAGATACTTACATCACTAATAAATTAATATGGAAGTTGTTTCTGGACGCTACATCAAAAGAAATGCTCCGAAATGTTTGTGGTCAATTTATTTACTAGTGATTCGTTACGGTTTGGGCGGATACTTGGCTGGATGATAAATTGTATACAGTCGCTCATTTTCTTCAATTCCTAGCGAAGCAAACGCAGAATTCTGAACTTTAAAACTGCCGAGATACGATTCAATGTTGAAATTTTTACTGGCTTGAAGATTCTTGGGCATAGCGTTCGAAACGAAATGTTATTTTGAACTTTAAACGTAAGCTACGAAAAATCATTTTGCATCATGTGGCGTTCAAAAGCTCACTGTGGGATTCAGAATGACACTTGGAATTGACAAATGATTTCCAGTCACAGTTCAACAGTTAATTTGTATGTAAATATGATTTTGTTTCGTTTTATTGTTTGCTTTTAAATTAATTTCTTTTTACAACAACCTTGTAGCAGACGCTGGAGATATAGATTATTTTTTGGGTTATTCATAAAAATAGAGATACAATTTTTTGAAAGGACACAATTTTATGCAGTTAACAATAACAAACATTGAATAGAAGGGAAAATAAACGCTAAATTGCACTCATTTACTGGGTCGCGACGATCAATCATGGCGGCTAAGTCATCAGCCGGTTCAAATGTCAAACGAACCTTTTTTATTGCCACCCGGCAATAAAAAAGAAAAACTGTGTTGCCATTATTAAAAAAGTGACTGTGACTTTATTTCCATTGTCGATTGCCGATTCGGGATTATTAACTGACTTGCATATTTTTTGTGTTCTAATATTGATAGATTGGTTTTTTCGAGTAGGTGACTTTTGATTTTGTTGCATGTATGCGTCGGTACGCGGTGAATACCATCGATTACAATATCTACGAGAAAAGTATTTGTGTCAAAATAGCACAAAACGATAGTCATCGGTAGTTGTTCACACGCGAAGTGAAATGTATTGTATGAACCGCTACTCTACGCCACTTTATTCATTCCGAGCTCTTTTTATTGTTTGATATTTTTGTTCTGTCTCGATAAATTTATTTTTAGCTTTGACGTTTTCATTACTCCTCTAATGATACAATCGCAGGCACTTTGGGTTACATAGCTTTGATATGACTAGCAATACGTTTGAGTACCGGCCGATATCACGAGCATTATGCCCTCTTTATAATGAAATGATGTTAAGGGAATTGGATTCAATTTAACGAGATTGATTTCCTTTAATTTTACGATTCCGTTTGCGTGATCTCGTCCGGTAATAATCTAATAAATTCGTCCATCGGGAAGGGGGGTTTGCTGTATTGTAATGACTCAATATTAATCTGTTTTTATTGCTCAAATCATATACATGTAATAATACTTATTTCTTTAATTGATTACATATACAGAGTGAGTCATTGCAACTAGTAGTGACGTTTGTAACTTTGGGTTAAAGTTCATAGAGGTTAACTACATCATATTTTATTGCAATTATTGCAAGTAGGTTAATTAGTAATACAATAAGCTTAAATGGAAAACTCTGACGATTAGTATTAAAACTTTCAATTGTTTCAATTATGCACTCTGTTTGAACTATCAATGCTCAAGTTAAACTTGATTATCCCCGCACACAGGCAACAGTAACATTGGAATGCGATGTATCTGTAATACTTAATAGGATAGTTAATGATTTTATGCACATGATTCAAAAATGGAACAAACCGTTGGCTTGTAGCTGCACCAGTGTGCGAATGCAAACACGAGAGAGAGATCGCGTGCAAGCGCACAATAACACCGGAGCCGCGGAGTCAAGCCGCTCGACGCTACCCCATATTTTAACAACTGTCCTAATACATCTTGCAATGTTGTTTTTAACTGTTTTTGCCACATTATTGTTTATTCTTTTTTAGTATGTTTACTTTTAATTTTTATAATTCATTTTTGTTACCCCTTGTTCTCTTTGTAGATCCATTGCTCGTAGTAGACGATTTCGTTTACAATGCAAATAACCCAGAATTCCAGACTCGATATTATCCAGTTTTGTTATACAGCGAAACGATTTGATGTACCTACACACATCCTTGCATGTAAATTTATCTGTGTCAATCTCAAATGTAGAATATCAAAATTTTGAAATTTAAAATTTTCAACGAATTGGATCGATTTTTTTCTTCATTTCAGGTGCCTGTCAATGAAAGCGCCAGACAGGTATGTCGCTCTCTCACTTGCACCGCGCGTTCGGTTTCGTTCGGCCGGGTTCGGTTGCGTTCGGAAACGTTCGAGCGGGCTCGGCCGCTGGCCGGTTGCTCGCAGGCCAAGGGGGTAGCCTGGAAGACCACACGTTACACCCGCAACGCAGGACTTTTACAGACAGTATAATCTTTCCAACAAAATTGCTTATTGGTGTGTTTATTTTCTTTTCATTTATTTTATTGTGTTTGCGCAATTTCCATCTCTTACCAGGTAGGTCCCATTTCATTTCATTGGAATTTTGAAGTAAAGCAATGATTTTCTTAAATGCTTGGTTGGTCCGTGAATCAGTCCTTACATTCGATTGCATAATGTCTCAATGGTGTGATTATTTTACTGTATCTAAGTGTTATTGGAATAATTGTGGGTGAAATGTTAGTTGTCGTTGTTTTGGTTCCAGGTTACACCCTAGCTATTGATTAAAACTGAAAATCACAGATAAATTTACATTGTAATTACATGTGTAGTAGTATTATTGAATGCGTTAGTTGTTTATGTTTATAAGCATGACTGTGTTTGTGACCTTTTATTTATTTATTTTATAATGCTTCCGGGGGCAGCGTTGGGTAAGTATTTGCATTTTTTACATCAAATAATCCATAAGATATAGAGTATAGACAGCAAAGTTGAACGACAAAACAAACCGGCCAAGCACAATGAATGGTTCCGTGAAAACATATTTGATATTAATTTCAACTTGATACCTTCACGCGTTCCCGAGAAAAAGTTTCTTGACAGACTGACAGACAGACGGCCAACGGAACCCTAAAAGTAGGTTAGACATATCAAAAAGATCTCATACCAGAACAAATGTATTTCAATATGCGAGTTCACGCATGACCGCCAACGAGCCCAGAGTGCGGTCCAATGACAAACGCGTGATGATCATCATCAAATCGTAAAGGATTTAACGCCTCTGTTGGCACACTTCTTTTGTTGGCTCCATAAAGCCGGCCATTAAAATGTTTGATAAAACGTTGGACGTACAAAAAGAGACTTCGGGCTACTGTAGGCTCCCCACAGAGAGGCTCAATGAAGAACGATGCCATGCTGCGCTACTTACAATGGGAACACAAGGCGCTGAATGTTCCAACTCCCGATTTGGTTGATCATTGCTTGTTAAACTTGCATTTTGTATGATCTGTTGTTGAAATGTATCAATAATTTAATAAGTACATAGTTAGAGTCTCTGTTAAAGCATTCAGATTTGCAAGTAATAATATACTTGTCTTGCGTAACGGATTTCACTTATAGTTCCACTGTGCATACAAGCATCAGATAAAATGCAATTAGATGGGAACTCCAGTTATTTGAAACAACAATGAAAGAAAGTATAGACTCTGATAAAGAAACAAATGAAGTTATATCTTCATCATTAGAGCTACATACAAAAATGTTATAAGAGCTAAACAAAACCTCTCTTTGAATTGCTTTCTTTTTTCTAACTCGATTAATTCATCGATATCACATTCATACGCTGCGCAGTTGATAAATCACGTTCAAATATCTCAATATATTTTATCTAATGGAATTCAAAGCTCTGCTTATGAAGAGCGTGTGTTGTCAGCATCCACATTAAAATAATCCTGACAGACTTTAGAGCATTAAGATAAAATGGTCTTATAATGAACTCAGAGGTTTCTTGCATTTCTTATTATGATTGATTTAAAAGGATTGGTTGAGTTGAATCAATTTGTGTTTGAATACCTTTGGGACACTATAAGTACCTATATGAAACCTATGCTGGTTCTGTAGCTTCAGTAAAGACTAAACTTTGAGATTTAATAGTTTAATTATGTTTTTATATTTAATTTTTCTTTCCCGAAACTTTTGCTTTATCTATGGAAATGTTTTCAATTTCTAGGATTTATATAACTCTAAAAAAATATAGTAAGTGTCAATTGTAAATTTTACTTATGCATACTAGATTAACATCTAGTACCTATGTCATTCAGACATAATTTGTGTTAGTTATTTAATTGCATTCGTGATAGTAGGTACATCAGTTTTGGGAAAAAAAAAATGCGTAGCGTCCTTGGAGAGAAGAATAGTTAGAATAAGAACGCAAGATTAGTAGATAGTTATAAAACTAACCAGTGAAAAAGACAATAAAAACAAACAAATATCAACTAAAACGTAGCTTAAAATTCGAGCAGCATCAGTCGATAAATTGAAACGTCACAAGTAAAGGGGTGCGAACGAAATCCTTGCAAACGACAAAACAATAAACCAGGAACGGTCGGAACAAAACACACGGCAATCACAACAAAGGATCCGTTTACATTCTAACGCCTTTTAAACTAACAAAGGCGGAATTCAAATAAACACTAAATCGTTAACCCTTTGACCGTCGGTGGGCAATTTTCACGGAAAACGGAATAGAAATGATTTTGTGAAGGGTTCGAGTCCCGGCACCCTGGAGCCAAGTGGGTCTATTTTCAAAATATTTATGAAATCAATTGAATTTTAGTGACTGAATGGTAAGGTTTATTTTCCGCGAATGTTAGCTAAAATAATTATTTTTAGTGTAACCCTTTTTTACTTGAAGTTAACCCATTGATATAAAAATACATAGTAGTAGGTTAACCATATAAGGAAGAAGCAATGATTAAAATATTGCTTGCTATAAATCGTAAAAAGAAAAACTGCGGAACTTTATATTCACAAAAAAAAAAAAACAAGACAACTTCTAAAGAAGATCAAACAAAAAAAAAACGTGAGAAAATTAAAAGAAAGAAATACAATTTTCAATACAGAGAGATGTTCTTAAGACACTCCTAATAAACTCATCAGACTTACATGTAGGTAGTGAAGTTTTTCCTGTCAAATAAAATTTAATCGTTTTAAAGAACGTGGTTTAGAATCAGTGCGGCCAGTCGTTATTCGTAGCACTCGTAGCGTGACGAAATATCGAGCGATATCAAGATAAGGTTGTGCCGGGAGTGTTCGTTGTGACGTAAGGAGGTGTCCGACTGTGCCGTTTGATGACGTGTGCCTTTGTGTGCAAATTGTGCCCTTTAGTATACCCCTACACTGTATATGAGTGTACATGTTTGCCTGGCTATAATATGACTTTGTTGCTCCGTTAGTAAGGACTCATAATCATTAAAATATTTATGAATCACGATAAGTAACTGCTTGAGGTCAAAAAGCAGTTTCTAGGAACATTACAAATAAATAAAATGTCGACAAGGAAAATCTAAAACTGGAAACAACTGTATGCAAATCTCTAATAGATTAATCAATCATAAAAATGATGTCATAGAATTTCCATATGTCATTTCTCATATCAATTCTTAGAACTAGTAGTCATAAATAGACAATTGAAAACAACAAAACTCAGTTGAAGAGATCTCCAATCGGATAATGGATATACTTAACGAAAAGCCGAAGGTGTGGTCACGTCTCAATGTCAATCGGCTTTGATCTCGCCGCGGCGCGCCCCCGCGCTCACGCCGGTCTGAACAATAGGTATTCTCTTAACACCTTGTCTGACCACTCATTGTTATCTTACACCTACAAACTTAGCACGCAGCTCTCCTCTCCTTACACTCCCACACCTAAAGTTTAATTTCACTTGACCGATTGTAACTCTATCGCTAGAAACGTGTACCACCTATTATGGCCCATAATTGAATAATAATCTTGGCTAGTCATTTGTTTATCTCCTAAGAGTTAAAGTTCAGAATGCCGCGACTGATGTCCTTGATTATCAATGTGTATGTAATTCGACACACTGTCAGAGCTGTAATGCGATTGGTCGGAGCAATAATAGCCTATTCAATTGTTGATTTATTACAGTCACAGTTGAAACGTAATTGAAGGTTTCGTTAGCTATGAGTTACTGTCGAGCCCTTGGTTTTTCTTGCATGGACATTCTTGTTATCTGTTAAATAGCTTGTTATAGTTTACTTCTGTGAATGATTGAAACACAAAATTCTGGCAAATATAACATAACATAACATCACGCCTTGTTTCCGCTAAGGGTTGGGACGAGGTGTACCTGTAGCAAGTACACCCACATTTCGCCAGTTATGTTTAAGTCCCATGTAATAGGGGCGAGCCTATTGCCATCAACCGGGCACAAATCTAGACTCCGGGCTGCTACTGAGAAATTCCAGATAGAAAAACTCAATAACACTTTGCCCGACCCGGGGATCGAACCCAGGACCTCGTGCTCAGCGGTATTCTGGCAAATATAATGTAAGATAAAAATACACAAATACAATGTACAAATAGAGACAAATATACAATTTCAAGCAAAAGGTAGAAACATTGCACTCGACCGCACCCTTACAGTACGCTACGAACACCATCCACAAAGGTGTTAACATGTTCACCATGTGAAAATACATCTGTTTAATGAGCCCGATTGCCAATTATGTCATGAATGGCCGGTGCGTTGCTCTGGCCAGTAACCGCACTCACCCACTTGCGCGCACAGGCGTGATGAGAAACGGAACGTGAACTTTCCCTCTCATCAGAATACCCTAACTGCTCGTATTACGTAACACTCGACATCCCTGTCCCACTCCGGACCACACTTGAAGTGAGAGTGAGGCTCACAAGTAATCTATGTAGTGGGACAAGGGTGCCTGACGCCTGACGTACTTGACAATTTGTACTAATTGTTCACCTGGTTCTCACAGTCATCTCGATCGACACAGAATCGGTGGAGATGGTAGAAAGTAAATAACTTTGTAGGGATCTATAGCTAAAGAAAATAAATCGGTAACCGAAAACCGAAATTAGCGTTGTAAAAATAAACGTCCAATATTTGCAGTGCATATTTCAAAGCGTCTAAGACAAATGAATCTATAAAATTAATTGGACAAGTAATCGAAAACTCAGAAAGAATTTCTTCATCTCTGGTGAGGGGAGCGGGAAACAAATGAGGGGCGGACATTGAATAATTCGATTTCCTTATTTGTACCAATCAATATCTTATAAGGAAACTCGATATCGTAATACAGAGACATTTGGATATTGACATTGAGAATCAAAAGAGAAAATATAGGTGCGGTTCATTTCGCCATCAAAGGAATTTTTAAATGATTGACAGGCGAAACCAAATAAAAAAAAAACAACATCTATAGACCTTTTATTGAAACAAAATATGTTGACAGTTTAGTTCGAACTTATCTAGAATACATAAAGTCAGGTGCAAGTATCATAACTAAATTCAAAATGATCCCCAAACAGTTAAAGGGTGGCATCGCTTGAAGCAGTGCTGGGAGACGAGCGCGCGTCGGTTGCAGACGGCATATTAGCAGATGTAATTGCATTTACTACCGAGATCGCTGACGTTTCCTACTAAATGTATATCGCTGAGTAATACAGACAATCGAGTTATTAACACAAACCACCCTCTGTAATAAGTTACCACTGATGGAAATATTCCCTCCAGGATTGACTTCTTAGCAACTTCTAAACCAATTTCCCCACGACGCGGAAAAGTATCGAGCTCTGTTTGTTTGTCAGAACAGGGAAATATTTAAATCCAATAAATACAGTGAAGAGTATCAGATTAATTAGGAGAGATCTCCGCAAAAATAAGCTCATATTAAATTTTGTTCGTAATACTGTCGGGTACTTATTTAATTCCGGATATAAAATTTCTGTGATTGAGTCCCAGCGGGTGGAGCCGAGGGGCGTGAATTCCAACAAAATTAGCACCAGGGGTCGAAATAAAAAAAGCGAAGGAAAAATTTAATGAACAGGAAAATGCTCCTTTTTGCAGCTATTCCATCTATTTATCTACATCGGGATGCCCATTACCTTGCTAAGAGAAAAGTTTACATTTTTAATTTAATGATTCCACTTTGTGGAAGTTGGGCGGGTTTCGGCGAGATCTTAATTTGGGGATTTCTGAGGCGTCTCGTTTTGTAAATATTATTCCTTTAATAAGACCTCACGTCGAGGGGGTGCCTGCTGAACTCCGTGATTACGACTCTCTTTGCGAGCTTCATTTTGGACCTCGTCATTTTGATTGGCGCTAATGAAATTTTTCCTACTCTGCGTGCCATTTTCTTGTTCTTGACAGTATAATTTTCAAGGGACTCAGAATCACTTCTGTTGCGTCACCAACACACCCCCTAAACATTTAAGGAAGGCAATTTCGCGACATCTCAAACATTATTGTTGTCATCTTCATTTATGTTTTTCACTTTGCTAATGCAATTTTTTACTTATCTCTTTGCCGGAGCGGAGTGCGTGTCCCCATCTGTAACAAAATTTCTAAATCGTCAAGTCCCAGCTGCGGTTGCGTAGGCGATGACGTTTCGCTTTTAGCGGCTGTTTTAAAATTGAATATTTGATGCCTTATTCCCTCCTGACGAATCCGCGGCGGGTGTAAAGTACTGGATTCCGTGGTAGATAATTTTTTGAATGTCTCTGTTAACGACCGCACGCATTACCCTTAATCCCGGTGTACCACTTGGTGTTCTTCATTTATTTTTCAACAATTTGTATCATGTTTCTTCGTAGCACTCTATTTAAACAGTACGTAAGTAATAAAAGTTTGGAAAAGGACATAAAAATGGGAGACACATAAAAAATTAAAATTTTGTTTATGCGTGTTATTTGTTGTAGAGTTGTTGTAAATACGTAATTTATTCTAGGATTTGGTGTAGTTATAGGTACGAATACTTCTAGGTAACTTTTATCAAGGTAGGTAGGTAACAGTTTTCACATTTCCAACCGTTTTATGTTTTCCCACGTGTAAAATTCTATGAAAGCGCCCAAGTATACAGTTGTTATTACGAGTTCATAATACTATGATCGAAATTATAGCATGAAATTAGCATAATGAATATATTCAATAACTTAGGGACTACATTCAACAGACAGGTCTACGTCATTGACTAGTCACGTTACAAACGAGATTCGGCGAACGCTTTAAGAAGACTTTAGTGAGTTCGGTGTGCACCTAGCATAAGAACGAAAACATGATCATTATCAATACATAAAACAACTATTTCTATACATGTTATCAGAAACATGACTGTAACACTCGAATGTTCCCATAAACACAAATGGTTACAGCTTAGTTCCTTTCTAATTACATAGATAAGCAACTTCAATAACGGTTGGTTTATCACAATCATATGTTTGGAATCTAATTGGAATTTTGCATGTTGATATGCTGAACTCTTTATTGGTCGATATTATGTTTGTTTTCCGATATTGATGATTGTATTTCATATATATCGGTTTCATTAGTGATAACGGGCTGCATGCGCTTAATGCTCAAATACTGGAAATGTACAAACGCAGTATGTTTTTCCGTTGTTTGTTTATTGAGTGTCGCCAAAACTAATTACAGTTTCATGAAAAACCAACAAGATGAGGTGATAACGTTCTTTTATCTACACCAGTGTCTGATATGCGTTTGACAAAAAGCAGATTTCATGGGCATCAAAACAACTAGACATAATGTAATTTTTGATTGGGTGTGATATTATGATAACAGAATCCGCGAAAAAGTTCTTACAAATACTGTTCACTCCTAGTAGAATATGTTAAGGGTTCGAAAAGCTCCATCAAAGACGTAAGCACCTGTCAAGTATAGATGAAATTGTTTTACAAAAATTAATTCCCCGACACGAGGTCTGCTCCAATTTGTCAAAACTATGACCACATTAATACATCAGAATGCCCAATTTGCATTTAAACGTTTACGATAGAAAGATAATTTGGGAAATTACAGTTATTTTAATAGAAATTATAGTCAGCGTTTTATATTCTGGGGTCGATGGGTCGGTTTTTAGTAAAACATCTGTTGTGTGTAGCGTATGAGTTTTTTTTGTTATTTTAAAAGGAGACATGATGGATCAGTTTCAACACGTATTCGTCGGTTCCTTTGTTGCTTGGTTTATGGCTTTGTAATGTGTTTCTTTGTTTGTTCAGAATGTGTTACAGAAGCTTCCGAAGTTTGTGAAAAAACGGGCAAGTGCAAGCAATGTTAAACTGTATGCCCTACTAATTAGTCTATCGCTGTCTTTAAGATAAAATACTTGGATATTTTCGATAAGGTAGTATACAGGATTTCCATAGGTAATTTAGAATTTATATGCACTGCAATGCATCTTTACTTAAAATTCCACGCTACGTCACATACTCAAGAATCCTTTCAAACTCTCACAAAGGATTCAACACCGAATTCAATTACAAGCGGATTAAGAGACAACACGTATCGTCACTACAAATGCGCTTGCACACAAAAGAGTGCAAAAAACTGCATCTTAACGAAAATCGTTTTGTGTGAGTGTGGGAGTGTGCTAGCCCTCGAGAGTGCGCTTTAAAAGCCACCGTTGCGTGTTTTTAAAATAGGATTTAGTGCAGATTGCCGGTGCCGGCTAGAGATTGCATAATCTTATCTTTTAAAGTAAAAAATATCGGTTTGTCGCCAACCTTTCAAATGATATTCCACAGCCATATGAGCTTAGGTTTTTTATGAAACCTTTGAGAAGACGATTTTTTGCTTACCGTGTATCTCTGCAGGAATCGCTGTGTCTACGCGAAGCGACCTTTATGTTTACAGATCTGAAATGAAAACGTGCAAATGAATGAAACCAATGCTCGCTTTGAATGTACGGGGCCATTCGTAAAGCAAATATGGAGATGGAGGTGATCTTGACGTGTCATGTCGACGAGATGGTTTTGATATTTTGTGTTGCAACTTGTAACTGTTTTGTATTTGCTGTTGCTGTTGATTTTATATTTTTAAATGCTATTACACAATATAAAACGTATTTATTTGACCTATATACAGTTTTTAATTTAACAAAATGTTCGGTTAACCATACGTTCATGAGACTTGACTAGCTAAGTAACTTTGTATTTTAACAATTTATAAGATAACTTTAACCATTGTCACTTCTAAAATACAAAACTATCATCATTTCTAACAAACAAATCAAAAAACAGTCAAACGAAAACGCTCAAGAATGTTAAAGTACAGTCACCGAGAAAAGTCTCGGTAGCAATTAGAGTCTGTTGAATAAATCACGTAATCCCGACCGAGGCCGAATGAGGCCGAATGATCACGAACGTGAAACGAATACGAATGTTTATTTACACGGTACTCCGGGGCACTTTGCGACGAGCTCGTGAGATCTGCGATAGACTTATGAATGTAAACGATTGGGCAATACAGTTGAGTAGGAAAATGCTGGGGAAAATTATTGTAGGGAATAAGTAGTTATTGTTGGTAATAGTTAATGTGGTAAGTTACACATTCGCACCTCTGTTTATTTTTTCCTTCTGTTTAGGATGATAACAAAACTTATTATGTTTAATGAAATTACGATATCTCAATAAAAATAATTCAATGTAACCCAAATTAATATAAAATAAACATACTCATGCCCAATTTCTCATAAATTATTTAAATATTATAAATGTTTATTGCCAGGTGCTACGAATTAGCTACGAGTTCGTAGCGGTATTCCTAATCTAAAATAATCTTCTCTATTCAAATGTCCAAATCTAAAGATGGTTTTGTCATTCGCTACGATTTTGCTACGAGTTCGTAGCGGTATTTTGTCCCAATCTAACGCTTAAATTTACGGTCTGTCTAGTCATATAGCTGATAGTGGTTGAGTCTAACACATTCTTAAACACGTAGTGCGGCGTCTGAGCTACGATTGGCACTCAACATGCGACCACTCAATCATATGTCGACGTTTGCTCGTGACTATATGTCGAACTCGCATTTGATTCATCACTGCAAATCCGTTTCACATGCCTTTTACGTGCTTGCATAAACAATCTCAAATAAATACTCCAACACATGGGTTTTTAAATGGCCAAAATATTATTCTCAGAATAAATCGTTACGACCATAATCATAACAAGAATTCATAATTACATTACGATAAAAAAACCTCATTTGTAAAATGTAATTAATCTTTGACATCAGGACAAATCCGTCAAACTAATTTAATTTAAGGGATACTCGTTTCCTTTATACAAACAAAATAATACAGGCACATTTATAGCGGTTACAGAGGCGAAAGTGTATTGCAATGAAGTATAGAAAAAAGAAACGAGCGGCAGTTTTGATTGATCACCGACTCGGAGCTGTTTTTTGTGTGAAATTAAAAACACGGAGTGGGCATGCGTTGGATTAAAGAGGAATTTCACTTGGCCAGTAAGTAGAGGGATCCCTGCCTTTGTTGTCGAAAACAAATTGTGAAATTAATTTATTTTCGTAAGACGCGTTTTTGGACATCGATTTCGCATTACAGGAATTAATGGTCGTTTCCGTTTCGATCGATTTAGATGATGAGTTTTTGAAATCATTAACATACACGCATCTGTCTGTTAGAATATAATGTATTCAATAAACGTATACAGATATAACTCAGCTTCAAGCTCGAGCGAATAGAAATGAACATTAACAGAGCAACCACAAGTGTACCGCAAACGAGTAATTAAAGCATCTATAATATATTAACATTATGCATACCAAATTCATGGGAGACTTAGTCATAATGTTAACAGGAATGGTTGGGGAGAGATGTGTAACACCCAATACCGCAAAGGTGAAGCGTAATAATAGCAGCTATTCGGAGCTTTATGAACGATCAAAATTGCAAGAGCACGTGTATAAAATACACTTTGCAAAGTAGATTTAAATTTTAATACAAAGCTTTCAGCCGAGGGTCGTAAGTAATGTCTTGGCGTTGGAAAAGTGTGGAGGTGCTTCCGTGGCCATTTTTCAGTACTATTTTGCCAACAGTAATTTACGCTTGCAACATTATCAAAATTCATAAGAAAATTAAACTCATATGCCCATTAATTCCTGGTGCAAGTAGTTTGAGATGCTTGAAGTTTCCATTTCCATACGGAGTTTCAGTGTCATTCAATAATGGTCTTGGGTTATTTGTTATTTAGAAGGTAGCGTAGTCGATCTGTACCCCGGGTGAGCGCAGTGTTTCGGTGTTGCGGGCGGTGCGGTGCGGCGGTGGCGAGGCTCGTTATCCCGCGGCGCGGCGTATCCACGCTAAGTGGTCGAGCCCTGTGTCTCAGGTGTCGACTGCGGCCGATTTCACAAGACAATGCTTAATAATTTCATTTCGCCATTACGGCGGCCATCTTTGCGAGTCGCACAGTTAGAGGGCATCGGCGCACCCCTCCACGGCAATTTGCATTGTAACTCGGACCACGTAGAAGGCCCTAACTGCCATACCACCACCTCCTAACTCTTGAATATATAATTTTGTTGCTTTTATTAACAGCAACTTTGCGTGGGAATTGGCGATAGCCTTCCGCGGCGACTGTTTATTGTGGACGATAACTTGCTAGATTTATTTTATAGTTCAGCTTGAGACTTTGTTCTGTACTGTACATGAGTGTATACCTAAGGGCTGCTCGCTGGCTACGCGTTCGACGGACGCTTTATACTGCCAATAAAAAGGGTCGATGCATGGAACCATTAAAATATTTGTTGGCTTTATTTGACAGCAAGCTTGTTGAAATGTTTATTGGAACCCATCAGTACATTGTTGCAAATTGGACTCTCAATCGTAATTATGTTGTAATAGATTTACGATTGGAGAATATTATAAATCTACCGATTTTTATGAATAAGAATTTGTTCCTTGAAACTGAATTGTAATATCAAATGTAGAAAAAATAAAAGGTAGTGATCAGACAAACGGTGTCGGTGTAATAGATGAAACCGTAATTGCTTTCCCGACTGGGGACTTAATGTAAAAGTTGGGCGACTGTAACAGACTTAAAAGGTTTGTTTTCGTGCCTATAAATTAATGTGTTTGCATGTCTTCGTTGGCCTGTAAAATCATTTAGAAGTTGGTCTGCTTGAGTTTCTGTGGTTGGCTCTACAATAATTTGTATTCAAAATCTTAAGAAACTCTTAATTAAATTCTGTATTTCCTACAAATCAAAAGTTACGACAGTATTTTATCAGTAAAGAGAAAGATCAAGTTTTTTTTGCGCTAATTTAAGTAATCAATTCTTCTTCGTTTCGTGTGGTAAAACCGCCCATGGGCCTCTGACTTGGTTTCACATACCGTCGAGAAATATCTCTCAGGCATGCCGGTTTCCTCACGATGTTTTCCTTCACCGTTTTTTAACTAAGTGATTATATACAATACGCACATGAATCCGAAAAGTCTGAGGTATGTACCTTGGGTTCGAACTCGAGCCCTGGCATCCTGACGGTCACACCTTGGCTATCACTGCCCTCAATACAACGCTTACAGCTGAATTACATTTCACATAACCACCCACTAATCACAATAATAATGTTTATTCACCCTCTTAAGTAAGCTTAAGTTGAAGTTCCATGGTTCATGAGATAGTGTGGCCTCGTGCACTGAGCGCAGGATACAGGAAACGCGGAAATATTGGGCCCCGGTGCGGAATAAATTGTGCCTCTAATTCTAATGGCGACTTTTAGGGGAATCCATAATTCCATTTCGTGTTTTCAACTCTTTAGGGGGTCGGAATATAGACATTAATGGCTTGTGAAAGGTTCCTTACGAGGAAACTTTTTAGAAGTATTGTTTCTTTGCTTTCAACTGACATAAACGCTGTTTTTATGGGTCAGACTGTTTAATTTATTCGTACTTTTAATGGGTAGCAGATAAAATGTCAAGATTTTGTTATTAGCGTTTTTGTGCACTGCATTATAAATATCAAATTTATGTATATAATTATGCATTCTCATGTTATATCTGTACTTATATTATAAAGAGGTATAATTTGTTTGTTTGTATGAAAGGGGAAAGGTCCGTAACTACTTGTCGGATTTGAAAAATTCAGTCGCGGGCAGAAGCTAGTGAAAAATATGATAATTAAAATGATATTGTCGAAACTAATGTAAAGTTCCTTAATAAAAAGTTGTTTATCACAAAAGTATTATCTCTTGGCATTAAACATCTTTAGCAGTCTGTTATGAACAAAAAACAATCTAAACTCGTAACTAGATCTTCACTGAAGCGTCATTGGAATGTGACCACAAAGAATTGAATAAAACGGACATTTTCTTCACAAAAATGTGAATCGAACTTCGAATTTTGAGCCGAGACCAATCGCTTAGTGACACAACCAAGTCACTCGTAGAATCCAATGCTATGGGAAAGTGAAAAAAGATTGTTTAATATAGATTTCTAAATACTTAACTTACTTAATGAAACATGAACGGCTATTTGAAGTCGCAGTGAAGTTTGTTACAACTTTCAGAGGGTTCATCAAATTAGTCAGTTTTGCTTAGTTTCTTCTGTGCTGGTACTTATTTAGTTTAATTTGTATCTAATTCGTTAATTCAGTTTTATTTTTCGTACGCTAGATTTATTATAAATGAAGAAAATCCAATTAGATTTTAAATTGACTAATTAGCCATGCATATTTCAATATAGGTAACTTGATCGCCCAATGTTTTCTGATTGAACTAGCGACCAATAAAAAAAAAATAAGTAGGTATGGTATACGCCACAAGAAAATGACTTTATTTTGATATATCGAGTTACGCCATACACAGTGATCGCATCCTAAAAAGATAAAACCAAAATAAAACAAAACACAAACCGTTGCCTTTCAGAATGAACCGCGTACACTCGCGTACACTACCATTCAAGCATCAAACAAAAGAACAGCCATTAAAAGTTTAAATTTCGAATGTAGTGAAGTGGAACATTGTGACAGACATGTCGAGCGTTTCACCAGCTAAGACAGGCGCCATCAATCGTACTGGTATCGATTCAGACGCGCGCCGCGATGAATTATCGAATCTATTAACTCGCGAGATTACCGGATTCCATGGAGAGAATGACTGTGGAACGATTAGACAGATCGCACACAGATGTCAGAGAAGAAAAAAAGTAAGTAAAAAACGTTACGTTAGCTAAAAAAATCAATGTTGCGATGACTTCACAATAATTATTATTCAAATTAATTAAGAGGGTTTACGTCGTACGGCTTTTCATACAATCTTTCAAGCCCTTATTTTTCGAAACGACTGAACCGATTTTAATGAAAGTTCATACGCATATGCAGGATACAAAGGTCTACAAACTTAGTTAGGAACATTTTCGAAAAATAGTGTTACAGCAAAAATAGACCGATTTTTAATTTTCCATAGAAACAGAAATTTCCAGTTATCTGCTTTTAAATAAAACATTTCGAAAATTTTCTTAACTAAGTTTTTAGATCTTTGTATCCTGCATTATGCGTATGAAGTTTCATTAAAATCGGTTCAGTCATTTCGAAAAACAAGGGCTTGAAAGTTTGTATGAAATGCCGTACGACGTAAACCCTCTTAAGTCAGCATCGCTTAAGAAAATTAACAACTTTTTTATAAAGATTACCTTTTCAAACTATTCAAAGTAACCAATCTTGTATTTATTTATTTAATACTTAAAGCACAGAAATGTACAGAGGCGGACTTAATGCCATAGGTATTTTCTACTAGTCAACCTTTGGGTGATGCAGAGACAAACAATCTTGGCAAGTTGCATTTTTAAATATTTTATGAGATCAATTCAATAAAAAACTCTATGAATCAACTCTATACGTTGCTAGTTCTACGCGCGTCGGCTTGAAGCAGACGATTTGTACTAATTATAACGCGCGAACGACGCGCGACGCGATTAGCTTTCCACTGCCGATGCGAAACCACTGCCGACACTTGGCCAACTACAGCCTGATGATATATGTATACACTACCTATTAAACTACCTGTAGAGAAAAATCTATGTTAATTAAGTGGTAGTAAAAACTAATAAACATTGGTAGTTATTAAGATTTAAAAAGGGATGGTCGAAATCTTTCCTGTCGCTATTCGATAAAAACGTGTGAAAACTTGTAATTGGCCATCTTCATGTTAAAACTTTGTAACCATTGTGTCTGATTAGCTGTAAGTTTTCCAAAAATAATAAAATAAAATAAATTAAAAATGTTTGTTGTTGGAACTTCGGAACTCAACATCAGAAACTGCACATTTGGCACTCATTTGCGACTTATTAGACCACATACTTGGGTCTTTATTGATCTTATACCATAATAATTTCGAGGAGCTCGTGGCTAATTATAACAGCTGCACGGGTCGATCCATCAGGTTAAGCTACGATTGCCGAGGTTCGTCCGTGAATGGGTGACCATCTTTACATATCGAGCCTCCTCTGTGCCTCAGAAAGCACGTTAAGCCGTTGGTCCCGGCTGGCATTCGTGGATCGGTGGACAGTCGTTACGGGTCGTCAGAAGCCCGAAAGTCTGACAACCAGTCTTACCAAGCGGTATCGTATTACCCAGTTACTGGGTTGTGGAGATCAGATAGGTAGTCGCTCCATGTAAAATACTGGTAATCAGCTGCATCCGGTTAGACTGGAAGCTAGCTGGAAGCCGACCCCAACATGGTTGAGAGAAGGCTAAGCAGATATATATTATAGCATAATCAATTCAACGATAATTATAATTAATACCGCTTCCCGTGACAAATATGCAATGAAAAATAATACTAGCGTACTACTTACGTGTTGGCATGAACACGTGCACCATTTTATGTGTGTAACCTAACACGTGATGGAACAAAAGCTGATGACAGTGAACAAGTGTCAATATCCTTGATGGAGCAAGAGGAGTATAAGATGCCCGTATGTCGTCGGCTTGCACTTCATTCATTCATCGAACATAATGGCACTTTACGTACTGTGTGGGAATGTGCAAAGTATTCGAGTGTTCGGGAACGTCGAATATAATCGACGAAACGGTCATCCAATTATTCGCAACAGTCAAGTAAATCGGACAGCCTCGGCGGCGACGCTCCCAAATTAACAACAAAAATTAATTACAGAAAAAAACACGGCTACCGTGCAGTCCTACAACGAACGCGGAGTAAATATACCGTTACTAATTACTGACGAAAAAACTGTTGGAATTGAATTCAAACATTTGTCTCTTAACGAATCGTGTCGCGGCGGCTTCCACTCAAAGCGGCGTGATTCGGCAATTCCGTTCCATTTTCAAATGCTCGCTGCCCATTCGTTCCCTCGGCTACGCCTACCTAATAAATTAGATGCCTCGCGTAGCACACCGCATAGTTACAAACTAATGAAATCCCGAAAAGATCTCAACCCATTTTCTTAACAACTTTTCCGAAAGAGCAACCGCCTTCAAAGATTTTACCCGGAGAAATAATTCCGCTAATAACGCTCAGCGCTCACGCGAGTATGTTATGCAACCATAGGAATTTCATTAGATACACACGCGTCTGTTTGTTAAGGAGCTTTCCATTGCTAAAAGTTTCTTGAGGCGGGTATAATTCCTTTGTTTGTTGTAAGGGGTGGTACGCCCGCCTCACCCACTACGTTTTCTAAGTCATCGGGTCCAATTATGCCCCTTTGTAGGTTTTGATATGTAAATTCGCGATTTTATTAAACAAACCGTGATGCCATTCGGGGGCAGCGAGCCGGATTAATAGCTTCTTCAGATTTGTGTAATCGCTTTCTCTTAAGACAACAGAGGTGAATCTCAAGGGAGCTATTCACTTTTGTGTTTCATCTCCGCGAGGTGGGCATTTGTTTGATGTTACTGGTTCCAATGTAGATTTCCGGGTCAAACAACTACATTCACATCGACAGACATCCCCAGTTCTAAAAATAACTCGCATCGTACTACAGCCAATCGGCACAGACACATTGACAATAATGTCGTTGACATAATCGATATATGACAGCATCGCGCGATTTCGATTGCCAATAAAACCGATTCGCTTGACTCGTCACAGGATATAACAACATATTAATCTGCACATGGAAACATAAAACGAGCGTTATGGCCGAAACTACCCATTCGGTTTAAGCTTAATTTTTACCCCAGCACTATTAATAATTTACACGGGATAACGCCAACGTTTGCGCCATATTACAACGCATAAATTAATAATGTCGCTCGCTTGTTTAACTGCGAATCAGATGAGTTTTATTGACAATTTTGTTGGGAAAGAGCAATTTGCGGGATGACCAGGCAGTGCCGCCAAGTGCTCACCAAATAGGGGAACGTTCGGCTCAGTACGTATGCTTTTGGCTGGCAATTGTCATTTATAGTTACTGTAATTGCGATAGTGGCAGCGAGATTATCGATATAATATGGAAAGGGCGCTTAGCAGTGTCAAAAAATATTGATTATTCTATTCTACACTAGCTTCTGCCCGCGACTTCCTCCGCGAGACTATAACCTACCTCAAGAATTGGGCTAAACAGTGCAAACATATTTTTTCTAATCTAACTGGTAGTTCCGGAGATTATCTCCTATATACAAACTTACAATCAAACAATCAAACGATTTTTACTCTTTATGATATTAAATATAGATTGACAAATGTTCATCGTAAAGAGAATTCTTGATAAATATTCTTTTAACCTTATCCTAAAGGTCTATAAAACGAGTTTGACCTTAAAATTCAACCTGACCTTAACTTAATTAGTACCTATACTTAATTAGCTTTTGAGGAACTCCATCAAAACTTACACATCTGGTACAAAAGTGTAAGTACCCCGTTAACAAAAGCAAACTGCATACATCGACTGTTGACATTCAATAATGTTACCTGCACCTCTCCACACCGGAGTGCGGGCGCTAGATGCAAATGTTTCCAGCGCATTCACTGTAACTCAATCCTCGCACGAATGTACACAATTGCATTTGGGGTTGCATTGAGAAGCTGACACACGGACGCTATTATTGTGCAAACAAGGGCTTCCGCTCATGTGGACTGGCCTTTATCGTACTGTCGTGTGAATGACTGATATTACGGGTGATTATGAAGCAGCTTGATGATTTTATTGATTTTCTCTTTCAATTATTTAAATTGATGGTCGTGTTTCGTTGGTTTTAATTGAAGTGTAACTAACTTAATTGCAATACGGAGTACGGTAATAATTTGATCCAACTTTGCCTTGTTTCTGCATGTTTTTGTTTTTTTTCTGTGTTATTGGGTGATTCATTAATTTAATTGGCATCGTATTTGTACTTGTTTGCTTGATTATTAGCCCTTAATGTAGTTAGACGGGTGGGTGGTAGGTTGGTAAGTACGTACATTGCAAAACGGTGTGTCGCCTCGAATTAAAACGAGCTTTTGTTATCATTCAATTTGATTCTGCCGCCGGCTGTTTTATTATTTTAATGAGCCTCAATTTTCAGGGATAATTGAATGGACGTCGCGTAGGTTCGATTATTATTTCATTCGATACGGTAGTTGCAGGTAGGTGATATATTGGGTACACTGAATTGTAGGGTTGATGTCATCGAAAACGGAATTTAAATCCATTAAATTGCATGGTTATACTTGATAAATTTTATTCCCGAACATTTAGCCTATAATAGAACTCTATCATTCAAGTTTTTGTTGAGTTTCAGTTTTACTGGTTTCGCCTGAAAATAATTTCGAGTTAACTTAGAATTATCTCATGTTTTGAGTAAATTATTTTGTAGAAAAAACTGGCCAAGTGCTTGTCGAACCACGCATAATGAAGGGTGCCATAGTTAGAATTTATCCCACGAACAAACTTAACATTGTGTTGAAAAACATGGTCTCCCATACATTCTAACTGCAAATGTAAGTTTGTACGCACAATATTCAGATTTACCATGTTATTTTAAGACCATCGACTTGTTATTATAAGTTTTCCTGTAATCTATGAGGAAAGAACTATTCTCAGTATTATTTTCAAAATTTTAGGCTCAGTAGTTTCAGAGATAAGCGGACAATTGTGAATTTTCATCTATTTTCTTAAATATCTTTAAAAGCATTTATTTAAAAATTATTTAAATATAATCGAAATCCTCACAACAAGCCTTTTCATTTAATCACACGGTACAGTTTAAAAACTTTTTGACATTTTCCTGTTTACCCCCGAAAAGTTACTCCCATATTCCAAATGCATCTATTTACGTTACACGTCCGTGTTGGGGTCACAAAAATTCATATGTGTATCAAATTTCAACAAAATTGGTCCAGTAGATTCGGCGCAAATTGACAGCCAGACAGCCAGCCAAACAAACTCACGAGTAATCCTATAAGGGTTCCGTTTTTTCCTTTTGAGGTACGGAACCCAAAAAATGTAGAGCAGTACGATCTAGCGATGACAGATGACATTAGCTAAAGTCAACAAGTCCAAATAACCCAACCGCCCTGACCACGAGCATATACGTCACACCAACCGTATAGCTGCCCTCCATTTCAATGACAACATGATTGCTCCTACCTAATATTCAGTACTGCTCATTCGCCCTCTGCCAAACAGTCCAGGACAATCGCAGGAGTAAATTATACTTGTGCCTATAATCAACGGCTAGTTTTACCTAAGTATAGTTAAAGTTGACTTAGTGCTGGCAGTTTAATTAAAGGGGTGCGTTTTGATTTGTAGTAGCAATATGAAAGAGTGCGTTCCGTAATGTGATTGTAAATAGTGATTTTCAACGTAGTTTGTTCGTCACGAAGGGAGGTTTATTTGCATAGTTTTGCACCTACTTGCTAGGTTTGTTTTCAAATTAGGGGTAATTAGTAGGTTGTACCTTGGTTTAAAGGTTCTGTACATTTTCATTATTGTTTTACTTACTACTTTCGTTAGCAATGTAAGTAGTCCAGTTTACATTTTCTGGAAAGTAGGGTACTTAGTAGTCAGATTCAATTGATTTTTTTATAAAAAAATAAAAATATTCGAGTAACTCACCTCATAAACAAAAACACAAATAAAAAATAAGTTTTAAAAACTAACCCGGCTACGGGAAAATAAAAGTGATCTTAAAAGTACGAAAAAAGGTTTCAGACAGAAATCAAGACAGAGTAGGTATAAAAATGGTCAGGGTAAAGCCGTCGTCGCATGCCATATATAATGGCAAACGACGCCGGCTTTGCCCTGACCATTTTTGTCCTTTTTCCACTGTGACCTTTTTAGATCACTTTTATTTTTCAACGAACAATCAAAAGGTAACAATATGTCTACTGCAGCATTGCCAGATATAAAGGCAATCCAGTCTGTTGGCGATCATTGCCAGGACAGTGTTGGCGCTGCCCCGCACTCTGCGCACCGAGACCTATAATAATATGGGTTAAACCAATGTCTTTTAAACATACTGTCCTAATGACTTACCAATTAAAGACTTTTAATTCTATTCACGGTGACATTCCCCAAAGCGTTCGTATGCAACAATGATATCTATTACCCAACACAAACGAAGTACCGAATGGGTAACCATGCCAGTACGCTGACAGTCCAACCACAGACCGTGGCACGCGACCAATGAGGGGCTCTCAAATTACTTATTAACGTATCTTTGGACAATTAGCACCCATTCCCGACCAGTGTTCGCTAACGATCAGCAGAACAATGTTGAATAACAGCTGATTTGATTGCACAATAGGATAATCATGTCTCGAGCATAATTAAGCCATCCGGTCGTGATTTGGCTAATTGGCGAATGAGATTTAGGAACTGTTAATGTTGTGTAGCAGATTTGGGACTAATGTTCAAAACTTTACCTTTGATTTGTATTTTCGGCTATTTTGTAATTTAATTCGAACCTCATTGTGATGACCGCTCATTATAGTATGAAAGCGATTCTCAATTGTTTTCGAAAAGTCAACCCACAAAGCAACTCATCTTGGATTCAAAGGAGATCGTTTTTTTGAGCCTCCTGTATTGTAACGTATATAATGGTATTATATTTTAATTTAAAAAGTCACCAATATGGTAGATTTTTTTAAATAACATCTAACCGGAATCACGAAATCGTAAGAAAAAGAAATGTTTTGATAATGCACTCAATTGATTCCGTTTCAGTTATGGTCGTCAATGCCATAAATGCATTTATTAACCTATATATAGTTCTTAACGATTTTATGAAAAAAAAAAAAACAATTGTTTTCGTAATTATTTGAGAATAGTACCTAGGCAACTATTTGCTTGGTTAGCGTCGTGATTGTGGTAAGAGTCGTGTTCAGTGGGTAGTGGACATTTGTCATTCATTATAGTGTGTACAGCTGATCATGATCTTATTGTCTGTTAGAATGAAAATGGACTATTACTAACTCGGTGTAATGTCTATGAGGAGCTACGCTTTTTATCACCAGAACCCTTTAGTTTACATTGTGAACACGTTTCGTATGATTTTTTGTTTAAATATTAGGTACACCCCATTAAAGCCTTTCAGTACTAATTAACACTACAAAGGCCAATTATTTCGCATATTCGTAACAGAAATAATAAGTTCATTAGTTGTGTACTTGACATTAATTTAATTTTTGCACGAGACGCACGTACCATAAGGGTACGGTAGTCGGTCATTCTTCCATAGAAACGTAGTATGGTGATAACTCGTCTGTTTGACGGTGTACGTTCAAAACTAAAAATTATATCAATTTGTCTTGTCATTGTCTAGCCCTGTATGGAAGCAGAATTGGAACAAAATGTTCGTTTGGAAGTTATGACTGTCGAAACTTCCATATTTCAACACTAATTTTAACTCGTCTTTGGGCGTAAATAAATAACCTATGTAGTAAAAATATGGCAAAATTAAAACTGTACAGGAGTAGATAATTTATTCAATAGTTCAATTTTTTTCTTTTTGAATAAATACATCAAGTAGTTTTTCCATAATATCTATACACCCAAAGGTCTGTTCATGATTTTTTACGCGTTTGTTTTCGGTATAAATCATCGTCTATTTCACTAAATAAATAAATAAAAACTAGATAAATAAATACGAAATAAATAAAACTAACTAATTAGCATGCATATTGGTCACGCCCACCAACGAATTCTAGCCGTCGACGAGTGAAGAATTTTGCTTATGGACTCCACATTACGTCACCCTGTCGTGGAGTTCTTTAAAAATGGAATAGAGTGTTTGGCTACAATGTTAAGTACTTATTTTTATTTTTGTTCACGAATGTACTGTGGCATTTAAAGTTAATAGAATTAAACGCACCCAATGACACGCATTCAGTCATTGCAATTGGCGCCCTATACCATGAAAAAAGTGCCGGTTGTAATGAGACTTAATTGAATTACCTGCATTTATTCATTTCATTATGGAATAGCACTCATAGCCGCTCCCAAATACGGACGCATATAGCCCGGTGCAAATTTCTTAATTATAATGTCGCACATGACAGATAAATGGTCTTTATTACCGTAATAACAAATGTAATTCTTTTAAAATTATGCTTTACTAGGTTGTTGTTCGTGGGGTCGTTCGCATCCTAGAGAACTTTTTCACCTGAACGGGTAAAAAGTTTGCATATTACCTAATTCATGTATTTATTTATTTAAGTTCTCATGCACAACATTACAGAATATAATCCCATGGCGTTGTACAGAACAATATACAAACTAAAAAGTGACACATATACCTACGTCTAAGTAGGTTAGGTAAAATACAAAAAAACAAAAATAAACATAAAAATAAGCACGAGAAATAACAAAATTAACAAATAAAATAGTATTTCTATGATAAACAAAATGAAAAAAAATTGCATAGTCTAGCTGTGTGTAAAAATTCCTCCAAATGAGTACAGCCGTTTTTTATGAGTGATTGAGTAACAAACATTTTCACATCTTAATTAATTTGAATAATTACTACCTAATATTGTAACACAGCTTACATAGATCATAACCAATTAATTATTTTAAAAGTACAATATATTATAGAAGTTGAATTTATAAACAGTGTAATTCCAATAGAGTTAAAAAACGTGCCATTTTTAAAAGGAAAGTACAGTTAAGGTTGTACCTTAAGGAGTAAGAGGTTAAATTTTGACAGCTCTCTTCGCGTGACCGGCCAGCTTAATATTACGTGTTTTTTATTCTCATACTCGGTTTCGAGCAAATTGATTACGTCTATTAACTTGTTCCTCAAAGTGACAGCCCTAACTATTAAAGATGGCCGCGTTTTTATTCTATTTTTAAAGTTCGGAATCCCGTTAAGAGGTTTGTCAGTTGTTTAAATCGATATTTTTGAGTTTGATGATATTTTTTTTGTAGGTTTGAGTTAAGGAATATAGAGTATCTTCTTCTTATTACTTTAGGTATGCTAATGCCCGTTTTCACCTTCACTAAGGGTCACTTAATGAATTCCTAAAAAAATTGTTGGTAGCTTTTCATTCACTGTACCCATTCCTCAACGTCATCAGTAGGTAATTTATCGACTCATGTCATTCTTCCTCACTATGTTTCAATTTGAATTTCTGATTAGAAACTAGTATAATAAGCATTCGTTTCTTAATTCACCGCGGCAAGCTAAAGAACTTAGTTTTATAGTCCGAGTTACGACTTTAAACCTTTGTTTAAATACCCCATTGTGAAGTGTAACCAGTCCCTTCCTAAGATTCGTTTAATTTGTCATATTTGTGTTAGATAAGCAGCGAGATGGGAACGGAAGTCAGTAGGTAGCTGAGCTAGATGACACACGTCAACAGATAAACCGCTCTATGACTATTGAAAATACAGAAGCACTTAGTAGGGTTGTGTAACTTACCGTCAGACATTTTATTTTTGTCTTATTTATTTCGAAAAACTTTACAATTAGGAATAATTAATGCCAAAGTTATAAGTCGATTTGTAGGCTAAAGTAATAGATGAGCCTATCATTGGGTTAAGAAAAAACTAACGTGTAAATGCGACCCTATAATATGATGAGCTAGAAACTGTGATCGGACTGAGAATTAACACTAACCGCTATCTGGCAACCCTACTCAAATATGTTGTCAGGTGTAAAAATGATGTCCTTCTAGAAGTAACGTTGCATGTTTTATCAGAACTTCTAATGACGTAGTGTGTGTTGTTTTTAAGTCCAAACACGTATGATCTAAATATCTTGCTTTTCCTTGATCGGCCTTTTTTTCCTTGCTTCAACAATAATACGATAATTTTATTTATTTATTGTTGATAGTACAAGCCAAATGAAAAAGTTATTTAACCAAAGAGCTTATTTGATTTCTACACCCAAGTCTAATAAAACTATCCCTTAAAAACTATTGACATTATTGACTGACCAAGCATGTTATCGCATTTATGATTCCTGAGGGAGACGAACGAATGTATGGCTCTTTCCCAATACACCAATGATCGTATTAGGTTTCAATATCCAATTCATTTTATTGAACATTATTTTGAATCGTAGAAAAGAGAGCTGAGTGTAAAAAAAAACTCCTCTCCTTGGTCTGCTTTAGTACCTCCAAAATAAAGATCAGAATCAATGTTTTTATGAAAATAGAATGTAGAGCAGAACCCATCTCACCTCAAGTTGATGAAAGACAATACCTATGAAATGACCAATCAGTCTAAAAGTAAAAATCTAAAGAACCAATCATAACCCGGATGTAGAATACAATACAATGATTCCCACATGCTTCTGACAAAACAAAACAAGGTTTAAACATCGTCTAAACGCTGAAATAACAAACCGATTACGCCATGATCAGTGTATTATATGGTCCAAGTTATAAACTTCGACGGCACCTAACCCTTTTCATATACCTACCTATTCTTATCCCTCGGTCGTGTAAACATATTGAAAGTTATTTAGTATCGCTTCACATTCCATGGGATATTATTCTCAGTATGTCAAACATTTTTATACAAAACACGTGTACTCGCTACCGTTTATCACTTGGAGAGTAACGTGGAAACGGTAGCGGGTAGTCTCACTCAGCGATCCAATATTTAATAGTTTTATGATGTATTATCAAAACAAATCTCACCGAGTTACTATGAACCACTGCGGTACGTTTCGGCTGCAATTCGATGATTAACCGAACGGTTTTGATATTTGATTGTTACGATTTCGTTGAATTTTGTTCGGGAATTTAGGAAATTATTGAGATTTTTGTTTATTTTTATTTTCTTACTCAACTAAAGTACCTGTACCTACATTATAGTAATTCCAAAAACTCAGCTTCACATGACTTTCAATGCCTATAAGTTTTGTCCTTTTTACAAGCATTACCATTGAAATGTTAACAACGTCATAAAAATTAATTGAAAGCAAGTACAAGTGAATTTGGACGTTACACACAATGCCTGGCCCAAGTAATACGTACATTACAGTAGTTAATTGGCATAATGGTCTATGGTTATAGGTTGTGAGTTCCATTATAATTGGGTTTCCTCTTGTCTACGTCCGTAGTTAAATAATGCTAATATTGGTGGATACGGATGGGTTACATTCAACATTAATTCAATAATGACTCCATGCTTTGAACACATTAAAGGGCACGCTAGACGAATTACCTCGCAGAAAATAAATTAAAGATCATTCGAGGTTGTCAGTGTGATCTTTGATGTAGTGTGAAGATAATGCCGCCCTCCGACTTGTAGAAGGTTCAGTTATAATTAATAATGTGCGCAATAAATGAAAAATATCAATTAATATAATACGTGTTATTATAAGTAATTTTTATTAATATTACGACACAAGGAGTTTTATAGAGCTTGTAACAATATACAGGCTCTATAAAACTCCCCGTGTCGTAACTGTTTTGACTTATTGACTACTAAAAGGTAAACTGTTGAAAGTCATGGTGCAAAAGTATAATAACTGAAGACGCAGATATGTGCCAGGCCAGTACCTTTGAGTGGTTAGCTTGCGTGTTCTGTACTGAGCTCACGCAACGCGTCGTACATCCAGCCAGTAATAGGACTCGCCCATCAAGGAGCGCTGTCCCCAATTTGACGCATTATTAATTTATTATAAATAATTACATAACAAAAGGTATTTTAATAAAACACGTATACTAAAAGATCAATAATTAAATTATCTTTAAAATGGTGAATGTTTCTTGACAGATTTTGCGATTTTGCGTCATTCTCAGTTTTTTATCCGCATTAGACATAACTTTACAAATAAATTTCACTATGTAACATAAACATAATCTAAATCATTCGTATATTAATTTATTGAAAAAATGCTCTGATTTAACATATATTTTTTCCAAATCATCAAAACTTCTCGTTTAGACGTGATCTTTCTTCAGTATAAAATCATTAAAAGTCGGTTATCGTCGCCATCGATGCAGTGCAGACGTTTGGCATTTAGTGAAAAGTTTGCCCGACGCCAAGAAACACAAATTAGTGACCGTGAATAATGATTCACGGTCACTAATTTGTGTTTCTTTATAAAGAATATAACAAATGCAATTACCGTATTACTACGTGCCGAAGAGGTCCAAAAAACTGGCATCGACAAATGGGCATAAAAAAAAAAAAAAAATCTCTGAATTTGTTGCTTTTTTGTTGCTAATTAGTTGCTAAAAAAAAAAATTTGTTGCTCGAACCGATCTCGAGAAATAACAAACATGCCAGGTTAACGTTAAGGTAGCAGGAAAAACAGTAATTTATGCCCATTTGTCGATGCCAGTTTTTTGGACCTGTGCCGAAGGGTGGTTACTGCAATTTTTTCACCGTTTTTACTTTATCCATTGATTGGCGATGATCAAACGATAAAGATTAAACATCAATAGCTTCTCATTTATTATGCAATGTCTCGTAAAATGGAATAATTGCTCGTACAAAGTAGTTTCACTCCAACCTTTTTAAAATAAAGTCCACAAAAAATAAACAAATTAGTGTTGCATTTTAATCAATAAAAAAGTATAGTAATGTATCAAGACTGTTAACCAGTCGAACAAAAATAGACAGAAGCGGTCGATACAAAAGGACTTAACATATTTTTTCATCATATTTTATTATGAACTTCTGTTCAACATCCAGATGTTTGAGTCTGATCAAACAAAAGATTTTTCAGATGTACTTACGCTGCGTCAGAATGTAACTATTACGTTCATGATTTATGATTAACTTCTGTTTATCTTTAAAATCCCACTTTTGTTTTAAGATTCGAAAAACTTTTATCTTTGAATATTTGTCTATTTCCTTTGTGTGGTGTAGGTATGTAGAATGATATCAAAGTGGTCGGTGGATACTAAATAATCTTGAGCTACCGTTGTGTTCTGCTACATTTACCAATTAGACAGTTAGTTATGAAGTTTACATCTGTTTCGTATGTAACCGGCGCATTGTGCGCTTCTGATAAATCTGTAAATTCCGTAACAATAAAAAGCTGAACATAGAAAAACAATGAGTCATGAACATGATGCAGTACTGAACACTAGCTACGGGGAAGCCAGCTCCCACTTGACCGTTTTTTAATAGTTTATTTCCAAACTCCCTGTCGACAGCGCCGATGTTTTTCTAATAACCTGTTTAACAAATCATAACGTTTATTTTTGTTCGACACTGAACGATCACACGTCCGGGACTCTATTCTGTTTCAAATCTCTAAGCTTGTATGTTTTGATTATTTTAATTTTTCATTGAACATAAGAAATTGAAGTTATAACAAGAACAGCGGACGTAAACGTGTAGAATAGAGGAAGAAACGCCACAATAATGTTACACATAAACATCGCACTGAACATGTTATTTGCTTGAATACATAAAAAATTGTCGTAATCATATTTGAAAAGGAAATATAAAAGATTATTTACACGACATACATGTATTATATTTTTATTCTAAACATGTTTATGTTTCAATATGCAATGGTGTATTTATGTGTTTCCGAACGCGTTTTAAATACAACTGCATCTATCTTTCAAGTGTCTCTCTAATGGCGGCCGATGAAAAACAAGCTCCAGCACTTTTTTCATACGAATTTCTTTGTATAGCTAAAAGCCGCCGATGGCATGCATACGACCTATATGACTCGACAGTATCAGTCGCCAGAATTAGATGAAATTAATTTAGGAACCGACTAACTGTGTCTGTTGATGGCCAGGTAGCTCGCTACTATTTTTTGTATCGCTACAAAAGACCGTTTTTGTAGAAAAAAACTACAAACGCCGGGAACGGTAGCAAAACTTTTCGATTATTCTTGATGAAGCGTATCAATATAAATAGAAAACTATTAAATATAAAAAAAATATAACAAAATAGTGGTCCATTCGATGGGGACCCAAAAGTTTAATTTGAGAAAACATTTTGCCAAATTAACAACTTCTGGCGCCAACAGCAAAAACTGCGTAAGTCAATTAGTCATAGCATGTTTAAAAAGTATTTCCAACCTTTTAACTTGTATTTTTTAACAACTTGTAATTTACAAGTCCACATAATCCATAAACTTTTTCATTTAAAACAATTTCAAAAATAAAAGAAGTATGGTACCTTCCTTTTGTCGTAGCTTATAATAATAGATTTTTCATTTTCAATCGAATGGCGGAGGGCGTGACAGTGGTGCTGGCCGGCCGCGCGCCGTGGTCACCCGGCCAGAAATTGTATAATTTTACGCAACAAAACAATCCACCAATACAGGGTGAGCGTGAATGGACACGTCCGAACCAACAGCCGTCAACGATTCATAACAAAACGTGCCAAACGCACGCATCCCGACTGATGCCGAATCAATTGAAAAGTGCCCAATGAAAAATACCACAAAGAGAAAAGTTTATAAATCGGTTTAGCACCCTGTCAGAAATTTAAAGCACCACAAACAAAATATTGAGGCAAAGGTCAATAATAAATAAACACAAGGCACAAGGTAGGTAGTATGGCTGGAACGAAAGTTTATACCCAGCAGGGACTGAAATTATGATGATGAAGTCACAAAGCTACTAGCTAGACTAAGCTTAGGAAGTCCACGCACAGACTGATCTTTCGAATGACTTTAATAAAATACTTCGATCACAAAAAGCTTCGTATAATCCGTCTACAAAGTCATTCAAAATTCATCCAGACAGACTTTCCAGTAATGAAATCCTTAGACAGGTAATAGTAAAAGGGAATTTCATAGCGGCTTGAGAAATGAAATAAAACGATAATATGTCGGGAGCTATTACGTCTTACAATAGGGTACGACAAAGGGAAATTGTAAAATGGCTGTTCAACGAACACGTTAAATTTATATTAATGCTATTTATCTCGTCTGTGTGATCTCTTAAGTTTCATCAAACATTTACACACCTAGATATAAATAGCACCCACAAAAAATATATGAGCAATAAAATCTCTAGAATCAAAATTACACGTTCCTCAAAGTTGCTTCAATAAAATCAATTGGAAAGAATAAAACTTCACAAAGACGGACGCTTTGTCCAGATAAATGATTAAACTCAAGCATCCTTTGATACACCAGCCAAAGAAACAATAAAGAAGCCATATCAAACGATACTCTCTAAGCGAATTAGAAACAAAACGGATTCGAAAGACTTTCTGAAGATGACGTCTCTTTCTATACGGAGCAGTCATCGAGTTTCCTTTGTAATTAAATATTGAAATTAAGAAATGAACAGCCGCTAATTACAAGAGGTTGTCCCTTGGGGGCTGATTATGTTGCCCCAGCATTCGCAGAAAGGGATGATGGGGACTACGCCGCTCTTATTACAATTAATATTTAAGATTTTAATGTTCTGCCGCCAGAACATTTGTTTCTGAAGTTGGATTAATATTATTTCTGTTGAATTTTCATACGAGACTTACTTTAATTTAAAATATGTACATGTAGGTACTGCTATTTTGAGTATAGTCTCCGACTTAATATGAATGTATGCAAATTCTACGAGACGTGTTAATAAAACACAACATGTTGTGAATTCATTAAAGAGTAATTTAAAAAAACATCTGTTCTGGTCACAAAGGCGACAGATCTGCGGTAGACGTGCTGTGTCCAATATAATAACGTTAGATCAATGGGAGCAACATCGATAGGAGTAATAAAAAAGAAATAGTGACGTTGTACAAACTATAAATTTAGTGTTTGGACATTTCAATTATCCGGACCACGTGGCGTGCCGACAATGATGTTCGTGCCAACAGTAATAAAATTTAAAAAAGTAACAATAAAAAAACGTGTCCGACCCAGTTAATATTTTTATGTATCTAATTCTATCGCTAATAAGACATTTTATATTGAAGATGATTAACAGAATGGTACAGTCAAATGCGAAAAAAAGAAACAAATAATAGAAGCGGTAATAACTTCATCAGGGAGCGATCACATCGCAGATGGAATAGACTAAGATCTTAAATACGTTTGGAATGTCTTTATTAACTGTCAACAAATCAAGTGAAGCACCGGGAGCTGTTTAATACCCTATCAGACAAACGTAATTAGTTTTGTAAATAAAATGCCTCGAAGAAATTGAAACGTAGCAGCTACCTGACTGTTGCGGTGACTTGCTACATTAACTTATGATTGTACTGTCAGATAGAACAGTGTTATTAAACCGAGCTGTAACTTTATAGAATCACAGAGGTTAATCCCCTCAGCCGATGATTTAACTATTATTTTCTGGATCTAAGAATATGAAGATGAAATCTTCAATTGTTTCGCCATTATGTTGCAATAATTGTATTTGAATTGCAAAAATATACAAAATTGGATCTAAACGGCTAATGCGTTTAGCTTCAAGATTTGCATCAATGTTAATTACAGCTTCTGGGTTTTTTTTACTTTTTCATACTTAATTACTTAGAATTCATATAGTGTATAATTCAATTTAAATATCGCTTTGTAATGTTTAACTATAAATTAACACATATTTCCAGTTCGATGCGCTAATGATAAAATGGTTAGGTATTCTTTGTATTAAAATGTATTAAGTTACTTCCACGAAATAGGAAGCTAAGTTTTAATAAATTAAAAAACATCCCTCGCCCTTGGGACAGGTAACATTAGGAGAACATCTTGCTGCAACAAAACATGATATAATTGTAGAGCAGAATTACGGTCGCAAAACTTTTCCACCCCAAAGCATTTTTTATTTAATTTTTATTTTTACGACACAATTAAACGCGGCTTTGCTTTCACTTTTTATTGTTACTGTCTTAGTGCCCTCTAATTTTTGGCTTCAATTACATTTTTTCCTTTGGTTTTATTAAAACATTGGTTTTAATGATGAAACTTTATCGTCATCTGGACAAAATTATCGAATTTTATAGTTTCTTCTTCCGTTGTTTTTAGAATATCTGTAATGTAGTCGAAATAAATTAGTAACCAGACGTAATCAATAATTCGGACCTCTCTTCTTCCTCAGGTACTTCTCAAGGTGAATAGGTGTTTCTATTCAAGGAGAGATTACATCTCGCTCCGACCGGAACTCGTTTAGAAAAAAATAGAGCAACGATATTTTGAACCGAAATCATTTATCATGTTTGCACTGAACCCAAGACAAACTGCTACTGCGTTTGAGTTTACACTAGATAAGATTACGTACGTTTGTTTTACGTTGTCTACCGATTCTTGGGCCATTTTTAAGACAGAGCCTCATTGTTTGGTGTAATACCCAGATATGGTGTTTCCGAGACACTAACTTGAAAAGGAAATAATGCATCAAACTGGTATAAAGTAATTTGTGCGTTCAAATATTATTCAGTAGCACTTAGGCTTTAATTTTGATAGATAGGTGATAAAAATGGTTTCATATAGATAGCCTGGCCTGAAGTCAATTCATAATCAAGATTATAAGAACACATCTAACCAATCTAGATCCTAAAAAAATCGAAATAATGATTGAGAATAGAGTTTGATGTAGCTATAGTGCCATTATTAAATACTGAATTAAGACATACCGCTTGACTGTCACTAATGAGACACAATAAAATTTTAATTGTTATCGAGCTGCATCAGTCTTTCGGACATTTGAGCTTATAAGAACTACAGAATTTGGTAGCTATATTTGTCTGAAACTAAAGTAATTAACGTAATTGAAAAATAATACTCACAATAAATTAAGCTAAATTCCAATCTTATTATAAGACCACTAATCCAATAGCACTAAAACGACAAAGTCGATGCAAATAAAACAACGTTGGCATTGAATCAGAAGCATTATGTATCTTCAAAGGTATCGTATGAAAATATGACTTAAGTTAATAGAGATAAGGTATAATGTCTTCTTATGACAAACCCTCGGAAAGAAGGATATATTTGGACCAACAAAAACTTAAAAAGAGTTTTAATTTAATGTGTAAACATTCCCATACGGGTTGTAGTGCTGTAACGTGTAAATAATCGGGCGCTTCAGTAACAAAAACATAAAATATATACAGATTACGACTATTAGCTTACAATATGCTGTCAGCGAGCTGTTTTTGGTCTTTTCACTTTTTTTTAAAGGTAGGAAGGATGTTTACGCCACGTGAATGTTATGATTTAGTGTCAGTAATTATTAGTGAGTGTGAACACGTCCACTAAGAGTTGAGAATAGTAATACAAATATAATAACAAAGAGTGCCGAGTCTATTCATAGAGTGCCGATGGCGTTGATACTGTTTGTGTACTTAGCAGCTTCATGTGTTTAAGATCCTTGTTTTTTTATGGAGTCGGTAAGATTGAAAGGAGTTAGTCGGAATGATTTTTGACGCTGAATCGTTTAATGTTAAAGTCACGTTCTCTAGTATTCATATCTAACTTCTTTGTAATATACCACAGATTTTCAATCTTTCTCTATAGAATCCGTCGATCAGGATTTGTTTCGTAATGTTTGTGAAACTATCTATCAAGGGTATATCTGTCAGAAATATCTGGGGACTCCTTTGTGGGTGCTATTTGATCAGTGACACGGGCGGTGAGTGATGAATATTGCCAAGCAAATATACAAAAAGCAAAACTATACGTGGTGTTAGTTTCACTAGGGTTGTTCGGAGGAAAGAGTACGAGGTGCAGAATCGTAACATGTTTGATTTTATAACTATTTTGGGAAATTGTTAGGATTAGGACCAAATCTATTGAATAGGCAGATGAAATTGTATGTATTAAATATATTACCTATGCCGATTGTTTGCATGATATAGGAAACTTGTAAAAATACTATGTATTTAGAAGGTTTTTTCGCAGCATTCAGTACATGATTCTGAACCTGTTCCCTGCGTTGGAACTTTTCATAGGTTATTTAAAAAAAAAAGCGGCTGTTCCATACATTTTGATCGCGTAGGTATTGCACTTTTCTATGAAACAGCTGTTTTTTTTTAAAATAACCTATTAAAAGTTCCAACGCAGGGAACAGGTTCAGAATCATGTACTGAATCCATGGTAACAGGCTTCGCGTCGATGTCCCTGACACCCTGTATTTTAATTTGAATTTACTTATTATTTCTGCGCTTTCTTAAGCTTGGCTTGTGTTTAGTTCAATCTTATATCGCCATTATATTCGTGTTTACCTCATTATTCCATTACTTTTCGTAGATACTAGGTATTGAATAAGTTTCTACCCTCTAGGACCCTCTGGTTTATGATACTCTCCCGACTTCGCACACCCGTATAAATCGTTCGGAAATCGTTCGGTAATAAATCGAACGCTTTTTAATGGCAGTTTATCGCAGTGAGCTTTGTGGTATTCAGATTACGGGTATGGCCTAAGTGGCGGCAAGGGAGCGGCACGTGCTTTCCTTATCTCTGTCCCTCGACACTTTCAATATTCGATTTCGTCGCGGGCGCGATTGTGTTTAGCTTTTTTTGCTCCCAACTGTACTCGCCTGCACCCAAAATAAAATCAATTTTTATGTGCGGCCTTTGAAGTTCATTCAGATTATTTATACTTTATAATTGTTCCGCGACGATGGCCAAATGTTTCGGAGATGACAGAAAAACTAAAGCTATTAAGTTTTTATCTGTATTACCGTTGTCCGTAAATAAAATTGGTCATCAAAATAACAAACCCTTTATCTGAGCACGGCAACGAAGAAAAAACTGTCGCACCGTACAATCGCACCCCAAAGCGTAACCGAAAACGAGTGTCACCGCAATCCAAGCTAATGGAGTGTCTCATAATGACGGTTGCTGACATAAAAATAAATAGGCGAGACTCAGTTTCTGCGTAAGCCGATACTATGATAACAGCATCGCTCCCCCGATAATTGCCGAACTTGGCCGACGCCTCTGATATGGTACCTAGTTGTAATGTAGTGCGGATTAGGTGGTACCAGTGTAATTGATCTTACTTCGCGCCGCCAATTAGTTCGGACTTGCAACAAGCGGCTACTGTCCATATATTTATTTCTAATGGTTTTCCTGGCAATTAAAATTGTTGTATGACAGGTCTATTTGTTTTAAGTAGGACCTACTAACTCATGGTGCACGTTGGGTTTCATACCATTTTCTCTATTATCTTAGGTGTGTTATTTAACCGTGGAGTAGAGTTGGTTCCTTAACTGTTGAAGGTTTAAAGAATATCAATCTTCCTAGCCTTTTCCCAACTATCTTGGGGTCGGCTTCCCGTCTAACTGGATGCAGCTGTATACCAGTATTTTACATGGAGCGACTGCCTATCTGACCTCCACAACCCAGTAACTGGGTAATACGAAACCCCTTGGTAAGACTGGTGTCAGACTTTCGGGCTTCTGACGACTCGTAACGACTTAAACGACTGTCAAAGATCTGCGAATGGCAGCCGGGATCAACGGCTTAACGTGCTTTCCGAAGCACGGAGTAATCTCGGTATGTAAAGATGGTCACCCATCCACTGACCAACCCCGGCAAGCGTAGCTTAACCTGATGGATCGACCCGTGCCGCTTGTTATTACTTAGCCACAAGCTCCTCGAAGCAAAGCGAGCGAAGGTTTTAAGAATGTACGGAAGGGATATGAAGGATCCTGTTATTCGAAGCAACACCTAGGGTGGCTTTCCAGTTTCCAACTGTATCTTTTCTATTCCAGTTCGTTTTAGGAATTCGTCTAGATTACGGTTCTTTGTATATATATTCTTATCTTATAATACCTTTATGAAGTAGCCAATTGGGGAGAACTCAGGTTGATTCTTAAACAGGTCTAATACTATAGAAAATTCTTCGTCTTTTATCGCCCTTATTGCTAGGTGGTGAGGGTTCACTTTTCTTAGAAACCTTTTGTTGGTTTATCAGCAATGATCCAGCTCTTTAGTCCAAGGTAATAGGTTCAACCAACCAACGTTGAGTGATCTTCGTATTCTTCTGACTTTACTTTTTATTGTAGAATATTTGGTCTATTTTATCGAAACCTGATTTAGATTAATTTCAATTAATTCTAGATTTTCGTCACCTCGATTCTGTTTCCGTTCTAACTTTCAAGGCTGAACCAACTGCATAAATTGATTTATAAGATTTCGTTACCGGTTTGTTTACAATAGGTTCCAGAGAGATCGTTAGCTTAAATTATTTTCTAATGGCATTGTCAGCCTATAAAGTTCCCACTGCTGGGACACAGGCCTCCTCTCTGTGAGAGGGAGTGGGCCGTGATCTACCACGCGGGCCCAGTGCGGGTTGGTAGATGTCACATGTCTTCGAATTTTTGGTTCTAAGACATGCCGGTTTCCTCACGATGTTTTCCTTCACCGTTTTTAGAGCAGTGGTGATGAAATTAAATACACAAAGTTAAGTGCCTGCCTGGGTTTGTAAGTTGGGTCCGACACCACTGAGACACTGCTCACCCTGCTCTCAACTATTTCCTAATGGCACTAAGATTTTAATAACCGCTAGATATGTCAGTATTTTTCTATCACTATTTTTATCTCAACACAGTAGAACACAGTGGCACAATTCAGAATGACTCAGTAACCCCACCTTTTTATCGTCACCACAAACTAATAGTAACTCCAATAAAGGTAAACAAAGTTTTAGGTCCGCAAGTACGCAATAGGCTTAAGGGCAAAGATTTAGGTGACAAACTTTATTGCGCCCAAGAAATACTGTTGTCTATTACGTGAACATAAATCACGGATGGGAAAACAATAAGCGTGAAATTGTGGAAACTGCGGCCGACGTGTTGCGGTATTAAATCTTAGGGGAGTGAAATAAATAAAAATAAATCTGTACCCTCCCTCCCTCACAGAAGTTGATTTATCTGATAAGTGTAGAGATACCGCATGAGAAGCTCCCGTTCCTCACTTTTAATAGAATTTAATTAATGACTGTTTCAGTTATTGTTCTTTTGTTGCAGTTATGAGAATTTACTATGAGTACTGTGATAATGAATGAATCATGTGTAAAAGCGGATTGATCGATTTCTTACTTGATTTTTATGCACGCTTTTTATTGGAGCGTTTTTATCAATTAGCGTTTTAATTTTTTCACACGTCTATGACTTTAATTGCAGTAATAGAATGTGTGATTTGCTACACTTGACAAACTTGACATATTAGTTATGTAGATCGAAACTGTAATTAAACAACTATTATACAATTAACTGTGACTTATTTATTAACTGCCCCGACTGACTTGACTGCTTCGTTGGTTTAGTGGTCGCAAGCGTTACTACTGAGCATGAGGTGGGTTCGATTCCCAGGTCGGGAAAAGTGCATATTAGGTTTTCCATCTGGAATTTCTTAGTAGCAGCCCGGAGTCCGGATTTGTGCCCGGTTGATGGCAATAGGCTCGCCCCCTATTACATGGGACTTAAACATAACTGGAGAAATGTGGGTGTGCTATAGATACACCTCTGCCTAACCCTTTGGAGATTACAGATGTGATGTTATGTTATGTTATTTATTAACTCAGTTTATCGCAGTCCATCTTTGTTTTTTTTTGCTCTTGAAGTCGCGTCCTGAAAGCGGGTCAGTGACCGCGTAGCCAATATTTTTGCGCAAATAGTAACGCTACGAGAGTGCTACGACTTCGCTTTGACAGTCAATATTTTTAGGAGGGACACGTTTGGAAGCTGCTCCAACAGGTTAATTGAAAAAATACCTGAAACCTCTTAGTACTGACTTCGTATCATGATGTCGAATAATGTTAGTTACACGAGTTTTCTGATGCTGTAAACTGCGATAGGCTGAGTTAACCCTGGTTTTGAAAGTCTGATCCGTAATCTACTGTCAAATCCCAGTTCTAAATCCCAGATTACCATGACATTTTGACAGCAGAAGAAATTGACAGCCTTTCAGAACCAATTTTTCTATATTTCTATGTTTCTCTCCGGTGCAATCCTTCATAGGTAAAGTGTAGCATCTTAAACGGCAGTAACGTGCTACTATGTCCGCAGCTCCAGACCGGGCCGACCACCGAAGCGAGCGTCAGGAGTAGGACTGTCACTCGCAGCCACGCAGTTCCCGGGTCACCCCTTCAAGAAGCACCGCCTCGAGAACGGCGAGTACTCGCCTTATGAAAACGGACATATGAGTGGTAAGTACTGCTTAATAAGATTGGGGTTTATTATAAACGTTGCCTATAGTCTGTTAAGAGCGTGCATTTTGAAAGTAGGCAACGTCGCAAATAGCTAATGTCACATGTATTTCGCTGTTTTGATTAATTTGGCAATACTGTATGGAAATAAGAAATATTGCTAACTAGTGAACTAGAATATTAATAAAGAATTGCAATTTTAACATTGAATTTGATGTTGTACCCGTTTTAGGAGTAAAAAAGGCATTTGGAGAGTTAAATATTCGGTGTTACGGTATTAATTATTGAATTTTATCTATATTATAAAGACGTAACCTTTGTGAGGTTGTCTGGATCTACTGAACCGATTTTGAAAATTCTTTTACCAATAGAAAGCCACGTTATTTGTGAGTATCAAAGTAGTCTATGATACTCACATATTTATGTTTACCGCCCAACGAAATGGGCAGGGGTCAGCTAGTAATCAATATACTAGTTTGCTAGTTAGCCACATTTCTTATTTCCATACGCTATTATTTCCAAATTAATCAAAATAGGTAAATATTTGACAGCTAGGTATTTACGATGTTGCCAACTTTTAGGATGCAAGCTAAAAAATGTATAGCTAAGGAGACATTAATCATTACTTAATGAAGTAACTATAAGCAACATTTAAATAAACCCTAGAATTTCCAGAAGTGGACTTCTACCTACTGGCTGATAGTAAAATGTGGACCTTTTGGAACTAAGTAGACGAGTTATTCACAAGACTGAGTTTCATCGATCAATTAAACATAGGTAGCGTCAGTTTCATTAGGTGCAATCTCAATTAGGTATTTGCTTTGGAGAGTTAGAAATAGTTCAGAGTTCAGTCTAATAATCTTGTCATAAGAGCAGTGGTGGCCCAGTGGTAACGGCCCCGACTGTTGTAGGTCGTGGGTTGAACCCAAGCAGGCGCTTTACTTTGTGTAAATAATTTCATCACCACTGCTCTCAAAACGGTGAAGGAAAACATCGTGAGGAAACCGGCATGTCTTAGAACCAAATATTTTAAGACATGTGACATCTAGCAACCCGCACTGGGCCCGCCAGGCTGATTATGATGATTGGCTTTTTAATTTAAATTAAAGATAGGCTAGCTAGACAAAATGTCATAGGGACCCGGACACTTCTGCGGGAGCATAGCTGATAAGTACAGGATATGATGTCACCTAGATTACGATATGGTATGAAAACAACACCACTAAATTCACATCATAACAAATGTGTCTGTGTATCACAATGATGCCTTAAAATGCGAATTAAACACAAAGTTATTAACCCAAAGATTAATCTCAACTTAATCTGGCTTTGTAATATAAATCAAAACAAACGGTACCATGACATGTGATAACATCAAAATCGGGTTTGTGTAAGCTCCGGATAGGCGCCGGATATGAATCCCCGTCTTCTCGGGAGGTATGCCTCCTCATTTCGTATACAAATTACACAAATACAAAATTATCCCAACACAAACGGAGAAAAGGGAATAAAGTGATTAAATAGAGCTCAGCGCAAGACGGCTAGCAATCAATCATTTTTGTCGCTTACGGCTTTGTTGATACTGCCACTTTCCATCTCTTTCTGTCTTGTGCATTAGGCACATTTTGTCTCGTTCCAGCATGAAGTGTCGTGCCAGACAAGGGAGCAATTACATTCGTGATCTTGCATAAGCGGCACTTGCTTATCGCGCACTGCCGCATTTGACTTTGAGTGTAGTTTGTTCGCTTTTTTCCGAAATTTGCAATTCGAAACACTCTCATGGCTGAAATAAGCATTGCTTTGTTTTGCGCTTATTGCATTTCCATTCCATAAACAAGTCACATTTTTTGTTGAACACGCGACCCTCGTTCGCTCGTATTCTCGTATCATTTCTTGTTATTGTGTTTCGTATCCCATCTATGCTTAGTTAGTTTTAATTATTTTACAATTAGTGAGAAGATGGATGGGTCTCGCAAGGGGTTTGATTTGAGATTCGAAGCTCACGATACTTATATCTACATGTATGTGTATACTTAGAGGAGTTTACGAGAATCTTAACTGATTTTGATACCTTGGGATTATTTGGTTAGTTCAAATTAATTCAAAAGTTTAAAAGCTCATTCGTGGGAATGTATAATAATAAATATAAATAATAAATATCTTTATTTCCCAAAAAATTACAGATAGTATAAGTTTACGATTACACTAAACATTGGATGCTGCAGAAATCTGTACACAATATATTAAACTCTGTCTCTTAAACTAGGGTATCCTGTATCTTAAGAGACAGTGTTTCACAATGAGGTTCCAATTGAAATAATGTAAGAGTGGACTGTGTCGATGTATCTTCAAGAAGGGAAAATAAAGTTATAAAGTTATATGTTTCTCAAGTTGGTTTCATCTACCATACTGGCCATGCAACCAGTTCTAACACACTTAACACAAATCTAAATTAAAAGACTCTTTCAAAGAAAAATAAAACAAAATCTGTCTTTCATACAAATTATAATTTTGTTACGTAATTCTCCGTCACCCATAATATTAAAGCCATTCTAATTAAATTCGTGCGTGTATCAAGTTTCCATGTACCATATCTGTGTACGGGCTCCGGCGTTAAGCCAATATTATTTTGACGAGTCGTTGACAGTGGTTTACAGTTGATGAAACAAACGCACACACACACAAACAGTCCTGGGAAGGTGCACTCACACAGGTGCCTCCTAATCTGTACACGTCACACACGTATCTGAGGGGTGTCACTGTCTGAGTGAGTGAGTGAGGAGGCGGGTGGCCCATTTTCACCCCGTGAAATAATAGGATACGAAAACATCGGAGGCAGAATATAATCCTCCTGCGAAGGTTGAACGGAATGGAAATAGGAATATGAAATGCGCGAAAGGGATGTGTCGGCCCACGTGCTCGTTGAAAGGGTTACCCACCGATGTTTATCTTAAGGCGCTAAATCTAAACGGTTGTTCATTCCGCGTTACGACTCTGATTTGCGATAAAGGTCTCAAGTAACGTATTTTTAAATAGCCATTAGATTGCAGTTCATCCTTAGTGCTACATTTACAAGTCATAATTTAGCTCTTGAACGTGCAAATTATTACAAAACTTTATCAGTTCGACATGGTCTGGAGATCATAAAAATTATCGTAGAGTAAGGATTTAGGGTTATTTAATGTTGCGATAGAAAAGATACCTACTTGGTACTTATTGATTTAAGCAATAGGAAAATAATTGACGTGAATGAACAAAGTGGTAGTGGCAGCCCTAATATTTTAGAAAGTGCCATGAAAATGATGTGTTGATAATAATTAAAGGTTCGGCACGGTGTCGCCGCGAGTCGGATACACTGGGGGGATAATGTAAGGCATTATAACATTACTCGCTGGGGCACAAAGCTTTACGTTCTGATTGAATTCTGCGACTGAAATTAAGTAAGGATTTGCCTGTTTATGTTAAGGGAAGAAGGGATCAGTCAATTTACGAATCTCTTGTATGTTCACGCCTTTGTTTGTTGCACTGTAACTTGTGCTCGTGTTAAGATGATTATTATAATAATGATAGATGGATGTCGGTAATTACATTTATTATAACCCGTGGATTGGTACCTTAATGTTTAGATCTGAAAGGGTTTGACATCTTCCTTATTTATGTTTTGTGTTGCAAGATTGTCACTTTGTAAGTAAGTTATTACAACACCCTACTTAACTTAGTTTTTGCAGTTTCAATATGGGTCGAATTCATACAGAACCAGTTGCACCAGTTTTTCCCACTTTCTTTGCAATTTACAACAATTTTATGCTAATAAGCATAGTTAATTGTTTGAAATCATTGGATAATTTTCATTTAATGAGTTTATAGTGGAATATGAATCTAATTAAAGAGGTACTGACAACAACTTATAATCGCCTTGTTATATTTCTAACGCTTCTGCAGTGTCCATTTGTAAAAAACTTACACTCTAACAGACGATAATTATCTAAGTCGCGTTTTTTACTACACAGAACGTTATTGCACATTTATCGGATCGCAAAAAGCGCATATTCTCCACAATCACTGAATCGAAAGCCCATTTTTTCCATTTCCGTATCGAACGCTGGCAAGAAAGTACGATAAACACTGGCAGAGTCGGCAATCATAGCAATTTCTTGCTATCCACGGCTGCGTTTACAATTTTTAATGGTTAAAACATCAACTGGCAATTGGAAGTAATCAAACAAATTGCCGTTGCCCCCTTATAAGGAAATCGTAATAATAAACGCGGTGGCAACAATTATTAAACGCCGAAGCGATGCGAGACGAACGAGAAGTGTTAGCTGCTTACGACAAGTGCGTATACTAAGTAGCCATCGAGTTATTTGAATATCGGCATTGTAACAGTGAGAATTTATTCTCCGAATATGCATTTATAACAATACATTTAATTCGAATCGTCGTGCCGAACCGTAGTATGTAGAGTAACATGCACTTACGCCATCATTATAAATTACGCCTCGAGTCAGTAATCTAGTTACAAAAAAACCAGAAAAATTATTTCTTATCGTCGCAATTTTCCTTAATTATGTATACAGTTGTGGCCTGTACATCATGGTGACAAGTATCGAAGTTTTTACTACTTCTATAACTAAAAATAGTTTTGCATAGTTGTGCAACTTTTGCATAATAAGTCCGTAAGTTCTTGCAACGGTCCCGTACATCGCCTCGAGGGTATTTTTATTTCAAAGTAAGTATGTAGATAATCGACTCCGCAATAACTGTTACCTACCACATAGCAATGTAAGTTACAATAATTACTTAATTGAAAATACTACGGCAATTATTCGAATGTGCTAGCGGGAATTACAGAAGAAGTTCGCTTGTTTTCTTAGTAGTTGGTCGGAATTACTCACATGCACAAGTCCGAGGCGAAGTAGTGTTTGGTACACATTGATGTCTTACTAAATGCTCATAACCAGCTCTTGAAAGCAAATACAGCAATGAACATCGAAGCTCACCCAACAAAAATGAGCTACGAAACGCAAGCGCATCAATAAATAACCCCATTACATTTGTCTTCGTTACAGGATATTTCAATAAAATTAAGCAATTAACATTTTAATTAAAACAGTCGTTATTGCGCCGTTTGTTCAATGGGAGCATCACTTGTTGCAACCCTGTATGTAAATGAGTGTGAAAAGTGAGGTCGTTTGTGTCCACCTGCGCTTAGACACGTGCGTCTGCGCCGGCAGTTGCTGATTATGGTCACCAATCAGCATGGCCGATTAAATCGATTATCGACTTTCAATTATCAGTATATTTCTCAATAATGATCGATTTGACAAGTTGCGTGCGCGCCGAAACGTCCTGCGATTTGTCAAAATACATCAACCGACAGAATAATGTGTGGCCAATTATTAGGAAAGTTGTGATCGCTGAATTGTATAAAGACAAATTATCGTTTGTTGCATAGCTTTGCTTTTTGTCTGCAATGCAACAATTAATACAATGGAACATATATACAGGGTGGCAGGGACATTGACGCGAAGCCTGTTACCATGGATTCAGTACATGATTCTGAACCCCCTGCGTTAAAATTTTTCGTCGGTTATTTAAAAAAAAAATCTGCTGTTCCATACATTTTGACCGCGTAGGTATTGCACTTTTCTATGAAACAGCAGATTTTTTTTTAAATAACCGATTAAAAATTTCGATGTCGCTGACACCTTGTATATTTATTTGCTTAACTAACATCTCGCTATATACCTGTAAAATTATAACTGTAAAATTGAAGAACGCTGTTTTATCTAGCGTACAAGTACAAGCTGTAGAAACTATGGTGATTAACACCGGAATTTCCTTTTTACATACATTCATTTCCTTCAGAACTTTATAACATTGCTTCGCACGTATCTATAAGTACAACAGTAGGTCGTATTATAAATAACACAAACAGTAGGTACCATTCTATGCGTTCCAAATAAACCACTGCAAAACGGTTAAAGCAAATATGCATAAAGTAAAATTCACAATAGGTAGATATCTCGGTTCTTTGCACTGTATGTCGCTGCCGATATTTCGAATTCCAAACATTGGATTCGCGCGTGGAATTATGCGAATTCCCTCCCTAACTGTGTTTTGCTAGCTATGTCATCCTCAAATGGGAGAAAGGGACCGATAGATCTGCCAACTGAATGTGCAGTAGATGAACTTATAACAGGTGGCCCATCACTTTTTATTCATCGGCCTTAGGGACTGTCACAAAATTATGCTCCTTAGGGTTATCTCATGCCTCAGAATTAAAAAATAGTCCTTAGTAAACGTCTGAGAACTAGTTTATGATTCTTTGTTACTCCAGATAATAATTGCAAAAAATTGCCACGAGCGGTTATACGCTAGTGATGTGATTCCGTAATAAAATTAGCGGTGTTATTGACCGCATCTAACGCACACATCTTAATACTGTTGACTGCTCTTACAAGAGTTTATCTTACATTGAAGTAATTTACCATATTATGTACAGCCATAATAACATTAACTAACGCATGTTTTTTCATCCGCCATCATAGTAATAGAGGTTTCTTGTGAGTGCGTCACAAGAAGTATTTGCGTCGCGAGACAATTTCCATACATGCGTTCCGTATTCCGTTGTACGTAGTGTTTAATTCCCATCGTTTTGTGTCGTGTGGAGCGGCGCTTACAATTAAAATGTCGTTCTACTAGCCACTTATGACATTGCTCACACCTTGGAGTCGTGGCGGATTCATGTTTTTTGTCCGGGGAAACGCATAGCCAAGGAATTTCTTTTAATTAGCAATACCGGTGTTTTGTAAGCGTCTGCTCGCCGCATTCTGAACATATTCCGTTGTTTGTTGAAGTCCGTATTATATTTTTTTCTGTTTGATTAATAAATTACCTCTAGCGTTTCAAAAAGTTATTAAAACGCAAACTCCAGAAATGTCAAAATTTGTGTGATTGGATGTACTTTCTGGTGTCGGTAACGTTGTTAGATAAATAAACAAATCAATTCGTATTTTCGATTAGTTCTTTGAATATTTTAGGAGAAACGTCCTTGGTCACGATTCGATGCTCGACCAATCACACCGATAATTATTATGTTAATACGATTGATTTATAACCACTTATCAACAAGTCTGTAGGTACAGTTTCGCCTGGAGCACGATCGACGTTCGTATTCGAGCGCATTGTCGATCAATCGACTCGTTTCAAAATTACATGTTGCTCTCTTCCGTAACTCAGGTCCGTTTGTTATTAAATTGACGACACGTAATAACACCTATTAACTGCGAAGAGGCCGAGTGTCATACACGACAAAGATTAATTTGACAATTAAATGTTTTTTTTTATTACCTTGTTTGAAAATGGAACTGCAAAGTTGTCTTGTTGCCAGTTTTTTCTTAGTGGCGACAGCTCGTGGCAATTTCTGATATTTAACAAATTAGAGCGAATGTGCGCGAATGCACCTGTTAATTGCGATTATTATTATCATGAAGTGTTTTTATTAACGTAAAGTTTAAATTATTAAGCTTTAGTATGACAGTTTACATTAATTTAATTTCAGATCCTTATTTTTTTGTTATGTAATAAATTTTTTAATTAAAGGTTTGCGCCTATGTGTAGTTTATTATTGCACTGTTAATTAGAGCTTTACCCAAGCATGTCAGAGTGTAATATATTGCTAGTTAAAACTATTGCTACTGTTAGCATATATTTCATTTTTAATAGTATCACTATAACTCTTAAAGCGAAACATAGGTACTTTGGTAATAACAGCTGCTACCAAAACCACTGACAGATAATCTCTCTTTTGTGTGTTATTAATAAAAATATGGATGGATATTTCAGTATCTTTGCTACTTATTATGTAACAATGGTGTAGCTCCTTTTGTTAACATTCACGGATGAGTTGATCCTTTTTGTAACGTTTTTAACAAATCACATTCACATACGGATATATTGTAGTCCTTGTAATTTTATTTGAGTTACAAATAGTTCTTTCCTAACCGATACTTTTTAAAGAACATCTCCTCATACTTACCCAGATATTAGAATTGAAAAGGTATGAGAAAATTTAATAAATAATCCCGCTGATTAAAGACATTAAGGACTTGAAAGCTCAGGTGGTTAGAATTATTATTCTAATTAAATAGGCATTATATTCAGGATGTTATGTCTATTACCTACAGCCATCAAAGCTTTACAATATTTATACGTTAAGCAGCTCATTATGAAAAACATCAAGTTGAAATAGTAGATCTACCTGTGTTTTTACATGATGAGTTTCTTATGACATTGTTTGCTTCGATTTGTTACACATTCAACTACAGATCAATGAAAACACTTGCCCTGCGAAAATCACCCTTACTGCTACTAGGTACATAAAGGCGCTATAAATGTCAAATTGTTACCACTGATATGCGGTTAACTGTACAATACGAAAATGTAAGAAAACTCAACAAAAAATATATATTTAGGTATAAGTATATTCATAACAGCCTATTTCTAATTCCAAACATAATAACACGTATGACACATCGTTATCCTCGCGTGCATTTATCCCGGATAAAACTGTATCCCGGTCAATTTACGAGTAATTAAGCCTGACCCTCTTTCACATCGGGGGAGGAACTTTTATTTGGATCGTTGAAATAGTCCGGAATTGCCGCTAAACTCCCATCCTATTGGCTGGTAACGCGTAAAGATTTTCCCGGTTTCCCGGGAACTTGATTAATGTGTTCGTATGGTGTGAACCGCAGAATTTTCTTTTTATTGCTATTTATATTTGAACGTACGGCGGGGTTACTGTAGTGAAGGTACATTGCTTTTATTGTAGCGTATTATTCAATGAATCAATCTCTGTTTATCTAAGTTGAAAGCAATAAAAGATGCAAATGTGATTGTACTTTTCTCTTGGGTAACGAGACTATGAACTAATGTTTATACATTTGCAATAAAAGTGATAAAAAGGAAAGGTCTAAATAATTTGTAGAACTGTAAATTTGTGATAGCAAAGTTAAATTAACATGTCAAAATATTTCGTACATCTATTTTAAAGACATTGTAGGTAAATTTTCTGAACTAATTGCAAAAAACATAAATTCTAGTCTCGACTCTCGAAGCACTCATCCAAAAACATCAAACATAGCTAAATCACAAAGCAGTACTTTAACTATACGTAACTACGTGTAATATTTCTAAAGGATGAACGTCTTTGCAGACGGACTATAACTTCTCAAATTGCGTTCGTAAGTAAGGGACGCGGATTAGCGTGTGCTAGGGCAAATATTTTATTACAGTCCAAATCTCCAGCCCTCAACGTTTTATTGTTCATAAGGCTCGTCCGAGCCAAATGAAAGAGTTTATGGCAAGACATAAGTCGGTCGGTGTTGCCAATGTAGGGGAGTTTGTCTCAATACAAGCTTAAATGAAATAACTTATTACTCGAATACAAAGTTTTAACATCCAAATTATTTACAATAAATACATTTAATCAAAATATAGCAATATACTAATGTATATAATGTAAAAATCATTTCATTTGGTAACATAACTGACAGACAAAATGCGGCTCAAGACTTTTTAACAGAAGTGGTTAAATCCACAATTTTTCATTAATATTATGTTTCGACTATTGAGGAAATGGTGGAGCTCGTGGCTAAGTAATAACAAGCCGCACGGGTCGATCCATCAGGTTAAGCTACGCTTGTCGGGGTTGGTCAGTGGATGGGTGACCATCTTCACATACCGAGAGTCCTCTGTGCCTCGGAAAGCACGTTAAGCCGTTGGTCCCGGCTGTCATTCGTGGATCTTTGACAGTCGTTACGAGTCGTCAGAAGCCCGAAAGTCTGACACCAGTCTTACCAAGGGATATCGTATTACCCAGTTACTGGGTTGTGGAGGTCAGATGGGCAGTCGCTCCATGTAAAATACTGGTATTCAGCTGCATGCGGTTAGACTGAAAGCGGACCCCAAGATAGTTGGGAAAAGGCTAGGAAGATTGATTATGTTTCGAATATTCAATTAAATTATAAAGGACGCTTTTATTATCTGCTTAAAAAAATAGGTCAACTGCAACTAATCTTTAACAAAATATGCGGTTCGTGAAAAACCATTTTTCATGTTTACCCACACATAAATTATACATCACATTAGAAAAATTGTGAATTAACCATAGAGCAATAAATAACTTGCCATTTTTCTACGCTGGCACCTGGCAACCCAGTCTATCGGTCGGTCTTGTTGACTCACGATATTGACCGTTCGTATTTTGTCGGCGATGGTGTATTACTGTTATTGATTGTACTCTGCGCGTGACTTGTGTAGACGATTGTACTTCCACTGATAAACAAGTTGTAAGACTTGTGTATAGAAGTGTCCGGCCAGACGCGTCAATCACTTTGTGTTACAATCGTAAACGGCCTTTCATTAGTGGGTATTACTGGGTAATCCAAATGTCAGTGAATGTATGAAAGTTCTTTTGTCTGTGGAGTTAAGGTTGACATTTAACGAGGTTTGAATACACAAAATGTGTGTATTGCCAATTAATGACTTGGTTTAATATTAAATGGTTAATTAATTCATATCAAAAGCTGGAGTTGCCGAGACTGCTAGGAATTTAAAATCTATAGAAAATTTATTTATAATAATTTTACACATATCAATCTTTAGAATGTTATTATATCCCTTGCATTTTCACACAATTTAATGTGTCTATTTATCAACGTTATGTGTCGGTTATCGGGGAAATCTTTGATAGTTTTATACTCATGCTGTAAATAATAAGCCTCCATTTTATGAGGGTTAATAATACAAACTGCGATTATTCACTGACGAGCAACGTGCGCTAACGAAGCAAAAACCAAGCTTTTGAGTGTTCCTTGCAATGCAAGTGCTAATTATAAGATCTGTCAAAGTCGCAAGTGCAATTACGATTGCTATTTCAGAAATGATATCAAGGTGTTGCCAGTACAATTAATTTATTAGCTAGTAAACCGATAAGAATTTGACAGACAGTGTATCAGCACTGGAGGCAAGCGTTTCACTTTAAAACTTTGTTTCACTTGAGCGTCAACTCGAGCGATTTATCGTGCAAACGCGCGGTCCGTTATTTTGGCCAATCGCATATGCCATTGGTATACTGACCGTACAATTATGTATTTATTGTAAACGCTACGATTGCCGGCTGACTGTAATTTGCTTTTAATTCGCCCTCTTTCGTATCATTTTCGAGTTTCTTCGTTTTGCCGACGGTTCCAAGATTTGTTGTATTCCATAACACTTTGTTACTCTGAAGCTCGGAGTTAGTCGTTTTATTGATTCATTGGCGTTTTGCTCGTTTAGTTTAGTACATTTTGCTTTGTCGTAATCTGCGTCATATGAAACTGAGTTTTTATTTACGTTTATCGAAGAGGAATCACAAAATCCTACATTGTATTGCATTTATTACCCTTGTATTTACTCTTTGCGACTTAATGCATCCAATAATTTATTCCTTTCACATGATTTACAGGCCATTACGGTAATGTTAAGATTTCCAGTTAAAACCACCGAGTTATAAAGTCTAGGAGGCTACGTTTACGATAGAATGCTATTTTACGACAGCAACAAAACTTTAATAAAGGTTCTTTTTATTTTTGTTACAACTGTGTACAAAGTGCCTGCTCCATGTATTCTTGTGTGCGGAATAGGGTGTGTTCTCAGCCTAACGTATCTGTTAAATTAATATCAATAGCTTGTCATATTTGTTTGACCGAAGGAATATTATCACGTATCTTGATAATCTTTCGCATATTTGTTTTGCAAAATATAGGTTATATGTGCATTTACCACATGCAATGAGTAAGTTGTGCCAATCGTTGAATGTTATCCGTAATCATCATTTAAAAATACATGTTTCAAGAGCTGGTATTAAGTTGTTAATATAATATTTTTTTGTGTAAAATGTGAATTTCACCAACGTAACTGAACGCAATCAACACAATGACATAAAACACGTTTAAGTACGAATTTCACCAATGAAACTGAACGCCATCAGCATTTCTAAAACGCGTTCAAGAGCTGTCAGTGTCAAAATTGTTATGGAATATCGTACGCTGACAGCTCTTGGACGCGTTTAGATGTGCTGAACGCATTCAATTTCATTGGTGAAATCCGCCCTTAGGAGTCAGATAAATGTGTGTGCGTAAGAATTAAATTGATGATTGCATTAATAAATGGGCTGTCAAAAGATTTTTGAGTATCTGAATAAATTGGTGTATTTAAAATTGTTCAATAATGAGTACACTCAACTATATATTATGTAAGCGTCAGGGAAGAATACAATGTCAGTGTTGGCACTCGCTCCTTTAAGTTTACGGCCAATCATTTATGCCTGGCTCGTTTGGTCATTTTGTAATCTGTCTGCAATAAAACTCAACGGTTATTATGCCTGTTTCATTATCTCGAAACTTGCGAATGTTGCCTCCTTTGTTATGATTAAAAAATTCGAACGATTCCAAATTAATTTATACTACCTTCATCTGTTTTTCCTTCAATAAACTTTAATCCACTATTATAAAAATCAAAACAAACAGTTAAACACCTGAAATTGGATTTTTTATGTCAGAGAGTGCGTCCCTAAAGTTTTTGCGGTTATGATTGCCTTTAATCCAACCTCCTTTAAACACATAAGTGATATAATTGGGGTCCCGATTCTATCGATTCTAATTCGAAATAATGGCCAGTAATTTGGTACGACCATTTGTCGAGGACAGTCGATATTCGATCAATAAATCGATGTGTATCGATATAATAGCGGTTCAGAATCGACGTTTCATTTCTTTAAATGCCCTGATCAGTGGATTCGCTTAATAATAGTCATAATGTTAAACGATGAACATTTTTGTCGGTTATTGAGCAACAATTTGTGAGGGATCACTTTTGTGTTTTTTGTGGTGTGCACAAATAACGGTGAGGTAGAGTCAGGGACGGTCATTTCAAGTAAAATAGTTTTCTGGAAAAGAAACTTTAAACTTTATGAAAGTAAGTCATCCTGCAGCAAGTAAGTAGATAGTTACCTATTTCATACGGTTGTATCATACGGCTTTCTCTATCAAAAGCATCAAAGACGCATATTCCCTAAAAGAACCGGCCAAGTGCGTGTCGGACCACGCACAATGCCGGTTCCGTAGTTGGGATGAATTTATCTCAAGAACAAACTTAACATTGTAGTTGAAAAACATGTTCTCCCATACTTTCCAACTGGTCAATTTTCATCTATTTTCTTACATCTTTAAAAGTATTTATTTTAAAATGATTAAAATATATATATTTGAGATCCTCGCAACAAACCCTTTTATTATTGATATGTCATACGGTACAGTTTGAAAACCTTTTTTTTTAAATTTTCCAATTCCAAAAGTATATTGAAAATTCATTTATTTACGTTACACATCCGTGTTTGGGTCACAGAAATACATAAATGTTACCAAATTTCAACTAAATCGGTCCAAATTGGCTGTGATAGACAATGACAGACACACACGAGTAATCCTATAAGGGATTACCTAGTACGGAAGTACGGAACTCTAAAAAGGGGGAAAATCTGATCAAAAGCTTCGTTTAATACTTTATTGAAACCAACAACATGCTATCATCAACCTGTGAAACAAGTCTAACACTTAGTGGAAGAAAACTCGTTCAAAACAACCACACTGACCGCTCTACGAATTAGAAAGAGACGCACCTACATAGCTCCATAAATAAGAACGAGACAACAGTAAGGGTTGTAACAACCGCAGGTTATTACGAGATTTAACACGTATTTAGTTAATTAATAAGTGCGGTTGACCGGTGCGGTCGTGGGTTCGTGTCCGGGGATTTGTAAATATGCTTTCTGGTTTAGTGACCTAATTGTGGTTTTTGGGAGCATCCCATCACTGTTAAAATATTATGTTATCTGTGTGTGAATAGGCGGTTTAGGAATAAACTTTGATAGGTGTACGTTTAATGTATCTTTTAAGATGAGTTGCGTCACTTTTTAAGACTCCGCCGATGCTTTGCCAACCATGAATAAAGATCACAAATTATATCATCAAACGGTGTTCCAATAGACAATTAATATTGTTTCAATTCAATATTCTAGACTCCTTTTTTCTAGTAGACCTGGCAACACATGCATAACAAATGAGTACCTACTTAAGCTTTAAAGAAACACCGAGTAATCTGTTCACCAGGAAATAATCTTTAAACTATTATATAGAAGCCTGGCAATAACAAATGCTTTCAAGCTAAGCTTGTAAAAAACCAATATTCTTAAAGCAGGCACTAAATAAAATAGTAATACAATAATGGCAGCCAAATGTTGACATACTATCGAAAGTGTTGCCATAATACTAAAAGTGTTGCCACACAAAACGTAGAATAATTAATTCCAATAATAAATACGAAGTTGGTCGGTATGGTTCAGAAGATAACCGAAACGGTTAGTTAAGTAAATAGACCCAAACAATTAATTCTGGGTCCATTGGTCATAATGTTTGTTTGTAACTTGCTACCCTTGATTTCTGTTGGAGTTTGATTTGCATGCGTGTACTCATAAATTATCGGTATGATGTAGAGTGGTAAGCTAAATATTTAATATGCATATTTTAGCGATCGCAGTGTTGAATAGATTTTTGCTGAACAGATTGTTCAGAATATTTTTAGAGATGTATCTGCCTGTCCTGTTAAGTCAACATTACGGCCTCACAGATAATATAATACTACGTAACGGCCTGTTTGGCTGATAAACAGACCTGAACTTGAGATTTTCTTTGGTTGTGTCGTTTTAGTGTTTTTTTGGGCTGTTTACTCTTTACCTACCGAACTTACATTTAATTCTATAGAAGCTTCCAACAATTTTGTAATGGAAAAGGCCTGTAACAAGCTTGGGTTCGGCGATTCTCGGCTGACGATACGAACAATCAAAATCAGAGCTCTGTTTACAGTGGTCTTCCAAAGATTTGCTTCTAATTAAAATTTTCGCATTAAACACACCGCATCACATACCTGTGCCCTTAATCGCGGAACAAAGCGACACACAATATTTAATATTCAGCAATCCCAAAATCCTTTGTAAAACGCTGCCACAATGGAAAAGGGTATTTTCCTTTAACGGTCCAACCGTTAATTCGTGTTTAATTCGACACCTTGTTAATTGTTTCCGACGCCCCAGTAGGTTTGGTGACCTCGGGGGGCAGACAGGTCATGGGCAGCGAAGGACCACCACCTCCAAAAACACCCCAGAGGGGGTCATTTTAAGAATATTTGCGCTTCACCCCCCTTATGTTTACTCGGGTTGTTTGTGGTACCCAGAAAACAATAGTCTCGAAATTCATTGCTCATTTTATTATTGTTGATACACCGTTTTACGGGCGATTCGATTATTGGAACGGGTAATTAAATGATAATACTGGGCATTAATTGGATTTTACCTGAGTGTTACGCCTAAGTGGTCTCATGTTTACCTCAAATCTCATGCCGTTTCATGGCTCAGATTTTGATATTACCATTTTATGGAGATTTTACTATATACAAACTTTTGGTTGTATTCCAGGTTGTATTTAGATTATGGCCTATTATTATGGTAGAATCGTAAAATTCAAGGGCCTGTTTAGTATCGACACTGATTATATTTTTCTATTGTAATTCTAACGATACCCTTTGTTTCAGAAATGGCACGCATGGAGAAGTCCCCCCTCCTGGCAAACGGCTACAACGCACCACCGACGCACCTGGGGCCCATGGGGTTCATGCACCAGCATGCACTCATGTCCCCGGGCATGCCCCACCACGGTGTACCGCGACCTGACGGCTCTATCATCAAGGGACAGCCCATGCACAATATGGAAGCACTTGCAAGGTAAGAAGGCATTGATAAGAATTCGTCCTTTTGCTTGTGGGTTCGATCCCCGTTTGGAACACATCCTTCCATAGCGCAACCAACAGCATCCACAATACAGGGAAGTACATTTTTATGTTGTGATCTATATTCATTATAATTAATTGCAAAACACGATAAATCCTGGCAGGTTTTCTTAATAAAAAAAAGTTTTGAGATGCTACTGTTGAGATGAGCCTCACAGAAACGGTTATTACGCTAGGTAGTAGGATTAGTAACCGCAAGCCACAGCCGCAGTCATACAACATTGTGTGACTGTGTGAACAATATGTCAATGATGATATGAAAGCTAAAACCTAAGGAATTTTAGATTGTGCCCTTGTTGATCAACGATCGATCTCAATATTCTGTAGAGGCAAGTTTAGACGAGGATATGATAGACCACCGTTTTTTCGTTTTAGTTGTATTTAATGATCAACCCAGGATAATTTCGAGAGCCACAGAAAAATATAAAAATGCATCCACCCCAGAGTTTCTGTCAAACTTTTATGACTTTTTCCAAGCTTGGACATACAGTGGCTGCTACATCTATGGTTGTCATAAACCCTATGGCCGGAAGTGAGACTATTTCAGTTTTTATTGATTGAAAGATAAAAACTGACGGACCATAATTTATGAGTAAGATTTGTTTATCGAAACGGGTTAATTTAATATACTAAAATAACACGATTTTCTATAGGTTTACAAAACAGTTGTGTTTAGGCACGAAAAATAATGGATACCTACACAAATAGATCGGAGGAAAATTTAAACTTGTGCTGAGAATTTCGACGGCACGTGTAAGCGTGTTTTTAGTATTACAAAGAGGGATAATTTCATTACCTAAAATGTAGGTTCCCGAAACAATATGACATATTGTTTACTAATGAACAAATACTTAATGAACGGTTCCAAAAATCTAACTTGAACTTAGATTTTTGGAACCGTTTTGGTTAAGAAATTATTTCTCTTGTTCAATAGTTAAGCTTCACTTCTAATTAACTATGAACCGTTGTAAATATTTTGTGGTAGGTATCTTAATACCTGCCTATAAATAGAGCTCTGAAATACTTCACTTATTAAATCAGAGTTCATATTTTCCTACACTTTTCTTAGTTATATTATAACTTAAACTATCACGTAAAATAATAAGTAAGAGCTAGATGCTTTTTTGCCTATTAGGCTAGATTCTCATCAATACACTGCCGCGCTGCTGAGCATGAGGTCCTTTGTTCGATTCCCGGGGCGGGCAAAGTGTTATTGGGTTTTTCTATCTGGAATTTCTCAGTAGCAGCCCGGTTTAGATTTGGGCCCAGGATGACAATAGGCTCGCCCCCTATTACATGTGGATGTACCTATTACAGGTACACCTCTGCTCAACCCTTTGGAGAAACAAGGTGTGATGTTATGTGTTCTAATCAATTATTAAGAACTTTAGTTCTTATAAAAACAGAAAAAAAACAACTTGTGATCAATCTAAGTGCTACATAGCATGCCTTTACATTTCAATAGGTACTTATGCTTAAAATTCTAATTGGATAACTGAAAACTTCAAATAGAAACAAATTAGAATATTCAAACGACGAAAAAATAAATCTTCAGAACACGTCATAAACGGCTTAAGTAAGTATTAATTCACGAAAAGAAACCTTTAAGCAGGCCGGTCAAGTGGTTCAGGTTAAATGTCCAGGAGGGAAGTTAATCCAGTTAGAAAAGTACAAACACTGAATGCCCTCACTTCCGCCCGAAGACCCACAATGCTCACTTGACGTACCCCACTGTCTTACTGCCACCCATGTAACTTAAGTGTCTACCTTATAGCCGTATGTGACATCTGTCTTTGTAAAAAGTTGTCGTAGTTTTAATATTAAGGTGTTAAAAAATTACTTTACTTTTAAGGAGTGGTTTAGACCACCGAACTGAATAACTTTTACTATGGGACTAGCTATGAAATAGCGAAAAAAAAACAGCTGTCCCATACAGTTACAGATTGTTTTTTCGCGATTTTAAAGTTGGTCCCGTAGTAAAAGTTATTCATTTCGGTGGTCTAAAACACTCCTTAAAATTTTAAAAGTAAATTTTTAACACCTTATATGGGTAGTGCATAAAGGTATGTATAATTTTAGGTGTTTTATGTGGAGTACACTTTTGTGGTTGTATGTTGGAGGAAATTCTGGTATACTGCCGTAATTCGGTACGTAGGTTATTCCGAAGTTTCTACAACGAAAAGATCTTTATAGAACTACAACATTTATGTTAATTCCTAATTCGATGTATCTTCAATTTGCTTCTAGTTTGTGAATTCGTGCGTTACAACACGCATTGCATAGGTAATTATGGTCTTCTGGCAGATTTACAAGTTCATAAAGGAGAAAAAGAGGCTAATTGTTACAAACTATTTATTTCTCACTTACCATTTGTGACAGAAACATAGATAGAGCTTTGTTTTTCCACCGAACTACGCACATGAGCCAATTAAACCGTACAATATAGCGGTAATATACTATTTAACGCTTCGTTTAATATATTGACTGAGTGCAAACAAAACACACTTATTAATAATTCATACACACGTACGAGTCCGAATAACTACAACAATATTGTGAAAGGAACTATCAGCAAGATGTTTTTGTGGGTATTCAAGTTTTAAGACAAAGAATTAGAACCCTTTACTAGACGATACTTGGTTACAAAGGGCGTTCCCTAGATTACAAACGACGAAGAAAAGTTTAATGAAAAACAAAGAGCTAAAGTAATCGAGAAACAATTTGGACGATCACGCATGAGTGGGTACGGTACAAATATAAACGATTGTTTTTAAAACATAATTTCAACGACCCCTCGCTTCACCAACGGAACATTTAATATTGAGTGCTCATAATTATTCCTTTCATATTCAAACCCTTTTTATGAAACTTTCTTTGCAAATACTTTGAGTAATTAGTTGCAGATTTCTGTATAACGGACCTTTATGGCTGGGTTACTTGCTACGATAGCAATAGGGACAACAATGATATTGTTAGAAAAAAAAGAGCACATTTTAAAATTAGTATTAGGCAAAGTCTACTAGTTAAAAAAAAAACAATGTCTACTTTTGTAAAATGACCACAATTCCTTATTTATATTTCTGAAGGGTTCGAAATACAAATTTATATATTCGACATTGTTTATTTTGTAACATACATTGATTTTGAACGGGTTTTTGTTGCATACGGAGTGGTGCTTCAACTGACAATAAACAATAAACAACCAAATTTTTGCAAAGTATGGTCATGCTGTTTTTGAAACTTTTAGACTCTTTTTTCCATGTAAGTAGAGATCATAGAGAGGCAGGAATTTCAATTCAGCGTCACTATCATGAACTCTTCCCATTTCCTTATTTTCTTAATTTTATGATTCCAGTTTACTTACTGTTTTCTCGGTTTTCTTATTTTATTTTCTTTTTGTCTGCAGATCTGGTATTTGGGAGAATTGTAGAGCGGCATATGAGGACATCGTAAAACATCTCGAAAGGTAAGAATCGACATGCGTAGAAATGAACTTAGAACATAATCGAGATGACCAGATAGAAAGTATGGGGTTATCGTTCTTATTTAATTGTTTTTACTATTTTACTTTCTTATTTCACTGTGTATCACCCATCAATTGCCATCATAATCCATAAATAATTCCTTCCTTATTTAAAACTACGAGTATATCTTGAAGAGATCGTATAGGTAGATTACACACAAAACAAACCAATGCAGAAGGGATCATTATTTTAAAACAAAGCGAAATCTTTGTTAATTTGAACGGGGCGCAGATATCACAGGAGGGTGTGAAATTAGAGGAGACAATTAGATCCGTGGATCGGGTGTATTTTTAACAAATGACCGCTCACAGCGCGGGACTGGCGCGGCTGCGGGGTGCGAACGATTCATCAAACTCATTCAGGGGCTAATCTCGATGCGAGGAAAAAGCGGCTCTCATGTAAATTGGGCTGATTCGAGGGCCAATCGGCGGGGGAAAGCACTTTTCTTTTCTTGTTTAATGGATGGTGATTGATCGCCGAGTCGCTTTGATACTCCGCGGTTTTGACTTCTATTTTACTGCGTTTGAAGCTTTCATACACGTGACGGTAACATGTCAAAAGCTTTTATTGGTTATACGGTGATTTCGTTACATAAAAAACGTAGGTATTTAATTTCGCTATATTTCGAATATTTACTACACAAAACTCCGACACATTGGAGGGGCTGCGTTTTAATCAAACATAAGGTGCTCATATTGGTTAAATGTTTTAATTTTAATAATTTGATATTGTTGGCGTGTTCTTTTAATTAAAATACACGTAAAATGAGGTTCAGTTCCCAAATCCATCTAATTAATCGTGTAGATTGGAATATAAAATCGTACACACGTAGGTCCGGGGATCGAGGCCGTGTAGAATTACAGTCGGACAGCGCGCCTTGTACCGATGTGTCACTGTCAGCCGGCGATCGGCCGGCCACGGCCCGGATTAGGGCTGTTTTTAAAGAAATTACTTGGTATTTTTTTACAAAATTCAATTGAGTATTTTTTTAAATCGCTTATCAATGATGACTAGTATTGAAACGTAGTAATGTGTCGATTAATTTACTTCAAAGTTATTTAAGCAGTAACTGCGTAAAACGCCATTAAAACCCCATTTATGTAGCTTTTTATAACTGAGATCAATTATATCTAACATTATTACAATTGAGTGGAACAACAGGTAATGTAGTTAAGTCATATTAATGTCCTTGTCTGAATGGCGGGCTTCCTTGCTCTCGCATTATCTTGGTTCGTTTAATTTGCGCATGCGTTCGCGACCGGTTCTCAATGCTAAGTCCAATTAATTGACAGGATTATCTCTGATTTAATATAATTTGTACGTACTGTGTGTTTTGTTTTCTCTTGTACGAGCAGGTCGTGTTTCATTTGCAATTAAATTCAAATTTATTTAATTACCGCGTCTAAATTAATAGTGCTCATTCACAAGATAACAAGACCCTAACACAACAAATGCGTACCGTGAGTCCGTTGTTTGTATTGCAAGTATTGCAACCAACATGAACTTCATTAAGTGCACATACATAGAATCGGACAATTTCTTGTGCATTTTAATAACTATGCAATTATTTCGCACCATAATTTACTACTAATGAACACACTACCAATTATCGTATCCATTTTCGAAAAACGGAGTTGTAAATCAAACACGACAATTACATCGGACAAATCGTTCGGCTCAATGCATTCGTCCGGTTTAATTCGGTTTCGGTGGGAATTAGGCGGCGATTAATCGGCGCGCGGCGGGTTAAGCCGGGCCGGGCGCCGGGAGCCATACGCCGCCGGATCGCCGGATCGGCACACATCGCTGTGACGTCGATCGTTATTCATCCCCGTGCCCCTTGCCATGGCAAGATAGCATTGTTAGTTCACCCTCCATTTTGAATACTTTTTTCGGTGGAAACTTTGGAAAACTTTGTTCGAAAAGACTGATATTCTGAAACTATGATAGTCCGTTTTCCGCATAATTATACCAGGCAAACTTTAAAGTAATTGATTGAAACTATTAATTGAAAAACAAATAATTTGCAACTGTAGCGCAGTATACGTCATCGTCGCGTAACAGAACGTCAGGACTTCAAGAGTGGCGTCAGGGCGTCAGCACTTGCGTGATTGAATCCTCCACCATTAATTTCTGTGAGATCAAACGGAGACCGAGGGTGATATTTATCAAGGATATTGCGAATTATTTTAATCAAATCAAATTCCCTTCGTTGTAAACAAATGCTTTTGATTAATGAGACGCGCGACAGAGCCTCGCAGCCGTTGTGATAAAACACCCGAGGAAAAGACGAAATTAATGGTCATAAAATGAACTCTTGTATCCGTTAGATAAAGATACTGAATGCTTTGAATCTTAAGTGATTTTTCTTCTGCTATTTTGAATGATGATGGCGACGATCGCATCTGGTGACTGTACATTTATATCTTCGGGATTAGTCGGGAGTAATTTCGCGCGATTAGTGCGTAACTTTCAGCGCGCTTCCGAAGATATTTAGATTGTCATGGCGTGGAATCATTAATAATAACGAGTTTTGATTTTCAGTGGACTAATATGCGTAGGGCGGTAAAGGGTGCCGCGTCACGGCAGTCGTCGGCCCTTTGAATACCTTCCGAGTTTGTCGCCGATGCGGTTGTACTGGAATTTTATCTAGCTCTTTGTACTTTGCCCTTTTACAGCGAGAACTATTCGGTTAGTTCTGTCGGCGAACCGAACTATTCGTTTTGTTAGCTTTGATGTCACATTCACGTGGACGAGACTGTACCCTGCGTGGCGTGCATAGCAGCTACAGGCTGTGGTTTTTGGAATTAAAATTTAGTTTCGAAGAAAATTACAACCTTAATTTACAAAATATAGAGTTACGCGTGTACCTTTGCCCCTAAGCGTACTTAGAGCACATAATGAAATGTTTACGTTTTGATAGCTGTACAAAAGTCGTTAATTCTATTCATCCGGTAATTCCATAGCTAACAATCTGTGTTTATCTACTCCCATTTTATATAGAAAGCCCAAACTTCCAAAACTCGATATAAATGGGAAGTGTAAACGGGACTCGCGATGCCATAATGTAAGTTGCACCGTCAGCCTATATTAATCTGGATCCGGCGTCTGACAGCACAAGTCAAATTTCTCATCAAAAATAAGAATTAATGGCGAACGGCATTAATCATTGGCTGGCAAACGGCACGAGGTGTCTGTATCCCATTATTTTGCATTACTAATGATATGTACACAGCGATAAGGCAGCTTTTGGGAGGAAAAATCTTCAGTGTCACCGCTCCTGATTATTTAGTGGCGCTTTTGTTACTTATTTTTATTTAATAGAAGTTTGAAATGTGCAGGAGGCACATTTCAAATTTAGACTAGATATAAGTGTCTGTAGAATTTTGTAACTTGGGACATTAAATATCTAAAGTTCAGTTTTATCTTAGACGAGAATGCAAGGCAGTAATTCAGGACTAGGTAAATGTTGACTAGAATCAATTCATTTTTTTTTGTAAATTTTGACGTTCAAGTTACAAGGGTCTATAATATATGAAATAAATTATTGAACTTTCACTTTGTTGCAGTTTACTCCAAAATTTGCATTTGCATTACTAGGCTGAAAAAGAGTCTCAAATTAAAATATTCACAAAAATCTAAGTTGATATATTCTAACAGCTGGTTATGTTAATTGCGAATGTTATTTTATGCGGCGACGCGTGCCGGGCGTGGTGGAAAACATTCATTATTCCATCCTTCATTCGGGTGTCATTTCCACGGAGGGCGACCAAAAACACTGACTCCTAGCTTGGGATTAGCTAAATCGTAAATTAAATTTTATTTCTTTTTTCTACAGCGAAAAAAGAGACGCAGTTTTGAGTTTGAATTAGATTCCACTTTGAAATCAGAGAGGTTTTTTTTTAATTCATAAGTGTTGCAACACCTAATAAATCCAATTATTATACCTAACTATAGTTAGTGACAAATAATGTGTCTCGTTAGAGAAAACAAACGCAAATTAAAAACACATAGGTAGGATCTAGCGAAGTGTAACACGACACGACGACAGACTCGGTGATCAATTAGCCGCCTTCACTCAATAATTTTTAATAACTTTGTTACACTAATCACTTCCTCACCAAAAGGCGTGACCGTTCTATTTCTAGTACAACGCTGCCATTGACAGAAGATGTCACTTTTCCTTTAATTACGCAGCGGCCTCATTTCTTCGCGCCCTATTAGTACACATCAATCAATGTTGCCAATACCTATTTTTTACCCTGCGACTCGAGTGTTTTTTCCCTTGGCCAGTTTTTGTTTACGGAGATTTTTTAAGTGGGGAATAATTTGATGAGGTCCGCCACCCGACTGTGTTGCGATGCGAGCGGGGCTCATTTGTCATCGTCTTGTCATTTCTGCGTTTCTTTCGAGCAGTTGAATCACTAAAGTAATTATGTAAGTTTTTAGTTGATTTTTTCCATTTGGAACACTCGCGCAGCTTTTATATCGATCTACCGATTCTCAGTTTATTGATCGATCTAAAAATGAAAGTCCTGGGAGCTGTGTGTAATTATAAGTCAGTTTTTGTACTTTGTATCGTAAACACGACATCGTGTAAATCGATTTGCATTTGTCAATAAAAAGATATTGACTGAGTTGGCGCATCCCCCACATTTTTTTCTGTAATTAACACGTTTAACAAATGAAGATCGCTCACCACAGAAACTATGAATATGAAATCAGCGTGTCATGCTAATACCCGACATCGATGGGGTAAATCAAATATGTGAATCCACAGATCAAAAGAATTCATTACAGTGTGTAAATCATAATTTGCATGTGGCGCAGAGCAACCATGAATATGCATCCGGGACGCCTGAGTTTGAACATTCTGTGCTGCGTTCAAACACTCACATAAAATTGCGAACGAATGTTACCAAACAAAAAATGCTTTTTCCGTCCTTTTATATTAACGGGTGTCACATTCACATGTCGATACCAAAGCTCTCTTTGCTGAAGTATTTGTGACATACAAAACATAAAACTAAAATGTTTTTACTAACGCTAACACTTGAAATACGTAAAATATGAAACCTTTTTTTGTAACTGTTTGTAACAGAATTCAATGATTTGTCGCTTGAATTTCAGTTTAGTTTCTGAATAAACAAAATAAAGATAGTTTGGAAAATCCAAAAGTGCACGCCTCATACTTATCACTCATTCATAAACGAAAAAGAAATTCAAAACATAGTTTAAAAATGAACAATTTATCACTTTTCATGAAGTCGTAATGTCAACGACTGACAAAGATATTTACTTGGCGGTTACTAGGCAACTTACTCAAAGGTTGGAAATATTTAGTTAAAGATATTATATTTTAGTTAGTATTTTATTAATTATAATTAAACTACTTTGAACAAAAGAGCCATTTTCAATAGGGTTCCTTCTACGGCTGAAACGAATGTATAAAAAAAAAATTGACTCAATTAATTGATTTTATCGCAAGCTACAATGTTTTCAGGGTTCATAAATTGACGGACAGGAATTTTTTTTCAACTATTTTTATGCTTTTTCCATTTCTGCTGCATTAAATCAATTGTTAAAATTTTTTCGATCGTAGAGCACACTCTAATGCTTCGCATTACGAGTCGTGCAATACACAGTATAAAATTCAACAAACGACATAAAAGTGGTCATAAATGAAATTGTTAATCCAATTTGCGGTCCTAGTAGAGTATTCCCGCCAGTCAAGTGGCGAATCTGACCGCGCTCGCGTCACCCTGTATTGCTGACTGGACATCAAACCGGACACTTGCCATTTCGTTCGCTTCCTGACCTTTTCCCGTTTTGTTATGCAAATCCCAGTTCCCGGGGGAATTATACAACGCGAATAAAAAGTATTCACGTGTTTACTCGCTGAGTTCGCGTCGAGTGCGAGTCGAGTGTGAGTGCGCATAAATCGGGAAAAACCGCGTTATTTCCATGTAAACATTTGTTAGCTGCTGTATGAATTATTCTAATTCTGCTTTTTATTTTTCGATTTATTGTGCTGTGTTTTATTGGTGTAACTGTGCTTTGATAATTTTCAAAAAATGTTTTTCACTGTCACCATTTTTCATATGAAAAATCTTTGTCAATTGAAATTAAACTTTCAGACTTATTGCCACCTCTACAGAACATTAGTTCTAACTTTGTCACTCTTATAAACAACTAGCTGCGCCCCGCGGTTTTATTCGCATAATTCTCGATCCCGTGGGAATATCGGGATAAAAAGTGTCCTATGTAATAATCCAGGTCATGGTCTACCTATATGCCCGATTTCATTCAAATCCGTTCAGCAGTTTTAGCGTGAAAGCATAATGCAAACAACAAACAAAAAAACTCACTTTCGCATTTACAATATTAGTTATAAACAATTCAGAGGTCCTGTTCGATAAAACATTATGACAGTCTCTTAACTAATTGCATGCCACCGGCGTTTAAATACATTTACAAAATGACACTGCACATAGGTACGAGTATATACTTTTAATAAACGATGACAAAATAACATAGAAAAATACAACTTCGTAGATAATTACGTCGGTACATAATTTCAAACAAACTACATGAATATTTATGGTATTTTATGTTTATAAACAACGATAGATTGTATTTGTCATAAATAATTGACAACAAGCTGGGGTCATCATACGTTAACCATCGCATGGCTAAATAACAGCTCAACCCTACGCCGCCACAAATCAAATGTTTTGATAGCACCGGTATTAACGAGACAATTTGATTGCGGACATATCCGAGCCAAATTGCTTCTAAATTATATTTTCTGTTTACTTTCTGCCAAACTCCCTGTTTCGATACGTGACGTATGTGTGCACAGCAGATGCCTGCTTGTTTCTGTTTCGTTCATTTACCAATTTGTTTACACGCTTTTTAAATGTTCGATGAACACGTTTGTTTGGTAAATACAGCATTCATTTTCAAATATAAATTGCATATTTTATGTTTCAATTTTTTGCCTTTTTTCTGTAACAAAAAACTCAGTTCGCTAATGATTTAAGATTACATCTAAGACCTAATCCGTTAAGGTAGCTCCAATCTGATCAAGCTGTCATACTCATTAAGCTGAACAATTCCGCTTGTTAAGTTAATTATTATTTAATTATTTTTTCGTAATTAGTTGTCGCGTAGTTGCCATAACAAACTGTCAGACGCTAACTACACCTACACATAAACCTTCGGTTTCGTTTAGCGAAAGTAAGATACTTATCATAGTTTTGATTTTATCTCACAAGAGAGTGAATTCTTAAACATAAACCGTTTTCCGTATGCTAATCTATTCGTTAGTCTGTGATCATATATGTTCACATGTTTTTTATGTATATCGAATTTAATAATCTTACCAGACAGCTCGATTTAATATGATAATTATTATCATATTTGGACACACAAAAAAACTAAATGGTATTTTTCTTAATCATTCATTGATTATAGGGTCCAAAATTGCTTATCTATGATCTAACTTTGAATAATCAAATTATAACATTAATTTTATTAACTCTGTGTTCTTTTATCTACATAGAGTTGTTATTCTTATCAAACGAGTGGACAAAACTATGATGGATGCGGCACAATGTCCGACTCTGGTTCGAGATAAATCGACACAGATACTGCGTTTGTCCCCAGATAACATCTGTAGAGAGACAGGAGTTTATATCACGAGATATTTTTATCTATTATGTCCAAGTCACGAATCTAGTAATTATAACTTCCTGTTTATAGTCCTTTGTGTATAAAGAGTCGCGTTTGAATTCATAAAATTGTGTATTATCACCGCAGAAAATAAAAGGTGCACGTCGATAGACCATTATCGTCTCGTTCGAAACATGTTGCGGTCAACGCGAGCGATCACTTCGATCACAATCATTACCCATGCGTCGGTCCTGGGCCCGTGCAGCCGCTACAAACGATGCACAATTTCAACCGTCTACTCAAAGAAACTCATGCGGATCGACGAGTTAGTATTCAAGCGGCTAGAAGATACACATATCTTTGTCGCTTTACATTATCCAAGGAATTGAATTGGAAGTGTGCCGATGGATGTGAATTCTCTGCGGTCGCTCCATATGCATGTGCATTGAAGCCATATTTATGCAATCGGCGGTTACTGAATTGTTCGGCTAGGATTACAACACATTTTTAAATGTTGTAACGGATACGTTTTTATGCAAGGTTTATGTAGTTATGTGCATAACACCACACAGTTCATTTTGAAGGGAAATGTTTTAAGCTGGTAGAGTTAACTCGTTTTGTATGTACGATGATGTGGCTTCTGTAATAGCTTTTCACGATGATCGTATACCTACATAAACACAAAAAGATCCCCCTCTATATCGAATAGCAAGTCAGAATAGGAAAATGACAAAAAACAGCCGAACATAAATGGCAATTCTAACAAATTTTCCTAATAATAGTACAATGAAATTCAACATTATCAAAACGCATTCCCATTACAGATAATGGTAATGGCCCCTAAAAACTGGGGGTCTACGAATCGTAGGAGCAATTTTGCATAATTATCCAACATTGCGCCCGGAGAGGCGACGCGGTGGCGCTTAAATCCTAATAACATTGGACCCGATCAGAATCTCGTTACGCTACGGTAATCTACTGTGAACAAATACGTTGCTGTTTCAATACGTACTTTATGCACTTTTATTATTTTCTTCATTAGAGCCTGAACGAAATAAACAGCAAGCAGTTATAAATTCCCGACAGCTTTGCATCCACTTAAGACCTTGTTAGGTTCTTCACATCCTCGTACAATACATACTTGACCTCTCTTGTATATATCCCCTTCTTTATTTACCCATTGTTTATCTTTCAGGAATAATTATTCTGTAAAAAGACATTTTATATCAAAGTTACGACAACATCACGTTTTTACGACGCATCTGATCACATCCCTTACTGCACATAACTCTAAAAACATCTTAAAAAATCGTCCATCTTCACAGCTTTTCCAACGACAACTTAAATCTCCTCACGTACTTGTAATATCGTAATGAGCTCCTAAGCTCCGAAAGACATATTTTATTTTCTACCGAAAACATTTTATATTTCATTTCACGTTTCATAAGCGGAATTTGCATGTCCCTTCTTGTATTTGGCAAGCGTAATGCTCCAGTCGCTTAGTGCACTTTTATTACGGTATTAAATGATGTAATTTTTTTCATATTATATTATTCAAATTTAAATAACTGTCTCCGGTTTCCCCCGTGGAGGTCCCACTGTCTCTACTGTTTCTTTTCGACGCCCCCGAATTTGGTTATTTTGGTTAGATATTTCCGCTTCAGAACATGAATTGTATGGAGTCGCACTGTTACTTATAAAATATTCATCCCTTGGCATAACATAATACCATAGGTTGAAGGACTTGTTCATTACAAAATAGTTACACGTTGTAGTTCATTTATATTTAGTTGTCCCAAGAACATTCACTAACAAGTTGTTTATTTAAAGAAGAAAGAAGTGTCGAAGATGAAAGAAATAAATGAGATCTTACAGAAAGCTAACAAAATTGGATTACTTTAAGATACAAAGAAGTCAAAATATAAATAAATACTATAAAAAAAAACAGTAATATTTCTGCAGTAATCAGAAAAAAAGCATAGTATTTATTATTTCTGAAATGTGTATTTGTGATAGAGTCTCCACTGTTTTCTCTGTTAGAAAATTGGAGAAGTTGTAAGGCCGCAATTTTTACAAATGACGTCGTGACGTTTATGCGTAGGGAGCGCCGCCCGGCGACAAGTCATCATGTTACTTTCTTTCCTATTATTTTGCATTAGTCCGCCCTAAATGTTTGTACCTACAATCATATTGATTAGGCAAATTACACTTTTATTTTAAGTAAGTCTTCTACTTACTTTAGGCAATTTCCGTCGTGGTTTTTTATTCCTTCCTAATTTAGGAATTGGCTGGAAATACAGGTACCATTTGTCTGCACTTACCTGGTCTACGCTGTTTAGGGTGCATTACTTACATATCAACTTATACTTAAAACAGTTTTCTCGAAGAAAATTACTCAGTAATGTAAATCACTTGCGTCAACAAATCCTTGAGGTAATAAACTACCTCCTGTCAATTGCCTTTCAACCCTAACAAGACCCCATAAAACAAAACAGCACATGTACATTAGCTACTCAACATTTCAAGTCCTGCTTGTTACGACATACCTCCTGCAATATAACCTTAAATTGATGCACCGCGTTATTACTCGCCAATATTGCCTTTACATCATTTCAAAAGCACAACATTATGTTATCTGCATATGCTTGGAACTTTTTACTCATAACAAAAGCCCCTTTGCTACTTGTATTTTCTTTATAATTTATTCCATTTCTCCCCCACACATTGGCATCGGTCGCTGATATTTTTTATTCGATTAGTAAACCCCTAAGGTGTTTTTAGCCTTTTTTCGCTCGATTTTCTTCGAAGCTTTGTTGACTGTTTGGGGGGTTACAATGCTCATTTCTTTTGGATGAACAAGCTTATTTATTCTTTAACTTATAAACTCTTTGTTCAAGGTTGGTAAGTACTGAGTATTTCAAATTTTCTTTGGAAGAAACGATATCCATAACATAAGTTGGCTTTAAAAAAAAAAATTATGTCTCAAGAACAGAAAAAGGTGAAATGACATTAGAATAAAATATGCCACTTGACATAAAACAATAGACATTAATATCAGTATCTCGAAACCGCGGCACTTACACACTCGATTTGTGTTGCGGAGCAGAGAGGGAGAGGATGAGACGAAACTTTTTGATGGATCGGACGGAGTTTGTTTTGCATGTGAGTGATATGTCTGAAATAATAAATGTTGAGGCGTCGACGCTTCCCCATCCCCTCGCTGGGGTGAGCTAAAACGATTTTTGATTTGGGTGTCAAGCAAATGTTTTACGCAGTGCCGCTCCGGCAGGATTTGATTTTCTTAATCGATTCTTGAGAATGCAAATTCGGGGTCGTTTAGTATAGACTTAATTACGTATATAGTTAAACGGATCTCGCGTTTCTACGGCTTCAATCAACATTGCAGTTTTAGTACGGAATTCGGTTATGTAAATTGACAGCACTATTACCGAAAGCTTTGTTTAATACTTGCGCTAATCAGATTATGCATACAAGAACGGTTCGGAACGGTCGGTAGTGCGGTATTAGGTTATGTGAACGGTCCAGTATTAACTAATCAACGTGCGTTGGCTTTGGTGGTAGATTGCAACGCATTGTCCGCGCTCGTGGCCCCGGAATATCTGTTTAGGCCACTACCCATTCTGTAATGGCACTGGTTAACGCTAACTATGTTAACCTTCCTATGACTTCATTACGTGGTTTTTATGCTAATATACTCTACACATATGAACATAATTGAGATAGTTCAGTGAATTTAAATAAGTAAACAAAATAATCATTTTCCGCTCAATGAATCACGATTATGTTTTCCTTGTCTATTTGTCAAAAAAAAAATTATTCACGCTTCTCCATTGTTTTTCATTTTGTAATTCCGCGGTGTTCGCAGCGATTCGTCGCCAATTTGCGTTTTGACAAGTGAATGAATAATATTATTTCGCTAGCAGACTGATGATGGCTGCTGCCAACAGATGGGGTGTTTGTTAATTTATCTACATCGGAATGTTACGTTAGAACTGAATTTTGTAGTTAATGAAAATTGTTTATTTGCGAAATCGTTTAATGAAAATAGTAATGAACGTATCGCTGGAATAGAGCTTAGTAGTTAGTAGAGTTAATTGATTTTACGTAAGTTTTGTAATCAGAATAATTATTGTGTTATTGTTGTGGAACAGCCAGCACTGTTTTTTGAGTATTTAGTGAGAATTTAGAATGTTTTATAATCCGATTTTTATAAGTGTGCGCCTGTCAACGTCCAAATTTTGCAGTGTATGTGGTTTAAATAATAATAAATTAACGATTAATAGTAAGACAGAACTGTGGAAACGACACGAGTTGTGTAGACCGTATTGAGACGCGTCGGCGCACTGAGGAGGTAACCGGGCAAATAAAAATACTAATAACCTACAATTTTGACAGTTCCAAGCGCACAGTTATAAAAATCGAGTTAGACCCAAATGTACAATTGTAGTTATAAATTAGACAAAGACAAAAGACGAATACTCAAAATAGTTAAACTAAAACTTGATATAAACAAAATAGATTGATAGTCAAAATAATCTAGAGCCATCCTCGTAACCAAACATTTGAAAATAAGCCATATCTGTTTTAAATTAAGTGTGAGCTAACATCATCAATCAAAGCAACACTTTTGTAAAGATAAAAATAAAATGGAGGAAGTGGAAACAATGTATTATTTTATTGATTTGAGCTGTTATCTTTTGTCCGATCGGGTGGCGATGAGTCGATCATTTCTTTTTGATTCGTTAAGGTTCGGGATATCCTTGTTAAGAGCTTTTAATTGACAAAAAATTATTTATAGTGTGTGATGTTTGGTTACGGGTGAAGAAAAAACGTTTCCTTGCAATTTACAGTTGATTAATTATTCTTAAAGATACAATCATATAAATGACAAATGGCAGCACTTCCTGCTTATATTCTTTCTGAATGTTAAACTAATTATTCTTTTTGCATAATAAAGTTATATGAAATGATTGCTAATTCGCTATGCTATGAATACATTTGTACAAGGGCACTTCAAAAAATTTGTACAATTTTATATAATAAAAACTCGATCAAAAGATTTGAACGGTCTGAAGAATTATTTACATATTAATGGTGAGGGAAATGAAAAATATATTAAATTCAAACGGAGCTCCGTGACTCGTCAGTAAAGTACCAAACGACTCCATTTGGAGGGTTAACACAGAGTACCACAAAGCACAGAGATGTACGAACTTTTAAACAAGTAACTATATACCAATAACTAACCTAATACGTGAAATTAAATAGATTTGATTTCTTTTCAAATACTTTTGTTGGTAATTTCAATAGAAACCAAAGTTTAAGTGTAATTTGAACAACGATTAAAATCAATTTGTTATTAGCATACCTACATATAGCTTTGATTACTAGTTATTTACAATAAATTATGTTGTAATGACTACCTCATTGGTTTAGTGGTCGCAAGCGCTACTGCTGAGTATGAGGTCCTGGATTCGAATCTTGGGTCGGACAAAGTGTTATTTTGTTTTTCCTTCTGGAATATCTCAGTAGCAGCCCGGAGTCTGGATTTGTGCCCGGTTGATGGCAATAGGGTCGCCGCCTATTACATGGGACTGAAACATTACTGGCGAAATGTGGGTGTACTATAGGTACACCTCTGCCGAACCTTTGGAGGAATACGGGCGTGATGTTATGTTATGATGTTAATCTTTTGCTTTGACAAACGCAATCAATATAAATTCACAAAACAGTTTAAAACGGAATTCATCGAATTATCTAGTTCGAAACGTAAGTCCTTGCGCCCTCTGTGTTGTCACTACTCTGTAATCCACAAAAGGGTTCCGCGAAGGCTTAAAACAGCCACTTATTATGTATGTTACATTTCACTTTCAGACGTCATTTATATTCAAATGCTCAAAAGGCATTACTGAGCAAAAATTTTAGTAGGTACAGATTAACCCCTTTGAAATGAACTAACTTGGTTTTGTAAAAATAATTTTCGATATCCGTTTTTTCCCATGAAATTTTCTGAGCATCGTTTTAACTTTTGAAAGAAAAAAAGGTTTATAACTTTTTTTGAAAAATAACACTTTCTATATGACTACGTAGTACATTGGATCGTAATGGAAAAAGTACCTATGTACTCTAACGTACCTACTTATAAATCAAAGCATCCTTGCAAACATTATAAATGTGAAAGAGAGCAAAAACGGCTGTACGGAATTGGATACAATTTGGCACATGTGCAGACCATGACCTGGGTTAGGATATAGGGAACTTTTTATCCCGGTAGCATGTTTCCGTGGAATAATTTCCGACTTCCACGCGGTCGAGGCCGCGGGTAGAGTCTGTTATTAAAAAGTTTGAAACAGCCGTAGCAAACAAAAAGCAAAAAGTTAATAAGTAAATATTAATAAAAATAGAATCGGAACGGAAGCATCAAAAGTCCAATAATTCACAATCAAAAAGGACCTACAGAATTAGGGTAGCGGGACGAGAGATCGGCATACAAAATGATTACATACACCGTCTTCATCCGCTCACAAAGAAGCGCAGCGGGGTTCTATAATATTATACGTCTGCCTTTGTAGTAGCTCCACAACTCAGTGGGAAGTATGCTTTATGGTTTCAAATGATAAAATTGTTTGTAAGTAGCTTTGTTGAGATTCATTTTGCGAGGTAGCGTGACCAATTCCTGACAACCAACATCTGATTCCGTTAACGAGATATCGAATGCTACTGATATAAGTTTTTAATTGTGCGATTTGATTGTTGCAGATTGCGTGACGAACGAGGCGACATGGAACGAGTTATGGCGATGGATAAGGCTCGGGAGGGTTCACATAACGGTAAGTTATAATAATCGTCATGACATTATCATAGTCCCGTTTAGCTCTTCGTCATTCTGTGACATTAATGTACTAACGTGGTGGAACCGCTGTTCAAAACAAAAGATTGTTCTATCACTATACACACGACAACTTGTGATCAAACTATCCATAAATACGTTGTTCATACAATTTTTTGATACAACGTTGCAAACTGTGCACCTAATCACGTATACATTGTTAGGTAGGTTAGGTATACATATAATAGTCAGTGGACATAGAGCGAATTGAATCAAGTAGAATTTACCAATCAATTAGAAGTAAGGCACTGCTCTTACAGATTGCGAATCAGTGCAAAACTTTCTAATTAGTTTTAACTAACAGTCGTATAATTGCATCTGAATTAGTAGAGTTCTGATTAGATATCTTAGCTTTCACTTCCAAGGAAATACCATTATAAAACGTGACCATAACCATTCTGTTTTGAGTCTGTTGAACTTCGGTCAAGTAATTAATTGCTTATTAGGGAAATAAAGTTTTGTCTAAGATATACAGACAGGTTTCCCTGTCTTAGCCAAAACTTTTTTTCAACTACTACTTTTTTACTTGGTGTTTGCTTGACCAATTAGAAATTATTGTCACTTTACGTTTGATCAATTTGGCTTGTTATAGCCATTTCATACAACCGACAAACAATGACAGGTGTTATTTGAATACATGGACAATTTAAGGTGGTAGGTAGTCAATTTGAATAACAATTAATTTACCCGACTTAACATGCGTAATCATATACCTGCATAGATAGTCCACAACATATGTCTTGTCATGCAGTACCCGCTTCTTCTTCTTCTTTTCGTCTGGTTAGTGACTAACCTGGTGTCAGAGTTTTAAAGCCGCCCATGAGCCTCTGTCTTTGCTTAGCATGTCGTGAGAAATACCTCTCGGGCGGTGAAGGAAAACATCGTGAGGAAAATGCCGGTTTCCTCACGATGTTTTCCTTTTCCATTTTTGAAGCAAGTGATAGTGTAGTGAATCCGAAAAGACAGAGGTGTTCGAACTCGAGACCTATGACTTGGCAGTCCAACGGTCACTACCACTAGGCTATCACTGCTCTCGCAGTACCCGCTGTTAACCATAAAACCTAACAGGCTCTTCCCCAGGCCACAGTCCGGTGCTGAACCTCTCAAAATCCGGCTCTGGTGGCGACCGAGACCGGTCAGAGCGAAGCGACCGCGACCGCAATGACCGGGGCGAAGGCTCCGCGAGCGGGCGAAGCTCCGCCGCGTCGCGCCGAAGCCCCCAGCCCCCTCGACTTCCCTCCGCAGCCACAGCAGCCGCCAGTCCAAGGTCACACTCCGATGAAAGCGACGCACAACTATCAGACCAGGAGGATCATAATGTCAAGGATGAGGATGATGGTAAGTTGAATGTTTTCTATAATTATACTTATACTACAGACCCCTCATGCTACAGGCCCACTATAGCCTATGACACTCACAAATAATGTGGCTTTCTATTAGTAACATAATTTTCAAAATCGGTTTAGTAGATCCAGAGATACCCCCTACAACCTCACAAACTTTACCTCTTTATAATATTATTATATTACAATAAAATTATAATCCTACTTCTTCCTACTAATATTATAAATGCGAAAGTTTGTAAGGATGGTTGGATGTTTGTTACTCTTTCACGCAAAATCTACTAAATAGATTTGGATGAAATTTGGCACACAGATAGTTTATAACCTGGATTAACATATGGGATACTTTTTATTCCGATATCCTTACTGTATCGAGACTTATGCGGGTAAAACCGCGGGACGCTGCTAGTATAGTAGGTATATATTATAGTATAGATTATAAAGAGGTAACATTTGTTTGTTTGTACGTAGGGGTTAATCTCCGGTCCGGTCCGGTCGAATTTAAAAAAATCTTTTTGCATTGGATAGCACAATTCTTGGTGAAGATTATAGGTTCGCGGACGAAGTCACGGGCAGAAGCCATTTAAAGATATTTTAATGATAGGCAAACTACTTAATCATAGTAATTATATCACTCCTTCCCCTTTACATGATAGAACTCATTACCGTAGAGAAGCTGACTTAGCTTATACAACCGCGGAATATTGATAAATTCTCCGTCTTTGTTATACCTTCCCTAGGTAATAAATGAAGACAAGCAATTTACTTTCTTGTACAAAATATAATAATCGCAATTTCACAGCGATGAATATCTGTTTAATTTCATATAAATTAGATGTATCGATAAATGAGTCGATCTTTCCGCTGTAATCACGGCGCGGCTGTAGGCCTGACAAGAAAGTGTCCGTGTAACATTAGCACGGCCAGGTATCACCCGCTCAATATACTTGGCATGTAATGCACGGCGAAATTACCCAGTAATAGCCCTGGAACCTTCAGCATTCATAGTTCGGAAATTATCAGCCATAAAACCACGGTTCCTTTTATTCTAGACTGGAAATACTTGTGTAAAATGGCTTCCCGGCGATACATTGTAGTATGGACCGATGTTAATTATTTTACAGCCCAACTCGTCGAATTGGTCTAAAGTACACTATATAAATTAGTAATATAACATCGGTACATTTCTGCTAGTAAACCCACATTGCAGCAAAGAAATAATAGTATAGAATCAATAGAGAGTGCAGCGCTAGCGCATCCTGGCGGTCGATTAGCAAATGATCATGCGCTTGCGTTCCCATACGTTTTCCCATCTTGATCCCCAGACACCGCACGTTTGCTTGTAATGGTCCTATATAATAAAATCTTATTACGAGTATCGCCCGCAATTGCCCCCAATGATGTATGAATAGCGCTTAAAAGGACCCAATTCAATTTTACACGTGAGTTCGAGACCTTTTGTTGTTTATACCTTTATTTTAAAATGAGTTGTCTCGGGTAATATACGTTAAGATAAAAGCCAATCTGAGTATCCCTGTAATAACATAGAAATACTAATAACCTGGATATTTCATAAAGAAAACTTCCAACCTTACCGTTGGACATGTCTCATCTCATGTAAGTAATAATATTTAATCACGAGAAAGGCCTGTGTTTAGTTAACCGTCATATATCATGAACTATTAACACCATTAGACTCAATGATGGATGGCATGACAATTTCTCCGACGACACGTATTAGGTTCGTTTTATTCTCAGCTTTTTATTCATGAGTTTATTGCCGTACTAAATATTTTAATCAATTTAGTATACTTACTATCTTCCTCTGGATCATCAATCAAGCGAAAACTAGTTATTAAGCCGACGTCACTAAGTTATAAACGCAATTACATCCATTTGAAAATAGAATGGGAAAATCATAAAATCAGTGCTCGATGGAGAGAAATAACGGTATAACATTGCAAGCGCATTTAGATCTTGAGATAGCATTTAAAACTTTTATTACTTCTTTATTAAATAAACAATAAAGAAATTCCACTAACTATGAGAATGTAATTTAATTATTGAACATTTTCTATTGCATAGATATAGCGTGCACAGTGCGGTAACCGACGTGCCGCGACGGTGCCAATCATAACATTGATCCACAAATGTAAATACTTGCTCCATACAATAGCTAAATTAAGTGAAACAATAAGGATTGTGTATTGGTTATTGCAAGCTGCACACAAAATGCTCAGAGAGCGTGGGAACGGATAACTGACTACGATTTATAGGAAACACTCGCCTGGCCGCGGAATTACGGGATGAGCCTCGGGAAATTCCAGCAAACAAAAGATTCAATGAGGAAATCGATACCTGAAATCAGTTTGGCTGTACACAGAGTTTGATATTTCGCATTTAATTGTGCCGTAATCGTTAATATTCATAGTTTAATTACAAATACCTAATTCTGTCGATACGTAATTCATGCTCATCACGATCGCCCCAGTCTGATTATAAAAATGCTTTTTATAAAGCTCGTGTCATTCAACTTTGATCTTTGTTCATCTGACGATACCTTTTCCTTTCAATCAACGTTCTCATCTCGGATCTAATTTTGTTTTATATCCGTGAAGTCTTTTCCTCGGTCGCACGGGCCGATTGATTCTGGGTCCTTGGTATTAGTTATAGAGTTTAGGTTCGTTTGTTTAAAGTTCTTAGGATCCTGTTAATTGGCCTTATTAGGGAGATGGTGTTGTGACAACCCGAGAGTGCTATCGTGCGCATCGACAATGACGAAACGATGTTGTCTTCATTATTTGATGAGCGGTCACTATCTTGTCAGTTAAATTAAATGTATCGATAGATTATTTTGGACCGTGAGAGACGCCAATCCAAGCTTTTTTTTTACGTGTGAGGTCCGTTATTGACATATGGCGTACATTATTGTAATTATCTCGTCATTAAAAAAAATATAAATACCTATTATGTTTCATCACGTTCGATGGACGAAATATTATCGATGTACTTTTTGTAGGTGAATACCGTCATAAAATTTAAAGGTGCCTTTGACATCAGATTTTCCAAATTAATGTCTTTGTCTGAAATGCCAGGCAACTAATTATGGAATAAAATCGATATAATATTGGAATAGCTGGGCCGTCCTCGTAGCGAATAACTTGCGGCATAGTGCAGCGGGGCATATAAATCGGTTAGAGACAGCCCATTCGGTGTCGAATGGCTTTGTGGTATCCCTATTCTGTGAACATGAAGACGACCTATCGGAAAATTCCATCTTGAAATTGTTACGTAGAAGTATTATTTTCAAACTATTGTTTAGTGCTCACTTGAATTAGTGAGCTTTTCCAAAATGATATCATCAAAATACCAAATTATTTTATAACAACAGTTGCCATGTTTTACGAGCTTTCACAAATTTCACACCTTTTTACTGACAATTGAGTTGTGTGTGTCAAGTAGTATTTACGATCATAAACGTTGCTTCATTCGAAATGTATTTCCGAATAAGCAGGCCATGCTCGGCGAACTCCATCAAAGCCTTGCGCCGATGATCACCACGCGATATCGATGTTCATCGCTACAATAATTGCGAACCGAATGATACATGCACGCGATTTTCGAATATCCTCGTTTGTCGGTATTGCATTTTTTTTATTCAATACACTACCCATTTATGACTTCTTATGAAGCTGTTATTGAAATTCATAATCGTTTATTATATTCATAATTAATTATGAATCTGTACTCTCAGATTCACTGCCTTAATTTTAATATGCAGTATGTTAATATTGAGTAGGGTCAATCGTTTTTGCCACAGTTAGCCAAAAATACGCAGAAGTCAACGTTAATGTTAGTTCATCTATTGATTAAGAACCTTATTGGCTTTTTTAATGCTTCTTAGGTTGTTATTATGAAAAATGTCAGTCTCTGCGTAGATGTACCTACATCCTCACCGGTCTTGAACTTTGATTATATTATTTAAGCTAGCTAGTAAGTTCAGTAGCCTCATTTTAAATTGTCAGTTGAATAACCCTCAATTTTTATCCAAACTCACACTAAAATTATACAAAATTCCAATGATACCTAAACACAATATTTTATCAACAGCTTCATTTTGTTTAGGTGGAGATCTGAGCGACGGTGAGCGTGAGATGCCGGTATCAGCGTCGCCAGCGCCGGTGAGCTACGCGGCCCAGACGAGCACGCCCCCCAACGTCCCCGTGGACCCCACCGCCGACACCTTGGTCTCATCCACCGAGACGCTGCTGAGGAACATACAGGGTCTGCTCAAGGTCGCAGCGGACAATGCCAGGCAACAGGAGAGGCAGATTAGCTATGAGAAAGGTAGGCAGTTACAAATTTTACTCTCCAAGAGTTTAACTCCAGATTTTATGAGTTTCCTCTCTGTAGAAGAAGGGGCATTCGCTAATTAGACTACCGAGCTTCTTTTGACAGTATTCGTAGTTGTAATTGTAACCCTGATATGAGATGATCTTGCTTATGTATAGCTGTTGGTTGATCAAGTGCGGACTGTCGCTGAAAACCAGCGCTGGGACTCTGTCTCGCATAGGGTCGCAGCATTATGCTGAGCGATGGCCGTTTTGGGTGGATGTGACGCATATTTTCCCTCAACTTGTTTATTTTTTATTTTGTGTTCTTTCTATGCGTCATGTTTACCGCAAATAAACGTATTTTCTTTCTTTCTTTCAAGTGTCTATAGCTCAAACACAAGAAAATCGTTCTAAGGTCAACTAAATCAAACTTTTGATAGTGAACTATGTTTCTTTGTGTTCAGTTTAGTACCCATAGAGTCATCATACATTTTGTCCTTACGTACACGATCGACTGAAAATTACCGAGTTACCGAAGAAGAATAATGTCCATATTATTAAACTGAGAACATTGAAGAGTAGCAAATATATAGGTGGGTACGAATTTCTCAGAAATATGGAAGCACCGTTTCAGAATTTACATATGAAATTATCATAGATTATAATACGGAGACACTGCAACATGCAGGAAGCCGTATCGATGTAAATGTTATAATCGATATTAGTCGAGATCTCGCGTGAATCGATTCTGCGTAATCTGACGTATAAGCAACATTGATTAGCCGCTGTTAGGATCTTAGATCACGTATTTTAACCTGTAAGTTCTACATTCTGGTACCGAGCGCGTATTAACGACACACGTTTCATTTGCATCGCATTATATGTTGTCTATTTATTGCGTTATTACGCGAAATTATTAAAATTAGAAAATAGTCGGTAAACAGCAGTTTTGTTGTACATTATAGGTACTTGCATGATATGTGCGCCCAACACGTATAGAACCGCTCCGGGCTGCATTTTATGATACGAGTATTTATGTGTTTGTGTTAATTAACTACGACATAAACATGCACTTTATTTATTGAGACCTACTGCCTTTAGTGCTTAAGAAACATTTTCTTATATCTATAGGGTCGTTAACTTTAAGTTTGGACGCATGAAAAATTCTTGCGTCGTTGACACCTGTTGCCTTAGGCATTTAGAAGGGTTTCTAATGTTCGTTATTACTGCAGGCGGATCTTCGATATTTTTACTGCACATTTTTTAGATAATTTAAACTGATGACCCAGATAGTATATTGTTGCAGTCAAATGAGGGAATTAAGCCATAAAAATGGTTAAATAAGGAGGAATTTCCTTTGCGGTGGATTTTTTTTTAAATTAGCAACATAAAATGTGTAAAATACAATAGATAAGCTAAGCTAAGAGCGGAGACAGGGCTACGTAGTGTGCGCGCGCGCATGTCGTGCCTTTTGCAAATAGCCGTAGTACAGATGCGCCTGAGTTATAGCCGGGCCCACTATCATTACACACGATTCCATTCGGACAGCATAATTGTTTAATTGATATTTCTGCGAGTTATTTATTCACGTCATTCCGTTTTCTCCATGAGAAATAATCCGTGCTTTATGGTATGAGAACGGCGCGCAAAAATTATTCTGTTTTAATGTGAATAAACGCTTTAATTTTTATATAACTGCCTTCAAAGAGCCTTTCTTTAAATTATGATTAAAATAAGCACGCTAAGAAAAGTTCTATGGAATCTTCTAGAATGTTTTAGTTATAGATATTTTCAATAAAAGTTTATAGAACATTATTCAATTTGCGTTTGCATAAATGAAAAGAAACAACAAAACACAATTGTTATAAAAACCCATAAAAATACAGAGCTCAGGGAGAAGACTGGCGCGAGTCATCATCAAACTTGAATATCAATATTGCGCCTCCAGCCAATTGTATTAATAAACAAAACAAAATGAGAAATAATAATGCTATAGGCTAACAAAAGGTTCCATTTCTCCCCCTGGTATATAAGTAAAAGTTAAACGAACACCCTACTTTCATATATTTAAGGATCAAAATCGTACGTCAACAAACCCAGTAATTTTGTTATTACGATAATAAAATTATTGTTGATGAAACATTTTTTCGAATCGATGTGTCTGGCGAACTTTACCGATGAAATTCTTTTTATATAAATTACGGCAATCGGCCGCTCGCTCCGCTCCGACTCAATTGATAGGTGTTACTGGCTGAGTCGAGCTTTAGTTGGTCAGTTTTGTTTCTTATGTGCCTAGTATATGATTCTTTGTTTTAATCCTTTTAATGTTCTGTAAGGAGCAATCAGTTTTGAGTTCATCTTTTGCGCTCTCTACCAACTTAGTTACGTGTACAGTCATTATTCTGGCCGCCTTCTCCTTTTTGCGTTGCTAGCGTCTGCTTCAGAGGTCATAAGTTATTTCTCAAAGAGAACCGGGCGCCAATTACTGCTATTTCTAGAAAAAATATTCCTTTGCTTTCATAGTTTTAGAAATGGCGGATAAAAGCAAGCAGAAATTGTTTTTAATTCCCAACACGCAAGCTGGAATCATTTTTAACCCACAAAAGAAGTAAAAACCTTCATAACTATGAGCGACTAAGCAAACACAGTCGGCTAGGTCCCCTCGCAGTCGCAAATGACAGATCACTATCTAAAACAGTCGCTGACGATTTTTACACTAGTACAGAATGGGTTGGAGCAGACAAATGTTTTGCATTCACCGGCTTATCAGATAACGGGCGAGGGGTAGCAAAGGAGTGCGTGATAAACTGGTGTCGATTCGTACGTGTAAATAGAGTGCCAATGAATGGGAAATAGGTGTCATATTGTGGCCTTTTCAAGTGCGTTTTGTTGGGACTTTGATACATATGACATGTTTGGAAAGAGGTTTTTGACGTGTTTTCATGTTTGATGATGGGTTTTTGATATCGTAGCTCTTTTGTAAAGGTTTTAGAGGCTACTAAAATGAACACGTTACAAACTTGTCAAGCTTTTAAAATATAACCCCCTTACTAATAAACGTTGTATATCGCCTGTGTAGTTACACACCGATTTCTCTCTTTTAGTCGTCAGTAATTTGACATTCGAAAGAAGAAGACAAAGTGTTGTGTAACTATACAGGCGATATACAACGTTTATTAGTAAGGGGGTAAGTGTTTTATAAATACCCACAATGAACGCTGTAAAATTATTTCAAAAAACAAAACACTGACGCAAGAATATAAAGTTCAAATTGTTAAATCAGAACAAAAACTTTCTTTCCGATCACATAAAAATCCGAATGCGGTACATCAACGCATTCCTGATCAAAACTAAAAAACAAAACGCCTGTAACACGGTGAACCGGCCGATTGCGATCGTTGCGACATAAATCTGCTTCGGCTACTCTTTTAAGCCTTTATCCCTGTTAATTCTTACTGCTTAGTTTATTTCTGTAACCAAATGGTCCGATCTTGTTGCCTCGGTTTTGTTACGCTATTTTGTTTAACAACTATCAGTTTTTGTTAAGCTAAGTGCTGGTCAACGGACAAATGGCGCGCGCGCAGATAGCCCGTGAGCACTTTATGGCGCTTCGGTCAGATTCGTATTTATTTGCTTTAAGAAAGCGTTTAATTTAAATATAGAATGTAATGTAAGACGAGTGATACCTTCTTGTCGGTAATGTTCGCCGGTGGTGTTGAGTTGAGATATGTGTATGGTATTTCCCTACACACAGCGCCATCTAGTTAGAATCCATGGAACCAACTTTTTCAATTTATTGAATTTAGGTTTGGTCTCTATTTTTAGTTTAAAAAAAAGTAGTTTTATGTAAATCATTCGAGTAATTGAAATTTATTAACCGACATTCGAATCAAAAGTTCATAGCTACGGCTAATCGCTGTTCTTATGGCTCCAAGTCCAAACACAAAAGTCCTTGTCACCTGTAATTTGTGTCGCAAATGACGTCACCAAACTGCAAATATGACACGTTATAGGGAAACAGCCCATCAATAACGTAGTGAGCGATCGAACAAACATGGACTGGCCAATGATAAAAACTGATGAACAAATAGACAGACAAGTCTTGTGTACTCAGCTAATGGATTCAATTGATATGAAAGCTTTTACAATGCTGACGACCCGACATTATCGAGGTGAAGCTAAATTACTGTTTTATGTGCGATTTTACATTTGTGCTGCTGATTGACCAGATTTATGATATGATTAGGCGTTGTTTTGTTTATCGACACATTTACTGATGATTGTGCAGTTTTTCTGAGTTATATAAAAAATTCTGTCCAAATCAATAATAGCTATATTTCTATTAAAACCGAGTTTCAATCAAACTGCCTAGCCTTTTCCCAAAAATGTTGGGGTCGTCTTCCAGGCTAACCAGGTGACCTCCAGAACCCAGTTACTGGGAAATACGATTCCCTTTAGTAAGACTGGTTGTCAGACTTTCAGGCTTCTGACAATCCGTAACGACTGTCAAAGATCTACAAATGACAGCCAGGACCAATGGCTTAACGTCGTTTTCGAGGCACGGACGGGTGACGATTGTAATGGATGGTCACCCATCCACGGATTGGCCTCAGCTAGCGTAGCTTAACCTTCAATTGACCAGTGCGGCTTTTATTATTTAGCCACGAGCCCACGAGCTTAAAACCGAGTTTACTAGCAACAAAAGCTTGCTAAACCGCAACATTTGCGCAAAATTACGACATCGCAGCTCAAATTGATTTAGCGTTGCCAGTTTGATTATACATAACATTTAGATTCAACTACACAGTCAGGATTTGTCAGTATAGGTGTTCATCACGAGCGGCCGTCATAAGTTCATAACTCAGCTGTGAGCTAGCTAGCTCCCATCGCAGTACAAACAACCGCCCCCAGCGCCTTAACGAGCCACCGCGAGATGCGCAGGCGCAGATACAAGCAACGACGCATTGTTGCCGCGCCGCGCCAGCTTTCGCACCATTGTGCAACCGAGGTGTGCTGCAAAAATCGGTTAATGCAATCTTTGTTTGTTTACATCCATTTACCGAGCGTTATGGAATATTCTTACTAAAACCAAGATTCACTATAATGTCAGCTCGCATCAAAACTTGTTTAGCGAGCTCTAACTCTAGCTGTGTCTCAAGCTCCATTGTGGTTTTCGCTCGCTCGATGAACTAAGTAAACAATAAGTGACATTAAGTGCGGGATATTAAAATGCCATTCCTGCAATGTACCGATACGCGAGAGACACGGGCGGCCATATTGGATTACTTGCGCGTGTCGCTCCGGTTACATTGCGCACGCGACTCGACCACACGCGCGCCATCTAGCGGGGCCTACTTTGAATATTGTATGTGGCTTACCGGATTACAGGCATGTGCAAATCTGTGAACTAGTGTGAACTGAATTGTTATGTGGACAGACACTAATTAGATTCTGATTAAATTCTGGCAGGAAATCATCACACTACAAAGACAGAATAATACAGTAAAATACTTGATAGGTTAGCAAATAGAGTCGTATATGGCTTGCATGAAATGAAGTTGCTATCTGTGATGATGAACGAATATCATTACAAAAGAGTGAACCTATATCGAAACTTATAAGATAGATTTGAAAGAATACACGTGTCAGTGAAGTGGAGGGGCATGTGGCTAAGCAGCCACACGGATCGATCGATCAGGTTAAGCTACGCTTGCCGCGGTTGGTTCGTGGATGGGTGACCATCTTTGCATACCAAGACCCCTTCGTGACTCGGAAAGCACGTTAAGCCGTTGGTCCCGGCTGTCATTCGTAGATCTTTGACAGTCGTTACAGGTCGTCAGAAGCCCGAAAGTCTGACAACCAGTCTTAACAAGAGGTATTACCCAGTTACTGGGTTGGCAGTCACTACATGTAAAATACTAGTATTAGAAAGAAAAAAAAAAAAGAAAGAAAGAAAAATGATTTATTCTGCACAAACTAAACGCACATTACAAAAAAAAAATAACATTTAGAACTACTTGATAGATTAGCCAAAAGCCGCAGCTGTATCCGGTTAGACTGGAGGCCGACCCCAACATAACTTTGGGAAAAGACTAGGCAGAATAGATGATGATGACACGAGTCAGTGAAGTCCTCAAAGTGATTTTTAAGTTTGCGCTAAAGGTCGAAGTCATAATAAAAAAAATTGTACACTTTCAAAACAGAATATTTATAGGACATGAGTCGATTATTATTATTGTATCAGAAAATGCTTCTTTCGTGTTTATGTAAGGATAAATAATTATCCTTATTTTCTTAGGGGAAAACTTTGTGCGCGTGTTACTCCCGAGGCGTTATGCTAAAATATTAACAATGGGAATATTAAATTTCACTTTTGTTACAGTAGGTCTGTTGTTGAAATGTCGTTTTATGAAGCTCTGTATGCGGTTGTGTTCATTTGATTTGGTTATGGAATGGTGATCAATGGTCGTAGGCATTTGTTAACCAAATATGTGCACCTTCCTAAAGTAAAGTAGGTAACTACTCTTGATAATTTCTCCTAGTTTGAGCGAAAAACAGCCAATTTTAAATTATAAACAGGTATAAAGCTGCAGTAGTGAGCTTATAACTTTTATTCGTAAAATTATCTCGATATATCTTTGAACAGACAGAAATTGTAAGTAGAACAGACCTAAAATTAAAATTCAATATCAATAATTTTATTCCTACATAAACTAGTGAATAATGCATAGTGCAAGTGAATTATTCGAAATACACACATTATAATAGTATTGTCGAGAAACGAGTTCTCTATCGTATCTACTTAAGAATGATAATCCTATTTCATCGAGTAAGGAAGGGTTGTGATGTTCTATCGCTCGAGGCTACATCACTACTGTTGAATTCATCAAGCCACTCAAGCGATATATTTGTAATCTGTGGTGGAGGTACCAACTTCTCACAAACATTCAATCAATAAAACATACAACGAATTTTTATAATTACTGTAAGTTCACAGTAAGTTATCGGTTTGATCTCTGAACAACCTTATGAAAAATAATGCCTCGTTCACGGGCACAGACATATTATCTACAAAAAATTCAAGTATGTATATGATTTATTTCCCAATTAAAGGACTAAACATGTCTGTTTCCATGCGAATAATAATATACTTAGAGCAAGCTGACATGCACAAACCCCAGCGTACATTACTAACCAAGAAGGTAATAAAGTTATATATAGAATTGTTTTTCAATTAAGAAGTTATAACAATCCGAATTTATGCCATACATATAAATTTATAGACAGTGGCTCAAATATGAATCCTGTACCGCAACAAGCTAAGAAACTCCCTTAGGATCTACGGACCTAATGTAGCACAATTTTCAAACAGAAAACATACAGACCCCCAATGAGGTGTTTAAAATTGAATTAATCGTCTAGGTGCTAAAGTCTAAATTCCTTTGTAGATCGCTGTCGGATAGGTCAGTTTGCCACGGAAAGGTAAAGCAAAGGGGTAAAGTGAGACAATCGTAAAGTTTAATAATAATTACATTCTCAACTCTCGTCGCAGGTTGTGCGCAATAATTAACCGCTCGGAATTACTTAGCTGAAATAATTTAATGTGACGCACGCCGAATTGTTCTCGTTAATGTGCGCGTGGCCTTACTACAGAATGTGTGGATGCGCCAACTATTACTTATTTATTGAGGATTCTTTAAATAGGGCTGAAGTCAAGAACAGTTTATTGGCAGGCTTTTGTTTCTTATCTAATTAAAAACGTCTTTTTTATATTAATTGGAATTCCATCAGAACGTATTTCACACGTTCTGATGGAACTGCTGCGTATGTGCTGTAAAGAAAGTATTAAAGTCCTACCTAGAAGGGTTAAAATAAATTATTGTAAAACATTCTGAAGAAAAAGTCTCATATTAGGTGCCTCAGTTTTTGGTAAATAAACTGTAAAATGAAAACTATGCCAAAGTGAAAAGTGTATTGATAGTTATCTTAAAACTATGTGGTAACTTAGATATCTAAGTGCTCTTAATATTTAAGACTCGTGTAACCCAAGGATACGAGTATAGTTTCCTTAGCCAAGGAATAAGATCCTCAATTGTTAGTTTTGATAACATAATCCGAGCCCAAGTTACAGTGGTCGTATATTGTCTCTATGGGGTGGCAAGTGAACGCTTGCTCTACTGCCAATTTACATACGGAATTACAAGCCGGAATAATATGTTTGATAGTCCTGTTTATTGCTCTAGTTATATTTGCATCTGTTATTTCAAACTAAGTGTTATGCCGCTCGAACAAAAAATACACCCAGAGCTAAGTAATTTTTTCCACTTCCTCCATTAACAGAACTTGCTCCATTATTTTTCATTAAAACATTTCTAGCAATTTCTATTCCCATTGCAGATGGGGAATTGAAATAAAATAAGTCATAGCGTACACCTGCCCGCGACTCGGAGGAGCATTAATATTCTTTATATGCAGTTAAATTTAGGTACGCCGCGGAAACATCGGGAAGTTTGCACAAAAATGAAAAATTACCGGTCAGGGAGCCGCGACCGCAAAAACACCGCATAAGAAACAACAAATGAAAGCTTAGAGCCATTCGCATAAATCTCCCTTACATTTTTAATACCAATATATCCGGCGAGGGGAAGAAAATGTGTAGTCGAAAAACAAAACATTCGCGGACCTCCGCGTTTATATCTTATTTAAATACCACCAGATGTTGTCCGCTTATAAATGTGGATATTTTTTAATCGGTGCCTTACCAGAGACATAATGGTATCAGCCGATCTGCCGTCAGCTGGTATGTAGATGTACACAAGTTTATCGTGTTCGGTGGCTAATTTAAAAATCCCTCTCGGAAAAGTATTCCCGTCGGCCGGCCCGTCATCTCGCCGGTGCCGGTTGATATCTCTTTTGACCCGTATATTTTTTATTCGTTTCGTTACCTAAGCTTTTTCGTATCGTATCGAATCTCGAGGAGTCGTGTAGTCTCATTAAAATAATACAGGGCTACCGGATAATCTTATCCGGTGTGTTTCGATCGCAGATTGGGTGCGCGTGCGGCGATAACACCACGAGTTATTCAGACAGTGCACGCTCGATACGCTACTACTTTTTAATCCATTTTGCGACGACATCTTCATTATTTGTACCTTTACCATAGTAATAAGGCTATACAAGAGTACCAAGGTTTACGACGCTCGTCAAACCTCCGACTCGGTAGCGACATACCAAATGCAAATCCCTTATAATATATTCATAAAATTATGTGTTACACATGTATGACAAAATCTTCCCGTCAAATAAAGTAGTACTAGCAAGTGTGTTTTTTATGAAGGGCACTCGTGGGTTTGCCTTTTAAAAAGTACTCTTATTTCGTGTTGTATAGGGTGAAAATTTCCGTAATAAAGAATCTGCTGCAAAAGATTTTACGTTCTAAATTTCACACATAATAAAGGGAAGCAATTCTTATGATTATTAGCGTGGAGACTGCGGGAATAATCCTCCGCAGTGACATCGCTGTGTGACATAAGCCGGAAAAATCTAATAACAATAAAATAAAATTGCTGCCGGTTTGTAAATTTAAAAAAGGCATAGGGAAGAAAATTCGTTTTCCGCGCCATGACAACCATTACCGTTACTTTGAATTTACCTTTTAAGAGGATCGTCAATTCAGTTAATGTGTTTATACTTAATCTATAAGTAGGGATGCCCGACTCCTGTATCTCTGGGCAAATTTTAATCCGCGCATAAAAGATTCTGTATAAATCATATCAGGCGTCTTTGTTAAAGCTCTAAAAGTGCTTAAATCAACAATATTCGTGAGTAATATTTCCTTATGCTATTACTATTAAAATTTCACCTTAAGACGGGAGAGTTCCGATTCATTCGTGTTAAAACGTCTGAAGACAGTGCGGAGGGTGATCTGAATGCATACTTTTGTTTCCCAATTCAAAGCCCCATTTTGGTCGCTTCTACCGCAACGCTCGTTTAAATTATTTTGCCAGTTTTGAGTCGTAAATTTTACGAAGACTTTAATTGTTATTTTAACTGCAAGCTCAACTTCGTGTTCGCGATGGTGGGGGCTGTGAAAATATGTCTTAATTCGCTCACCCTATGACTTATGTTTCATTGAAATTAAACCGTTTCGTTCTTTGTACGCTATTTCACAGACAGGTAATAAATTAACAGTTTTGTCTAACACCTTTTAAATTGTCCAAACTTGTAGCTACTAACGATATTTTGATTCTTTCTCAATCAGTTCAGCGAATCTGAATCAGAAGGAATGAAAACGGATCTCCAAGGAGTCGTTATTCTAAACAAGTCGGAGCGCACTTGATCTCGTAAAGCATGTCTCAAAGGGCGTCATATTCGAAATTTAAATATTATTGTTGTTTTTACTGAGTGCACCGAAATTGAAGAGAAATAGAATTTATACCCGCGACCCTCCGCGACTCGGGAATCACATTTGACTGCCGGCAAAAAAAAATAAAGATCCAACTTGACTTTTTCTTTTCTCATTTTCAAAATCCTTTAAGTATCGATTATGATTATCAGCTAATTACTTACCTTCGAAACATTATTAAATTGCGTAATCAAAATTGATCCTTTTGTTTATGGGTTTCGATCCTTTCAATCATCTATCGACCATTGAGTTTCGATATCATAATAATTGTCCATAATTATATATTCCCTTGAACGGAGCGCATCGTTTTTATTGTTATTTTATTTATAAAGTAATAATTTTTTCGTCCAACGCAAGTCGATCAGGTTTTAAATTTGATTGATCCGATATAAAGATCGATTTAATAATCGAGTGTTCCGCTTATGTTTTGGTTTTCTCTTTTATCGATAAACGTTTTCATAGGATCGGTTTTGTTTTACCTTCTTAGTGTCTGTGTTCTGATGATTTATAGCTCGCTAATTTTGATGTTAGTAATCGTTTCTATTTCATTCGATTTGGGATGAGATATTATTATTGTAAGATATTCAATAATGATTCGTATCGAGACTGGCTAGGGGACTAATCATAGTAATCGATCGATATGAACTATCTCTATCGTATTATTAAAACAATACAGAGATACATAGATGGTTGCTAAGTACGTAGGGACCACCGGGAGCACCTTTTGTTAAGGCTCTTCTACTCGCAAATCGCGAGATGCTGAGATACGCCGCATACCGACGCGGGCCCTTAATGGCCATCCCTCGACAAAGGTAATTTACGTCTCATGTGCGAAACCACTCTTAACTAAAAGCCCCTTAAATTACAGCATACACCGGGATTGATTCGAAATTAATCTCGCAGCCGATGCGGTCTGAAGATTGACGCTTTTTATTAAAAAAAACTGTTATAGAAGTTGTGGCTGGGGATTTATGACAAATCGATAAAATAAGCACCTCCTCTTTTTTGAGGTTGCCTAACAAGTTTTCTGTTACGACAAAACTGCTAAGCTTTTTGTAGACACAATTAAGATGATGTTATTTCAATCGGTTTTTCATGTAAGGTCTTATAAATTACTCTCTATGCTGAAGATTAATACAAACTATAGTACCTACTTCTAGATATATGATCCAAACAACACAAACGCCCGAAAGCCTTGGAAGCCCACAAAGTGTGCGAGGCCAGAACTTGGATTGAATACTTAATATTAGTAATAAACGATGAGTAAGCCAACGTTTCAATTTACAAGATCACAATCCCAGATAGCTATTGTGCGATATTCATACATATATCTCGGGACCTTATTATAAGCTGCGCGAGCACAAGTTAACTTGTCTCTGGTTTATCGCGAAGATTTTTGTTCGTCGATACGGTGCATGAGCATCGACCGGGCTACCTCTTTGCTCGTATGTTCGTATCATTGTAGATGCGTATCGCTGGTCACCAGTTCTTTTGACGCTTTGGGAATTACGGGTAATTGGCTATATTTGTTTGTTGTTTATTTTGGTATTGCAAGTAATTTAGTATCAACTGTTGAAAGTCCTAAAAGAGAGAGTCTCATCAGAAGTTTCAATGATGTATTAGTTACAAAGAGATCTGTAACAGACCGTTCTTCAATATTCACTTATTTAAATACTGATTCAGCCAGCTCTTCACATAAATCAATAACCCAATTTCCTGCATCTAAATCACTTCAATTTGAACACAACATTGTCCGTACACGACTATTATCAGATACGTCGGCAGTTCTTAATAGACTGTTACCTTACATCGAATCTGCGGGAATAATTAAAACGCTAACGGAATTATTAAGCGAAACTGTTCGCCTTGTATTGGACAAGATAGTTGCGGGACCGACTCGATAACCTGGACTACGTATTAGTGTATTTATCCTAATGTAGATACGCTATGTTTTATTGATTCTTGCTTCAGACGACTCCGCCCATGTCTAAGTAAACTAGAATATATTATTTTCGTCATTGACTTCTCAAGGCTTAATTAAGCATTTGGTTCCGAAGCACCAGAAACTATGTTATCTGCTGATAAATTTATATACCTTTACTTGTCAAAAAAGTTAACCATGCAATTAAACATAGCCCAAAATCCATTATAAGACTATCCCCAAGCATCAATTACTACTTTCCCATTTTAACATCCCGCTGTAGCCCTCGCAGCACCTCACAGCGATATTTTCAAATTAAATCTTTCAAGTAATGCGCTGCAGTAACCTTAGGTGTTAACAACGCGAGTTAATCAGTGAGATCCCCTTACGACCTCCATTAGATAGACGCAGCTTAGGCACCTAATTGAATAAGGGACCAAATTAAACGGGCATGACCTCTTTCTATTCAAATTCGACTCCTGAGATGACTTTACATACGTATGGCGTGATATTAGGCGCTTATCGATGGCGAGATTAACCTGATTGAAAGCGTGGGGTCTTTCCTGTCAGGTCTAGTAGGTGGAATGTTTTACATAAGTTTAGGGACGATAGTTTTCTGGAAAGAGTGACGTAACGTTAGATTAATAATGCGTAATCGGAAGGAGAACAATCACAAATGTGTAGCGGTAGGGCTCATTAAAAAGAAGGAAACAAGCTGAAATAAGATTGGCATAATTTTCAATGACATTTTGACTAAACAATATGTCATTGCAATTTTTAAATTACTAGATGTTATTATACTAGGCATTCGATATGCTATCTTGAATAATTAATGCAACTGTATCACCTGCAGCCAATTAGAACCTGACACTGAACTATTTTTATTTAGTTAGAATTTATGGCAATGATAGTTTTATAAATGCTGCTAATTATGTTATTATGTGAAAATTGCTATTACCTTAAACAGATACGTGAGTATCATTATAATGTAATTTTGTTCCCTGTACAATTGTTATCAAAATTTAAATAAGTCTATTAGCTCTGTTGTCGTCACCCATTCTTTGGCTTACGTCACTTTTTCCGGTACTGTGATAATCTCACCAAAACATGATGTTTCTTAAGTGGGTGATATAGACGTGCGAACTTAAAGTACGCGGTTTTTAAGTTCGCGATCTTACTCGGCTCGCCGCAGTCGCGTCGGTGGCACACGTGAAGCTTGCTCACACTGTATCGCGATGTTGTCGAATTTTCTGAACCAAACTAAACAAACATTACACAAATGTCGAAACGAAATGGAGGCTCGTGACTCGCGGCGATGACAGACGTATGAAACTACGATCCAAGGCGGGCTACGAGCAAAATTTCAAGCGTGTTGGATCGCCGATTAACTTACTTAGCGGTTTAAAAAAATACGCATACGGCGAATGACACACGGGCAGGAAAGGTCGCCGAGCCATAAGTACGCGTACTTGCTCGCACGTTAATCACCCCTTTTAAGTGTCTGTTTGTGTCACGTGTTATCTCATAAAATGTATATTTAACTAATCAACTGACACATTACACATTTCCTTCAGTACTAGCTGGATGGTTCAAAGTACACACAAATCGGAACTTCCTCCCCTAATCATTTCCGTCAGGTTAGGTTTAATTGAAAGTTATGCAAATCTCTCAATTCGACTCCTTCACAATAGTACCGGGATTCCGAATGAGTTAATCCGTGTTTATGCTCCTAATCGGCCCCTTGCTGGAGCCTTGTTACCGGTTTAGCTCACTGTTAAATTTATACAATGCCTTTTGTATACAATGAACCATTTATTTAACTTAAAACGTTGTTTATGCCAACATTTTCTTTTATTGGATTTAACTTATTGAACTTTACGATATTGATTCTGAGTAAACAAATTCTTTAGTTAATCTACACCATTTTTTTTAAGATAAACCTTAACTGTGATTTAACAATGGATGATGTTGTTGCAGCTGAACTAAAAATGGACGTGTTGAGAGAACGAGAAGTGAAAGACAACCTCGAAAGGCAACTTCTCGACGAGCAGAAAATGCGAGGTGAGTGCTATTAAATTACAACCAACATCTGAATCTAGCCCAGGATTATATTACTACAAAACACGTATTCTCCGTCTTCTCAAAATATGTGGAAACCCGTCGATAACGAGCAAAGGATTCAGTAAAGAACAAATAGGGCTTAATTTGAACACGTTCATAAATCACGGTTGAATGGTCCGCACCGCATTGGCCACAATTAACAGGAGATCTTGTTACGGGACCATTGTCTTCCTCCTCGCCGCGTTATTTATTTCCAACATTAAAACTATTATTTTCTCATATTACACGGCGTGCCTTATGTTGCCAATTTTCTTTCCGTGCCACCGACCCATCGGCGCCTCTTCCATAATTGTTTATGCTACAATGTGTTGTGGGTGTTCAATTAATTCCATTTTTATACGTATTTTCACACGTTATAACCTCACACCGTCTCTTATTGTTAATGTTATCTATTTGTTTCTGTACTTTCCCAAGCCGGTGCTCGCGTGTTCCAACGTTTTCTTCGATTTATAGGTTCATTGATAGTTTTATGGGTTCCTTTGACGTCTACGTAATCACCATAATTATGCTATTTATTAAGACAATTTTGCTTCGGTACATTGAAGGTTTAAATTTGTTTGTGGTATAAACGACGTGCGTTTATTGCTGTGGGTCAAAGCTACCATAATTGGAAAATGTATACAGCCATAATTCGTAATCTGTGAAATTACAATAACTTTGCATAGTGCAAGATAGGGTTCGTCATAATCGAATGTATAAATTAAATTAATAGTGCGATATCATTGCACAGTTCTAGTCCAAACAAACATAAAGGTTAATTCGAACAACACAATACCACCCTTTCTTCGGGTACATCGTGACGTCAGCCAGTAAAAAGAAATCCGACAGAATGGAGGTAACCTTTGTACAAATGTCAGGCGACATGGCAACGGTGAACTGACGCCTTGAGACAAAGGGTTTAATTCTATTGAAGACAATACGACGAGCCATATTGAGCTTTACACTTTAAATAATAACGCATTAATTCGCATCATGTTAAAACTGAGAACAATTTTACATGTCACAAAAGACATAAAGGTGGCGTAGATATTTTATCAAGGTAGACATTTCTCTTGTGTTAATGTAATATAAATTTAAATGTTAATAAAGGGACGACAAGTCTGCGAGCTTGCCGTTGCGTTTAATGAAAATAATTATTGCTTCTGAAACATGCATTATAATTATATATGACCGCTAACTGCACACTACAAAATTGTGCCTAACAATCTGTAATAATGTTCATAAAACCGGGTGCTTAGTACTTCGCCAGTGTAAATTGTATATTGTTTATAGTAGCCGTGAAATCGCTGCTAATGGGTTTCCTAGACTATTTGGCGATCTTCGATCTAGTTTAAAAGCTTTTTGACAACTTATCTACTCGTGCTAACACCTTTATCGACGGCTCTTCCGTTTTGCTTTATTATGAAATGCATTTGCAGCTGAACATTGTCCTTCTCCTATTCTAGTATTAAACTGGAACTATCTATCATTCTTCCCGTTCAATAGTGTAAAGGGCTGTCTGAAGCTCGCTTGCCAACAGGTGTCGAGCACGCAACCTGTCACTTCTTATAATTACTATCTTCTATTGTAATAATGTTCAGTGAACCGTAATCTAGAAGAATCCTGCTCTTATATGCAAAATATGATCTAAAAACGTTAGCGTTTATAAATTTACACGCACATGCTGCGTGGGATACAAACACATGAACAAGATTTAATATTTGGGATATGGTATAGGTGTAAGTAAGTAGAACGGGGCAACAAAGAGGGAAATGGAGGCTCCATACATAATTCACATGGTGAATGAACTCGATTGCGACGTGAGCAATACTGTTAATTGCCAAAAACCAATCATCAGATAGCGGTATACGCGTCGACGCTGTGAAATACCACTTTAGTTACAAAAGCTCGCGCAACCAATAGTGCTTCACGAACCTGAGATGAATAGTCACCGTTCCACTGGAATTTACCACTCTTTATTACATTCTGTTAAATTTTTGACACATTTTAACTCAACAATCCTAAAATATGAAACAAAAAATACAGGTAGTTGTTCCGTTTGTTATCTCTACTAAAATGTAAAATCAACGAAGATGTAAAACTGCAACGATAGAGTTTGGAATATCGCCTTAGGATTATTAAAATTAATCGATAATAACAGTGAAAGGGCCGATCTCTGATGTAGACAAGGTAAAATTGAGCTTAAGATTCTTATGAGGGTAATTCCTATCGGCATAATAAAAAACCAATGCCAACGCAATGTTATTGTGGAGAAGATGTAAATAAAAAAAACTTTTTACAAAAAAAGAACAACCGACTTCCAAAAAAGACACTACAAAGTCAAAAATAACTTTAATTTCGGAAGTCGGTGCATTTGGTTTTGAACTTTCGTTTTTTGCCACCGACTTCCGAAATTAAAGTTATTTTTGACTTTGTAGTGTCTTTTTTGGAAGTCGGTTGTTCTTTTTTTGTAAAAAGTTTTTATTTTGTGCTTTTTAGTTGTGGTACCTATCCCATACAAATTCGAATACCACTAACCTGCTATGTAAATAACAGTAATTGGAAGTATCATTATATCATCCATATAAACTAAGTGGGAAAAATACGTATTATTGAAGCTAACTCAAAAACTATCCAAGTAAAGTTAATAAAATTTATATGGGACCACCTCGGGAGCATACCCTTTCAAACAAAAAAACAATTTTCAAAATCGGTCCACAATTGTCGGAGATATCGCGTAACAAACATACAAAAAAAAAAAAAAAAAAACATACAGACGAATTGAGAACCTTTTGGAAGTCGGTTAAAAATAAAAAAAGATTTAAACATTGCTCTAAATACAAAAGGTAAAAGAAAAATGAACTTATTTACCAAAGTCAAAGTCAAATAATTTATTTCAATTAAGCACATAAAAGGCACTTTTGAATTTCAAATATTTACAAAAAAAAATGATTGTCACCCCTTCCAAAAGGTAGTTTTCGTATGGAGAAGACTGGACAAGAAACATCAGCACTACACGTACAATATTGGTTTACACGTTGAAACTTACGTGCGATTCTAGAGCAAGTCGTACTATACTGGCTACTGCGATCCAATAACAATCAATCAGGGCCGTGGATCGCAGTACACCATGAAAATTGGAATAGAGCCGACGAGCCTAATCAACCTTCGCGGACCGCGTTCATTCATAATAGATATTGTATTGAATAATCCAGTATCGCATGGGCATCTAGTGCTTTCGTAATGCACCGCGGTTCTATTTAAATGGCGTACTTGTGCGGTAATCTGTATAATTAATTTACTATTGAAAATTAGAATTCATCGGCTGGCAGCCGTTTGTGAAGATTTTTTGTTGGATAGTTTAATTCTAGCTGTAGGTTATAGGCCCAGGCTTAGGCTAAACTCTTAACTATTACAGAGTTGTGACCTGTTTTTTGTTTTTGAATTTAATTAATGTCAAGAAAATTCGTTCGCGTAATTTGGAATGATTAATCTCATATCGAGTCCTCAGGTAATGGTAGGGTTTCGTCGAAATCTTACTCAGTCATTTTGATATATTCGTTTATAATTGAGTCGGACTGTGCACCCCCAGTAAGGGACACCCTTGAGGGTGCTCCTTCATTACCGAGGATGTTATGAGCTCGAAGGGAAATCGGAAGACTTTCATAGTTCTCGCCCTATGATTTTGAGGCGTTCCGGTCACGGATTTAACCTTTTGAAGGCAGGGATGCAATTAGAAATATCATTCGATTCTAATCATGGTTTTTCCCTATTTGTAACCAGACAGTTGGAAGTCGTTTCAATATTGTGACCGTGCAATCTGTGTTTGTGAACGTCTTCCCAGAAGTTGGTAAGATTAAAAACAATACATAAGATCAACAGCTCATTTGACAGACAATGTTCATGTTAATGAACTATCAAACCGACTCTTACAATATCATCTAATAGTACTTCACCATCATAACTGTATTTCCCATCCCTCTATCCAAATACGGCTCTGTCGCCCCTTTCCATGCATTTGAGACGTAAAGGAGTTGGTATAATTCTCATTGTGCTCGAGATTGTGTAATTAAATAACATGTAGGCCTCAACATTACAGGCGTCTTGAAAGGGTTCGCAATGGAAATGTTACGCCAATTATGCGTACATTATGTCCGGAATGGAGGGTTATCGATGCCTTTAAAGATATACCTCGGAATTGAGGAATTTGATATTATGCCTCTTCCGTCTTCGTATGTTCTACATGAGGAACAAGTAAATGCGTTGCTTTGATTTTGTGGATCTTAGAAACCGTTATTATTATAAAATATTCTTATGTATGTCTTAAGCTGGAATGGTCTGATTCGATTTTCTACGACCTATCTTTAGTTGATCATGATCTAACATTTTCAAGTAGCCGTTACAATGTAGAAGATTGTGCTGTTAAAATATTAAAGATCGTTAATAAGACTCTTCTTATACTTCCACGTGATTAATATGAACCAATTGACACTAAAGATTTATAAGTCGATGGTATCAAATGATGGATTAGAGTCGTATAATTGCTGGCTATTACAACAGACTCTTAACAATTACTGATGATGATTGTGGCCATAAACCTGGATAATTTATAGGATTTTAAAGAAACAATAGTCTTTGATGCATTGTTGTGATAATCGTCATTAATTGTTTTCACTTAATCACTTTCTTATAAATGAAAACAAGAGATTACTTGAAACAGAACCTATAAACAACATTCAACACAACATGAATGAAAATATAGGTTTTGTAGATGTGCAATGACAGATTTCCATTTGCATATTGTACATGAATGTACATCAAAGCAGAGTGTGAGCAAACGGACATTTGACGTGAGTCAGCCCCTGCTAACATTATCACTTGCGGACAGTCGAGTGATCAAATTCAAATGAAATCGTTTAACAGGCGGACAATCGTATCAACATACGTCAGTAGTCAGTGCGATCTATCGCTGACTGGACTCCCCTACGATAATTGTATTAGTTCATACGCATTTCAAATACGATGACTGGACTATCATTTGTCTATGAACTTAGTTAGGTACATAGAGTGTGGTACTAGTTAATAAAATGTACGGGTAGTTATTGTGTCCAACATTTTTGCTAGACTGTTTTTTTCTTCTTCTTCAGTTTTGAGTACGTAGGTAATGCAAATTTCTAACATTCTTCTGCTGTATCTTTCTTTACCTCTAACTTTATTAGCGTCTCTTAATTGTCCCTTTCAGAATCACTGGGTCATGTCTTGTGTTAGTGTGGCCAGTCATATAAAAATGTTAATTAACTTGTACTAGGTTAAGGTTTCTATGGGTCTATGCCACCTGAAATAAAGTTTTATAATAATAATAATTCACTACAGTAGATCTAGAAGGGAGTATCTTAAAGTAAGATAAAATAATTCTCTAGCTCATTCATTCATTAAAATATTATACAGCCTCATTGAAAACAAACAATATTTCAACTGAAACCAATCAGTATAGCAATTTGGCGTCCTTCAATTCGGCTACACTGTGGCCTTAATAGATACAATCTGTCGAATGCTCATTGGACGTCGGTGCTATTGTGCGATGCAGACGGAAGCTTCCTATTACAGGCAGCGCAGTCCGTTTGTATAGCCTAACTATGTTACCAGCCATTTCGATTGTTGATAAATCGCAGCAATGTATGGGAATTGAACCTTGTGTGTAGGTGGACTGATATTTAGTTTAGATCTTCGAAAATGTTTGCATTCATCGCTTGCGGGTTCCAATTTTGGTTTGGTTCTTCTATAAAAGTCTTGGTTTGTAGTTTAATTCCTACTTATGCACTTTTTAGAGACGAACCTTTCTATATGTATAGTCTCAATAATTGTCATCAGTCATCGTAATCCAATCCCGCCAAATCCCTACATTAAGAAACGACCGGTGTTAGCCCCTATTAACGTCAGCAACGGTAAGGAATCCGCAAATGAAGTCGGACTTCTCATAAAAATACCTGCGATATCTCACGCGAAGAGTGGGAAAATGAAAAAAATATTCCGAGTACACGGTAAATCCTGACCGCGACGCGACGTGCGACCTCGCGCTCTGGCGGACCGGACCAGATACGAACCGTGTACGGAATTGAATTACCCAAAACACTTACATACTTTTTAGGGTTCCGTACTTAACGTCGAATAGGGCAGGGAAAACGAAGATGCAACGTAATTTTTTATGACAATTTTATTCAGTAACTGTTGTTTAAATAAAAGTAATCGTCAAATAAATAATATTTCACGGGCCTAAAGATTTTTGTTACATAAACAAATCAAATCAATCAAATCATTTATTGGTTTGCAAACACGGGTAATTAGTAGGGATGCCTCGATACGCCTTTTTGCCGATACAATACGGATACCGATGCTTTTATAGAAATATCGGCGATACCGATACCGATATCGATACGCTTATTGAATTCAAAAATGAAGGCAAAATAAATAAAACACAAGTCAGGTTATTTTATTTTATTAATATAAAAAGAACAAATAACGGGACAAACTAAATAAAACCATTTTAAACTATTATAGACAGGTTGAGATTAGACGCACAACAACAGTAAACCTAGCGAAATGGGATAGTTAAGCAAGTGCGAGGCCAAAGTGGGCGGGCGAAAGAAGACCCTGAATTAAGCGCGGGCTTTCCCCGAGCATAGTTAGTTCGTGCCTCGTTTGCAACGAAATAGACGAGACAAACGTGTTGTCTCGTCTATTTCGTTTACATTACATTTTTAAAGCACGACATTTGAAAAGTATCGTTGAATCAGCTATAAAAATATCGCCGATGCCGATGTATCGGCAAACTCCGGGTATCGCCAATATATCGGCATCGGTATCGGTATCCGATGCATCCCTAGTAATTAGTATTATTACATTGATGTTTTATTATAATAGTCCTCCATGTTATACCGTCACCTGAGCATGCAAATCGTATTATTATTTAATTTACACAAATTTAAAGATTTTATAATTTTAAATAACAATTAGGAAAATAAAATAACACAAAATACAAATTGATGACAAATCGTTTTAATTAGTAAAGTTAAAATGTTATAATAATACAAAAATGTCAAATGTCAACAAGGTTACAGTAATAAAAAATTATTAAAACATACCTTACCATGTCTTAGGTAGAATAGCTCACCTGTAACTATTTTACACTATACTCAAGCAAGCAATTAATTCCAGTGTAGACATTCAATTGTCTCTCCTATCATTAAGCTTAGTTATCCTGTTAAACATAGGTTATGTACGGAACCATAATAGTAGAGGTTCGTCCGATGCAGACCGGTTTCAGCTTATTATGATATTTAGCGATCCTTACTACAATGTTTCAGTGTATAACTGCTTTACCACGTACTAGCTGCGCCCCGCGGTTTCACCCACATAAGTGTCGATCCCACGTGAATACCGGGATTAAAAGTATACTATGTCCGAAACCAGGTCATGGTTTACCCATGTGCCAAATTTCATCCAAATCCGTTCAGCCGTTTTAGCGTGAAACCGTAACAAACAAACTCACTTTCGCATTTTTAATATTAGTTAGGATATCCGATCATGTATATACAATAACTGTATAGATTCAGGATATATGTAGAAAACATTTGAACAATACAGGCAATGCATGAAAAGAAAAGGTCGACAAGAAGTAAGAATACATAAATCACAATAGGCGCAAAAATCTTCTATTTACGTATAGATAGACAAAGTTGCCCACTTGGAAGTTGATATTAATCGCTACTGACAGACAATAAATTGACACTCCCAAACGTTGAATTCGAAATAATAAAATACATGCTTAACGCAAAGTATGATGAATCTTCAACCCAAACCTACGCTCTCGCCTGGCAGGTTTTTTTGCAAGTGTGAGGTGTGGCAGAAGTTGCCGGCGCTACAAAGTTTTCGTGGGCGACGTCGGGTAAATATTTACACTGGAACGTTGTTTCGGTGGTTTCATTCAGTTTTTTTCTTGAGGTTCAACTGTGGCCGTGGAAAAATTGTTTTAATCTGTTCGTAGCTTCGTATTCATTATCCGTATTCTTCGATCTTTTTCATCGATATGACTTACCTTGTTATGGTCGAAATCTAAGTTAACATACGTTTGCACCAGTCCTAAGCTATTTTATATGCTCCTTCTGTAGGAACCTGGGCTAGTGATCCTTAATACAGGTTACCATGTAACCTACTAGCTAGGACGCCAGATTCAGTTCTGTTTATTGTTATTTTTATTTTGATTATCCGTAAATTGAAAAGTTATATTTATTGTAACAGACTGTACCACACTTTTTTGAAATAAATAAATTTGAATTCCTAATTCTCTTTTATGGCAATATTATCTCTGAAAATATGGAGTTCATACAACGCTATTTTCGATCTTTATTTATAAAACTTCTGAACTCTCACACATGTGTTCAAGACATCGTATAATTTCTTCATCAGTTCTATTTAATTCTTCGCCATACTTCTGAGTTCTTATTACAGCAGCGGTATCCACTACGTGACATTTTTCCCGATACGCGTGTCCTCCAGAATGCAAGACACGCTCCCCTTGCTACACGATCGTATCTGTAGTGGCACACTGAAGATTCCAATGTAAATTATTCAAGGGTACCTACAGAGGAAAGATAATACTTATAGTGTGTTAGTGAAAAATATGTTATTGTAGCTTTAAGGCTCGTGCAGACCAGCGCGACTTGTCGCGCGACGCGACACGAACAATACAATTCCTAAGAAAACTTCACGATATAACAATAACCGGTGTCACGTCGCGCGACAAGTCGCGCTGTTCTGCAAAAGCCTTTAAGACGACAAACATTTGGCACTTAATCAAGAAAAAAATTTGATAATGCTTTTTGTTTTCTGGAAATGATGCCTTTTTCAGCATAGGTATTTGTAAGCTAATTTAATCAAAAACACAGAAATCAGTTAAAAAAGAACCTTGCAAATGTACGGAAAATATGATTAGTGTAGATCCCGCGGCTGTTGGCGTGAAATGAAGCACAGTATGAGATCAGCGCGCGGAAGTAATGGAAATGATTAGATTTCACCGACTGGTCAGCTCCGAGTTCCGATCCAATCCATCCACCTAATGCTATTATGCATTTGAAAAATCCATTCTATTTAAATTTTTTATTTTTCAGACATTCCATTTATTTTTGTTTCATCACAGGTTTATGTTGTTAAATCGCTTCTCTTGAGCCTCCATATTGTTTCGAAAGGGTTGTATTAAAATATAAATTAGAATTGCCGTTTCTACCTCTCCTAGTCTTTGGATTAAACAAATCGAACTGTTTAAACGTACCCCATAACTTTGCCAACCAGTCGCGAAACGTGAAATGGTTGGTAGGTACTCCAAAGGGCGGCGAGAAAACGTTGAAACGAAACGCATAGCATTACACATTTCACGGCTAAGTAGAATACGATGTTGGACCCGTGCCGTTGTTCCGATGGACACACCAATTGACTACCTTTTAAGAACTAGTGCTTTGTCCTATCCTTATCGGGATGCTGTAGGCAGTTGTGCGTCCAACTTCTTTAATTTATCTTCTTCGTTTTCCTGATAGTAGTATTGTTCGAGTCTTCTTTGGTTCTCTCTAGGCTATCTGTTAAACGTTTAAAGGCAAGTAGAATGTTTGACTTTACTTGGGTAGGTACCTTTTACAAACATGTAGCATTATCTGTCGATTTAATTTTGCAAGTTATAAAATTTATTACAGCAATCGAATGTAACAGGAGCTTTTATCTTTACAACATAATTAAAAAAATATTTATGGCGTATTCTTCCGTCGGTGATCAAGAAGGTAGCTGATCACTTACAAATTAAAACAGTGCAGACTATCCAAAGATAGGCGTTTTATAATCAAGAAAATAGCAGTTCACTACATGACGTTTAATTTAACAAACCATCAACATTTGTAGTGAGATAACGAAACGGAAAGCCGACGAAGGTTTCACATTGTAAGCAACCTTGTAATTACTACTAGCGTAATTACAAACTTGTAGCCAACACATCCATACAGTAACGACTAATCAAGACCCCATTCAGATTCATTACACCTAAGAGAAGAGCAATAAATATAACGCCCTAATAAAATCTCACACAACATAGGAAATAATAATAAAATATTACAAGAGCCCGAGATTTTGTCTAATTAATTTTGTATATACGTACTGTGGGGCTGCGATGTCTTGGGAGCAACATACAATGAGTCCGGAAAACCGAAGGCGAGGTGGTAACAAGATCCACCAACGAGCTAAATTAGAATTTATGATTGTATGTGAAATTGTTAGAACGGGTTTCAATGTTTATTATAATGTTTCGTGTAATAAGATGGAGTTGAAACGAAGTTTAGCGGCAAATTGGTGAAATACCTAATGAACTTTGTAATTACTGTATTGTCTTCGTTATGAATATCGAACTTCACTCGCTTCATGATCAGATATGAGTTACAATAATTTCAGTTACAGTGTAATATTAAACATTAAATTTGGGAACAAGGATTGTGCTGGTAGTATTGAAAAGTTTTCTTTTACAAATTGGTCACCAAAAAGGAAAACTGAGAATAATTTAATGAAGCAGCCAGTTCATAGATCAAAGAAGTGTCCAGCAACTAATCGTGATCAACAACAAAACGTAATTCAATCAAGCACTCGGTCAAAACACCAAACATGGCTGACCATCACGACAATGTTTCTTCAATCCGGCGTGCTGGCCGGTAGTGTGCCGGTCCGGAGTCAACACGGCAAGAAGTGTCGCGGCTGAGCCGTGTCCGGTCCAACGCGAGCTGTCGATTATACAACTGAGTGCACGCGCCCTGAGCCAGCTTGCCGTGTCTGTAACATGATACTAAACTTGTCACTTTTAACTGTAATTATAATTCTCTAGCTTTGAATACGATTAGCAGAAAGTTTTTGACACGGCTCTCTATTTCGCTTCAGTGGTCCGATTGTGAAATTCTGGGTTCGCTTTCACGATACAATTTATGTTACATTTAATACTTACTAATGAACACCCGGATAACAAGGCAATGGCAATGGTAACTACGAATTTGGTATTCATGATAATTATGAAGGTTGTATGTATGTGTTCCGATGAGAGAGCATCCGTACCGCGATCAGCAATTAATTAATAACCAAAACTATTTCTGTATTCAAGCAAGTTGAGTACAAATGAACAAATTTAGCAAAATTTAAGCTACAATTTCCAAATTGCCCACCGGAGCGTATGAACTACTGAGGCGGAGTTGCGTGTTAGCGCCAGACCACTGGGAGTTAGAACTCTGTTCAAAACTGGCGGTCGGCGACACTGGAATGAGTCAGCCGGCCACCAGGCGAAGGTAATGTGAACACTGCCCACCCGTGCGCCGGCCGCGCTGCGAAATACTGCTCACGAAATACTGGCTCGATGTGTATACGTTACACTTCGTCACGATGCCGCCGTCACGGTGACACATTAGCGGGTGCAGTTGGACGCAATGCTGACAAAATTCAAATTATTCAACACTGAACGAGGAAGAGCCACTTCAAAGAAAACATCCCGACAATGTTGATTAAATCCGACAACGCAAGGATAAAACGTGACTTGATAAAATCCAATCCAAATATTAAACCGAAACAATACTAATCGAAGTAAATTGGCCCAAAACATCCCTTCGTCAATCCGGTTCACTGCAATAACAACATCAAGTAGATTTATAATTATCGGAAGAGCGTTTAAGTCGCGTTTTAATTATAGAAACAAACAAAAACAGGAATCTCCAATGTCTTAGTGGAGTTTCGGAGTGAGTCGGGACTTTAATTCAAAACTCTTTGTTGTGGAAATAATTTTCTTCAATAGGGGTGAGCCCCGCGTTTTGGAGATCGGAAGTCATAGCAACAATCGGCGTAAATCATGACGATTGTGCACTTAAAACGTAATTGACCTGTGCCCTCTTAAAACAAATTTGATTTAATAGAAGGGCTGTTTTTTCTTTGTTGAAGCACAGTCGACTAAGTGATCACATCTTAGGTTACTTAGTAGGTACCTAATATGAGAATTTGTGAATAATTCAGTCGAATTCACAACATATTCCTACTGTTATTTGATTATTTTAGTCCAACAATCCTTTGGCCACATTGATATATTAAAAAAGGGTTTTTTATATATCAATGTTGGGCCATCAAAAACTGCATCAAAGACAGGCCAATTATATCACGAAAGTTAAAAAGGAATTGCCTCACCCCTAGTTGCCGGAACGGCACTCACCCCGGACATAGGAAATTCAATAATAATTGAACTTGGTGGACGGCGGACCGCATCCGGTATCTCGGGGAAATCGCTTATTGATCAGAAATTTTACACCAAAGTAAACGTGCATAGTCTTAAAATGGTCAAGAAATCTTGTTTACATGTTGCGGTGCTGAGTTCCAAATATGACAGAGTCGAGCTTGATGTCATTGAAAATAAACAAAAGAGTGAATTGAATTTGACAGACAGAGAATAACATCCAAAGAATCGGCAATAAAACCCGAGACGCATTAGAAAACAAGTAAAGAACGTGTTTACGTAATTATAACTAGTGATGCAATTAAAATCGACACGTCTGTAAACGGAGAAGTAGTTCGATTCACAGAACATGTATCAATGCATCGAATGCACGAACCGATTGTAACGATGTCGATTGCGGGCTAATAAATTGTTTACGTTGGCGAGTGTGCGATCATTAAGATCTTTGTTTACGGCTCGACCACACACGAGTAGCAGACGTCGATGAAGCCATACGCTGATTTGATTGCAGGATATCGTATTAAAGTTGCTGCTAATATCATATTTACTGCTGCCACTGTTAAGTTAGTGACAAAAATAGACTTCCGGCATGGTCCAGTTAAAGTGCTTTTGTTTCATTGCAGTTTTATTACTACAGTTAGCATGTCTGTGAGAGTTGATTCGTTCCGTATTGCAATTAAACTTTAAACGGTGAATGTGATTTATTCATTAGATGCTTTGTATTTGCTAAGATTGTTTTAAGTATGTACTTGCATTTAACTTAACGTTTCAAATACTCAACGTCTCTCAGATAGACGAAACTAATCTCATTACCATAAACTGGAAAATCAAACTCATTGAAGCTTTCATCAATAAAATCAATTCTGTTTTCGTGTGCCGGGCCATCGGTGCGTAAAAGATGATTCCATTTATACTCTCATCTGATTTGCGAACAAACACAAGGTTTATGCGCTCAGCTCAGCTTAGCTCAGCTCGTTTTATCGACTTATTGCTTTTTATCGCGGACTCATTTGCTTGTTTATCTTCTACAAGTTGTTATTGCGCGTCTAATACTGACTAAACTGTTTATTTGATTTCGGTGTTACTGTTAGCTAACGAATCAATGGCAATGGTAATATTTGGACGTTTGTTTACAGCTTTATCTATTTGCTGAAATGTTAATGGCTTAGTTTTTCAACTGTTATTGCGTGCAAAACTTTTTATCAGTTATTCTGCATTATTGAATTGTTTTTGAACCGACTTCCAACAAGGAGGAGATTCTATGTTCATCTTTATGTATTTAAAAAAATGTATTTTCTGCGACATTTTTGTCAATTGTGGACCGATTTAAAAAAAATCTTTTTTCACATGGTAGAAGCTTTGCGCGGTGGTTCCAAATAAATTTTATTAATTGTTCGGGTAGTTTTTAAGATAGCTTCAATAATACGTATTTTTCTCTCTTAGTCTATGTGGATGATGTTATAATAAGTTCCTGTCACTGTTATTTACATAGCACGTAGTGGTATTTGAATTTGTGTGGAGTAGGTATCACAACGAAAAACGGAAAAATAAAAACAACTTCTAACAAAAGCGCTACATACAAAGTGATATAACTTTAATTTCGGAAGACGGTGGCAATAAACGGAAATTTAAAATCAAAGACGCGGACAATTTCACGTTGTAGTGCTTTTTTTTTAAAGTCCGTTGTTTTTTTTTAAACAATAATATAATATAAATAGTATCAAAAACTTGTTATAACTAAAGAGAATCATCGATTCAAACAGTAGCCCATTAAAATTAATCGCAAATTCGGGACTAATCCCTCATATTGCAAACAGCGTCTCGCAAATGATACAACCGTGTAATTTAATTTTTTCGGGCACCAGACAATATTTCGACGAAAATGAATTATCTCCTGCCCTTCCGATGTAAGTACTACATGTACACGACTGGGATAATCAAATGACGTGAGCCGAAATTGATTTGTGAAACCTTTCCCCATCGTTTATCACTGACCAGTCAATGCACAAAATATGACTTAAAATAGGTCTTTTTATAAATACTTACTACCTTTATTTTTCATATCATGTTGATTATTAATATTTTTCATTAAGTAGGTAACTTTGTTAAGTTATATTTTTGTATTTCAATCTAGTTATGTCTACTGCAAAGTAATTGGTTAAAACGCGAAAAGTAAGCCTATTAAAATTCAGCACTGGTTACTTTGTTTCCAGAAAAAAAATATTGTTAAAAAATTGTACGCAGACAACAGAATGCTCTTTGTTTAATTGCTTGTGACTATGAAATCCATTAAATGTCATATTTCATGATTGTGTCGTGTTTCACTGATGGGATATTTATGTAAATTATTCCGGAAATCAAGTTAGTGTCATTTGTAATTAACTTGCAAAAGGAAGATTACACTCAGTTGGGTATTATTAACTGAAGTTATTATCACTATGTTTTGTATGTTAGTGTTAATGAGGTCAGAAATGCTACGGGAGAAAAAACCGGCCAAGTGCGTGTTGGACCACGCACAATGAAGGGTTCCGTAGTCGGGATGAATTTATCGTAAGAATAAACTTAACATTGTTGTTGAAAAACATGTGCAAACTTAACATTGTAGTTGAAAACTTAACATTGTAGTTGAAAACTTAACATTGTAGTTGAAAAACATGTGCAACTGCAAATGTAAACTTACATTTGCAGATTGGGAGAACATATTGATCACAAAATATTGAGATTTACCATGTTATTTTATGACCATAGACTTCTCATAGGTTTTTAACCGACTTCCCCAAAAGGAGGAGGTTCTCAATTCGGTTGTATGTTTTTTTTTTTTTTAATGTGTGTTACCTCATATCTCCGTCATTTATAAACCGATTTGGAAAATTCTTTTTTTATTTGAAAGGATATACTTCCCGATTGGTCCCATTTTTATCAAAATTTAGTTCTGATGATGGAATCCACAGATATAGATAGACATAGATAACGCAAGAGCAACTACTTCGCGTGCCCAGCTTACGTACAAAAATCGTAAGCTGCCACTTTCGCGCTCAGTCTGCATCGTTGTGCCACGCTAGTCGGACGTCAGTAAAAAAATGTAAAATGGTTAATTGCTCAGTTATAAATTGTAAAAACTGTACAAATGCGAGGAGAAAAAATAAAGGAAACGATTCCTTCCATCGATAAGTCGTTTTGTGATTAATATTATGCGTATTTAATATTAAAATCAATTATTTTTTATCTAATACTCTCTGTAATACCAAATTTGAGAAAAACATAGGTCATCAAACGTAAACTGAATATTCGTATTACATTGCGGCTTTTACTTGAAGCGGTTGATGCGACGTTTTGTTTTAACAAGTGATGAATATCGAAACAAGTGATACTATCGTATATCGCATCGGTTTCGTAGTACAGGCGCTTTTATCATTTTTCTGTCAATTTTAGCGATTAGTGCTGTTCATCGTATGCAACACAAATCGATTCTCAAGAATCGTTTTCGGAAACAGAGGATGATTTTGTATTTTATAGGCACTAATTATGTAGGCAATTTTAATAAATAATCGTAACGTTTAGTGATTTTTTTAGTTTCCCACATGAACCCAATATATAAGAAAAATGGATTGAGGCGACGGGAAATAAAGATTGGTTCCCAACAAAGCATAGCACTATTTGTTAAATACATTTTGAGGAAGTATGCTTTGTTGAAGGGAAAAAGTAACGAATATTAACAAAAGCAGCTTAACAGACTATTGATGTACTGAAGATCACAACTTTCTTTATCTTTTTGCTGTTGTAGCTCAAGTAATTTTGCATCGTTTAGCTTCTAAAATTTGTTCTCTGTTTTTTTTTTGATTCTGAAAGATAATCTACAACAATTACAAGAAATAAGTAGGGAAATACTAACAATTTGAAGAAATTATTAATCCCTAACTGCCTACTAAGCAGATCAGGAATTTTTATTTTCCTCTGTTTATCTCATTCCTCTGTCTATCTCATTCCTCTGTCTATCTCATTACTATGTCACAAAATCGATTAATTAATCTATATTAGCGATTCTCAATAATTCTTTACTGTACACGATTACTCAATAAATAGAGAAATGGTATAATACAAAGGCGATCTTTATTCAAATTTGAGATGAAAAAGACTTACTTGAAATTTTGGAAAAGGTATCCAAAAACGACGTGTGAACGTCGACACCCAGCCAGCAGTATCGATTTCAAAGATAATAAAATCGATTCAAATACGCTGCCGCGTGCGGCGGATTTTATTTTCCCATCACTAAATAATGCTTGTGACGTCATAGTAGGTAGTCAAAAAATGGCACGCTTGGTTTTCATACAGATCGTGATACTTGCGTTATCTATGTCTATCTATATCTGTGATGGAATCCATGACAAATTGAGGGAACTCCTCAAATATTATAGGCATACACATAGCGATTTCGGTATTTTCAGCAACCAGTTAAGCATTTGCATTCAGAAAGTATCGTTTGGTGAAGTAGAACTGATGAAGAAGTCCACAGATGGCCACCGGAACTTCTCAATGATAAGTATTTCACGGGTGGCTTCATTTATGAACCGATTTAGAAAACGATTTTCTTACCTGAAAGGTATACTTTCAGATTGGTCCTATTTTGATCAAAATTCAGTTCTGATGATGAACTCCATGTCGACTTGAGGGAACTCTTCAAAAAAAATTATAAGGAAACCAGGATCTGCTGATGGCATCCCAGACAAATCTAGGGGAACCTTCCAAAATCGTAGTGGCGACTACTGCGTTTGTAATTTTTTTTTCATTAAGCATTTTAAAGCACTACTATTTAATGAAGGTCTGGAGTCGATCTGGTGATGGAGCCGAAAGACAGTTGAGGGAACTCCTCAACGATTTACAGCAATTACCTGGTGTTGGGCTTGATTAATTTGTATTGATGAGAACTTTACACCTAGATGGGTTGTGACTGTCATTAGGGGTTTGATGATGAAGACGAAGGACAGTCAAGGGAACTCCTCAACGTTTTACAGTAGCTACCTTGTGTTTGGACTTAATTCATTTTAAGGATGATAAGATGATAACTTCCTGTCACTGTTAATTGCGTCGCTGGTAGTGTTATTCGAACTTGTGTGGGGTAGGTAGGTACCAAAACTATAAAGTGAAAAATAAAAACTTTTAACAAAAAAAAACAACCGACTTCCAAAAAAAACACTACAAAGTGAAAAATAACTTTAATTTCGGAAGTCGGTGGCAAAAAAACGAAAATTCAAAACCAAAGACACCGACTTCCGAAATAAAAGTTATTTTTCACTTTGTAGTGTTTTTTTTGGAAGTCGGTTGTTTTTTTTTGTTAAAAGTTTTTATCCTGTAATCTATAAGTATAGGTAGCACTAAGCATTTTAGTTCTAGTTTCGAAGATAAGGGTGGTCAATTTACCATTTATTTTCTTTGACCCTCACAAGCTTATTCACTTGTTATGTCACACGGTATAGTTTGAATTTTTTATTATTTATTGCACGACTCATAATGCGAAGCATTAGAGTGTGCTCTATGATCGAAATTTTTTTTTGCCCCATTTCTGCAACTGTTTTTATTGTTATACTCCTGCTAGTACACAGAACCTACTTAATTTGTATACCATTATAAAGATGATTAAATGGAAATTAATACTGTACTTTTTAACAATTGATTGAATGCAGCAGAAATGGAAAAAGCCGAAACCCAAAAAGGTAAAATGCTCGGATATTTGATCCGATTAGATCAAATATCCGAGCATTTGACGATACCTAACAGCGCCGCACTCCACCAGGCCACTGATCGTAACACATGGAAAAAGACTGTTGACAATTTGATACGGAGTCACGATTCTCAGCAGTGAGAGAGCGAATGAAAAGACAAGAAGATTCGGAGCAAATTAGCTGTGACATAAGGACAGACAGACAGACACATGAGTGATCCTACTTAGAAGAGTTTTTTCATTCAGACGTGTGTACGTAACCGTCAAAACTATCAAATAGATTCATATTTAATTCTCTACAAACTTGATAAATCAATCAGACTTGTAACACAAATTGATTACATCTCACAGTTCACTTCCATTCATCACCTCACTCCCACACATTTTCTTCACGAACACTGCTCGCTCACAAACAATCGCCGATACAATTTAATTTAATAAACTGTCAAAATGCTGCCAGTACCTGTTAGTGTTTACAAATGGACCGGACATACGTTTTCCGCTTTGGTTTCCCAATAGGGGGCGCCGGCGTCGTTTCGCACCCCCATGATGAATTCACCTTTTATTTTGTCCCACTTGACTCAATTGAGAGTGATTTTTGAGCGTGAATGGGCAGCCTGCGTAATTTGCCACTGACAGGCAGAAATGTGCATTGAAAGCTATAAAAGGTTCAGACCAAACTCAATCAAGACCGCTTTTCCATTTTACTGTTTGATGTATAAAATGAAATTGTTCGTCCATGTTTCAACTGTGAAACAATCTCGCTAGCAAAAGGTTAAAATATGTACGTCTTCATCGTATCGCTGTGCGAATCCATTTAAGTTTCATAGACAAAGTTTACGCCAGCAATATTCCATAACAAGACTTTGCGAAATCTTAGCGGACCATTTGAGCAGTGCCCTCACGAATAGTTAGTAGACAATAAATTATTTAATAACCCCTTGGTTCCGAGTGCGGGTCGTGCACTTAATCTGGGCGTACATATGAAATCACCTCTTTAGAAACAATTAATATGGCCGTGATTAAGCTTGGCTACATTTGTGAGATGTCGTTTTGTTATTGCCGATATGCTAAATTGGAAAATTATTCGGGGTTACAAACTAATTGGTTGAAACATTGATAATTCTGAAGATTGATGAGGATGACACATAGAGGAGCTCTATGGCTAAGTAATAACAGCCGCACGGGTCAATACATCCGGTGGATGGGTGACAGGGTGACCATCTTTACATACCGAGACTCCTTCGTGCCTCGGAAAGCACGTTAAGCCGTTGGTCCTGGCTGTCATTCGTGGATCTTTGACAGTCGTTACGGATCGTCAGAAGACCGAAAGTCTGACAACCAGTCTTACCAAGTGATATACAGTTACTGGGTTGTGGATTTCAGATAGGCCGTCACTCCATGTAAAATACTGGTATTCTGCTGCATCCGGTTAGACTGGAAGCCAACCCCAATATAGCTGGGAAAAGGTTAGGCAGATTGAATTGCTAAGGATGAAACGTCAGCCAAAAATGATAATCGTAGGAGATACTAAAAGAAAGTTTCTATTCAAATTAATTCTAACTCGTTAGCTAAAATGTCCTAACGTGTATTAGCGTTAATTTCAAAAGACCACTACAGGTTGAGAGGTATGTTTATCTCATTCCTCAAAGGTTTTGCGTTTCAAAGCTTGGAAGTGTCATCTGTAATTATTGTCCCCGAGTGACCGACTACTCTGACCGGTGTCGGGTGAACACTAAGCAGTTTGTAATTCATTCCTAAGATGTAGGGTGGCACCTTTCGTAGTTATGCTCGTAAAACTTAATGTACCCAATAACGCTGTTGTTATCAATTATTTTTAATTAAACGAACTTCAAAGCTGCACTTAATTGTTATTATATGTTTTTGTTCATCGATCTACGTTAGATATGACGCATCAATTATGATAATCTGTTTGCTTTTTTAATTAATTTGAAAGAGTCCTGTGTTTCCTTTTTATACGGACTAAAGTTATCATTATTAATTGTGATATCATGGTCTATCCTAATTAATGTAGCAATAGGCAATTCAATATTGGTAGTCTCTCCGATTTCTCCCAGGGAAACTTGTTCCAGATACAATGATGAACACGAGACACTTCAGTTCTGTAAGCAAGTTGTGCACCGTTTAAAGCTCTTGGTAACTAAGAGGTAGTCTGTAGGACTTCCACAGGCATCGCTCTACCCAATACTTGTCTTATACTCAGAAACAAACCCATATCGATCATTTTGCGAGGAAGCAGGACCACCGGTATATTAAATGGTTGAAACATTATACAAGCGAATACGAATAAGTAACATAGCTACGTGCAGTCATCAATTTAGCATCTCAGAAGTTTTAATTTCCCCCGTACAAAATGCGAGAAGGGGTGTCCCATTTGATGTCCAGGGTCGATGAAGTTCGAACGCTTTATTACTGTGTCCGGCTTTAAGTGGGTGTAAAGTTTCAACACCCTTTGATTTACTTGCAGCGCGGGGAATAGGTGTGCGACGGATCGGACCAAATTTGTTTGAGCTTTGTCTTTTTCCATTGTAACTCGATTTTATTGCGCACTCGTTTTGTTTTTGTTTTGTACCACTCGTCTGTCCAATCTGCCCTTCATTTTATTGGTTTTCCGTTCCGCTCACCAAAATATACACAGAATATGTGATGATCTTAAATTACCCTTAACAGCGTTACAAGGGGGTATCGGGGACAATGCTAACCGCATAATAGGCCGAGCAATTATTACACTAATACCTTAAAGGACCACTTTAATCCCCTAATCGGAAGCCAAACTAACGTGGTGCCGTCCCGCATAGAAATATCTTAAATTGGCAACACGGTCCGGCGGGCCGACCATAAAACATCTTAATGAGTACAGCCAGCAGCTGCGGATCCCTATATTGCCGCTCTCATATCCATGCAAACTACCACCGACGACGTCTTAGCGGCCTTACTTTCCTCCTCCTTGTTTACAAGTCGACAACTAATTTGCTGCAATATGTGCATAGGACAACATTACGGCGCTATCTCCTCCGTGCGTGGCTTGCATACATTTGCTCCTTCCTCGCCACAACAAGGTTGTTCCTCGACCTGACCCTTCACTCAACCCTCCTATATTCAAATTCAGCCCGGACCGGCCATTTGGACGCGGATTTGTTATAAGATTAAAGGAAGATTTCACTTGTGAAACAATATGGCAACCGATTTACATATTTCGTTTCCTTATTAGTTTCGGGATATTTGTTTTGGGGCCAGCGAATTTACATCCACTGACCGATTAAATGGCCCTTAGGCGTCTTTAATGGGGGTGCCGCGTGGTCGTTGTTGGCCTTAGCAAATGTGTGCTTATGCGTAATTGAATATTTTATGGGCTGGAGCAAATTTAGTGCGGATACTTTATTGATTTCTCATAGCTGTAAACGCTTCTTCGCGAGTATCTAATTTTATTCTAACCGCAAAGTATGTTTATCCACAGAAGAGAAAAATAAACATTCTTTCTCACATTCTGCCTTTTCAGTTTGCGAGTGTGTTTATCGTTTGCATTTATCTGTTGACTGTTTTTATTCCGCGGTTGACATTTACCCTCTGTTTCAACAAGCGGGCAATTCCAAGCTCGTTTCTTTCATTCGCTGTACGAGTGCTCGCGTTGCATTACCTCTATTCACGTCGAGATAGCTTCACTTAATTTCCTCTTTTTCAGTGTGGACGGGTTAATTTCTGCATCTTTATTATTCAAGTGGCCGGTGTATGGGAGTAGTGTAGTCTGTCTGCTAGCGTAGATTGTGTGGCGGAAAGCAAACTTGAATTGTTGGGTCGCCGCCGCGTGGAGGTAATGAACGCACGGGTGGGACATGCAGGCTGCTGGAGGCGTCTGGTTCGAGCGAGAGGTGTAGCTGCGAGGGGGCGCGGGGGGGTGAGCTCGTGTACTAGTGCTGTACTGCCTGGGAGGGAGGGGGAGGGTGCAACGCGTCCTGTATGCACAGCGCCGCTTCCGCATTCGTTAATGCAAAAGCGAGCACAGACTTCAGGTGTACATTTTCAGCGCTTGTGTGCTTTATACTCGATGTTAAGGCGTGCGTCTTTGTGCAATGCTGAGCCTTAATTATTATTACATTTTATCTTGTATATGCTTCAATACACTCTCCTCACTGTAAGCTTGGGTAATAATTATATCTATTTAATCTTCACGAGCTTCTGCATGCAAGCAAATTATAACAAAATTATTCAAAACGCTACGTAGATTCTATAGGCACCTAGGTATACGTTGGCTGGTTTTGTTTCTCTCGTTTCCATTCCTCTCCCTTTTAACACAAAACGAATAACCGGCGGCTTAACAATTCATTACTGCATTCGTTCATTTCAGCTTCATTAAAATCGCATTAGGATTAATTTTTCTCGTCCCCATTTTAATTCGCAGTTTGCTAAGGGGATCTCTGGCTGGACGTAGTGCAATCATCTACTGTCAATATTTGTTGTGTTTTGTCTACCTGCGCCCGTGTGTTTTACGTTATTGCTTGGAAATTGCTAGTGGGCACTTATTATAACCAGCTACAATGTTTTACTGCTTTATATTTTTTATATGAACAAAAGAGGTTCCCAGCTCCACTTGTTTTTATGAATTATCATTAATTATTGCGAAAAGCCTCGCGTTTTATTAGTCCCTTTTTGTATATCTGCATAATTGAATTCATAATCACTTATTTATCTATAAATGTCGGTTCATATTAGTGCTGTTAATTGAAGTCTTATTATTAGCGCGGGAGACTAATTGCTTATTTTAATTGATTTAAATTAAAAAACAAGTACAGGAATTAAAGCTTTAATAACGTTTATGGCTTTATGAACTTTCTTCCGTATGTAGTTGTTATTCGAATATTTAATTAATAACTTACCTACTAAATAGTAAGTCGTACAAAGTTATTAAATAAAATTTATGTCGAAGGCATTAATCATGTCCAATTATGACCTTAGTCGCATAATAATAATAAAATATCACCATAAACATTAACAATGACATAGTAATCGAACACTTGATAGTTTGTTTATCTGACATAAAATAAAGTCGTATTTTATGTAAAACAAACATAGGCATGGTACGATCCCTCGTGCTGCATACACATGCGCATAATGTCTTACGTCGGGACTGGTTACTAGAACCTTTAGATATTGTAAATCGATATTTCATTTTCAAATCGATGCACTGAAGCCTCACGATACATTTGCACGCGATACTCACGACCCCTGCCAACGAATATCTACAATATTATTAATTCAGGCATATTAATAAAAGGTGTCACGTTACGACCACACTGATGTCGCAGGAAGCATGGCCCGATGAGCCATTCCAACGAAAATAAATACATTATTCGATACCGAACTGCATCGATTTTTTACTAAGAATCGATTACTTTTTATTTCATCTGTCCGTCCTAATTTTTACCGGCGCGTTTGATAAGTATTATGTTACTAATGTTGTGACCCGGTTTCGTAAATACAATATTTTATATAGAAACATAAATAAACACAGGGTGATCAATGTTTTTATATGCAATAAAAGTTAAGACGGCGGATGACAACTCGTGCGAAGTGCCGACTATGATCCGGACACAATCATCGTTAAGTTGACACGACTATTCGGCATATTTTTATGGACAATTACTCGATGTCTACGTCAGTGATACTCGCGAAAATATTAAAATGCCATTTTTGTAAGTACCTAGATATAATACTTTTACTAATTTATAAAAAAAAAACATGCAGGTAATAAAATTTTATGCCTTTTGTTTTGAAACTATCATCTGAAGTAACAAAGCCGAAAGTTTGCTCAACTTTACGAAACATTTTGAATGTTGATAATGGTTGATGAGTTACTACAAATATTTTACTACCTTTTTATTACGAGTAATTACCTAAATATCCATGAAGCGTTTTATCCATAATAAATACAATTTTTTGTGTAAATTCTTTATTTTTAAAGCGTCCGAAATTACTGTAGTAGTGCCGGGGGCAGGCAATATCGAGAATCGAGCATTTCACGGTCGGTAAGTTCAGCCGTATCGATACGGATATAATAACCAGTGGAATGGTAACTATAAAGAGAGATTGTATTTTTTACTAACGTCGTAAGAAGTCGGAATGTCCGACCGGCCCTTTGATCGGTTTGATAAAAGTGCTTGCGATCTTCTTTTCTTATTTTTCATAAAAATTTCCTCCGTACCTTTATTGATATTTTGTAAGTTTCAAATGTACGATGGAATGTTATGAAATATGGAAGCACTTTGCGTATGTCTGTTTGTTTATATCAATAAAGTCAGGTCCGATCTTGTACAGGGAAAATATAAGGTTTTTATCAGCAGAGGTCATTCCCGACTCATAACTTAGATCCCCACTTGTCTGACAAAAACAATAATCCCTACTGTTTTGAAGAAAATGTTTATCTATAGCGACACCCGCCCCATAAATATCGCGCTTACCGAAATAAAACAGTGGAAATAGATAAAAAGCTAAACTGCTGTTAGCGACTGTACGAGACAGTGGCGCGGACAGTTTGACAAATGTTCGTAGAGAACAACGTGTTGGAGTTACTTTTTATTGCACCTTCGATCGGTTTTATATTACTTTAATACGATAATGAACTCAATAAAAAATGTATAGCGTTATTTGCCTTGCAAATATGATTAGAATAATTACTGCAAATTGCACTTTTATAATTAAAAATTAAATTCACACTAAGTTGCTTATTTTTTGCCCTAATGCTTTTTAAAAGAACAATTATTAAAAAAAAAAATAGAATCGTTAGATAAAATAATCCGCATCCCTCAACCTACCTAAAACATCCAAGAAAGCACTCATCATCAGCCTATTAATGTTCCCACTGCTGGGACACAGGCCTCCTCTCTATGAGAGGGAGTGGGCCGTAATCTACCACGGGGGCCCAGTGCGGGTTGGTGGATGTCACATGTCTTCGAATTTTTGGTTCTAAAACATGCCGGTTTCCTCACGATGTTTTCCTTCACCGTTTTGAGAGTAGTGGTGATGAAATTATTTACACAAAGTAAAGCACCTGCAGGGGTTCGAACCCACGACCCACAACTCGTAAGTCGGGGCCGTTACCAGTGGGCCACCACTGCACTTTCATGTTATAACACAACACGAAAATCATTTAACATTAGTTATCGAACGTCACCAAATCACGTCGACACAATCAGCTCATCAAAACCAAAATGTAACATACGTTGGCATGATAACGACACATCTTATCTAAAAGACATTATTTCATACACATCTATCGGAAAGCCATTTGAACTGTGTCTGATTTTATTCTAGGCAATTTATTTTCAATAAAGAACTATAAAAAGACTTATCTAAATCGTTCGGCTCCGACTGGTAGGGGAGCAACTGTCATAAAAGTCGATGCTTATTTACGTCGTATTGCACCGGTGGGAAAACTATTGGGTTCTATCGATATTATAATTATATATATTTGCCGATTTCATTTTAAGTTTTTCCTACATTATTTAGGTAATTTATGTAACACGATGTATAAAATCTGCAAAAATATATAATTTTTAGGTAATTTATGTAACACGATGTATAAAATCGGCAAAAATATATAATTATAATGTAGGAAAGACTTAACTTTTTTGGAACAACTTTGGCAATTGTCGTGTCCCAGTCATCTTTATGTATAAGTGCTTGATGTTTTTGCAACGCAGTGTATTTGTCTTAGACCATGTATTGCGTGCTTTATTTTTATTATACATGCATGCTAAAAATAAAGTACATGTTGAACATAGTTTCTTAATGAACAGAAGGGCTATAAGATAACTAGTGCAATTAAGATCAAGTGATCAAGGTTCTCATTTGTTTTTATATGGGCTTTCTTTGCCCCTAAGTTGTTATTGCCCCTGTTTTAATTCAATAAAAGCCTCATTTTATATTTTAAACAGTAAACAAACGAACTATTTGACACAATGTAAAGTTGAAAATCTTACAAAACTTAATTTCCAAACCTTTACCTACTTTCCACATTTTAGTTCGGCACCATTCTATGAAAAAAAAAATCCACGTGTTATTTTCGTAAAAAAATAAATAAAGTATCTGTGGTGTATTGCGTGTAGGGTAGGTGTACCATAAAGCAATAAGTACGTCCGCATCCGCGGCCCGGTCCCATTGTGCGGCGCAGATAAGGCGACACGGCGACGACGCGGGCGCCTCCACCAACTTTACTTAGACGACACGCGTATCTTGTACTAATAATATCTATTACTAGGTAAGTATTGTGGAAAATTATTTAGGAGTGCCTTGTCGCCTTAAAAAAGGTTATGTAACATGAAAATATTTAGTTGGAACATAACCTCGACAATAAGTAATCATTTCTAAATATTACCGCATGAGTTATTTTAAGTTTGAACCATTATGTAATCTGACAACAACAACAATTATTTAAAAAAAAACTCGAGCATTACAAATAATGTATGCTTATGTTCGTAAATTAACAAGCTCATTTAAATACATTATAACAATCATCATAATGAAAAACTATACCTAAGTACCAAATAAAACATTAAATAAATTAAAATGTTCCAAAAATTATACAAATTACGCATTTTTCGATTAAAATACAACGATCGCTATAGATGATAAACAACTAAACAACGAAATAACAGAGGAACCCATTTAAATTTGTACTCGAGCACCGACTCATTTACATGTTATTCGGGCAACAAACCCTAGGGGACCGTATCAGCCATTTATGAGTTAAAAAGTATTAAAGAAAAGAAAACTCGATAGATATAAAAAGATACGTATAATAACAAGAGAAAGAAGCCGCGTGCAAGGAAACTGCTTGCGGCGAATAAGCCTCGCGGAAAGCGGTATTGTTCCGCGACTTTTAAAACGGAACAAAATGAACGGAGGGGAAGGAAATCGGATGAAAATATGAAAAGAATACACGTTATATACGTAAAAGTGAAACGAAACGTCGGAGATCGGGTCTCAGCCGCGGCGGTCCGCAAATATAATTTGCATAGTCAAGTAGCCCAACTTTTGTCTGCAGCGGATGTTCGCAACCATATTCGTTCGTTGCTTTTTAACCACACTCTCGTTCTGTATCGGGCCGGGCTTTTTATTGCATTTTTTCCCCTTTGAACGGATTCCTTCAATATTTTGGTGGTTCGTTTTTATTCATACGCTCGGTCATCGAATTGTTTCGCTTCATATCACAGCTTTGTTGTGTTCTCTTAATCCTTGTGTCTTGTTATTGTCCTCTTTTGAATGCATAATACCGCGATTTAACACCAACTCTGCCACAATAAAGATGTCTTATATATTTTGAAACATACGTCGAACGTTTAAAAAGACTTTGATTAATATATTTAAGGATCACCAGCACTCAATAGGTACGTCTTCATAAATTGAATTCGATTTCAATTGGAACAAAAGAAGTATTACCATAATAATAATATCATAAGTCGGTGAATACATCCCTACTATTTGAAATTGGTCCCATCATCGACTACAAAGGCGGCCACAAAAGATTAAAACTTTTTGTTTAGCCAGCGTCAAACGAAATAATCGATTGAGGAATTATTACGATTCATCGTTCCGAACTGGCGAGAGGAAGCAATAGGCCGGATTATGGAGCACAAAGCGGTGCCGACGAGCTATAGACAAATATTGACTTGTAGAAACAATGAACGCAGACGGCGCTTCTGCCGCTGGATTATGCGTAGGAAGAACTTGATTGACGGTTCAGTTGCGCCTGCTCATATCAAGATTGAAAAAGGGAATGACTAACTAAATATAGACACGACAAAGTAAGGAAAAGGTTTGGCCGTTGGCTAATTAATAAAACGTTTACGCGTTAATAGACACAAAAAGTGAGATGAAAAGATCCTAAAATAAGCTTCAGTCGAGTGCAAACCTGTTTTTCACAGGTGTTAAAGAGAATCGATACTCGGACTCGATGGTCCGACGAATTTTCCACTGAACGGATCTTTGGACGTAGACCTTTGTATTGACGAGAAATTAACGTACGGACCTTTCCATCCTAATTTTGTTAACAAAGTAATTATGTACGGTCGTGTAAATAATATACCTTTTGACATTGTGGCTAACGGTGCAGACCTTAATGAAGTTGCTAAACAAACGTCAGTAGAAGGCGCAAAAAATGTGTTGAGAAATATCAGACAAAATTAAGATCCTAATTTAATATGTATGATTCCGTAGCAAAAAAATTGCGAATGAAAATAAAAACGAACTTTCCAATCCGTACGTTATTACTGACTCGTGTCGGAGGTCGTACGATGACAAATGATGCGTAGGAGTCGATCGCTAGTGAACCTCGCCCGTTTCATTAGCAACAACATTAATTACTAGCAAATCTTTAATGAGAAAACGAGCTTTCATTTTATTTTCATTCCACATTGCTCTAGAGTTGTTAATTTTGTATTCGTTTTTTTGTATGTTTAACTGCAATGGATGGTAATTAACATTAAAGACTTGATAACGTGAAAATCGTGAAATGTTATGTTACCTACTTCATCATTATCTTTCTGTGCATGAAGTTTTCTGTCTTTCGTACTACTTATTATTAGATAATTGACTCAGGCGTGACTTTGCGGAAATCCATTATAAAATACAATAGACGATGTATATTTAGTAACTTCAACGACGCATCCTCAGGATGACGATGACGATTGACTTGTTGCGAACTCGGACACGAACTCGGGCTCGTGTGGTGGAAACACTCCGTGTCCGAGTTCGCAACAAGTCAATCGTCATCCTGAGTATGCCTCGTTGAGAGGCGAAACACGTGTCGATTTCTTACAGGGTTCTCTAAGACTCTTTAAGAACAGTTAAGCGGATTAAGTTACTAAATATACATCGTCTATTGTATTTTACTTATTATTACTTAACTTGAATTCTGTACTTTTAATTTTTCGTACTCCATTAAATATTTTTTGCTCCCACCCAAATTAAACGGCCACAATATTCAAATTCGCGGTACTCAAATCTCGTTCCAACACTCCAGCATCGCAACGACAAGAGGGCGTGTCTTATTTTTATTAGTTTATTATTCATACCGTTTCCATAACACGAGTTATTCGCATCTTGGTCGCCGCTCGACTCCATCAAAACTCTATCTTTTGCCATCTCGAGACTGTTACCAGACTTACCTGATGGTACAAGTAATAAGCTTTAGATATATATTCACAATTGTTTGCAGACACTTTCAATTGGAGTGGAATTTGCTCCAATCAGTGTACAGATTTATATTAATAGCGTTTTTAAGCTTTTGTAGTTTCAGCAAGTTAATGTGTAATCAGGTTGTTTGTTTTTTCCTTTAAAATCTTTATTGTTCTTACCTGTTGTTCTAGCTATCGTAATTAGTTATATTATTTCATGACCCAAATGGTGACCAAAATTCATATCATCGTTGGGTTAAAAATTGTAATAATTCAGCGATCGGTTTATCGTTTGGTCCCTTGTCCGCGCCGCCCCTCTGCCCTGTCGGAGGCTGGGCCTCCAGCGTCTATCAACACGTGTACCGACTCAATCATTCGTCAATCGAACTTCGGAGTAAAGAAGACGTAAATATCATTACTGCATAAGTTAGAAAGAGAAATCTTATCAATGCGTGGCCGATCGCGCGATTATTGATGAAGAAATGGCCCAAACGTAAGGTGGTTATTGCAGGTGAATTAAGGAATCCTTAAGTTTTCTGATAAAGATCGGTATGTAGTGACGTAAGAGGGAAAGAGACAGATGTAATGTTACGTGAGGTTGATTTATACGTAGCTATGTGGGTGCAGGTGGAGAGAAGTATGGCGCACGACGCATACGCAAAACCGTTTATTTAGTCGCAATTTTGTTTTGCTTCGCGTGCGGTATTCCAAGTAATTGTTCCTTCGATACGGTACAACTGGGCTGGATATTACGATCTTACATTAATATTGATGTACAATTTTATTCAAATAAGTTTCCATGTAAATAAAAAAAGGTTTCCCTTCATCTCGATGTTGGTTACATTGCAGTTGAATTTTGTATTAAACCAATAGCCATCTATAACCAGAATGTTTATTTTGACAGTGATGTACCAAAAACGGCTAAAGAAGGAGAGAAAACAGCGGCAAATGATTCAGGAGCAGCTTGAACTAGAACTCAAGAGACGACAAAAAGTAGAAGAGGCTCTGAAACAGTCCGGAGCACCTTCCGAAATACTCAGAATCGTAACTGGTAAGCTTTATCAAAATATTTCAAGATTTTCCTTCAGTAATATTGATTGGAAACAAGCAATCATCTCATGTACCGAAACCTGTAAGATGTTACCTACCTTAAACATGTCAAATTGTCAATAGCATCTCTATCAACAAGTTTCAACATGTGTTAGTGCCCCTGACATGTTAACTTGCCGTCTGTCAAACTATCTGTGTGTAGCGAAATTTTCACCTAATAACATACTAATGTTCCATAAAACATTTATAGAACATTGAGCTTTACGTGGAGTAGTTAAGATTAACTTTTGATTGCTGATGGGGATGATTTCTGACGTATTGGCGTTGGATGCGTGTCGAGTGCGTGATGTAAGAAGGGTGGGTGAACGCTGGTGATGGCTTGTACTAATCTCCGTGTCAGGAAATCGTTTCGCAGACCATTTGAAACGAGGGTTCAGAACTAACACGCATTCGAGTTGATTTTGTTGCATAATCGCTGTTTGCTACATTTATTGGATGTCTATTTGACTTGATTGATACGAGTACTGCTAATCTACTGTGAATTTACTTGGTAAAGTCTTATTGAACAGTTTTATTATCAACAGATGTTGTTCTCCTGCATCATAATATATACTTGACATTTTGACCTTGCATTGCTAATGTGGCCTCATTTCACAGAGAACCTAACCCCATCATCGCAAGAGACGCCACGCTCGGAGCGGGAGAATGGTTCGGAACGGGAGAGCAAGCCCCCCAGTGCTGAGCCCCCGTCAGCGTCACCTCCCTTCCAGCGCGACCCTCCACGCACGCCCGACAAGCCGCAGTGGAACTATCCACCGCCTCCAGTCGACATCATGAGCGGAGGAGCTGCCTTCTGGCAGAATTACTCTGGTGAGCATCAAAATATTTGGTACTCTCGATTTCTGCCGAAGACTCTAGGTGAGTTAAAAAGAAAAACGGCAGACACTAAGTATCAATCTCTTTGTGAAAAAAGCTGGCCACTGAATCAAATATTTGGATAAAAAATATATAGGGTACCTTTGATATCGTCCCCATCTTAGTCCATTCCAACGATGTTTAATCATTCTTATTCGTCTATTTATGTCAATCCAGTTAATTAAAAATGTCCCTCATCTTTTCCACTCCTTCTTTTAACTTGGAGAAATAATTTCAACGTTAATTTCCCAATGATCAGGACATTATCCAAACGAAATGTTAATAAGACCACGTTATTGAATTCTCCGGGACGAACTCATACGTTCGAGGATATGTATGGTTTTCGAATGTAAAAGGGTCCGTTGGAGATGAAAAAATTTCCAACGAAATGAAATTTATACTCATCATATTGCATAGCTTTCGTATCGGGAATGTCAAGTATTTAAAAGTACAACGATAAGCGAGCTCTCTCGGTTTGTATTGTGATTTTTGGGGGCGCGCTTTTATGAACGAATTCTAATATAACATGTCGGTTTGTCTGATCATGCATGCATAATGCATGGTTCTGGAGAAACATGATTTTTATTAAAAATATCCGTTTTAAATCTTTGTATTCTTTGGTCTCCGACTCTCCGCTTCAGCTCAGGTTTCATAGGAAAGCCACTAACCATCAACTCGTTTAATACTGATATTTCTCCAAAACAACGTCATTCTGGAAAGCCTTTAAAAAAATATTTCCTAAATGTCAGTATTACGAATTGGCAAGACTTGTCCACCTTGTTACAATTCTTCCCGCTGTCATGTTTAAGACCTGAAATACCGGTAACCTCATAAACTTGAACTGATTATAACTCCAATTCATTAATAAATATTGTCGAAAACAAAAACAGTACCCACAAAAACCACTTTTATTTGGATCACGAAAAATGCAACTCGTTCAACTTTGATGTAAAAATCTGGTGCTCGTATCGGTGAATCAAACCGTGGCTTTTTTTTTTCATTTATATCCGCTTTGTGGAAAGCCCAGAAATTTCATTAAAAATGCACCGACGTACTGCAGCATACCTAGAGTAGTGGCGCACTCTTGTTCCGATACTTGACTGATACCAAATACGCTGTTCCCTTAAATTAACTGTATGTTTTAATTTTTCGTAATTTACTTTTGATAATTTATGTTTTTTCTTTATTTTCGTTTTATTTATTTGTACTTAATTAAAAGATTATGCACGAAAACCACATACATAAGCACTGTGTTTTAAATTGTCTTTCAAATTTTAAAATTTATCATTAAAACCAAGATATAAAACACAAGAGTCACTTAATAAATTCCCAATTGCAACCAATTTTTCATTATTACTTCCCCCACGTACTAAATTAACTTGAGGGGGCGAATAGGTGTTTACAATTCGCAAAACATTGATACGGATTTAAGCATTTCCCTTGTCCGGACGAGTGCCTTTTGCCGACAGTCTGTTCAAGTAGAAATTGCTACTAATTTAAGTGTTACGCTACCCCGAGTGCTCAGACGCACGCGAACACGCAATACCAATTGTTTGAATCGAAATCGCTTTACTATATTTGAATTTGCATGGTCAAGTATTTTCGTACTGGTACGATTTTCTTGCAATAACTAGGTATTAGTCAGTGTGTTTTTGATACAAGTGCTATTTGAATGTCAAAATAAATGTAGATATTTCTCCTCATCTCAGAAGAATGTTTAGGAAAGTTTCTATAAAAGTACATATCCAAGAAGAGGTAAAAAGCTATAAAGCTGAAACAAAAATACAAGAGGGTTGTAAATATAAAAAGGTTGGTAACAGAAAAACAAAAATTAAAACTTGGAGCCTTTCATCAACTTTCCTCAGTGCCTTCGGTAAAAGAAAAAAACATATTTTATTATTCGTAAATTAGAAAACTTTTTTCTACGTGCTTTTCATAAGAAACGGGATGAGTCAAAAGTGTTCCGAGTAATTACTGAATACTTATATAATATTGGCGAAATCGTGAAATGAGGGATATTCAAATTACGAAAATGACAACAATTCTTACGTAGAAACGTTGACGGGTCATCAATCTTGATAGAGTTTCGATCATAGACATCATTATATTGATTGATACAAAGGTAGTAGAAGATGGTCATAAATTCTCATTAGATACACACAATGATAATTTATTACAAAAAACAATATTATTGATTATAATTCTAATATTATAACAAGTTGTATCAGGATATTTTAATAAAACATTGTTTATGCCGTTATTAGGAGCTGCGCTTGTAAAACGGATAAACCATCCGATGTTACATAAGTAATATAAAGTTGAAAAATTAATAAAGAGGAAACTTCTCCATGCTACTTTTTAGGTGAGCTTGTAAAATGAATGGAAATAAAATTGTACCGCACAGGTGCGCTCGAAACCTTTGACGATATTAACTTTTTTATTTATTATTAGTAATCACCCGCATCATTGTGTTCAGCATTTTATATAGACGACTTATTGTCGTCTGTTGTGTATTATCATAACATTGACCGAGCGCGCAACTAAATACATACAATATTGCCGACAATGATAAAGATTTAAACCGAACTGAATCCGAGTCACGATGGAATTGATTCCGTGGATAAAAAAGTCAAAAGAATGTATTTAATAGAAAATCAATCCAATCAGTCTAATTCGTCGCGCTCCAATAGAGTCAGCAACAGTAGCACTTCATCCCGAGTGCGTCCATTCGTTCGACTTGTGTTGGACCAGTTGGCTCGTTGTGACCCACCTACTCGTATAGTTCTTCCCTTCACAATCATCCGCTTAAACCGACCCTTTGTTCACAACCTTCTCAAATTTCCAACGAAGAATTAATCAACTCACTTTTTTCTCTGTATTTTTACGGCAGTAATTAATTTCGCTTTAACAACGAGCCGAGGTGTCGATTGCGTTAAAAATTGTTAAAAATAATGAGCAGATGTACTTTCTATTATTTCTACAGAGATATTAGATGTCATGAAAATACATCGTTTAAAAAATTATTAAACAGATTTTTTGTTATTTACAGTTTTATGTTATAATTAGAGAAGATGTCTGGGCTACGAATATTCGTAGCGTCTTGGACCATTTTTAGATAACATCAACTTTTTATGATTTCACAAACATTTCTTTTCAAATACCATCAAACTAATTTCTTGCTTGAGCTTCTTAATAAGAAAATCGATTCGTCACTTCAAAAATAATCGATGTCTTTGTATCGATTTTTTCGGTTGTATTTGGCAGATCAACAATCACATGAAATTGCTAGCATAAAGTCTAACGATCCGTAGCTGAATAAGCAATCATCGAGTTGTATTTTGTCCAAACATAGTTATTTATTTGGTGCTGCAGAGTTTTTGCACAAAGAAGTTTTGTATATCAGACAGTTACATCAAAACTAATTCGTATACCTATTAAACAGTTCTCATGTTTACATTATAATTGATATTCACTGCTAATTTAAATGCAATAAACTTATTCAAATATAAATAATTATTAGCAAACATCCCAGCGACAACTTGGCATCTAATAATAAATTCTTGAGTGAAACTGTTCCACATAAAGTTTATTGCTTTACTTACAATTGTTGTAACAAAAAACTATTTATTCTCACTATCGATCAGTGTCCAGTATCGTTTTATTTCTGTTAGTTTTCAAATAGATCGGTTCACGTCCACCTTGTGAAGTCCCTTTTTGTCATTCCTTGACCATTCGATCAAAACGAAATAAGAACTGTTTCTTTTACAAGTTTTTGTCTATTACAACAGTCCGTGAAAGTTAATGTCACTGTTGATTGGAAATGTAAAACATTTCACAACTCCAACTGTTTACAATCTAATGTCGAATATATTTCGAACATTTTGAGACAGGAGAAAGAAAAAACAAACATTAAAGGATAACTTTTATTAAGCTAAGCGCTCAACCATTACAGTTGTTTCAAAGAACAAATAGATTATAGCTCTCAAAGGAACCGGCAATTCTGTTTTAGAAGCGGCAAATGCAAAAATATTACGTATTCAAACAGACCTAATGGGACATTTAGGGGTGGCAGCGAAGTGAAACGGCAAAGGCCGAAGCTTTTAAGTGTATAATATTTAATTGTGACGCCCTAGGCGTATAATCTCGCCCGAGATAATAGGTTTCTGTTTCGGGACAACCCTCGACGGTGACACTTGTGAGTGTGATGCCCTCCGGCAAGACAACACTGAAACAAATCGGATCATAATCGAGTTTTTCCAACTGACGAATGTTTTCAAATAGTTTCTTTGATTCGAATTTCACAGCGGTGCAAACACAATTTAAATTCAAATTATTTTTCGGTTTAGGGATGTTTAAAACATTGCAGAAATTGGTGTAGGTTATAAATTTGGGACTCAGAGCATAAATTGTAAACGAATGTCGGGAAGAGAAATTCAATTCCCCGTTGAGAAAATGCTCCATCAAAGTAAGCAAAAAACGTGATTCCGTTTATATCTTTTATATCTCGTAAATTGCAGGAGGCGGCAAGCGTTGCATGAAATTGAATAAGCATATTTCGTAAAACGTCGACGTTTTCGGAGACAATTGCCTTACCTCACCTACTCTTTGCCTCTTCACGAACTTTGTCAATTTTCGTGAAATCTTATTAGAGGATGTCCTGTGCTTGAGACGTGTTTCATTTTTTATACCTTAATTTGTTGCGACGTTTTACAACAGCGCTGCTTTTGCCTGGAAATTCGTCTTTTAACATGCAATTTTTATCATACTGTTTACGGAATTGTCCATATTACCTTTACTCCAATAGCAGCATGTTCTGTTTAGATTTTTTGCTTATGTCAAACGCTTAAATTTATAAAAAAATCTATGTACAAGTAGTTGTTGCCTAATCGGTTAATAATAAAACAGGAAAATACCACTCAAAACTTGGACATCCTTCGATATTCGTTTATCAATCACTGTGTGTGTATAATCGTTATACTGCCTAAAAAAAACCCTATCAAGAGAATACACAGAATACAGAAACCCAAGAGAAAGATTCAACATTTCCATTTAACATCACATACGTTAAACACCGAATATTACCCGGAATAGAACCGTACCGTTCGAATAACCCTTGTTCGAATAACCCTTGTACGAGAAATTTAATAACACTCTCTGAACGTGAGTGCTACGTTTTTAACAAAGGCAATATCGAATATTAAATTAGAATGTGCCATACGGATGTGAAGTCCGTTTGATGTGAGTCGGCTTTCCCCAAAACACTAATGACATTTTACCTAACGACACACATGGAACTACATATTGTATGTGTGCTCTCTCTGTGCGACATTCTGCTAACGTTTGTTCCCCTTTACTTAGTTGTGTCTTCTGGATTTGTCGTTTCTGAATTTCCTGTAACTATAGATTGTTTCCCTCCGGAGCAATTGGACAGATTCGCAACTGGACAGATTCTCAGCTGGACAGTTTCGCAGCTGGACAGATTAGCAACTGGACAAAGTATAGTCGTGTGAAAAAATAACTGTATAAACTATGAAACATGTATTGACGTCAATTAGAATCCCTGTTCTGTACATTGTGTAATTATGATTTAATTCAAATTTATTTTCTCTTTTCCACCAGAAACTCTGGCGCAAGAGTTAGAGATGGAGCGCAAATCCCGCCAGCAGGCCATGGAGCGGGACGTGAAGAGCCCCCTGTCGGACCGCGCCGGCTACTACAAGAACTCAGTGCTGTTCAGTTCGGCCACTTAGCTGGCGCACTCCGGGGCCAGCGACTACCCCGACCAAGAATACGACAAAGAAATCGACGAATCGAGAAAACCAATGATCAGCGTCAAGCCCGAGTTTAGGGAAAAGTAAAATCCAAAGATTCGAGATTGGTGAATGAACTTATCAGTGGTCTCAACGTTCCGATCGATAACACAACTCTCAATAGGAACTCAAAGAAAAATACTTCCAAAAATATCTTAGAAACCCATCAAACTGTTCATCTGATTGTTTATTCAACTCAAGTTTTTGGCATAAACGATCTCAATGAAGTTGAAACTACTTCTCGTTATTGAGATTACTCTGTAAATATTGTTATTGAATTCGAAGTAAGATGTAGATTTCGTGGTGTTAATACGAAGTCTCATGAACTCTTCTTCCATAGAAAAATTTGTAAATATCCCTTTATAATTATTATTAGAGTAAGTCAGTACGGTTTTATCGACGATCCGAGTAATTTATTCGTCAATATTTTAATCTTTTATGAAGAGTACCTTTAACTTATCGTTAAATGCCATATTTATATATTAAGTATCCATGTTATTTGCCTTTCAAAATCTGGATTTATTTTCAAATTAATCTGTACCTACATACATATCATAAGCTTTGTCACATTCAAATGTTCAGTGATCGATTGAGACAATTGTTGGAATTGATCTAAGACTGCTTTTCGAGAGTTTTTCTAAAATGTTTGTCACTAGTCTCGCAATTTCTGTAAACGATAGGTGTTTAAGTTCCTAAGATGTTTGTTTAAAGGTACAATTCCATAGCCGACCGCAAGCGGCAGCTGCAGGCGACGTATCGCTGCGACACGATTGGTTTCTATGAATTTCTATGTAATACCTTCCGTAGCTAGCGACACGTCGCGTTCATAGAAATACTAAGAAGCCAGTCGTGTCGCAGTGACACGTCGCCTGCAGTTGTCGTCTGCAGTCAGCTACAGAAGTGTACCTGTAAAAGACGGTTACGATATCTTCAGTAAAACTAATAAATTAATAGTAGGTACACATTTCTGTCACCCATGATGTTTTACTTTCAATAGTAAATAATTGTGATCTTCACTCTCCTGTAATTTATTCAATTTTAGTGCAATGATTAGATTTAACTGATACTAGTGTATTTCATAAATCATAAAAGTGTACGATAGATACGTTAAGTTAGTGGTTTTAAAAGGATACATTTTTACAATTCAATATTATTGACTGAAAACAGAAGCGACAGTTTTTTGCGTACAATATAACCTAAGTGTTTTCTTTAAAACTTCATAAACTAGAAGATGTATAAATAATTATAATCGCTATATCTCATATCCATAACGCAGAGACCGATGTATATGGGTAGTTAACCTAACAATAAGTTCAGTAGTTTAACATTATACATAAAGTATAAAACTATAGTGTTATTTATATTGATGCTTAGTTTACGAGACTTTGGACGTCTTAATAGCTTATAGTAAGGTTTTAGAGATTGTATCGGGCGTACTATTGGCGCTTGGCTATTGGGCAACTACTAATAGTTGAAACACCTACTGTTACTTAGTGGAACCACTCCGGCTGTTGAAATATTCCATTCGTCTCACGGAATAGTGGAAAGAAATGTATTCGAGCACATCGGTGAATAGTCAAGCGCCGATGCAAACGATCGCTTAATACAAGTAATTACATATTATCTGTAAAGGATAATACGACGTAATGAATAAAACTTAGTTGTTACTATAAATGTTTAGCTGAACATGTGTGATTGTGTAAAGGGCGTGAATGTGGTACTTTTGTATCAGTTATTTTCATTTCATTACAATAGAATGACAATACTGATGTGGAAGCGATGACTTGTGTATGCGCCCGCGCCGGGCCGGGTCCAGTATTGTCGTAGAAATAGTTTTTTCTTTGTCAATTAGATGTTGAGGCTTCTCAATGTACCTATTTTGTATTTCGGTAATAGTATGCAGTTCTGAAAGCAAGTGTAACTATTTATTATTTCTATTATAATTATTATGATTAATTTACTTAAAATTGTGTGTGTGCCTTGTATCGTAGATGAAAATATCAAGATTAAAAGGGAAAATTATCAAATTATTGTGTTTTGTTTCATATTACCCTACTAAACTACCCATCTTCACTCTATTGAGTCTAATGAAAATACACAAGAATTGTAATATGCAAAAGAGTATGTATTCAACCTGGTAAATATGAAGAATCAACGTTCTAGAGCTACCTATGCAATGGGTAATCTAAGGGTCGGGCCACACCTGCCGAACGTTCCGCGGCAGAACGTTCGGTTGAATACGCTCCTAAAGTTTTTCAAGTTACCTATGAAACATCAGCCGAACGTTACGTCCATAGAAATATGACGCGACGAATTAGGTATGTTAGTTAGTCTAGTTCCTCTGAAGAAAAAAACATCTAAATCGATACCTCATCATCATCATCATCATTTCAGCCGAAAGACGTCCACTACTGGTCATAGGCGGTCGAAGTGGCGGTGCTTGGGGGAGCCAAGCACCGCCACTTCGACCGGTTCTGTGCTTCTCGCATCCAGCGGATTCCTGCGGCCTTCACCAGGTCATTGGTCCACCTTATGAGGGGCTTTCCAACGCTACGTCTTCCGGTACGCGGTCGCTACTACAGAACCTCCAGAATCAATACCTACGCAGGCCAAATCATGCTGTATTAATTATTACACCGACTTCTTCAAGGAATAAGAAAAAAAAATAGAAACTGATGAAAAAGTTAAAAAAGTTTATTAATCTTGATTCTATTACCCTATGAATTGTGTACCAGGCCAGCTCTAACAGTAGCTCAACCTAAAATATGACATAATTAACCAATAGAACAAAAGCAATTGAACAACGTCGTCATAAACATGAAAAGTCATAAGAAGATTTCATATTAAAGTTCAGTCGCCCATCGCCATTTTAAATCCTGTGAAATCGGAAAAGTTCATATTTATTGCTAATAGATTTTCGGCCGATGAACACCGGGTTATTTGGGATGCAATTTTATTTCGTCCATATGAATGATTTTTATATTTGCCCCGGGGTGGCGAAGCAAGGGCCCCTTTCCGATTTCGATTTCGGACATCATGCAATCGTTGGCCTCTGCCAGTTATTTGGGAAAATATTTTCGACATCAACTTTGTTGGTTGGGTTCACTTGGCTATGTGCATTTTAATGGGAAAATGGGATACGATTGTTATAGACTTTTTTAGTCATAAATATTTTGAAATTCCTTTGGTAGGTACAAACTCATGAAGGCTTGAGTGCTTCAGTAGGTAATCATTTAATATCAACTTACGTTTTTAAAATGAACAAAAAAAAAAGATTAAATGATTATATTGTTGTGTTATTGGATTTAATTAAAATGATTGAAAAGCCATCGCTTTTTTTTTCATTTCTACATTTATATCTGTTCTTTTTATGGTGTACATAATAAAGAAGAATATTCTATCTATCTATCTATTTATCAGAAACCGTATCGAATAGTGAAGAGTAGGTACTTGACTAGGTTTTTCACTCTGTAACAGAATATTCTGTTAAACCTAATCAATTATTATTAAAGCTTTTAGAAAATAGAATAAAAGCAGTAATTGTTATATTCCATTATTTTTTGTTCTATAGCCAACTAAATTTTTCTGTAATTCTAGTGAAAGCTGTTTATGTGACACGATTATTGAAGTACTACATCATGTACTAAATGTAATTTATGTAAATAGACTTCATAATAATAGTGATAAACACATGACACTGACACTATTCAACGGAGCAAATTGGATAGCTTTTAATCGTGCCAAGATAAATTGTGTAATACATAAATACTTACATTGAGTAGTATAGCCACGTAGAAAGATAATTTAGTAGGTACCTAGTTGATCGAAAGGTGTAAATGACATCTGCACAAACACGTCAGATGCAATTAAAGCTATCATACACGGTCAGGATCTTTCTGTTTGACGTAGTTCATATCCTTAGTGTGTGGCTGTTAAAATTTCAAGATCGAGCCTACCACGGTCGCCCAAGCGCACGCTCCGTGAAGCAAATCTCCTGTACGCATAAATAGACTGGTCTGGTCATACCAAATGATCTGATCTGAAAGAAAAGTGATCAGAAACCAGTTCGTTCAGCTAAATCGTCAAATCACGTCTGCTATTGTAAATAAGTGGTCAGAATTCAACTTAAATCATTATTGGAAGCCTTAATGCCTTCTAGCCTTTACGTTATGATAAATGTCATTTATTTATGTAAATTAATTCGAAAAACACACGACAAAAATAACTTATGTTTAAAAAAAAACTATATGAGTTTGCCTAGCGTAGCCTAAAGTAGCCTAACGGCAACACCGAACTCATCTAGTTTTTTTTAGAGCTTTGCTAGCTTCTTTTGTTTTTTTTTTCGGTTAGGACCTTACCTCTGAGAAGAAAGACCAAACAAACTCAGATCTGACAAAACACGATCAGCCAAAGAGACACTTCTCTCTCTCTCCCCGCATGGTACTCAAACTTGGTAAGTGAAAATTCATGGAGAAAATTTAATATCCCTATGAGCACTCTGTATGCCAACTACTCCGTAATCGGCTATTACCGTTACTACGCGATATAAATATTTCATTTCGCAACTCATCGGTACTTTTTCAAGTTAAATGGAAAGTTTTACACATTATTTCTCTTTCAAAAGTAGTTCTTGATGACATACAATGCAAATGACTAAAAACCATTTTTTACTCATCACCGTTGCGTAGTAATAAATTGTCCCCGTTTTAAAAGCATTTTGTAGGTAATGTAAAAGTACTAGCATACATAAACATGAAATAATTACGCTTCTAGGTGGCGCTATATTATTAATTCTATAAACTTTTATTAAATTATCATAATGTTATGTTACATAGAGGTCAGTAGTATTTATTTATTAGAAATTAGACTGATGGTCTCGGGTGAATAGATTCCAGCATTTCCAGAGAGATATATTGAAGTAAAACCACGAATTCTTGATGGAAGGATAAATCAATGAAGACATTTGATACTAGCTCATATATGGTCCGTGCTACGAAATGCTACGAGATTGCTACGAAAAACGTAAAGTGAAAATTGTCAAAATTGTTACTATCTTTGAATAAATCTGACTGTTTATATGTGTATTGTTGTCATATTTTAAACATAAGTAACTACACCAATTTACCTACTTACTACTGCACTAGACTATTGTAAAATGGTTTAATTCATTAATCAAAATACGATAAGTACCTAAGTACTCTACTCTGCTTAGCCTTTTCCCAACTATGTTGGGGTCGGCTTCCAGTCTAACAGGATGCAGCTGAATACCAGAATTTTACATTGAGCGCCTGCCTATCTGACCTCCACAACCCATAACTGGGTAATGCGGTATCCCTTGGTAAGACTGGTTTCAGACTTTCGGGCTTCTGACGACTCCTAACGACGGTCAAAGATCCACGAATGACAGCCGGGATTTCCCAGGCACGGAGGAGTCTCGGTATGTAAAGATGGTCACCCATCCACGGACCAACTCCGGCATGTGTAGCTTAACCTGATGGATCGACCCATGCAGCTGTTATTACTTGGCCACGAGCTCAAGTTAGGTACCTAAGTATCTGTAGAAACTCAAAAAAGATAATCCAAGAGTAACATAAAATTATAACTGCATCTCGTTAGATGCGATATTGTACTATCCCATCATAATTATCTGCCAACCCAACCTTATCCTTTTCCCAACTATGTTGGGGTCGGCTTCCAGTCTAACCAGAAACAGCTGAATACCAGTATTTTACATGGAGCGACTGCCTATCTGACCTCCACAACCCAGTTAGTGGGTTACTGGGGCTGACCGTGCCCCTTGGCATGGCTACTGTTTGTTTGGTTAATTATTTAAAATACCTAGTACATAAGTAATCCAAGACCAACATAAGTAAATGCTAACTGCATCGCTTTGGATGCGATATTGATTCCATCATCCCATATACTTAAAATATATGTAGGTATATTCAGGCATCACGCTGACACCAAACAATATATAATAACATAATTAGACAATATATACGTTGTAAGTTGAGAAACGTTTTCCAGTTAATACTGTGGAGCACAGTTAATATCGCGCGCATAAATATTGTCGCACAAGACAGCTCCTTGCCGCCTCTAGTCTCTATTGAAGTATGGCCAGCTGATACAGGCTGTGGCCGTTGCGAGTGTGTAATAATTTTAATGATTTTCATTTACAACATAGTAGTGTTTTGTTAAACCGCCTCTGTGGTGTAGTGGTTGGACCAACTGTTTCAGACCCAGAAGTCCCGGGTTGATTACCAGTGGCGGCGAATATTTTCTTCTCGGTTTGGTTGGTGGTAGGGCTTGTCCTAAGTCCGCCTGGCTCGCTACCACCATTTTATCTAAGTCTGTCGCCATAACAACAATGATAACAGGATTGTTGTGTTTCGTCAGTAAGAGGTAAGATAGCCAGTTCCTCTGTGCTTGAGGATTCCGGGTGAAGCTCGCTTCCACCTTCGGCCTGATCATCACTTACCATTAGATTAGATGCAGGCCAAATGCTTCCCAAATGTGGATTAAAGCAAAAAAGTTTCCTGAGTAGGAAATAATACCTATGAACAAATGTTTAGTAAAATAATATGTCGACACTATTATGTATGTAAGAAATATAGCCAACAAAGTAAAAGAGTACCTACTGTCGATTTAATGTCGTCTGACACCAAGAAAATCTTTTATGAATTCCATATAAACATATCTATGACTACAGATATTCTTTCGATTTTCTCAATCATTTTAGGTTTGTATCTTGGTTTCGGCTGTGTTTATAATTTAAAGCACGAAGCAGATCGCATCCAATGGCCCAACCAGATTAAATCCGCAGTGGGCTGCCCATTACACGAATGCACGCATGTTACGGCCGACAGAGAAGGATGGCGTCGCATCGTGAGGTAAATCACGGCAGTCCAAAATCTCACTGCAACGTGATGACCACGACCGCTCTGTCAAGAGTGCACCGACAAAGAAGAAGAAGATAATTTAATTGTGACAGAAAAAATATTTATTCGTCAGTTTTTTTAACATAGTCTTCCGAGAGCCTTCAAATAATCTTTGATGTTATAAGTAACTGATTACGACTATTTAAAAATTACACCAATTTCTGCCTTCGATTTGAACACAAATTCAAATAGGCACCACCCTGTACTGTAACGCAACGACACACGCACCTGACGTAGCGGACTCGGAGAGCAATTTTCGCTCTCTGAAGCGCCACGGATTAGTTTTTCCTTACGATAATTAAATAACTTTGAGCTATGTTGTTGCGTGATGTACGGCCGTGTTTATTGTCTTGTTCGCGTCGCGAGGGTGTGAATACGGCTTTATATTATTGAGCATGTTCTGTATGCTTTTAATTAAAGCGTGGAAACTTCAGGTTATCAAAATATTGAGGAAGTACTTACCTCTTCTGTTACGTGTGTTTTTGTTTACGGTTAAGGAGTCTTTCAGGCGAATCTACGTTGCCTCTGCTTTTTTACCATCTGTAATGTTGGATAGTAATACTAGATAGATACTATTGAGACAGCAAGAATGTACAACACAAACCGAGCAAAATAAGTGAACAGACAGCCTTATAATGTTTCGCACCTTTAGTAAAGTTAAAAGAATGAAAATTATAATAATGAAGCGTCGACTTTAACCGCAAGTCGGAAACGAGTAGGCTTTCAGTAAATACCAATGATTGGGGCCACAATGTGTGGACAGGTGACACTTGTTTTAAATACAATTAAAATAATTAAACATACTTACAAGTTACACCGCACTCGAGTTCATTTATAAACATAAACATAATAACAGCGAATGACATTTTCTAATTCAATGCATTTTTATGTTGGGAACGAGAACCGGTAATGGACAATGTATCATTGACTAGAACTAAAGTTATCGATTTATCTCGAGACCTCATGCAAGGCGAACATTTTTTGTCACATTTATCTTTCAAATATACATCTAGATAGTATTCTATGGGTAAAGGTTCCTATTACCATTTTACATTACGTAGTTTGAAAAAATAGCTTCAAAATTGCTTGCGAAATGTCAGAGAGCTGTAACACTTGTAATCTTTATTCATTTCAATTATAAGGGCAGCGGAAAGGCGATTGAACAACTGCGAGGGCGACACTCAGTTGTGAAAACATCTTAACCCTTCCGTGCCAAGGGGCCGCTGGAGCAATTTGCATTACATCTGAATTTGAAATACTTATTCCGCTTTCAAAGACTTATTTTTGTACCACTAAGAGGTCGTAAAAAATCTGATTACAAGTTTGGTTATTTCTGTTAGTTAATTGGCACTGAATATTTAAATTAGCTATTTAGACACGGAATTGCAGTAGAAAATAAGAATCGACGATATTATTTTTCGTCTTCCTTTCTTTTTCGCGTGGTGAATGACTAATCTGGTGTCAGAGATTTAAAGCTGCACATGGGCCTCTGGCCCCTTCATGCCGTCAAGAAATATCTCTCAGGCTCGTTTCCTTACGATGTTTTCCTTCACCGTTTTTGAAGCAAGTGATAATTATACAATACGCACATAAGGTGCGTGGTTCGGGTTCGAAGTCGAGACCTATGACTTGGCAGTCTGACGTTCACACTACTAGGCTATCACTGCGATACGATATTATTATTCGAAAATACTTAAGTATGGAGTGTCGCCTAGGCCTAATACATCCCTTTTAGGCGACACTCCATACTTAGGTACCTAACTATCTGCTCCTGAAATCCAAAATGCATGATCCATACTAACATTATACATGCGACCACGAAGCTCTGTCTGTCGGTCTGTCAGTGTGGTCTTTTTACGCCTAAAACACTGAACTGATCGTTGTACAATTTGACGGATAGGTAGCTTGGGACCTGAAGAATGACACAGGGTACCTTTCATTCTGGATATGTGTACAAAAAAATCATGAAATCCTAACTAATAGATATTATAAATGCGAAAGTGAGTTTGTTTGTCTGTTACGCTTTCACACTAAAACGCCTGAACAGATTTAGATGAAATTTGGTACATGGGTAGACCATGACCTGAACCATGACTTAGGATTGTTTATATCCCGATTTTCCAGGGGATCGCGACTTATGCGGGTAAAACAGCGGGGCACAGCTAGTACAAAATACTGGTAACTGGTACTATCATTTTTTGCTTAACCAGGTCGTATCAAACGAAACATTTATCTAATAACAGTTTCCCAACAAATCAAATCCAATCTAACTCAGATGAAACACCTAACTGTATCTAAATATAAGATAAGATGTACTAAGAAATTAAATCTGAGCAAAGTATTAACTAAGGCTGACAGCAGCGACCATCACGTCTTCAACTCTCACAAATTCGCATTAAGAAAGGCGCCTAGATTACTTACTTCGCTTTTAAGCCGGAGACCTCTTGCCGTTTATAAATCCAATTGGATTTAGTTATGGGGCACACCGGGCTATACTTAAAAACTAAGTTCAAGCTTTGAGAGGTGATGAAAGAGAAAAGTGACAAGTATTTCTGAAATTAAATGCAATGCTAAAAATAAGTTTGTGGTAAATAAATCTTTGCCATGAATAAATTTTGCAATTTAAAAAAAATATTTTTTTCCAAAACTTGGTCGTTGCATTGATAAAGTTTAGTTGCTGATTACCTATACAATACAATACTACATCGATGAACCTACCTAGAATAAAACTAAAGACACCTCGCTATAGATAGAGTATTAGGAACCAATGGATCTGTTAAAAGAAAATATTTAGAGAGTTTTGCTGCCCAAGGGAAAGCCAAAGCCAAACGAAAGCTAGAATCAGGGTTACAATATCACTTGCTGTAGCATCGACCATAGGCCACATATGTGTAGGTCATATTTAGTTATTTCAGCCGAAAGACGTCCACTACTGGACATAGGCCTCCCTCAAGCACCGCCACTTCGACCGATTCTGTGCTTCCCTCATTCAGTTGAATTCAGATGTAGTTTTCGGCTGTTGTGTTGTTTATGTACGGATGCTTTCTGTGTACTTTTGGTGGATACTAGATTAAGTATTCAAAGGCCTACTTGCAACATAAATCACTAAATACATTAAACGCTAAGGGTCTATTTCACGATGTCCGAATAGCTACTACATACCGAATAAATTCAAAAATGGAATAGAATTCGTATGAAATTATCTGCCAAGTAAGTTAATAGGAACTTAATCGTAGGTGGTGAAACAGGCCCTTAATGTAATAAAAACATTGTTCTGTTTCTGTCAATACTTTAAAATAAAAGAGACACAATGACGTTTTAAATATGTTTAGCGCTAAACGCATTTAGTGATTTATTTGTTATGCAATTGGCCTAATTGGAACGACAATTTGTTTCAAGCAAGGGATACACAGAGACCTGGCCTCTGTGTATCCCTTGCTTAGTGGCGGATAATTGTCTGGCACAAGGAGTTTGTCTCTATTAGAGACGGCGAGGGTCCGGCTGTTTGATGCTCGATTGTGTAACTCGCAGACGTCACAACTAATCGTTGAAGACTCAGAAGGTACCATAGTTTGACGTTGCTTAACTTCTGCTAAGAGTTAGGTCTTGTGGTTGCTGAACTAAAACGTTATGTGTCTCAACTAATAAAATATTTTGACACTTGTGGAAACCTTGTCTATTTTGACAGACAACTGCGATAGGTACCTACATTTTCTTTGACAAAGATGTCCAGTAACAAGCTGATAAGTACTGGAAATGTGAAAAGTTAGAAGAAGGCAAGCTGAGGTAGATTGTCTATGGTAGGCCTTCAACCCAATCAACCAGCAACTTTATCGATACCATAAACAAACAATCAAATCATCACACACATCACTACAGCTCTTCTCGATTCGGAATTCGAAACATTCAAACATAACCGTAATCGATAAAATGGCGTCGGGCTATGAAGGCGGCACAGAGACAATAATAAATTGTAATTACAATTTAAAATGAGCAGGCGTTGCCGAGGGAGTGGCCTGCCCCCACGGCACGGCACGCCACCTTACCTTCACGTGTGTGCACTTTTTACATTCGTACTGCAAGCAATTAGTGTCGTGTGCGTGTTCGTAAACTTCGTGAATAATATGTTGTATCGGAAAACGGAACTAGAAGTTAATGGAAAATCCCTTACTTATAATCTCTAGCATATAAGTATTTGGTCCCCGAGTCACTCTATCGTGAAAACAATGTAATTTTTTCATAAATTCTGGTTTTACATTTTTCTATAAACAAGTTCAGCGGAACCATTTTCTTGAAAACTCAAACAACAGTTAAATTAATTCTAATAAATAAAATATTATAAAAAAGTATAATCCAAAAACCACTAATATTAACTAACAAAATACACTATTACGATTTAGTCTTATCCATTTTTTCATTAATATAATCAAATGCTACAACTAAATACAACGAGATAGACAACAGAGAGCACATTTAATGCATAATAATTTCCAGACACATTACCATGTTTTGTTCCCAAAAATGATTTGATACGTATCGAATAGCTATTTACCAAAATTACACGTTACAAAACATTTACTTGGTTTATTTTCCATTCCCTCGCATTCAAGTATGATTTTTATTATAAAAAGACAATCAAGCATGTTCAGTTTGAATTAACAAAGGATTCCGTAGATTTTCTAGCTAAACTTGCATCCTGCGTAACGATAATATGGACTAATTTACCCTGTATTTTATCAATATTAGCTTATGCCCGCGGCATCGCCCGCGCGAATATCGGAAAATATCCCACGGTTTTTCCAGGTTATAAACTATCCGTGTGTCAGATTTCATCAAATCCAATCAGCCTTTTTTTCGTCAATCCGGAACATACATACATCCGGACAAATGGCCAAAAATTCTTCGCTACTATTTAATTATAATGTATAGATGAGTTTAAATTATACAATTGAATTTTCCTGAAAAACTAACTATATTGAAACTTCTATGTGCACCTTAAACTGAACTTGAAAAAGAAGTCATAAATATAAGTAAACAATGGTGCACTTATAATCTGCAGGCGCCAATCTAGAAATTAATTCATAATTACTATAATAAGATACATGCTGCAAAATCTATTATCTACAAGCAGCGCCTTTCAATTACCTATTCAGTTATATGAACTTACACAAGAAAATCGTAACAGATTAATCACAATATTATGTTCCATAATAACTTCAGTTTTAGATTTCGTTTTAAGAATTGCTTCAGAAAAGAAAAGAGGTATTTAAGGAAAAGAGGTTAGCAAGAGGTACAGAGGTTAGTAAAGATACCTTCTCAAAGCTTGAGAATGAAGATGTCATACCTTCTGAAAGATTGATCCACGAATAACAAGATGAGGCTCGTCTTCTTCGAGGTAGCCATCCGCCTGAAGATTGTTCGTACCGCCGTATTTCCCCAAATCAATAGATTAGTCGGGTAAAAACCGATAGTGATTTTTCAGTGTTACTGTACTTACAAGTAGGACGTTCTGCTAATAGGACCATTTGCTCATAGGACGATTTGCTAATAGGACATTTTGCTAAAGTGTCGTTTTGATTATGGGTCGTTTTGCTAATAGGACGTTTTGATACGGAGGGATTTTAAAAACGATGAAAAGCTGAATATGCACGACTTTTCCAGATTACAGGCCTGTCTATTTGCTTATAAAGCCGTCTTTTGGTTCTTTTCTTTCTTGCAGTCGGCCAGGCTTTCATTTGTTCTTTTTTGTGTTTGTGTTTTTCTTTGCGTCATGTTTACTGCAAATAAACGTATTTTCTTTCTTTCTTCTTTCATTAAGTAAAGTGGAAAACCTGGCCTAGCTAGAGCTCTAAAATTTACAATTTCAATGTCGGTTTTTATTTTGCATTTTTTGGGAATATTTTACCTCGACAGAGATCAAGTCAACTCACAAGTCTTACCAGAGAAAAATCAATCTGAAGAGGTTTTCCCAACTATGTTGGACTCGGCTTCTAGTCTAACAGGATGCAGCTGAATACGACTATTTTATATGGAGCGACAGCGTATCTGACCTCCACATCCACAACCCAGTTACACGAGACAATCTACATAACATATACATAACATCACGCCTTGTTTCCCCTAAGGGTGCGGCAGAGGTGAACCCGTAGCAGGTACACCTACATTTCGCCAGTTATGTTTAAAAGTCTCATCTAATAGGGGGCGAGCCTATTGCCATCAACCGGGCACAAATCCAGACTCCGGGCTGCTACTGAGAAATTCCATATAGAAAAACCCAATAACACTTTGCCCGACCCGGGGATTGAACCTAGGACCTCGTGCTCAGCAGTAGCGCTTACTACCACTAGACCAACGAGGCAGTCAAATGATACAACCAAGATCAGATGATATAATCAAGTCAAGTCATAAGTCTTACTAAAGAATGATCGTCTTATTAGATACGTTCTATTTACATTATGTTCTAATGCTTAGTCCAAAAACCATGCAGCCAACGGAACCCTAATAAAAGGATAGAGATCATAATCTCAGAGGTTCGAGTTCGGGCCCGAATAAAATGGAAATACATTTTAATGATTATTATGCCCGTAAACGTTTTGCCCTGGACGCTATACCATTCAATCGGTCTAATCACTAATTCCAACACTTTTCACCAATTTTTTTGTTAGCTGTTAGTTTAAAGTTTTGAGTTTAGCTATTGATCTATCTTATGTAGAATCAGTAAATGAGAATTTATTATTAATGAATGGAATAAGCATGGGTTTGTTACAAAAATATTATGTAAGTATCTGTGTTGGTTGTAACTTTTGTTGTTGTAAAATTTTATTAAATCGTAGAATAATATGCTAGAACCAAAACCGTGAAGGCAATTAAATTCTAGATTCTTCAGTTAGCTACCTGAAACAAGAAAAACAGCTGTTTAACTAACAAAACAAAACACAATTTGTTACATAAAACTAAATGAAATCAAAAAGTCTTATTGATAAAATAACAACATCCTTGAATAAAACCGAGCAGCAATTATAAGAAACCTGATTGACGACGTGTGATAACTAGATTATCACATAATTGCCGGACAAAGCTAGAATAAATTGCGGTGCCAAAAACCCAGTGTTTAAGTCAATAACCTAACCGCCTATGTGGCTTTATAACGATGATTCGGCGCCAGCCAATGATTGATCGCCGTCGTAAACGTCAAAATGTTTGGTTCCAAAAATAAAAGATTGTGCGGTGATCAAAACACCATATCAGAATCTGTTCCGAATAAACGTAATAATACGTTAATTTCGACGGTTTCAAACGATCGAATTAGTTTTTTAATTCGTTCGTAAATGGGTTATCTCCTTGTGTTTAATTTTATGGCGATTTAATTATATTTTTTAGCTAACGTTATACTTATCTATTATGTTGTATGATGTGTTATTTATTATTATTGTTTGTTCCTTTCAACTTAGGCGTGATGTCTGGTATAACAACTTTTTCAGTTTTAGGAAGGTATTAACTGTTCTGTGGCATAGCATCGTCAGTTTTTTCGGTAACAACGTCATCCGGACAAAAGATAGCCATCCAAATACAAAATCTATGAACTTCATCTATTGTTCAATATTGGCACATTTTTTGTTTGCAACATCGCACCGTTACATCAAAATATTATTATTTGACTTTTGGATCATAGCCGATCATCAAGCATTTCGTGGATTCCTATTTATTTACCAGCTGTGGTATCTTAAAGAAAACCCCTAAATATGTAGGTACCGTTACCAAAAAAAAATCTTAGAATAATTGTGCGACTGGGATATCGTAATTTCATTGAAGTGTTATCGAATTTGTAATAAAATAATTTTTCTCTGTTTCATAATTTTAGCAGAAAAATGCACCTTCACTGATTTCCGACGATGCAAAGCCAACCACTTCCAGCACAAAGTTATCACACAAACCAAAATATGTTTTAGATGAAGCAGAGCTCCCGAGTGCCAGCCACCTACATCAGCCACTCTTCGAAGCACACAATGCACGTATGTTTGTCCTTCCTGTTTGTCGTACTTGCAGCAATGGCGGCGAAATACACAAATTATAACTGAATTTTGTACCTCTATTTCAAAGGCATGTGCTCACAAATTCGTTCTAACTAGTGTGTTGATTTAATTTAGAATTTTGGTGGTAACAATGGCAGTGCTGCAGTTGTGTTTTATGTTGTGTTGTGTTTTCTTGTTTAGTGAAGTTTCCTGCATTGTTCAGGTGTGTTCAGGTGTGTTTGTGAAAGAAATAGTAATGTGGTAGGTGAAACATTAATGTTTGTGTTCTATCAATAACGTTTTGTTGCTGTAAATTTATTGTTTCTATGTTGCCATAGTGGAAATTTAATATTTGAGTGAATGGTACTGGTATATCTAATTACGCAACACATTTTCGTAAACGATTCCGACTCATCTGTTTCATTTTACAGTCCAACAATATTCATTGCGTTATTTACGTTATTGAGCAGATTTTTTTTCGAACTTATGAAGCAATGGATTAGCAATCTGTTTCAAAACGATTCAAATTCTGATTGGTTGTGTATTACGTAATTAGGGCACTGATCGTATGCAACTCCTCTATTTATACGAGAGACGATTCTTCAACACCCGGTGCACTTGATTGGCTAATCTTGGCTTATTGAACAAAGGAAGACCACGCAACGTTGGTATTCAACCAAAAATCTATTTAATTAAATTTAGATAAATAGTGTTAGTTAAATTACATTAGCATAGTCATGATCTTTGAACAAAAATAACTCACACTTTTTTATCGATTGATTAATTAACTAGTATCGTATTTACAATCTTGGTATTCCTTATAAAATAATATTAATACAGGTTATAAGGTTAGAACTAAATTATGTTTAATAGATATTGGAATTTATTACCGCACTGATTGATATTTAAACAAAAAATCGAAATTACTCATAAATAATATGGGTTGGACTCACTCTAATACTGGTCGAAGCTAGTAATTCTAAAAATTATATAACATTTGCAAATTATAATGTTACTAGTGAACTATCAATCAATCAATTGATTACTTTACATTTTGTTTATTACAATGTAGATAACAAAATTAATTAAATATTATGTTTATTTATTAACATAATACATATTATTTTAGCTTGGCAGCTGGTTTCACTGTTGATACTTTACTTGATAAGAGTCTTATTTCATTAGACTGACCCTTGTCTCTCAATCAGGGGTAACTTCTCCAATGTAAGGAGAAACCCGGTACTTCGGAAGGCTTACATGGACACATTAGTTACAAAGTCCAGAATATGGGTCTTTTTGAGAGTTTTATCATAGTCTTAGATCATTGCAGATGGATAAAGCAACGTTATAATATCGTATGCGATAATCTAATTTATGCTTATATGTGCCATAAGGACTTTTATGTATTATTAATAATAAACAATCCATAAATTTTAATAATAACCACCTGCCTTCCAACATTTTGAAGTTTTTTGTACATCCCGCTTTATGTAATAATGGCAAAATTCACAAAAAAAAAATACAAAACCGCCCAAAAAACCAGTCAACTTTGTCACAGTTCTCTGCTCCGCCATGACTTTGGGCTAAAAAAACTAAATTAAGAAAAGAAAAAAAAAATACAAGTTGGGCAGTCGATGGCCAATTGCATTTTGTAGCAGTGACTGCGAGTCGCGTGTTCGCCGCCATTAGCCCGCCCTCCTGGGCTTTTTGCCAGAAAATATCACTTATTACGTGTGGAAAGGTTATTGCCTTGCTAACTTTAGATATTATCCCGGAAAAGTTCCTGAAAGAAAACGGTCGAAACAATTTTTTTTTTTTTAACTAAATATACTTTAATTCCTCTCTAATAGACCACGCTAAAATAGTGGTTTTGATATTCTACGTTACTGAACAAAATTCAAATTCTCGTTCTCAATCTTTAAATCTTTTTTGGAATTCCCTTTGAGCTTTTTTCAGGATGAAATTTTTCGGTTTCATCATGTTTTGTTCGAGAAAAGTACAACTAGTAGGTAGGTACTAGGAGCCAGAAACTACTGAATAGAAACGAAACAGCAAAGTTTAATTCCGACTCAAAATCCTTATTGCAGAAGGAAATGCAAAAACACTTAGGCACATTCTCTTCAGCAATAAGAATTTTGCACCAACAGAAATCAGTTTGGGCAAGGAGATACCTCGATTTCTGGGAATGGTTCAAAAGAATTCATACATATTACAAAAAAAAAAGAAATGATTAATTCAAGTAAATAAATTTTGTTTTATATTAGTCACGATGTGGAATCATCTCTAATTCATCCCGTAAGGAAAATTACTTACAAAACATGAGTGTTAAGAGGACTAATCAAATAAATACCAAAAGGGATGCTGAATTCAATTTATATAAAAACGATATCTTACAAACTATATGAAATCAATCAGCTAGTCTTTTGATAGCAATAGCCTTTAATGTCCTTGTCACGTAATAACCAACAACGGTCAGTACGGAGTGGCGACACGTCGTCTTATCTAGAAACCTATTTATTATGTCTAATGATTTTTATTATTCGGGTTGCGTGGGTGAAACAGCTAAACCTTTAGCTTAAAATACTTAATTTTTTATCTTCTTTTCGTGTGCTTAGTGACTAACCTGGTGTCAGAGTTTTAAAGCCGCCCATGGGCCTCTGCCTTGGCTTCACATCATCATCATCAGCCTATTAATGTTCCCACTGCTGGGACACAGGCCTCCTCTCTGTGAGAGGGAGTGGGCTGTAATCTACCACGCGGGCCCAGTGCGGGTTGGTAGATGTCACATGTCTTCGAATTTTTTGGTTCTAATACATGCCGGTTCCCTCACTATGTTTTCCTTCACCGTTTTGAGAGCAGTGGTGATGACATTATTTAGACAAAGTAAAGCGCCTGCTTGGGTTCGAACCCACGACCTACAACTCGTAAGTCGGGGCCATTACCACTGGGCCACCACTGCTCCATACCATGGCTTCAGATGCCGTCGACCAATATCTCTCAGGCATGGCGGTTTCCTCACGATGTTTTCCTTCACTGTTTTTTAAGCAAGTGATAATTATACAATACGCACATGAATCCGAAAAGTCAGAGGTGAGACCTATGACTTGGCAGTTCGATGGACACACCACTAGATAGACTGCTTTTGATTTTTAATGAAATATGCAGTTACTTTTTTCCATAGGCATAGAGTATTCCCATAAGTACCTGAAACTCACTCAATGCAATAAGATTTCTCCTTATGATATCTACCGATTGGTTCATTGATGTGGAAGAACAAGATTTTATTGGTGAAGGCTCGATAGCGATTAAAATCTCGATCGACTTCATGGATCATCTCACGTGCATATCCATACGCATAGCTGGAGTGTCAGAAAAAATAAGCTTTTCTATCGAAGTCAGCACAATCTGAACTAATTCTTGATTTAATTGTAGAGCTTAGTAAACCCAAATTATAGCCCTAAATAACCAAATAACATTGGAAAACATGAATAACAGAACCCTTTCACCGTCAAGCGCGGCTCGCCCCTGTCTGACTGCACCGTGCAAATAAATTTGGTTTTCATTAGTACTAGCACAACACATTCCTCAAACAGCTGATTGTTATTAAACAAAGAAATTGCATCGTAGTTGATTTTAACAGTGATTCCCAGTCACGACATTGTTCAGTACTAATGAAATATTAGTTACGCCTTTTTAGCACGGGTTTGTACTTTGAAAGGGTATCACGCTTTTCCTTCACAGTTAGACCTGGTGAATAATTCCACAATTCAATTAATAAACAGTAGTTAGTGTAAAAATTACTTAGGAGGTTATTTTTTGCGTAACCAGAGTTAGATACCTGTTTTTTTACCCAACTATGGCGAAGCAAAAACGAGGGTTATGATTTTAACCATAACAACCATAACATACTTAATGATTTTGACCGGTATGTATATACATACAAACCGGTTAAAGAATACTTCCTGGCGGTGACACGTTGATTATTGTTTTCTACGAAATCTTTATAGTACATTTTTTTTATTTAGCGTACAATTTCGTACATTTCTCGTACATATTTTTGACATTAGACAGAAGTTCGTACAAAGTCACCGCTAGAAAGTATGACACAATTTTGTAGGTATGCAGATATCTTGATGTCTGTCTGAAATATTTTCTTGTTTCGTACTTTTTAGAGCGTGATTTTTCAGTAGTCGGGTTTTAGTTTTTGAACTTACTTTTTATTCTACATCTAGTCTAGTATTTAGCATAAACTTAATTTACAATTTTGTTTTTTATTCTTTATAATTTGCTACTGAAAACCAACTACTAAAAACTAATTAAGTAATCGGTAACCTACACTAATATAAATAATTAAGCTTATGGTAGGTACTTAAATTTGAACGTTCAGTTTTTCCTTAATTTATTTATAAGAATTCCAAAAGTAGCATCAATCGTCTTCTTAATTTGTACATATTAAACTTATTCAGTTTAACTGTCAACATAAAATCGATGGCTGACTCGATCATCGCAATTTCCCAGCGATTACGTACCGATACCTCCGAAGAGTTCCCGGTAAATCGCATAAATAATACGCAAATAACCATCTTCAAGCAGTTTTTATTTAATTTCATAAACGTTAGCTCCGAGAAAATTCAATTACTTTATGATTCAAATTAATTCAACAGTTATTGACACAATTAATTACTTAGATGCGGTTAAAAATGCTGTAAAATTGTATTTGATTGGTCATTTTTTTACTTACATAGTTGAGTTTGACATTTATGTACCCTTCAGGTAGCTAATCATTTATAATTTTATGGTAAGATAACATTTATAGTGCATGATAAACGTAATGGGCCATGTTGGACACACTTCAGCGTTCATTGATGAATTGCTTAAGGTTTTAAGGGTCACCTCGTAAACAAATGAGCCGATGAACGTTGAAGTGTGTCCAAAGCAAATCATTGTGGAACAGAATCACAGTATTTTTTTTCTTATTTTTAGATCATTGTAAGATAAAATGCTGACTAAGAAGGTAGGATCTCTTAGTATGAAAAACTTCAAAACAAACTGCTCCACTGCATTGCAAGAGTTTCAGGATATCAACGTCCATATTCATCAAACAAATATTGTCTCCAAAAACTGAGACATCATTAAAAGGGGACTCGTAAGACATGAGATGCTGAATAACTCGATTACAAGGGGGTTGTAGAGGGGGTGTAGTCAGAGGGGAGGTGTAGAGGATTATAAGAACTTCGTTAGTCTCTCGAAGGTGTCTAACTCAGGTCTGAGACGGGAGAGATTATCGCTTTTGCCTTTAGCGCCGCATTTTGTCGTCAGTTTAGAATATTTGATGTGATAAGATATACGTTACATGGGATGCGCGGGTTTACGTTCGTGTAAGTACTAGGATTATTTTGTTGCTTTTGCTGTGGTAGATTCTGTAAAACAGCTCTTTTTGACGTTAAAACATGCTCTAAAATAAACACTTTGAAATATTGGCGAAAAACACCTTAAAGAGAAAGATGACGTAGCCATAGAGAGGGCGCAGGGCGTTGTCTGTGAGGAGCAATATGTTTGCCTGCAGGTTCGCTCGTTGTACTACAGACGTCAAAGTAACCCTTTTTTAAGGCGATCTGGCAATTCTTTTACACGAATGGCCTGTGGGTGTCATACACGCGCCGAGCCTTCAATTTAATAATGCTTTTAGGATGCTGTTGGGACTGCTATTGCGTTGTAGTGCCTCGGGAATGTTCGCGGAGGCTCGCACAGATGGTTTCCATGCCATCATGTGTAAGAAAGCGACCTTACTGCAGCGCCGGCATGATAGTGATAGACAACAGCATTCTAAAAATGATCGATGCCAGACCCTGGGTGGGGACAGTCATAGTTCTACGTAAATAAATACTTTGTAAAAACTGACAATACTAACCTACTTATGTAAGCACCATTGTTATTATCACCAAAATACTAACAAAATTATGGATCTTAGTCAGCATTGCATTGCATTGATGATTGGATAAGTATGCCATAGAATAGATCCCACCTAGCTTACCTTTAGACAAAGACAAAGCTGTAGAAGATGGCGAGGGTTTGATTACCAATTAACCAAATAGCCATTTTACACTTGCAACATTTTCGTTCCAATGTTAGGGCGGGCACACACGGGCTGCTGTCGAGCAGTCGACAGCTAGAGAAATCAGTGTATGTTTGGCAACTGCTTGACCGCACGATGAAGTTTCCCCGAGCTGCTGACCGCCCAGAGCTGTCACAACTACTCGAGCATTGAGCGAGTTCCATGTATGTATCGCAGCTTGGAGCAGTCCATACATCTTGACTGCTTCAAGCTGCCCGTGTATTGCCTCTCTTAATGTTTTACATTTTGCATGATATCTTTTGTATCGTAATTGTTCCTCTAATTAAACACCCAATTCATTAAAATACATTCCACTACTTTGACAACTACACTATCGGGTAAAATCACCAACTCATCATTTAAGTTTCCTCCACAACCATGATGAAAATAACCTATACCGAGAAAACGTCATCAAATTTTCAGTTTGAGTGACGGTTACACCGGCGGGCGAGTGTATAGCAAACGCACGCATCACTCGACGGGCCACAAAGGCATAGCCGCAAACACAAAAGGTATCTAGTGAACGCAGCTTAAACTTACCGACGATGCAATCACAACTTGGGCCGCTATAACGTATCCAACTTGATGTGTAATCGCCTTAAAATTCGGTACATGTTAAAACTTAAATATCACTTTGGATGATAGTAGAGATGTTTATTGCTTATTTGGTTGGCTGGGATAAGCCTGTAGGTTTGATTACTTGAGTTAGTGAAGTAATTTTTTTTGCATTCGTGAAACTTTCTCATATTTATAAGTCTTGTAAGTATAGAGAGTAAATTTATGTAATAGCAATTTATGGAAAACACCGTAACTGATAGAAATAGAGATTGTCGGAGAAGTATTATGAGCTGATTTAGAAATCTAAAACTTTTGACAAAGCATCAGTGCATGCAGATATACTTTTCTCCATCTTACATCTCCTTTGACAAATTTTCTTTTTAAGGTTCCATACCTGAAAAGGAAAAAACAGATTCTTTATCACTTCATTGTCCGTCCGTCTGTCTATCTGTCTGTCAGTCTGTCAAGACCCTTTTTCTCAGGAATGTGTGGATACCTCCACACGTTCAACGTTCAAGTTGAAATTTATATCAAATACTTAAGTCTACGGTCCCTTAGAGTTCTAAAATAATCAAGTTTCTAAGATAACGCAATAAAAAAATACGGCCATTTACGCGATATATTTTTAAATCAAAACTTATAGGGTACTTACCGTTGACCTAGGGTCATGAAATTTGCAAGGTCTCACATCACAAGTAAAGGAAAAAGTCCGAAAATTGTGTTAATTTGTACTTTTATTTGCTGTTGGAGAATTGATCTTGATGGCGTATGAACATGTTTTTTCAACTGCAATGTTAAGTTTATTCATTGTGCGTGTTTCGACACGCAGTTGGCCGGTTTTTCATCATAGGTTTGGAGTCGTACCTAAAAATGCACCCTGTTCTGTACCTACAGAAATGTATCTATATCACGAAGCGGCCCTAAGTAGGCAACATGATGTCTGTGTTTAAAACTGCCGACCATCAAAGATCTCGATAAATAGGGTGCAGAAAGATACGAAGCCAATCAAATGATTGATGCAGCAAGATATCCTAGAAACCGGAAAGCAGAACCGGATAATCAGACTGGTTCCGTTAAATTATTAGTTTATGATTCCCGGGAATAGTTAACCTATCTCATTAGATAGATTCTTTCTAGTTATAGGTTGGCAAACACGCCACCGCGCCGGTGGCAGATGAAATGTCACTACCGCTGGCAATAGGTATTGACAGCGGTAGTCACATGCAACACCAATGTTTGTGTGTTGCCAACCTTAGCAGTAAGATTGAATATTATCTGCAAGTGTCTGTAATATCACCGAATTTATCAACAATTAGTATTCTACATATCAAAGTTTCACGGTTCTACATAGAGAACGTTAACGTGAAAATAAAAAGCGTTTCAAAAAGTTTAAATTGCAATTTTTATAGTAGAGTCTGGCTGTTCATTTCCATTAACATCTGCTGGAGTCCAATTTAACTTTTCTGTAAAAAAAGTTGTTCTACCGACAAAACTGTTCACGTATGATAGTTGCAATTAAATTAAAATAGGTTGGGAAACATTACAGCTTCTGGGAGTTAAGAAAAAATGCAAATGGTTACGACAAGAAAAAGCAAAATAGGCAGGCTGAAAAAAATAAAGCCATAAACATAAACATTTCAACATAATTACAGTATTTTAACTATACAGTGTGTCCGGACATGGACTAGAGATATTCTAAATACTTAAATATAAACTATTTTAAAGTACAATTACACTCTAGGCTTGGGTCCAAAATACACTTCCCCGCTATGTGGCAGCCATTTTGATTTTTTTACAAAATATATCATACTCAAAGTTTTAGTCATACTGAGATAAAAATAGGCTTATTCGAAAGGCAATAATATTGTCTACCATCTGCATTACAAAGCAATGTGTTCACAATTCCATAACTTTTGAAAAAAAATGTGAAAGTCGAAAAAAAAAGAAAAATTATGCAATTCAATCAATAATTATTACAAGCCTAGAGTGTAATTTTACTTTAAAATAGTTTATATTTAAGTTTTTGAATATCGCTAGTCCATGTCCGGACACTCTGTATAATACTAGACAATACACAAGGTACAGCGAAAACTTATGGTGGACACCTTACCCCCGCAGTGGGACAGTACAGGTTGATATTAAATATATTTCCATAACAATGTACCTATTTCCTCAAGAACCAAAGTTACTACTACGAATTAACTTCTTACATAAATCTTTATGAAAATTGACCCAGAATATCAGAGGGACCGTTAGCAGTGGACCAGTAAACACCGCACAAACCTTTCGGATACATCTCCGAACCACATCCTGTTTAAAGATGTTTCTAGAATTATTAACTAAGATTTGACGTAACAAATACCAAGTTTCACTTATAAGGGATTAGGGTTCCATGTTCCGGTCCGAAGCCCAAGGGATATGTTATTGTTTTGCCGCGTGGCTTTGCAAATTTTAACTAGAAGGGAGTTTGAGATTAAACATGTATCACACAAAATGGGATACGATCTTTGAGATTGAACAAAGGCTTCCGGGTCAAAGTTTACACGTATATCGTAGGTGGTAGCATCTCATACGTAGATTTTAAATAGAAGACATAGTTTCTATACTTAGAGCATTTCTAAAATCTTGTCTCTTTTCCTGCTACATGTCAAGAACTTTGTACCCCTTTTTACGAAACTTACGCGGATGTACGAGTGGTGGAGGAGTACAGAAAGCTAATATTTGTACATAATATGCATTAGAAATAAATTAAATCCCCTGTCCTATCGCAGGTATGCTGGAAGAGATTTCTTTAGAAATAAGCATCACCTTTGTACGTATTTTTCTGTTCTTTTCTTCTTGTCTCTTTTTAAATGTGTGTACATAAATGGTTAAATAAATAAATGAATGAAAAAAACATTAAACATACTACCATACGTTTGACACACACACACTTTGATATGTATATACTCTTTCGTTTATGGTGAGAGAGGCTACCTTAAAATAATGACATAGCAGCATGAAATTAGTCTGTACTATCATGGCAGCATGGAATTAATATGTGCTATACATGGAATTAGTATGAACTTATCCTATCTTGAATTATGGTCGAATATCGACTTTTTTATTTAACGAAGTATTTATCAGAAGTTGATGCTACTGAAGACAACAACAACGCTACAGCAATTATCTTGAACAAAGATATTCATGTAAGCACAGTAAAGTTCCCAGGTAAGCCCAACAAAACACAAGAAAGCGATAAGATCAGCTGCAGTACAAACTTTACATAAAGCAATATGCGATAATACACTACACATACCGTGTTCTATGGAAGTAAATACAGTCTTAATAAATAAAAATAGAAATTGATTCGAAGTTTCGAAGTCTTAACCCTTTGCGGGCGCGGCGCTTCCGTGCCCGTCCAGTTTTAATGTTTCACCCACTCATACTATATTAAAGATCAGTATCACAGGAAGGTGAACTATTAGTTTCGCTTCGTTCTCATTAAACCCTTTCAATATTGTCTACACTATCATACACAGATTTTAGTTTATCAATTTCGTTTAGTTTTTATTGCGATCATTTATTTTCATTTTTCGTGGCAGCTTTATAGCATGGTTGTAAGTTAAAAAATAATAAGGCGTAGGATTTAATTTTTATTTGATAGACCCATTTTCGCTGATATTGCTGTAAGCTGAATAAATAAATTAAAATATGACAATGCGTTTATATCTTTTATTGACAGAAAATGTCCTCATGCGAAAAAAATCGTAGCCTTTTTCGTAGGCTTTTCGTAGACCCTCATCCTAGTCCAAGAACAATATTAATTCTTGGTTAGTAGAGAGTAAGGACATTTATGTGAATGTTATCTATCTTCCTCACAAGTAGATATGTTCTAGAAGTGGCTCGTATTGACAGTATGGCATTCGTAGCACGCTACGCAGCAAGATTTGAATAAACCGAATGAAATACTGAATAAGAGCCATACATTTGTTCGTGTTATTTAGTAGACAGGTTTCCAATAATGGAGACTGTATTCCATATCGGTGGTACACAATTAAATATTTCCCGTAATTGGCAACAGAACAGCATGATCGATGAGGCGATAATAGTAAAATGTCATGCTAATCCTGAACCCATGTTCAAACTTTTTTAGCAATTAGAATTAATTGAGTAATCATTATAAAGTGTGCTAACATTAGCATTCAACATTCGAGCTAATCACGATCGCGTATTCATACACTTAGGTACTTATGTGTCTGTACTATTATTAGATTAGCTACGCTCAGTTGAATTTTATTGTTCACCTTACATCGCTCGTAGTCATACTTAAAAGTAGTTAAAAGCTTTACAGCACAATTTTATTTATTCATTGAAAAATTTAAATAAATTAAATCAAGGTTTTTTATAATCATTACTTAGAACTCAAAAGTTACCGTGTTACGGATGTAAATCGCGTAATTATTTGAATCAGCGCCTTGTTAAGGGATAAGCATCAAGTTTATTGAATCGTTCTTAGAATGCTCCAGTTCTTTGTGAGACTACTAATAGTCTAATGCACTACTGGTCAATAAACCTTTTCCTACTCAGAAACTTTAATTAGGCTGTATATATGGAAAACGAGAGCAGTGGTGGCCCAGTGGTAACGGACCCGACTTACGAGTTGTGGGTCGTGGGTTCAAACCCAAGCAGGCGCTTTACTTTGTGTAAATAATTTCATCACCACTGCTCTCAAAACGGTGAAGGAAAATATCGTGAGGAAACCGGCATGTCTTAGAACCAAAAATTCGAAGACATGTGACATCTACCAACCCGCACTGGGCCCGAGTGGTAGATTACGGCCAACTCCCTCTCACAGAGAGGAGGCCTGTGTCCCAGCAGTGGGAACATTAATTGGCTGATGATGATGATGATATGGAAAATATAGTGTGCGATTGTTTAAAGTGTTTTTGGTGCCACCATACACACGCTTCCACAAAAACTCTTTTATTTTCCAATTTCGTAGTACTTCACTAACAATTTTTTATACATATAAAATAAGTAAATAAATTAAAAAAAAAAAAAAGCCTCTTTATTTCATGCAAACTTTGTATACTACTATAATTTAAAAAAATGTGATTAGTTACATAAGCAAAATTTCATGCATTATGATGTGGAACATTGATAGTTTGTTATTAAATAAAATTGATAAGTTTTTAACGAATTGTTAGAATTGAATACTAACAATTATTTATACAAGAGCATCAAAACACAGCATCTAACACTTTTCTATCATTGTGTTAAAATAACATAACATCACGAAGAAAAAAAGGCCAGGTTGGTTGGTTGGTGATAAAATGACGCAAGTAAATACGACATCGCACAAAATTAAACAACATAAACTAGTTGCTCAGCTAATACAGTAAGGAGAGTGTACCAGTACATCGTCCGGCGACTTTTTGCCTCAAGCAGAGCATCGGCGCTCAATCGAATTATCGTGCTGCCACACCATCGAAGCAGTAAATTAAGAATTAACAGGAAAGCTGATTATTTTAAAACATGCATCAGGATACCCTTTTCTAACGAGGTTTCCTTGCCGTCGGCCTCGCCCTGATGGTTTGGACTTTATAGAGAACCGTGCTGTGATGTGCTATGCAATTAAATGCTCTAATTGTTTATTATGGGAACTCCTGTGGTAACTGCTATTATTATGAGAGCGTAGAACGTAAAACCATGTCTAATTATCATTTACTTGAATTGGTATTATTATGTTTTCAATTTGGGTTTTATTACGTTTTGAAGCTTAGAAATGGGTTCATCTTGAGTGTCCTGAAAAAAACTAAAAATTATCATCTTCAAGTCTTTTTACGCTACTTACTCCTATAAAATGTGGTGTAAACTGCAACACTTCTTTCTACTTTTATTTTAGACCTGGTCGTTAGTTGCTAAAAAGACGATCACGATTGTGATTATAACCACCCTGTGGTCTAGTGGTTAAACCATCTGTCTCAGACCCAGAAGTCCCGGGTTCGATTCCCAGTGGGAGCAACATTTTCTGCTCGGTTTGGTTGGTGGTAGGGCTTCTTATAAGTCCACCTGGCTAGCTACCTTACTACCATCTTATCAAAGTCTGTCAGCATTGTTGTGTTTCGTAGAGATAAGATAGCCAGTTCCTCTGTGGTTGAGGATTCCGGGTGAAACTCGCTTCCACATTCGGCCTGATCACCACTTACCATCAGGTGAGATGCAGGCCAAGAGCTTCCCCGTAGAGTGTAAAAAAAAAGTAGGTACTTTTGATGTCAATAATAAAAATAATTACGATTTTTATTTTATAAATCATAGCGTATTTTGTAAAGAACATTAAAATAGGTGGCAAATTAAATGGTGCGAATTTGGTCTGCATATTATTTATATATAATGATCGTAATACAGAGAAATAAGTATTGGTCTGGTTTTTCCTGTAAATTGTGGACCAAGCCTATGCATCTTATTAATATCATAGCGTTCCAAACGTACCCCGATGTTAGAAAATAGTTCTAATATTGTTTTATGAAGTCCAACATAGTTGGTTTCAATTTCATGTATTCCATGAATTATGATGTTATTTTTTCTGTTCACATTTTCTAAGTTGTTTAGTTTCATATTCAAGGATGCTATTTCCAATTTAAGGTTTTTATTTTCCTCTATTAAGGGCTCGATTTTTTCATTTATCTTCTGCATGACAGTTTCAGAAACAGAGTTAGTGATAATAGCTGTTTGTTTTTCAAATTCTTGTTTCATCATGCAAATTAGTTGTGACATTTCTTCGGATATTTTTGCCATATTGTAGCAATAACAAAACGTTTAAGTTGAAGATTGTTGAGTGAATCCGAACGCACTGTACGTTTTGTATGTTGGTAGCGCTGTCTGTCAGGCGTTTGTTTACGATGATTTTGCGAATTTGCGGTTTAGAATTTGACCTTGAAGTATAATATTCACTTACTTGTGATATTTCTTCTACAATTTTGCTGTTAACTTCTAATGCAATGTTTTAACTGTTGTTTGCTTGATGGTAATGTATTCCAAAGGACGTATGTGTTGTTTTTTCCCACTTTTACGGATTATTTTCTGCAGAGCACTTTGACAGTAGTATCGTATCGTGAGACACCGGAACCGGAACAAAAAAATTGAAATTTTAAAGAACAAAAAGAAAATGCCAACCAACACATACATTACTGAGGATTATTCAAAAGAAACTTTACAAAAGCGCAAAGACTTACAAAAACAAGTCCAACAAGAAAGAGAAAATGGTAATGAAGTTTTTATTAGACAAGATAAAATAGTGGTGAAACGCAAGGATAATGAGAAACGAAAACGCGATAATTCCACGTCACCAAACATTACAACCCCACTAAATGTTAAAACTAAAAAAACTGTAATTGCTCCAGCAAAATTACAAAAAACAGATCCATTTGCATACATGAGAGTCAGATCGCATTCATTGACGGAACAACCTGCACCTAACGCATAGGAATCATTAGACATCGGAAATCGAAGAAAGACACAAACAACAGATAAGAAACAAGTAAAAGGAAAAAATATCCCCAATCCGGTTGGTCACCGTGGGGTTAAGGACCAAAACCCCCCAGGTTTGCTCCTGAAGGAGCAAAATACCAGAAGTACTAACAAAAAACACAACATTTATATCGCAACTCTTAACACAAGAACGCTGAAAACACAAGAATCCCTCTACGAATTAGAACACGCTCTTGAAACAATTAAATGGGATATAGTGGGTCTAAGCGAAATTCGAAGATCAGAAGAAAAAATAGAAGAATATGAGAATTATATCTTATATTTTAAGAACGAAATCCCAGGACTGTACGGAGTTGGTTTTATAGTAAAGAAATATCTCAAAAATAGAATTCAAGAATTCATAGGAGTTTCGGACAGAATAGCAGTCTTAAATATCTACTTAGGTGGCAACCAACAACCCGTATCTATTATCCAAGTTTATGCACCAACTGAGAACGCCTGTGAAGCAACAAAGGACTCTTTCTACAATAAACTAAAAACTGCAATGGAGAACTTACACAACACAATAATCATTATGGGTGATCTCAATAGTAAAATTGGCGAACGGACGAGTAACGAAGATAAATTCTTAGGACCATACACATTTGTAAAACGGAATGACAATGGACAAAGACTAATGGACTTTGTTCAGGAGCATAACTTATGTGTCATGAATAGCTTCTACAATAAAAAACCTATGAGGAAGTGGACATGGACTTCTCCAAACGGCAACGTGAAGAATGAAATTGATTTCATAATTACAAATAAACCTAAGATTTTTATGGATGTGAAGGTCATAAACCAATTAAACTTCAATACTGACCATCGAATGGTCCGCGGAAAAATTTTTGGGCACCAAGTAAAACCATCAAGAGCAAATATCAAAACAAATAAAAGAGAACTACATTTACCCCTTCCACAAAATATGTTAGACTCTCTAGAAAAATGTCTAGAAACGACTGTAACAGGAAACCTCAGTATGCAAGGAAAATACGATAGTCTGGAAAAAGAACTTATATCATTAGAACACAGTACAACAGCAAATAGAACAATTAGAGATCAAATAGGAAACCATGCTAAAGAGTTAATAAGGAAACGACAAATTTTAATGCAGCAAAAACCACATAACAAAAAAGAAATTTCGGACATAAGTAAGAAAATCAATGAAAGTATTAGGAAACATAGACAATCAAAAAGAACAGACAAAATCAAATATCACATAGAAAAAACAGGAGGAGTCAAAAAAGCATGGAAAGAGTTAAAAGATAGTAGTGAATGGATTCCTAAAATGCAAGAAAACAAAGACAGGAAAAACAAAACTAAGACAAAAAGATTGGAAATAGTGAAAGTTGCAACAGACTTCTATAAAGAATTATACAATGACGAATCGTCATCTTCGTTACCCGACCTGGCAAACAATTCCGATGAAGATGAAATACCGCCAATCATAGATAGTGAGATATATAAAGCCATACACTCTCAAAAATGTAGAAAAGCTCCTGGTGAAGATGGAATTTCCAACGAACTTTTAAAAGGTTCTGCTGAAGTCATCCTGAAAACTCTACTAGTTATATTTAATGAAATTCTAGATACAGAAGAAATACCAACTCAGTGGTCAGCCTCAACAATTACTTTAATTCACAAGAAAGGGAACAGAGAGGACATCGGGAATTATAGGCCTATAAGTCTCATGACTAACCTGTACAAAATATTTTCTAAGATCATACTTGGCCGGGTCACGAGGATTCTAGATGAAAATCAACCCAAGGAACAAGCAGGATTTCGAAGCGGATTTTCAACGATCGACCATATCCACACAATTAAGCAAGTCATAGAAAAGTACAGCGAATATCAATTGTCATACTACTTAGCATTCGTTGATTACAACAAGGCTTTTGATTGTCTTAAACATGCGAAGATTTGGGAAGCTTTGCTGAGCCAAGGTGTAAACAAGAAGTACATTCGACTTATAAGAAACATTTACAAGAATATGACAGCAAAAATTAGAACTGAAAGGCTGGGAGACAACATTGATATAAAGAAAGGTGTGAGACAGGGAGACCCATTGTCGCCAAAACTTTTTTCTGCAACCTTAGAAGGAATTTTTAGAAACCTGGATTGGACTGAGTATGGTATAAAAATAAATGGAGCATCTTTCAACCATTTGAGATTCGCTGACGATCTCATTATCATAACAAACAACCCATATCACCTGCAAGTAATGTTAGAAGAACTAGTAACGGAAAGTGGCAAAGTAGGACTACAGATGAATATCTCGAAAACTAAACTGATGACCAACCACATAGAAACGCCCATCAAAGTCAACAATGCTATAATTGAATATGTAAAAGAATACGTTTACTTGGGCCAAATTATTTCCCCTGCTCAACTCACAACTAAGGAAATAAAAAACAGGATAACCGCATCGTGGAAAAGATACTGGTCGCTAAAAGAAATTACTAAAAACCCATCAATACCACTCAAACTAAAAAGTCACATATTTAATTCCTGCATTCTTCCTAGTATGACCTACGGTTGCCAAACGTGGCCCCTTACAAAAGAAAACATAAAAAGATTAGAAACATGTCAACACAACATAGAAAGGAGCATGCTGAATATAAAGAAAAAAGACAAAGTAAATCTCAATCTTATAAGAAGAAAAACAAACGTAGCAGACGTGACTTACACGATTAAAAAACTAAAATGGAAATGGGCGGGTCATGTCATCAGGGGTAAAAACGAAAGATGGGCCAGAGAAGCAACAGAATGGTATCCCAGAGAAGGAAAGAGGAAAAGAGGAAGACCATTTCAAAGATGGGAAGACGATCTGAGAACTACTGCGGGAGGGATGTGGAGGAGAAAAACTCACGACCGTGAGCTATGGAAAAGCCTGGGGGAGGCCTATGCTAAAGAGCAAAGCAGTCTGGAGAATTCTGATGTCTAAACCTTTAATTTAAAATAAATTGTAAAACTAGTTTTAAGGATTGCTAATAAAGGCTATTTGAAATTGAATCGTAATACACATTTTAATGATGATCATTTGCCCGGAGCGTGCCTCCATATTACTTTAATTCGCGTTCGCCGAATAAAGTTCGCTTATGTTAACGTTTACGATTGTGAAGTGGGTTAAGAGGAAGTAGCGTCTGTAGTTAAATTACTGAACAGCACCAGGATTTAAAAGGGTTCAAATTCAAATGTCATTTATTCAAACTAGGCTGAGAATCGGCACTTTTCGAATGTTTAGATTACATAAGACAGTCCCCCAAAAACGCCCGCCCTTCACCACTTCCTAGTACTTTAGCTGGGAAAAAGAAGTGGCGCAACAAACTCCCCAGGAGAGTTTTTTTCGTCTCTCTTTTTCTGGTAATTTGACACAATTTACAGAAGCAACGTGCTAGAGTCTAATCCCGCGTTCTAACCAAAGCGATCGCGTTCACATGTCGCGCGTTTATTAGGAAGTCCCCTTTGTAGACGCGATCACGCGTTCTTATCCGCCGAATAAAACGAACACGGCGGTCGCGTCTTGACGCGATGATCGATTTGGTTAGCACGCGGCCTAAGTTTTATTATGCAAACAAAACACTTTATCTTATCGTTTTATTTGTATTTCAACGTTAGTCATTAAAACTCACCAAAACAATGAAAACATTTGGGGAAATAGTCTTTAATATTTTTTAAAGCCATACTCTGTTATAAAATTAACATTAAATAACGAAACAATATTCGCCTTAAACCATTGTTATCTCAAACAACTGACTTGTCCGAGCATATAACTCGAAAAAAGATGAAAAATCGCTTTCATATAAAGGAGCTAAGTAGTTTTTGATACCGGACGGTCGATGGGAATTAGGAAGACGGGTCCAGCAAGAAATAAAACGAATAAATTATTGCAAATTAAACTTCCCATGAAAGGTTACATAGTAGTTTACTTATTTTATAATTCTTGGCTACTTATTTACAAAAAACTGAAAACGAAATCAATCGATTAAAATTGTTGGTAGGTGAACTTTGTATGACTCATTGGTTATATAAATAGAAAAAAAAAACAAAACTACACAATATTACATAAAAAAATAAACATGAAAACCAGCCTACCAAGGAAATAAAAAATACGGGAAAAAATATTTTTGATGTAGGGCAAATAATCGCAGCGGCGAAATGGTATCGTGACAAACATCCATGCGTCACAACGGCTCGGTAAATCAGCGCGCCAATGAAATCCAATTACTTACACAAAAAACTATTACTTTTCTGCAACATATGTACATGTTGCTACGACATAAATGTTGCGAAAATGAAACTATTTTGTTTCCCGTTTGCAAGGAAGTGCAAATTACCTATTGGACTAATTAGGTACAACGAGTACCTAATTAATCCAATAGGTCCTAGTCCTACATATGTATATTCAATTATAAGAATTGTAATAACTTCCATGTTAGTGATTATGCAAAGCAAAGTTTTTAAGCAAAGCTTTTTGAAATTAAGCAAAGTTTTTGAAAGAAAAAGCTGTTCGATTTACGGTCCTAATTTATTATTAACGAACTGTATCTATATTTTAGTCTGTATAATTTAATACACATTATACTGAAACCATTAAAAACTACAGTCATATAATAAAATTATTGAATTTTGCAATTTAATATTGGCTCGCTCGCTCACCGTTGGCCATAATTACCAATGCGGATCCAATTCATCATTCTTTATTACAAGCACAAAATTCCATGTAAATTTCATGCAGGCCCGATATAACGAGAGAATGAGTTTCGATATATCGTACAAATCTCCATTTTTTGTGTTTTTATTGCACTGTTTTTATCACTTTAATGACATCAAAATTTGCACCTAAATAATAAGAAAATTGATCGTGCGGAAACATTTTGCAGTCGGTTTCTGTAAAAGGTAAAAATTAATGATTTAGACCATTAATTCAAAATCATTTTTGAAATGACATGAAATTCCATTTCATTATATTTTTTATTGAAAACTTGAAGCTCTAGTAACACAACTAGGTAGGTACTCGTAATTCTTCAGAATCATGTCATGAACATGAAACTATAAATAAAATAGTGACCGAAACACGAACCCTAAACAGGTCATGCATGAAAAACCGGCCAAGTGCGTGTCGGACCACGCACAATGAAGGGTTCAGTAGTTGGGATGAATTTATCACAAAAACAAACTTCACATTTAAGTTGGAAAACCTGTTCTCACATACATCGATACAATATACGTCATAGTCAATTCTCCAACTGCAAATGTATTTTTTTTTGTGTGATAAAACTACAAATTGACAATTTTCTAACTTTTCCTGTACTTGTGCTGTGAGACCTCTAGCTTCTTATCAAATTTCATGATTCTAGGTTAACGGGAAGTCCCCTATAGGTTTTGATTTATTTGCAAGTATCAAAATATGGCCGTATTTTTTCATGTGTTGATTTAGAAGCTCCATTTTTTAGAAGGGACCGTAGAGCAACGTATTTGATATTAATTTCAACTTGATACTTAAACGCGTTCCTGAGAAAAAGGGGCTTAATTGACTGACAGACAGACAAACCGACAGACAGACAGACGGACAACGAAGTGATCCAATAAGACTTCCGTTTTTTCCTTTTGAAGTACGGAACCCTGAAAATGAAGTAACAAGAGCACAACCCTTGACTAATACAAATAAAATGTTAATAAATGAAAAGCGTAAACAGGGAAAATAATTGGTAAGCAAAGTGACTACCAACTTATGTCCGTATACGCAAATCGTAACTGTCATTCTTTGATAGTTGTATGCAATGGCTATAACAAATCTATCTGCTTAACAATTAATTTCCCTGACAGTACTTACGATATTCGCGCGTGTATTTTTCCTCAACAAAATGACTTTCAAAACGATTGTCTTAACATAAACAAGGGCTCCCCCGCGTTGCCACAGAAAATGTCATTAATGTCTGAGTGAAATTCGGGGTCTAATCTCGTCACTGCAAAGCTTATTACATTTATACAACGGAGTAATCTTCGAATAAAGTTTTCAATGGAAAGTGTTGAATCATTGAGGATTGCGAACCCTTGCTCGCTGAAAGAACTCGGCCTATGACTGTGCACGACGAGGGTGTACTGTTTCATGAACCATTTATTTTGACTCGAAGTAAAAATGTTTTATTTTTTATTTGTACTTAATTATTTATTCATATTATTAAATCATGGGCATTCTCTTAAGGTGTCATTGTTCTCATCATTATGAACCACTTCCACTATGGGACGACCCAAAATAGCGAGAAAAAATCAGCTGTTCCCTATATTTATATCCGTACCTATAGCTCTTCAAAATGTAGGGAACAGCAGATTTTTTTTTGGGTTGGTCCCATAGTGAAACTTTTACAATTGTACATACATAATGATGAGTCACGAGCACCAATATGTATACACTTGGCAACTTTTAAAAGTGATTTGCTCCTACTGTGTTGATTGTTATTTTATGTTGTTACGAATATAGTATTTTGGAACCCATATTAATATGAAATAGGCCTTTTCTCAAAGTTGCAGTCAATATTACACGAGAAAATCGCTTTTGAATTTTGCTGAGTGAATACTTAAGATGCCCATGAATTCAACTTCACCCTGTATAGGTGTAAAGTATTTCAACAAAGAAACAAATTAGGTAACAGTCCGTCAGGTACTATATAATTGACAGGAAAACAAATTAACATCATAACATTTATCTCATATCGATAAATTGGCTACTAAAAGATTCATGCAGGCTAGATGTTGATCCAGTACTCAAATTATTCTGAAAATCCAATACTACTATCTTCGAAATAAACTAAGCAAGTTTTAGTAGCTAATTTATTTCCTCAGCCAAGTTCCCGAGGTACTCCTCAAGCGTTCGCAACCATTTTAATGTCTTCAAGAATTCAGTTGCGCGATGACTCGACATCGCGACGGAAATCTCGCGTTTCTGTTTACTATTAATCAAATTTCAAGCTTTCACATTAAATCAAAACTAAACCACTTATCTAAGTCATATTTTAAAATGTTTATTTTGGTCGGACGCGAGTTATTAACAATGTAATCACGAAACATAGCTGGAACTAAAAGAAGGCTTTTTGTTTTATAATGGCGGGTCAAATCAAAATCAATCTGCCTAGCCTTTTCCCAACTATGTTGTTGTCGGATACCAGTCTAACCGGATACAGCTGAATACCAGTATTTTACATGGAGCGACTGCCTATCTGACCTCTACATTCTGCCTATATGGTGATTGGTGGGTCAAAGATATGTGTATAAATGGTATCTGTGTTAAAAAGTCTACTGTCTTATGACCGGTATATAAAAAATACCTCGTTAGTCACATAACAGCAGGCATCTTTTATTTTATTTTCGTAAAGTAGAACTGTAACAATACCCTCTCAAAAACCAAAAGAAATATATCAATACGAACGTGATTGTAACGAATGACATCACTGGACAGCAACAAAAAACTGTTATTATTAGTGACACAATTGACCAGACCATGGACAGTCGTTTAAAAATGTCAGCATAGTCCAAAAAGTGTGTGTAAAAAGTTGGCGAACCTTTAGCATTCTCCTTGGAGCTGTCATCAGAGCTGGGCAAACCGCAGAGTCATTGCATCGCAATAACCAATTGTGAGCGTATTACGTGTCCTATCACAAAGCCCCGAGCTCTTTTTACGAGGACTTAGAGATACTGGAATGTGCTGGTTCAAAGCTTGCTGTAGATTTTCATTGAAGAACAAAATAAACGAGCGAGCCTAATACTAGTCGCTTAAGATGTGTAACATCTGACATTTTGGTAATAAGCAATATTAAAGGGGCGGGGCCTCGTCAAGGTCGTTTCTGACGGCCAACTCTAGCACTGCGCTTGCTCATTGATTAAGTCAAATAGCGCGCGCTTCCCCGGCTTCCTGTTACACACATCCGTCGCTTTTCTCAAAATCTCTCTCTTACATTGTGGGAACCTCAATTGAATTATTTGAATTCAATCACGGTTGCTAATTTCGTACAATCGAGAAAAAAACACAGTTAAGTAACTGAAACTTATTAGTAACCAGTAAATATCAAAGCTGAGTTGATTCATAAAAATAGCTGCATCCGTTACGCTAGATCGGATGACAACAAAGTTTAATCAATAACTTGATGTTGAAATCTATGGGAATTCCTCAAAATCATTGATGTTCGAAATGACAGTACAAAACGCTGACATAATATTTAAACAAAAAACAAATTATATTCCATGAAATTACAATGCGCAAAATCATTAACTTTCGTAAGTTTCGTCTGAACCGTAACGAATAAACAAATGGAACGATTTTCAATGGGACCCATCGTTCATGGTTTAATTCTTATTTAGATTGAAAATATTGGAACCTGTTTGAAAGAGAATGAATGAAAAACATCGAAAAAATTATTGATGAATGAAATGTCGTTATATGAATGAAAACATTGTTGAAAACTAAAAGCTTGCTTTTTGAAGCTTGCTTATTTGCTTTTTAACTAAAAGTAAGATAGTATTTACGAATTAAAATATTTTAAAACAATTGCAATTCAAATAATAAATAATTGTATAAACTCGTTAACCTCTCCAACTTAGCTAATTAAAATAATATAATGTGTCGAACATTGCTATGTCGTTTCTAGCTATTTCTATGTCTTTGTACAGATTTTTTATTACTTTGACTGTGATGCGACAAAGTCGTTTTTGCGCAAACATATCGGCGACAATGGGAAACGGGGCTTTTGTATTTTTTAGTTTGATTGATGATTTTAATTTCCTATTTGGTTCGTTGATTTTGCGTGGTAGATACAGTCGTCGGTTTCGACTTTAAATGTGCGCAAATCGTAACTAAAATGTCTGAGTTTCAGATTTCAAAACTTTTTAAGAGTACCTACTAATTATTATATTTCTATTTACATAGGTACATACATACATTTTACAATCAAGACTATGTCTTAGGTAGCTCCTTGCCATATTTATTTTATCAATCAATCTGCCTAGCCTTTTCCCAGCCTTTTCCCTTGGTAAGACTGGTTATCAGACTTTTGGGCTTCTGACGACCCATAACGACTGTCAAAGATCCACGAATGACAGCCGGAACCAACGGCTTAACGTGCTATCCGAGGCACCGTGGAGTCTCGGTATGTAAAGATGGTCACCCATTCACGGACCAACCCCGGCAAGCGTAGCTTCCTGAGGGATCGACCCGTGCGGGTGGTATTACTTAACCACGAGCTCCTCGCCATATTTATTTTACCAAAACTTACTTTTAAACAATTATCTTTTCAGTTTTTAACCTTCCTTAAACTTCCTTTTGAATTTTTATGAAGACTGAATTGGCAGCAGTGTTCTAAACCACAATATCAATAGCTTCACGGTAGAATGCTCTAGCATAGGCTGTTATTCTGCTTCACACAGAGAGTTTACCTTATGTTTAGTTATAGATAACTTCAGCAACAATTCTGTTCCAAAATACACCTTAAAAAGCTATCCTGCAATTCCCCAGCATACTAACCACCTATGCGATATGCGGATGTGACAGGAGCGATTTAAATATGGCGGCGCCGTCATCCCGCCACTGACGCTGCGGTCGTCCATTTATCACTCTCGTAAGCCTCCGTCGATATTATGATCAATGCCATTCGCCCGCCCAAACTCGCCTATCCCGTGTTGGTAAAGCGATGGGTCTCTATTACAAAATAATGTTGATTGTAAAATGAACCATTTATAAATTGAAGAAATGGACATTGCTGTACTTTTAGCATTTAATTTTATTAAGCCTGAGAGTCGCTGAAACAGGTATGTAAAGAAAAAAGATTCTTTGCAGTTGTGTGTAACACAGTTTCACAAAGCCTTATCTACATTACTATACTTCATCCGAGAAAATAAAAATAATGGCATTTTCTCAATCGAATTCAATGTTCAACATAACCAACTGTGTCCTCATTCATATTTGTCTATACATATCTCGATTCCCGATTGACCCAAATATCCTAATCGTCATATCGATATGTAACAGGGGCGAAGGCGGATCGCCCGCCTTGCACACTTTGTATTCACCCAGTCGCCACCTGGGGGTAGTGGCTTTCAAAAAATTCTTTTACATTTCACTTGCTACGAGTACTATTACATAGACCTTATAGGTAATTTAAGCTACTTAGATCTTTGTGAATCGTTTTTCTTTTTCGTTTTTATTATTTTGATTTAGAAAAGTCAGGTGCGTGGTGGAAAACCTACTTACAACCGGGCATGCGTTTATGACTAGAGGAATGAACGTAAACGAAGCAAAAGTAGTATGTAAGTAAGGATTGTAGCAGGTGGCATTCTGGAGTTACTCCCTACCCTCTTGGTTATAAAACATGAGTTTATGTATGTGTTTTATTTTGGACAACATATAATCTTACATCAGATGCTGTTGACTTTCGGATATCAAGGGTTTTAGTTAGTTAGGTACAAAATATTACTCACCTTTAAAAAAAACTTGTTTAATATTATTTTACATGCACATGCAAAAATGGCAGTTGCTGACTGCTATGACTGATTATTGGTAAAGCAGACGATTTCATGAATGTGACAATTAAGTCGGAAAAAGCTTCTCCGTGGACAGTTCGGCCATCTTGTCTAATTGTGAACTGCAATAAACTATTGATTACTATGTATTTAACTAAAACTGTTTTTATTTAACACTATAATGTACAGTCAGCACCAAAAGTCGATGAACAGAATCAACATAACAAAACACCTGTTCACAATAAAATGCCATAAGTTATAGTCGCAACTAGGAAACAAAATAGCCTGTACACCAGAAATTTACAAAAGTCGTTAAACACGACTATTTCAAAAGTATCTGTGCACTAGTATTCCTAAAGTCGCTGTACACCATCAATCCAAATGTCGCTGAACATCATTGTATCAAAAGTCACCAAACAGCAGTAAAGACAAAATTAGGTTAACAAAGTATATTTTTAATGTTGCCGTATGTTAATATACTTTTGACGCTTATGTTGTTCAGCTACTTTTGGGACAGTGCTTGCAGAAACTGCTGATATTGTTATTATAGAACAAAGTGTTTAGTACAGAATAAAAGTATAATTAAAAACGTAATCATTTATTTATTAATAGCACAATCAAAAATTCTAATGATATTTATAAATTATAAAAAAAAAACAAATATTTTAGATATTTTAATTTAAATCTTAACGCAAAATCAAAAATATAATTTAAAAATAATTTATAATAATAATTTTAATTTTATGATAATTTTAGTCTAGCGTATGATTGTTGTTGTTGTTGTTGTGTTGTTGCCGAGTACCAGCCAAAAAACTCATGTTAACAGCAAGACATAAATTGCAAAGACTCGAATTTGCGCAAAGATTTTTGAATTATGATTTTACAAATGTCATATTTTCGGATGAAAAAACATTTCATTCTACCGAAAATGGTCGTATGTCACTCTGGCGCATAAATAATACTCGATATGCAGAACGTAATATAATCGATAACCGTGCAAGTGGCAGAATATCTGTTGGGTTTTGGGGTTGGATGTGCTCTGGTGGCCCTGGAGAACTAATCGAGATAGGAGGTCGATTAAATAGCGCAGGCTATATAGATATATTGAACGATGTTTTGTTGCCGACGACACAAGTCATGTTGCCAGAAGAGAGGCCAATAAACTTCGTTCACGATAACTGTCCAATTCATAAAGCACGTGTATGCCGAGTATGGTTTAATGAAAACACTGAGCAAATTTTGGAGATTCCATTCCCGCCGAAGAGCCCGGACCTCAACCCCATAGAAAATTTGTGGGGTCTTATGGTGCAAGCATGGGATCCCGATACACTCCGCACCCGACAAAATATAATAGCTCATGCAACAGAAACTTGGGAGAGATTTAGGGGCCAAAATATTTGTCAAAATATGGTAGGTAGTATGCGCGAACGTCTCCAGGCAGTAATAGACGCGAATGGAGGCCATACCCGCTATTATTATTTTTAAATTAAAGGAGATGTTTCAAAATGGGCCAGGTCTATGTACAGTATCTCAAAAAAAAGAGAAAAATCCGTAGAATTCAGGAAAAATACAGATAATTCAATTAAATGTTTACTGTTGTGGTAGTAAATTGATATTTATTATCAATTTTTATCGACTTTCAACATGGCGTCTCACGGATTTAGTTACTCTATGCTTAAAAACATTGACAGTAAACCATAGATCATAGAAACAGAACTGTCAGCTGTCACATTCAGCTCAGATTCTCAGCTGTCAGATTCAACCTCCACAGAAATAAACATGTCAAACGTGACAAACGTCAATCAAAATGACAGCTTACCGCCATGACGGGTTTTTGTTGTGTTGCAATTTCAAGTGTAATTTCTTGTGTTTACCAGCAAACCGAGCGATTTTAAAGTAATTGGACAATTAAGAACTGTTTTAAATGAATTTCCCTATTTTTTTGTATAGTGTACAAGGACCTGGCCCAGGCTCCATACATTTTGAAACATCTCCTTTTTGATTTTGCGTTAAGATTTAAATTAAAATATCTAAAATATTTGTTTTTTTTTTTATAATTTATAAATATCATTAGAATTTTTGATTGTGCTATTAATAAATAAATGATTACGTTTTTAATTATACTTTTATTCTGTACTAAACACTTTGTTCTATAATAACAATATCAGCAGTTTCTGCAAGCACTGTCCCAAAAGTAGCTGAACAACATACGCGTCAAAAGTATATTAACATACGGCAACATTAAAAATATACTTTGTTAAACCTAATTTTGTCTTTACTGCTGTTTGGTGACTTTTGATACAATGATGTTCAGCGACATTTGGATTGATGGTGTACAGCGACTTTAGGAATACTAGTGCACAGATACTTTTGAAATAGTCGTGTTTAACGACTTTTGTAAATTCCTGGTGTACAGGCTATTTTGTTTCCTAGTTGCGACTATAACTTATGGCATTTTATTGTAAACAGGTGTTTTGTTATGTTGATTCTGTTCATCGACTTTTGGTGCTGACTGTACTTGCAAATAATTAATTGTAGGTACACGAAAATCAATTAAATTATATGTATACTAAATTGCTTTCCTTTTTTCAGCGCACTTTGGCTTCTTGCATAATCTCCATGTAACGTCTAAACTTAACAAAAGCCAATTTTATTAGAAACACAACTAATTCTTCGCCCCTTTTATCAAAGCGACATTATAACAAAGACATCCTCGGGTATCGAGAGGCGACACCGACCGAGTGCTGCCAACAAAAGAATGAGAACCGGAAAGCTAGACGAGTGGTCCTCGAATAGATCCCTCCGAGATTGTGTGAATGGTATCGAGTAGCCGGTATCGAGTAGTATCGAGGACGATCTGCGTGATCAATTGATACCAGCACGAATCGCTCCTTGCTGATACCGCGCGTTAGAAATTCTCTTGTGTTTTTAATTTTAATGCTCAATTGTGCTGTTTTTGTTGTTATTAAAATAGTAATTTATGAGTAAAAACATTCGTTATTTCTATGATTCGTCAACGGAAAAGTTAAGCTCCTATTAGTTTTGTTATAGCAATGATGCTGATCCAACATACACAGTGAATAAACTATTAGGCGTTTGCGGTCACTTTCTTACCTGTCACAAATCATACCAAGAAGTTATTTACTAAATGATATTTTGAATAAAATTAAAGTAATTATTCATACAGAATTTAATTCGAAAACCATTTTTTGTTCGCTAAAACTAAATCGCACTCAATTATTCACCGTCCCCTCGGAACCACTTGAAAAAATCCAATCAGCATAACTCGTCACTTTAATATCGATCCCCAATTTGCCAGCACTTATCAAATCGCTTTATGCATAGATATAAAATAAAAGCAAACCATCATTTGCTGATCTCATGCACCATTCTAAACCTTATTGCATACGAAATAGTAATAGATTTTCTTTCATTGACGTGTGAATATCTTTGTGGAAGTACAAAGCCGAGTGGTTTACTTAGAGTTTAAAATATTCATAGGTTGTACTGGATCGTATTTAAATATTTACATAAGTGTCACGCAGCGTCACTGACGTTTGTCGATAAAATGTATTGAGTGGAATGGCTGAGTCGGGACTTACTTACGCTGGGGTGACTAGACGCTGAGAAAAGTAACTGATTAGAGGAGGCGGTTTTACGGTCCACTTACTAACAACTCACCTTGCTGAAAATATTCACAAAATAATTCCTACATACCGTTCGTCCTCATTGTTGAAAATTGTGACTTGAAGTCAGTCCAGTATGGAACCAGAACCAACACATCAGAAAGTAAACAAAACTATCCAGAACATATTTAACTAATGGGTTTGCTAGACCTCATATTTATTGACTCAAGGAAGAGTAGTTCATTTCTTCCTTAGTTGAAAGTGTTGATAAATATTTTAACATGCCGTAAAAGTACCATATTTTTTAAAGTGGTCTACCATCTATGTACGTAGTAAGAGAAAATAAATCCTATACGTTTTCATCACATTCTACATAATAAATTCGTCTTGTTTATTTTTAGTTATTTCGTGGTCGAACTTCTGTTAAAGTTCAGATTGTGTGTAAGTAAAGAACTCAAATCTCGAAGTTAATATTAGCATTTTTTCTGCGTAAGTTCATTGTCACCCCCTAACCGAAGTGTACCGAGACGTTAACACTCGGTAGGCAGGGGCGATACTTCGACTAAGCATCGTGTATTCCAGCCATAAAAAATAATGGATCTGCGAATCGTCGAGATATGCACGGAAATATGGAGTGAGGTGAGCGCTCGAAAAATCGTAATGGCATCGAGAAAATGGGGATTAGAAAGCGATCGAGTCGAAATCGATGCGAGAGTGTTCAAACATTGGCGCTTATACAATGTGTATCTTAAGGGCTGCTCGGTTGTTTAAAAAAACAAGGAGTAATGGAAAAGAATCGCAATATTTCAAGGTGCTCCAATGAGCTTATTTCGCTTTAACACGTGCGATGCAAAATAATCTAACGGAAATGTAATGGTTATGGATTTTATATTTACAATAAATAACATACACGTGACAACAATGTTATCGTATTAATTAATGAGAACAATGTTATAATAGATTTCGAATACTTATACACAATGTAATCAATAAGGAAATAGGTATGACCATATTAGGTATATCAGTAGTTATAAAGGAAATAATCGTCACTAGAAAATAACTAGATGCAATTTAGAAGTGAGAAATAATCATGTTAATAACGTTTCAAATACTTCAAACAACACATTATTTTATAAAGTCAATTACTCCGCAACAACCATATTAAAAGCTGTAATAATAATTTAAAATGAGCGAAAACCTAGGGACGCTCGTGATAGTGTAAATAACATAAAACGTACTAACCTAATTTCAGGTAATCGTGTTTGCGCGCCGTGTACAAACATATGAGACGCAAATGACGGCGTTACCCACACACCAGTCTCCCAGCAACTTAGACGAGATACAATTACCGAGCTTTATGGTAATAGGCTCGAACACTTTTCTTTGCAACCCACATTTGATGGAAATCGCGTCCTAATTTAGCAAATTACAATTCCATTCATCGATTCAAAATATTCATGAAACTGATCATTCCGTTTATGCATTTTTAAACTTATTAAATACATTTTTAAATATTAAAAAAACATTTAAAAATATAAAAAAATTGTAGCTCACCGGAACAGGGTCCAAGCTCGGCGCGGCGGTCAGGTCTCCAGAGAGAGGAGCCTCCTTACAACAACAAAAAACTGATCATTATTATTATAGTTATCAAGTTCAACCACTGAAAGTTTATTAACCTAATTAATTCAAATTAAAGAAAGTAAGTAAAAATAAGTTTATTTGTCACAGAAGCACATCCAAATTAATTTATTTGTGACACATAGGTACAGTACAACTATTTTATTAATGTCCCTCGGAAAACTTCGTGCTTCGTCAGTCGTCGGGTTTCTATCAATTGTTAGGTGAGGGCAAAAGGGTATAATGTTGTGGTACATGATGTTATGAAATGAGGAGCTCGTGGCTAAGTAATAACATCCACGCAGGTCGATCTACCAGGTTAAGCTACGCTTGCCGGGGTTGGTCAGTAGATGGGTGACCATCTTTACATATCGAGACTCCTCCGTGCCTCGGAAAGCACGTTAAGCCGTTGGTCCCGGCTGTCATTCGTGGATCTTTGACAGTCGTTACGAGTCTTCAGAAGCCCGAAAGTCTGACACCAGTCTTACCAAGGGGTGTTACCCAATTACTGGGTTGTGGAGGTCAGATAGGCAGTCGCTCCATTTAAAATACTGGTATTCAGCTGCATCCGGTTAGACTGGAAGCCGACCCCAACATAGTTAGGAAAAGGCTAGGCAGATTGATTTTGACATGATATTATGAAATGAAAAAAATATTGTTGTACACATAGTATAGCCGATGAAATTATAAAGAATACTGTTATTAAGTAACCGTCTTAAATCTGTAGCAATAAAATAAACCTAAACAAAACAATGCAAATTAAGGTAACAATAAATAGCTAGCTGAACTTATTAACTAAAGTAAGTAGGTAACAAATACATCTGAGACTGAGAATAACATGCAAATTATTAAAACACACATTATCATTTTTCCGTAACTATAATAATGACAGCTAAACAATCTGCCTACTACGGCCAATCACTTTGATCCTCGAGAACCTTTCCTACCAAAATTATAAATAGATGGTAACGTCCATTTCGGCTAACGACTGCCTAACCTATATGACGTAGGTAGGTTAATGTTCAAGAAATTCGTCTCAAGTTATCGACGAACAAACAAAGTTGCGGCCGATGGGGAGCGAACCCAATTATCTCTAATGAAGACAATGATATAAGCGCGGTTATTGATCTAGATTTAAATTTCATGACGGGTCAGTCCCTACGATGTGCGAGCCCTTAATGCTTCTTGCCAAGTTTCGTGTACGACGACTGGTTGTGTTGATACTTTGCGAGAAGGTTTTGGAACTACCAAATGTTGAAGGAACGAAAACACACACTTCCTTAGTAAGCAATTATTATTATTTGTATAAATTATTAAAATCCTTCTTTTGTGAAACGAGTAAGATTTTTCAAATTCCTTTGCTTTATTGGTTACGTGCTTTGTAAACTGACCAGAAACACATAATGTACAACCTCAGGCTGCATGTAATGATTTGCTAGCATGAATTTTTGAAAGCTTATATATTTTTTATCTTACATGAATTTATGTTATATGCAACGGCTTTTCGCGGGTTTATGTCGACGAAAGAATAGATAAAATGACAGATTGTGATTTTTATCTGTCATTTTGTCTATTCTTCCGTCGACAAAACCCGTTTCTATTGTGATCGTTTCTATTCCAAGCGTGCTGGGGGTAATACCTAATAGTACTAATAAAGATTTGATATTTATACGCTTTCTCCTTTGTGTCCTCTATTGCGTTTCCGCAAAAGACACAATAGACGACATCAACAAGCGGGATGGCCGAAACTCACGGCTGGACACCACTGGAGCGCAATGGAAAAACCTAGAGGAAGTCTATCCCAATATTCACCACAACACTGTCATAACTTCGATATTCAGAATAAAGGGCTTATTATTTATACGCTTTATTTACATCTTTTCAGTTCTTTTTTTCAAACCTTTCAAAATCGTTTATCTTTGACAGCTTAGGTACGAAGTCTATAATAATGATAGGTATATATGCCACAGAAAATCGCTCATGTAATTGAGATGATAGTTTGTAAACACCAGTACCAAGACTATTCCGTCGAACTATAACCAAGTTTAATGTCCACTAACTAATTTCTTATCCCCAAAACATAATAATATGAACCAACATACACACGAACAAACATGCGAAATTATGATTAACGAGCACACTCACACTCAGACAGGAGGAACCTTTGTACACGTGCGAGTACTTTATGAAATAGATCACTATGAGCGCTCACGTCAGCGATATCAATCGATACTCCTTGTGTTACTGATATGTTGCTTTAAACTTCATCTTGCAAGGCTTTGTCCGATGTACAAATTCTCTCGGATTTACTGAGCTAGTTCAGATTTTAATATGTGAAATAGCAACTTGTGTGGAAAAGCATTAGTACATTTACACCCAAGCAAAACGATTTTTCAGTACGTATATAGAAATACATATGTAGAAATGATAACTTTTTCAATATTGTTCTTAGTTGGGGTTCCGAATACTTTTAGGATACCTACTTTTACTTTTGCAATTTTCATATTTATAGACTACTAGCTTTTACCCGCGGCTTCGCCCGCGTAAAGGTCGGAAAATATCCCACAGGACCGTACTACCGGGATTCAGATTATCCTCTATCCTAACCCAGATCATGGCCTATACGGATTTAGTTAAAAGACCATACGCCTTTCAACTAAATCCGTTCAGCCCTGACGGCATGAAAAAGTAACAGGCACATTTTAGGGTTGCGTACCTCAAAATGAAAAAATGATCTCTTTCAGTCGTCAGTAATTTGACATTCGAAAGAAGAAGACAAAGCTTTGTAACTATACTATTATGTTTAACTATACAGACGCTATACAACGTTTATTAGTAAGGAGGTCATGTTTGTAGCGGTTACACCGCCACATACGAACTACGCATGAAAGACATGATGTCACACAAATCCTGCATCGCGCAGTTAGAATTTACCACGCGAACGACATAGATAAGACTATCCGAAATCAACTTATGGGCAGTTGCCCGCCCGACATAACACCCGTCTTGTCGGAGGATCCTCCCTTTTCTATGGTGGATGAGTGAACTTTACACCCTGTTCCTCATACCACTAAATTGGTGACCCTGAGACTGAACGTCAACGCAGCCTTCGTGCAACTACTTCAGCGTGACGTCATCATCATCAATCCCGCAAGCTTTCGTGAGGCGAGTTACACAGCCAGCCAGCACCCACGGCTCAGCGGGTATCCTGACCACCAGCATGCAGCGAACGCGCATTCCTGGTCAACACCCTTAGACTCATCACCCCGACTCACTGGGGAATCACCGAAATCACCTCAATCACCGCAATCACCGCAATCACCTCAATCACCGCAGACAGTTCCAACTCACTGTGAACTGTGCGGCACCCGGTTCCGACTCACTGGTAGCACAATCACCACAATCGCCACAATCACCGCAGACAGTTCCGACTCACCGTGAACTGTGCCGCACCCGGTTCCGACTCACTGGAACCACACCTTAAATCTCTTAAAAATAAGAGACAACAAAAATAATCACCGAAATCATCGCAATCACCTCAATCACCGAAAACACCGAAATCACCGCAATCACCGAAATCACCTCAATCACCGCAATCACCTCAATCAGCTCAATCACCGCAATCACCACAATCACCAAAATCGCCGCAATCACCGCAGACAGTTCCAACTCACTGTGAACTGTGCGGCACCCGGTTCCGACTTACTGGAACCACAATCACCACAATCGCCACAATCACCGCAGACAGTTCCGACTCACCGTGAACTGTGCCGCACCCGGTTCCGACTCACTGGAACCACACCTTAAATCTCTTAAAAATAAGAGACAACAAAAATAATCACCGATATCACCGAAATCACCGCAATCACCTCAATCACCGAAAACACCGAAATCACCACAATCACCTCAATCACCACAATCAGCTCAATCACCGCAATCACCTCAATCAGCTCAATCACCGCAATCACCACAATCAACACAATCACCACAATCGCCGCAATCACTGCAGACAGTTCCAACTCACTGTGAACTGTGCGGCACTCGGTTCCGACTCACTGGAACCACAATCACCACAATCGCCACAATCACCGCAGACAGTTCCGACTCACTGGAACCACACCTTAAATCTCTTAAAAATAAGAGACAACAAAAATAATCAATAATACATGTGAATTTTAAAATCAACCCCTATTTTACCCCTTTGGGGGATGATTTTACAAAAACGCTGAAAAGCGTAATTCTTTATTTCTTACCAAAAGCATAAATTTGAATTTCCATATCCCCAACTTAGAAATATTGAGTTTCCCATACAAACTTTCATCCCTTATATCACCCCCTTGGGGGTTATTTTTGAGACAAAAAGTACCCTATGTCCTTCTCTAGGATGCCATCTATCTCCTTGCCAAATTTCATCGAAATCCGTTCAGTGGTTTAGCCGTGAAAAGGTAACATACAGACAGACAGACAGACAGAGTTACTTTCGAATTTATAATATTAGTATGGATTGGTTAATGACTGTTTATGGCTTCATGTAGAGCAAAAGGAAGCTTGAAAGCTTCTGCACGAAGATTGCATTGAGAACCCGTTCCAAGAAAATGTTCTACAAATACCTTACCCCAACATAGCGACCTTTTAAAATAAATAAATCGGTGAGTACCTATTTCTAAGGCAGAAATAGGTACTCACCGATTTATTTACTTTAACCTTCAATCTTCAATCTTCCTAGCCTTTTCCCAACTATCTTGGGGTCGGCTTCCAGTCTAACCGGATGTAGCTGAATACCAGTATTTTACATGGAGCGACTGCTTATCTGACCTCCACAACCCAGTAACTGGGTAATACGATACCCCTTGGTAAGACTGGTGTCAGACTTTCGGGCTTCTGACGACTCGTAACGACTATCAAAGATCCACGAATGACAGCCGGGACCAACGGCTTAACGTGCTTTCCGAGGCACGGAGGAGTCTCGGTATCTGAAAATGGTCACCCATCCACTGACCAACCCCGGCAAGCGTAGCTTAACCTGATGGATCGTCCCGTGCGGCTCGTTTTTACTTAGCCACGAGCTCCTTTACTTACTTCCTTCCTTCCTTTATTTACTTTAACCTTATAATTAAAAAAAAAAATATTTTTAGACTTCTATTCTTACGTTGGAAAATGTCAGTGCCTGGATTTGAATTCAACCAATAAATTCAATAATTTTACCTCAAAATCTTGTCAAAAAAAGTAATTCGTGTTGACCGGAGCCAAGAGGGCTGCAACATGACTTCTAAAATAATTATAAAAGTAAATTAATAAAAAATGCCATTAATAAAAAATGTGTCGAGTAGGTATATTCTCGGGTCGTATTACAGCGGTATCGGTTGGTATCGGTATCGATCGCTAGCTAGAGGTGTCAGTTCGAACACTTCCACTTGTTAAGATGTTAATCGTTTTGCATAATAATTGCATCCAGAGGAAAGTTCGCTCGCGGCCCTTCTCAGATTGCATGTCAATATTAACTAGGAAAATTAATGTTTAATTTCTAAGTGTTAATGCAGTATAAAGTTTTATATACATTAACTTTAACAACGCAAGAAAAACAGTACAGCTTTGTTTTATTCCCATTCTAGCATAGATATTATATTCACTACCAAAAACTTTTTCTATAAAAAAAAATCCGTGAGATTATCTTTTTATTTTAGCGTTTTAATCCTTTAGTACTTCTAGATTAGATTTAAAACCTGAAATACCTATTTAACGAGTTTAAAATGATGAAATGCGAACGTGCTTAATAGGAACGTGATACAGGGTGTGCCTCATTTGCGTGCCGTTACTAAATACAAGATAACGCGCGATGTTCATTATCTTAAAGCTTTAAACTCACTCAAGATTCTAAGAGAATGTATTTTTAACTTTGATATTTATATCACTAACTACTAGTATCTACTTACAATGGGAAACTAATTTTTACATAATACTTTTAAATAATCACCTATAGGAAGGCCCTTAAATTCCCCGTAAAAAAAAAAACAAGACAAACAGTAAAAAAGGAGCATTTAAATCATACGAAACTAATATATTTTTCATATAAACGAAAACCAGAAAAAATATATGATAACGACCTGTGCGAGGCCAAAAAGGCTCCTCAGCATAATGCTGTGATACCGATTTCACTTCTCTTCAATTCCCACTCTTACTCGACTTCCTGAAACTTTGAAATCTCATCGCAAGATTATATACGCCTCGTTGGTCTACTAGTCACAAGCACTACTGCTGAGCATGAGGTCCTGGATTCGATTCCCAGGTCGGGCAAAGTGCTATATAGGTTTTTTTACCAGGAATTTTTCAGCCTGGAGTCTAAATTTGTGTCCGGTTGATGGCAAATAGGGTCGCCCCCTTATTACATGGGACTGAAATGTGGGTGTGCTTTAGGTGCACCTCTGCATAACCCTTCGAGGATTACAGACGTGATATTATGTTATGTGTAAGATTATATATTATAACCATGTAGGTGCGAATGAATTGTGGCTTCAAATTTTAGACTAAGTACGAATTAATTTTGACTTCAAATTTTAGACTCTGGTATTACAAATAATCAGTGAGCACACAGCCTTTCTCTTGAAGCTTTTTCGACTAGGCTTATCTCTCTGATACAAGAATTAGCTGTCATGAGAACCGCTGAAACATCATAAGTGATCTACGTGAATCTCAACACTTATACGTACATACAAGGTATAACTATCCTAACTAGTCCTAGCTAATATTATTATATTCTTTTATTTTAATATTTTAATAATATAATTTATGGAATCTTTTTATTCTGAAATAAATGATTAATAATAATTATTATTATTATAAATGCGAAAGTGAGTTTATTTGTTTGTTTGTTACGCTTTCACGCTAAAACGGCAGCACAGATTTGGATGAAATTTGGCACATGGGTAGACCATGACCTGGATTAGGACTTAGGATATTTTTATCCCGATATTCCCACGGGATCGAGGGTTCAGCTAGTTTGAAATAACTCAAAATCTGAAACGTGGTAACTGCATTCAAGATTATGTTCTGCTTTTACTGTGGGACTAAGCTTACATTTTGTCGAGTTATGTAAAAATAATTTGTATGGAGCAGCTGATTTGTTTTTCACGATTTCAGGATTGGTCCCAAAGTTTTTCATAATGATTAGTTTTTTTTAGCCTACATTGCGACCCATTGCTGGGAAAAGACCACCCCTTTATCCTTCTAAAATCTTATTTTTAAATTTTTTATAACTAATGTAAGTATACCTACACACATAACCATCGCTATCATTTTCACAATACAACAACATTCATTGTTTAATTTGTTTGAAAATCAAGATTTCTTGTCAACTGAATAACACAATGTTTAATGTTGGCTAGTCAAAACTAGCTTTTCCAGCTACTTCGCCCGCGTGGAGGTCGGAAACTATCCCACGGGAACGGACTACTGCGCTAAAGTATCCTATGTCCAGGTCATGGTCTACCCATGTGCCAAATTTCATCCAAATCCGTCCAGCTGTTTTTACGTGATACAGTAACAAGCATACAAACACCCAAACATACTGTTGGGCCTGTTGGGTCACGGTCACGATTACGAAACTCGTGACATTGCAGGGAATAATTGCTCATTTATATATTCCTTATATATTTTTGGATATAGGTATAATTAGTAGCTAGGCCCACCTACATTAAAATATTTAAACTTTCACATTTATAATATTACTAGCTGTTGCCCGTGACTTCGTCTGCGATCCAGGATAAAAAGTAGCTTAAATGACCTTCTACGGTCTACCCATGTGCCAAATTTCATCCAAATCCGTTCAGCCGTTTTAGCGTGAAAGCGTAATAAACAAAATCACTTTCACATTTATAATATTAGTTAGGATTTATTTATTTTATTATTTATGTAGGTACACACAGATACGACTTAATTATAATTTTGAGTACAAAGGTTCTAAAGGTAGGTTTATTTATTTATTCAAAATCTGTATTAACATTAACTTTTACTAGGTCTGCCAAGCTATAATATAAGTTAGAATAATATAGATGTATTAAACATGTTCCTTTTGATATCTTATAACTCTAGGGTATTTCAAAGAATCAACTGGCATTTATGATTTTTTTTTTTCATTACGATTCAAATGAATTCGAAAAAGTCACACGTGAAATATAAAAAAAAACAACGGGTTGCACTCCGGGAGTGACGGCAGAAGTGAAAACTTGAACATTTACGGTTGTGCATTTTTGAATATTTTGGAATGGTTAGGGAATAATTTCGCACGAATTGCTTTATTTATTAGTATAAAAGTACTATAATTTATGAGGTTAAATACAATATTCATTAGTAGTAGTAGTATATTTATTTATTTCTCAAAATATAGTCTAACGAAAATAAACAATTTATTTAAACACTTATCATGAAGTATGTTTTGATTGCTTTTTTACGTAATGTCAGACTATTTATTTTGATATTTACTCTGTCGGTTGCTAGGCAACGGATCTTACGGTCAAGTCCTGACGGGAGTTTAACATTTTTTACCCATCCCAAAAAAAGTGCACAACGCCGCTAAAAAAGTTTTCATTTAAAAAAATATTGAGACTATTTTATGCCCATAAAAAAAAAAACATTCACATGCATTTTTATTTTTTAAATATGAACGATGGGTTTGAATAAAATGATTTACTCGTACATAACAATACAACTTAGATACACACATCGAGAGTCTAGTGCTATGTTATCTTCGAAACTATGTATTTTGGTACACTTGTTCTCTGACTTTTTGTATTATTTTACTTATAAGACCTCGATAGTGAAACACATTCCTTATTCGGGCCGCTTTCATCCTACTATAGGTATTGTAACGTATTATTTTTGATGTCCACAACTCTAAGGTGCTATAAGTTATAGCACCTTAGAGTTTATTTGTCCATAACTGAAAGGTGCTATAAGGGTTTAGTCTAGGAATGACTAATTCGCGAAATGCCTACAGAGTCTATAATTGACCAATTCTATAGCACCTTTGAGTTTATTTGTCCATAACTGTAAGGTGCTATAAGTTATAGCACCTTAGAGTAATGGTTACGTTACGGTATATACCTATAATAGTAGGATGAAAGCGGCTCGAACAAGGAATGTGTTTCACTATCAAGGTCTTGGTCTAGATAAAATTATATCTGTCTGAATATTAGTATCAACATCAATTTAAATGTAAGTAGGTATTGTTCCTTTGTTTTATAGAATGAGTGTGAATTTAATTTACTTTTCTACTGCGCTGTTGTAAGTCAATCTGCACGTATTTAATGTTAATAAGCATACCAAACAAATGCTTATATAAATATTATTGAGGAAAGTCTGTTTCTTTTTCTTATTTTATATGAAATTCCAAGGTTTAATAACAATTTTACCTAAACTGTCTAGGTTAGAAGAGCTTGTGGCTCAGTAATAACAGCCGCACTGTTCGATCCATCAGGTTAAGCTACGCTTGCCGGGGTCGGTCTGTGGATGGGTGACCATCTTCACATACCAAGACTCCTCCGTGTCACGGAAAGCACGTTACGTTGGTCCCAGCTGTCATTCGTGGATCTTTGACAGTCGTTACGAGTCGTCAGAAGCCCGAAAGTCTGACAACCAGTCTTGCCAAGGGGTATCGTATTATCCAGTTACTGGATTGTGGAGGTCAGATAGGCAGTCGCTCCATTTAAAATACGGTATTCAACTGCATCCGGTTAGACTGGAAGCCGACCCCAACATAGTTGGGAAAAGGCTAGGCAGATTGATATTGAGTCTAGGTGAGAATTTTACGTTGATAAGTATTGGCTATATACATATTATATATTTTTACTGCAAGCAGTTAAATTGGTTTTCTATACCTATGACTAAAGGCCTGTTTCACCACTTACGATTAAGTTCCTAACTAACTTGGCAGATAATTTCATACAAATTTTGTTCCATTTTTTAATTTATTCAGTAATGGCTATTCGGACATCGAGAAAGAGGCACTGAGACTCTTTCTATAAACCAACAAAAGGAAGTGAGACAGAGTTCGAGTTTTTATTAATAAGGAAAAGTGAATTTTGCAAAAATGGAAAATATCCGTCCAAAAATAAAAATTACACTCACAATTTTGTACACGATTATATTACCTAGTAACACTATAAGAGCATAGAAATATGTAAGTAGAGTATCACAGATGAAGTATTGTACCTGCAACTACTTGTGATGCATTATTGCCATCGATAAACTTAACACGTTAATGCTTCGTATAGAATTACAAGCAGAGCGGAACGATACACACCTGTGTTGTGATAAAAGCAGGTTTTCTACTCTATGCTAATCTTGCTTTTAGCGTCCAGTTTTGTTCAAAGAAGGTTGTCCCTGGTTAACCATTATTAATTAGGTGTATGAACATTTTATTTTGTCCGATATGCCATGTCTCTCTCTCTCTCTTCACAAAAAAACCTCCTAAAGTTCTGAGTTGAATTCCACGATTACTGACAAATGCTTGCACTGACTGGACAGGTCCACTCAAATCTGTTTTTATTTTTCTTCATAAGACCATTCCAATTTTTTTTCTTGTTTTTTTTCTTTCCGGGTAGTGACTACCCTGGTGTTTGAGTTTTAAAGCCAATGGTCTCTGACTTGGCTCCACATGCCGTCGAGATATATCTCTCAGGCAGGGTTTCCTCACGATGTTTTCATTCACCGTTTTTTTGTTTTTGCGTTTTTGATTCCAAGATTATGTCTGGACTATAAAAGAGACTGCGACCTCTAAATTTGTTTTGGCATTTCTAGTAGAATAAACAATTTTATTTCATTTCATTTTTTGTCGTGTCTCTTCGAGATCTAACTGGGAACAGAAATTTCTGTGCCTAGATGAAATTCATATCTCTTCGGTAGGAACCATAAAATCTACGCTAATTTTGGGACGCAAACGAAATCTACGCATCAAAACATTGGCTCCTCCATATCTGCCCTTTTGTACCAGGTCCCAACGTGAACCCAACTTTATTTTAAAATATTTGTACTACATATGAGGGCTTATCCTAAAAGTAAGTTAGCAACGTCGCAAATAGCTGTCAAATACTTAATATGTAATAATATCCTATTCTATCATATTTCATATTTCCATACAGTAATATTGCCAAATTAATCAAAACAGGTAAATATTTGACAGTTATTTGCGACGTTTCTCACTTTAAGAAGCTCTTAATTACAGCTCTGCTTTGGACTTCTATAAATGCGATGCTTTGTGCGTTGAATACTCTTCTGCTCAATCTAAAATACACAAAGTTCTAAGCACGATGTAAAGGAAAACATAAAAAGGCGTTGTTTGTGTGTGAGGCATGAGTATCATAGCCGTGGGGTCTGGGGAAGCGAGAAACGTATCGTATCCGCGGTGACCCCCGACCGCCGGCCGCTTCCTCAAATGATCCCATCTCGCGTGATCCCCGTATTTCTTTATAAATACTAGCTTTTATTTGGTATAATGTTGCGGTTAGTGGTATCTTTACGGGAGATCTTGATCGTGTGGAATAGGGCTGTGTCATTTAAATACTACAGTTAGCGTCATTGCAATGATGATTTCGGGTTGGAACTTTATTTTTTATATGTCTAATACACGATTCCTATATCTTATTGTATCTGTAGAGTTAAATTAAAATACTCTCGTATCTTTTCGTATCAAAGCTGACCTCCCACACCTTTGCACAGAAGACTCATTCATGCTTCAGAAGAATTTCCCTGTAAAATTATTTATAAGGACTTTTCAAAAGACCCGTTCGGTAAATAATGCCCGACTGGTCTCTAGGAAAGGCCTTTGAAACCTCAATACTTACTGCATTAAAAATGTTTTAATAAAAACTGTACCTAACTAAAGAAAATTAACAAGAGCGTACCTAAGTGTAAAAAAATAAAGGGAAAACCTATTACGGCGTGCAATCTCTAGAAGTGGCGGCTACTTACATTTTCTTGAATCACTCTACTTGTAGGTCAAAGAGAAATATTATAAAATGAAAGAGGCAAGTTAAATGTATAAGTAGGGTTTCTAGATTTTTGTACGAACTTCATACAAGTGCGAAGTTATCACCAACCAACTAGCCCTGTGGTTCTACGGACAATATGAACATTATACATTTTTAGAAGAGGTCTAAATTCTTAAGACTAATAAGAAAACTTCGAGACTAATTATTGTGAAATACAATAGACGACGCACATTTAGTAACCTAATCCGCTTAACTGTTCTTAAAGAGTCATATAGAACCCTGTAAGAAATCGACACGTGTTTCACCTCCCGACGAGGCATCCTCAGGATGACGATTGACTTATTGCGAAACCGGACACGACGTTTTGCCACGACAAGCGCCGAACGCAGAGTCTCTACGTTCGGCGCTTGTCGTGGCAACTCGTGTCGATTTCTGACAGGATTCTTAAAGAACAGTTACGCGGATTAAGTTACTAAATATGCGTCTATTGTATTTTATAATAGATTTCCATAAAGTCACGCCTGAGTCAATTAATTAATTATTGCAAATAAAAAAGACGAATTTATTTGACTATGCACGAAAGGAAACGCACTAATTGAATTAGGTAGGAACCTCTACTCTACAAAACTCTGAAAAAAATGATATTAGAATATAACACTAAAATAAGATAACATATATGCACATAAGTAGATAGCTTACGTTTGAATTAATTCTCAGCAAAATGATTGGCTGTACCGGACTGAAACATTTATCGTGAAGAAAATAAATAGATCCCTCGACAATGCATATGGATTGTACACTTACATGATACACGAGACACACGTGAATTCTGTAGGTACGAAGATAAATCTGAAGATAACTGAAGACTGAACATAAGCATGGACATATTTTGACAAAAACTTAACTCCTACCGTAAGGACTGGCCCACAATGGCAGAGGACAGATGTCCATAGATAAGGGAGAGGAGACATTTGCCCAGCAGTGTAACATTCTACGCTAAATACTTAGATAGAAATAGAATATCCCTCATCTATTAATTTCAGGTCATGAAACTATAAATAGAATTTCTTCAAAACTGTTCAGTAAAGTGGCCATGAAGTTTAAATAAATTTGCCAGAAGGGCAAAGCTTGAAACACTTCAATAGATAATAACGAACGACATTCGGAGTAGTCCAAAAGTTGTCGACAGGACACTGGCACATTGCCTGCAAATGCTATAAACCTCAGTTGACTGTTACTATTTTCGTGACATGGTTAGAACTATGTAGTTAGTTCACTCTATGAGAACTACACACATCAAAAGTGTCTAGGGATCAAGCATTTTTATGCGGATTTCTTGAGATTGAGATGTGGCTTTGTAATAAATTTATGATTTTATAAATTTATATGGATCCTTTTTGGTGCATTTCATAATTTGAATCAGGAACTGTGAATCAAATTCGAGTAAAAGATGAAAATCAGCTGTCAATATTTTCCCTATAAAAACATACAACGCATTGAAGACATTATTAGTGCTACTGTTTCCCTACTACTGATTAAAACCAACGTTATTATGGAGCAGCGACGTCATTTAAGCAGGGAAGAAATGCTCAGAGCCGTGGGAATGATAGAAGCTGGTTCCCGGCAACGTACTGTGGCTTTAGCTCTGAATACAAGTCAGAGTGTTATCAGTCGACTTTGGACACGTTACCGAAGCACTGGTACCGTGGCTGAGCGCCATGGAGGACGGTATCGCTGCACCACACGGAGACAAGACCGATACATTCAAATCTTAGCTCGAAGAGCTCCAACAATAACCGCCATGATGTTAGCCGTGAGGCTTCATCACTCTTCAGGGAACTTAATTAGCGACCAAACAGTCAGAAACCGCTTGCATGAAGTGAACCTTCATTCCCGAAGACCGCTACGGGTACCACCTATAGCAATGCACAATCGTAGGATTCGATATCAATGGGCTCTTGAACACAGAAATTGGGCAGAAGAACAATGGCGTTTCGTGTGCTTTTCTGATGAGTCTCGTTTTGGTATGAGACCGGATACAAGACGTATACGACACTGGAGAACCCCTGGACGCCAACAGCGATTAAAATCCTGCCAGGAAGTCCATCCTTATAGTGGTGGAACCATCATGGTATGGGCGGGTATTTGGATCGGCGGAAGAACTGAGTTGATTTGGATTAGAGGCAACCTCAACGCTCAAATTTATGCTGAGACGATTGTATCAGACGTCATCGTTCCTCTACAAGTGCAAATCGGTCCCTTATTTCAGTTAATGCATGATAATGCACGACCGCACACCGCAAGAGTTGTAAGACAGACTCTCGCCGCAGCTAACATCAATGTCCTGCCCTGGCCTGCTCAGTCGCCAGACTTGAACCCGATTGAGCATGCATGGGATATGCTACAGAGAAGAGCTCTGCCGAATATGGAGGGTATCCAGTCGCAAGAAGACCTTTTTTTGTTGTTGCAACGAACATGGGCGGCCATTCCACAGCGTGATTTGGATGAACTCATTTTGAGTATGCCAAACCGATGTTCTTGTGTTGTTAGTGTTCGCGGTAGAAACACGGATTATGAATTGTTTAAGTTACCCAATAAAATTTTAAAGAAAACTGTTATTTCAGTCTTTTTTTCGAACTTTAATGTTAGTGGTTCAAATGTCAAAAATCCCTTTATTAGGAAAATGGCAAATTTCTTTATTAATGCAAAGGTGACTTGGTTTATCGTTACTGTGACAAACGAAAACACTTTATTTGATGAATCCTTAAAGAAAATTTTAATTAATATCAATCAGGAGAAAAGTTATTGCAAAAATATATGTTGATCCCTAGACACTTTTGATGTGTGTATATTGGTGGAATAAAATAATAACCACGGAGGTTTCACCTTCCTGTAATTTGAAGTCCATTTTAAAAACATCAAGTCAATGAACAAACAAAGCTTTCAAGCTTGGTTAAAGGATGGTATGCAACCCAAACAATAAGCAAAACAAAATGAACGTTTTGAAAAAAAAAAACCTTAACACACATCTTCCAATAATAACCTCATGTGTTACACCAACAGAAGGAAACAAAACAGGCTCAATCTATTGCAATAGAGCTTCGCCCCGCGGGACGGCCGGTGGGGGCGCACCGGACGTCCGCGGGTCCGCGGGGGGGCGCAGGGGGGATAGCTCATCAATCTGCGAACCTCCTCATGTCGATATATTACGAGTGGCCTACATACTGGTCCGGTTTCATACGCAGATGTGACCTAAAAGCTTCCGCGAAATGAGGCCCACGCTAGTTGGAAAACTAATCAAATATACTTATTGGTAACGTAATATTAATTTTGGTAAGTTTTGTACTGCTGTGTGAAATTAATGGATTGATGTTTTAATTGACTAGGAGGAGTCTGTCCAACAGTTTGTGAATGAAGAAACTCATTATGTCAGGTTATAAGAAACACATGAACGGATTCATTCATTTCATTATTTTATTTGTTAGTTATTGTCTTGCTACAATAAGTTAAAAATTAATACAAAACAATTTAATATATCAATCTCAATATAAAAGCTATAAAAGAAGCTTAATGATATTTTAAAAGTTCTTAGAATTAACTTATAATATTGTCAACGTTTGATAAATAAATTCATAAATCGTTTTATTTATACAGTTTCTTAATCGAAATCATAATTTGCAAAGTCAATGAATAGAGCCTACAATATCAAAGAAAACAAATTCTTTGCCACAAAATAATTAATTAAAGATGAACAAGTTATCTTCCAGCGACACCTAGCGGCCACCATTCTCTTTTGTATAGCCATCTTTTCATCGTCAAAACTCATTTCAATTAATTTTCGTAAAAGTAAGTAAATGATGTGCCCTTTAAAAGCGAGATATCATTAACACTGGTGTGAGGGAGGGGGTCTGAGCGACCGCCCGCGCCCGCCAGACGAATATTATTCCACAATAAAAGCAGATATTATTTATTTTATGGGATCGTACTTCGTGTGTTAGTGTTGTAATGATTGATCTGAATAAAAGTAAAGGCTTTTGTCTATGAAAACGCGACAAAGAAGTTACATTAGTTTAATCTACTAATTATGTAATGTCTGACACATTGTTGCAAGTAATTATCCTCTGATAAAAAGTTTTATCTAAAAGTAATTCCAGTCCTATAAGGTACAACGAGAACAGCATCTTAAATAAATATGAAATAAAAGAAAAAATAAAACTCCCCTATTCCCGGTTGCCACCCACCGACTCCCACGGGAGAATCATTAGGAAAAAATCGTGTTGATGGATTTAATTACAAAAAATAATTATTCTAAAGAAAGTTGCCTGAATAAACTCGGACGGAGCGGGTTCTTCGATTTCCCCCTTAATCGGATTAATTTACTTTTAAAAAGCAGGGGGGTGGATGTTGTAATTAATGGAATGATAACATTACCCACCTCGTGGTCGGACGCCTTTGGAATTAATAGAGACAAACAAAGGCACACCGCAATTATATACAGGTTTTATTCTGGAGAATGCTGAAACTGAATTGGCAATTATAATTTCATTTATTATTTAAACTAGCAGATAAAAGTGTGAAAATTCTTTTAAATAATTTATGAGCTCTTTTAAAACACAATCAATAATTGGCTATTCAACGGAGCGGCTATTTGTTCTGAGCGTAGTTCGCTGGCGACGCCACTCGAATTCTTACGATCTCCAGTAACGGTCCCGATGAGAAGCGCTTTTTCCACTCGGTTACCGTCCGGTGATCTGTTCTGAACGCATCTCCACTGACGCAAATCATATTGCGAGGAAGGGTTCGGGATTAGGAACGTAACGTGGAATCGTCTAGTCATTGCCGCTGATTTTTCTCGGTCTCTCCGACCCTTTGACGTAAATGTATCGCAATGTCACGAGCGTTTACGGGTTAGTCGACTGGTTTATTTAAATGAATGAAATGAAAAAACTCATCCCCTGATTACATGTGTTGCTCATGGTTGAATTTGGACTGAATAGGTTACCCCACATAAATAATTGAAAAAAACGAATGGACTATCTCTTACAAAAATCACAGGTTATATAAAAAAAGTAACACCAAATCTTATTGTTTTAATAACAGCTGAGAATAAACGAAGGTAAATAATGACTGAAAACCGGAAGTAAAATAATAATTTCCATAGTAAACAACTGGTTCTCTACATATTTTAATTGAGTCATAAATACGTAACGTAATAACTAATAAGTACGGAATGACTTGTATTTATTAATTTATTTCCATGTTTAAGGAAAAACAGTACTCATCAAAATGAAACTTATTTATATCCAAAACGCGACGTCAAATTGTTTTGCTAAGCAATCCAACCCTAAATTGCTAAAGTTATTCTGTGTCGGCGCTGGAGAGAATGGGCGTTATTTTTCTCGCATGTGCTGTCTCATGTCGTGATCATTCTTTACGTTTCGTCTATCTATGTCCGATGCGGTGGGGGTGCTCTGGATTCTCGCTCCTTGAACAACACATGTTACTGGGATTTTTCTTAGAACACTTTATATCTTTGCTTTGAGACTTTGAGAGACAAAAGAAATGAAGTGGAAATTTTGCTGGGTATTTCTAGAAGGTTTTTTGCCACTTGAGAGCAGGGGATGGAATTGTATTTTATTGAAGAACAAGTAAAAAAATATAAGCCATGTGTATTCAATACCTAGATATTGGTACCTACTCAATCTTGGTTGATTGCCAAAGTCACAAGTCACAAGGAATTCACTTCAATAAAGAAATGTGGTCAAAGTCGATGTCACAAAAAAAAATCGTCAGAACAAACATCGTGTCATTAAGAGAAAACCGAAAATAATTGAAAAGAAACGTTAATTCAATTGTAAAGATAGTAGCATCCACGAAGACGCACCCCACTCTTCTTCCTAATCGCTTCAAGTGTGCAACATACCGCTAGTGTTTAAGTTTTGTCGTGTTTACTAATTACGCACTCATAGGTAATTAGTAGTGCCGAGTCTCTTGTCTTGTGACAACGTAGTTAAGTTGTAGGTATCACTTTAGTCCATTTCAGAATGAGAAATCGTCGTTTGACAGGAATAAACTAAATCTTAGTGATTTTTAGTCAAGTTTAGAGGCATTTGTGACAAGAAAATCGGCACCAGTGTATATTGACAATACTAAAACACTAGCGGAATATTACACTCTTAGTTTAGGAAGAAGAATGGGCGCGTCTTCGAGGATGACAGTATCTGTAGCGGTTACAGGTAGGTTGCAATTATTAATTTAACATCTCTGCATACTCCGCCAGAGATACCGCGTGATGGTATTTCATATAAATGTTAACGACATACCGTCACGCTCTGGCATTCTACATTCCTCTGGGAACTGGTTGTACCTACCAAAGATTTCCAATTAATTAGTTTCCTTCGACACTTAATAAGAACCTCTCAGGTATTTGTCTCACGAATTTATATAACAAAACTGTTATTTTACTTAAATTACTAACAAGTCTTTGCTATCGAGTTTTTATTACTATTGGCCTTGGTGGCTCAAATCGTAGCGATCATATAAATACTTTGTACTCGCATTATAGGGTTAGCATATAACATAGCTCTACTCAAACTCTAACTATAATAATACTGGCCAGCGTTATTGTCCCACTGCTGGGCAACGGCCATTTCTCATACGGAGAAGGCATGATCACCACGCTTGCTTCTAACCATATAATATTATAAATGCGAAAGTGAGCTTGTTTGAAAGAAATAAAGAAAGAAAAATGCGTTTATTAAAACAGAAAAATATGCCTTATAACCAAAAAAAAAAACAACGGGTTGCACTCCGGGAGTGCCGGCAGAAGTGAAAACTTGAACATTAATGTTGTGCATTTTTTAATATTTTGGAATGGAATAAACAATTTATTTAAACACTTTTTATGAAGTATCTTTTGACTGCTTTTTTTTACCCATCAATATGGGTAAACTTTCTTACCTCGCAATCTTTACGTAATGTCAAAGACTATTTATTTTAATATTTACTGTGTCTGTTGCCAGGCAACGAATCTTACGCCACGATCTGACGCGAGTTTAACATATTTTACCCATTCCAAAAAAAGAAGTTTTCTCTTCAAAAAACAGAAGACAACGTTTGTTTGTTACTCTTTCACTCTAAAACGGCTGCACAGATTTGAATGACATTTGGCACACGGGTACACCGTGACCTGGGTTTAGGACATAGGATACTTTTTATCCCGATATTCCCACAGGATCAAGACTTACTCGGGTGAAATCGCGGAGCGCAGCTAGTCAACTATAAGTTCAGGTTTCCTGACGATCTTGTTCCTTCGCCAGTGTCAGTAATGTCCAAGATAAACTCAGAAAGTGCTTATGAATTGAAAAAGTCACATTTATACACCGGATTTGAACCCACAGCCTTGTGGATGAGAGTCGAGGCCCATCACAACACAACTCGAACTATAGTGTTAAATCATTGTTTACACATTTTCAAATTGTCTAAATCTATCTATACAGGGTGGACAAACAATTATATGAATATTTGAAGCTCCACCGGCAAGAAAACTTATAAAAAATACACTACAAAAAATCGCGAAACATACATAGGGTATTTTCGAATATCCCTGGACATGAGGAATCCACTTTTTTTTTTATAACGTGTATTTTTGGTCCACCCTGTTTATAAAAAGAGAAACTGACTGACATATCAATGCAGAGCCGAAACAACTGGGACTAGAAACGTGAAATGTTGCACACAGATTCCTTTTATAATGTAGGGTAGCACTAAGAAGGGATTTCAACCCTTTCGACCTTTAAGGGGATGAAAAGGGGGGATTTTTGTTTTGTATGATAAATCTTATGCCTTGACTTAATAGACTTGACTAGACGAATACTTATCTAAGTACTTACTGATGATTAAAGACATACTTTATCATAATAAAGTATGTCATTTTTTGTTTTTCTAAACTACCCCCTAAATGGGCATTGGGGGGTATCAAAGTTTGTTTGTATGTGTAATTTTTACGCGAGGTCCGATTAACTCGAAATTCAGTATTTATACTTAAAACCAAAAATAAAGAATAAAATGTAGTTTTGCGGAAACAACCCCTAACGGGGGGGAGAGGGCTAACATTTTTTTTTGCCTCGCTCTGACCTATCAAGAATTCAAGATACACGCAACAACATCTATTTTCTGGAATTTACTATTCATTATTGGGCCCAGTAGGTGGCGCTGCAATTGAGGTTCAAGACGGTATTCTGTTCACGACACGTGCACAATTTCTGAGCAGTAGGTACCTAACCTAACAAAGAGTACTAGGCTTGCATGAATTCAAGATATAGTATTTCAATCATTAGATGCACAATTTTTGAGCAGTAACCTAACAAAAAGTACTAGGCTTGCATGAATTCACGATAGTATTCAATCATTATGTTATGTTTTAATAGGATTTAGATGAGGCAGACAGATAGTTTATAACCTGGATATATACATAGGATACTTTTTATCCCGTTAGGTTTCCATGGGATAATTTCCGACTTCCACGCGAGCGAAAAAGGTAGTCCTCTGATAAAATATCTAAGGTTAATATTTGAAAGAGAAGTCACTGAAAGAAACTGGCATGATATACTGATGATATTTCGTTATTAACCTTGCAATAAAATTATTAATTTACTATCTAAGTGTGCAAAGGTGAGTGTTTTATGTTGAATGTATCATCAATGATATCGCTATATGGTTGTTACTAAGTGAAGCTGATAATTATTATCAATGATATCGCCAGATGATTGTCTCTAACTGAAGCCTGGTAATTTCCTACAAGACAGTTGTAGTCAAGCTTTACAAAAACCCATGCAACATGTATCTCCTGAAGTGATAATCTATATCTATTATACATATATTATGCCTAATGAAAACAGCTATAAAATTATATATCAGCACTTTAAAATAATAATACATCTAGATTTGAATATTATCACTTTAATAAACATGAACCATATTTCTGCGAGCAACTTGGAAGTAGCGCTCGCCGACCGCTGCCGCGACACCGCTCGCTTCGCTCGCTCGATTCGTGCGGGGTTGGCCACAGTTCGGTTCAAAATGACGAATCATACAATCTGCCTGCCCCTAGATAATTAGACAATCCTACGACATATTAATAAGCTAAGCATATTTATAGTGGAAACCATTATATTTATAGTTCACTTAATTAATTTTAAAGCTAAAGTGTGAAACTTTATTCTCAAAATAAAGTTTAGTAACTACGATTCTTTTATAATGTTGTTAGGTCTCCTTTTTTTTTTTGTTTTGGGTGGGAAATCATCCAATTACTTCTCCCGCTCTGGGCGGAGCGGAAGGGCGTGTCAGACTTTTACTGACTAAAACCCACCCGTGTTCCTTCCCTTGCCATGCCAGGGGCCACGGTTTCCCCTTGAGTTGGGTACGCCACAATTGCAGCGATAAGTCCCCTCTTTGAGGAGTGGCTTGGCTAGAGAGGCGCCACGGCGTCCTCAACTTACGCCTGACGCAGGTCTTCACCGGACACGGTTGTTTTGGGAGGTTCCTGTTTCGCATAAGGCGGGAGGAAACGCCCGAGTGTCCCAATTGTGTGGATCGCCCGGAGGACACGGTGGAGCATACGGTGGAGGTCTGCCCGGCTTGGGCCTCCACGAGGAGACGGCGGTGCTTCACCGACCTGTCCTCGTGGAGGTGATCGGCGGCGGTGACCACTCGCGTCCGGCCCTAGTTCTGGTTCTGGTTCCATGGTACGGAGCGAGAGGGCGTGGCAAGCCGTCACCTCCTTCTGCGAAGCAGTAATGCTCGCGAAGGAGGAAGCGGAGCGCGTGAGGGAGATGCAAAATTCGCGCCATCACGCCACCGCAGGAGACGCCCTGGGCATCGGGAATCGATAGCCGATTTCCGACGCGGCCTTGCGGACGGGTAGCTATGGGTAGCTCGCCGTCCGATAAGGACCAGGCCCGGGTCGACGGCGCGTTGTGTTCCACGCTCGCCTCAAAAAGATGTCAGCACAATTGACGGCGTCCGCTGGGGCCGATGCCTGCCGGGGTTGCGGGAAAGTCCTAAGGGGAGACCGTGGCCCCTGGCAACGTACAGGCAACTGAAGGAACACGGGTGGGTTTTAGTCAGTAATAGTCAGACACGTTCTTCCGCTCCGCCCAGAGCGGGAGAAGTTATTTGATGATTTCCCACCCAAAAAAAAAAGAAAAATTAAGGGGTTTTCTTTCTATTAATTTTAAAAATGAACCCTAAAATCATAAATACATAAAATTAAATGACTTGCGATAATTCCTGTCTAGTCGCTATCGGATACATTAAATCATAGGAAATGTAACATCTACGGCAAAAGTCATCATAGGTCACGCGTAATAACAAGAACACACACGATATCATAATACTGATAACATCTCATATGTTAACATAGTGTCCGACCAAATCCGACTTTCCGATTCGGTTTCGGCCAAAAAGTGGTCGAATTTTCAGTCCGACCGGAACTGGCGTTCGTTAGTTTTCGGTTTTGTAGTCGTTCGTATTCTATACGAACGACTGAAAGATACTAGACGGCGCGGGCGTAGACGTACTGCGGTCACGTTTACACCGTTTTTGTGCAAAACCCAAATCAATAAGCCATTACATATAAATAAAGTCTTTTAGGTTCTTAGCAGACATGCTGGTTTTATTAGTATCAGCGAGTAAGGATTTATTCGCTTTCTGGAAGATTGATTCAAGTTCTAGGTAAGTGCGGCAGCAAATGCATCTTTGTGACTCTGCGATTAGTCACAATAGCAAAATCACACGTTTCAGCGATGACATCGACGCAGCATCGCATTTTGGAGACTCGTTCCATTTGAATACGATTTAAAAATTGCGTTTTCTAAGTGATGCTATACTTTGACGGTGCCAAAAAGCCTTTTTCTTTAATCAAATTATGTTAAACTAGCAGACCTGACAGATAGTTGTCCTGCCCGATCAGCGCCACCTACTGGGTGCAATTGTCTTTTCAAACCATCCAGGGACCCACTCAAATACCTATACACACCACATTTTATCGATATCGGCCATAAGCCAACCGTTTAGGAGGAGTTAGGTGACAAACACATGTGCGGAAGAATTATATATATTATATAAATATAACCAACTTTTTCTTAACTTCATTAATTTCGGTTTCGGTTTCGGCCGAAAATGGAAGACGAGCCGAAAATTTGGTTACGATTTCAGTTTCAACCGAAAATTGTGTTTCAGTCGGACATTGGTTAAAAATACTAACACTATCTTATTAGTGAGAAAATAAATCACGCAATCGGAAAAATCCACAGGTAATATACAAATATATAACAAGACAATTAAAATACATACTAGCAATATGACGTGGCATTTATGTTTGAAGGCTACGATGATAGACAAGAAGGCCAATTGTCGTACTTAAAAAACGTTCACATTCAAGTAGCAATCTGTCAAACTTGTCAAAAGTGATGGTAAATTGATTGTATTTTTGACAGATTGCGAATGAGATGCGAATGCGACGTTCTTAAAAACTATGGGAATTGCCTTCTGATCGGGTTATTAAAATTGGTAACATTACAACCAACTTGGTAACTTATACCACATTTAATACACCGTTAGTAACTACTAATTTTGTAGTAATAACTCTACTATAAACAAAGATACATAGAGTAACTAAAAATTTAAGTTAAATCTGAAGCTATTGATGACATAAATCAAAAATCGATAGCAATCGCAGTTAATCATGATCCGCTGCGCTTAAGCAATATAATAGTAGCTCTAGTTATTACGAGTGCATATCACATGCACGACTGTTGATTTTATGTATATGAAATAGTTGTAACTGACCTACGAACCGTGGTGCACACAAGCTTTTATATTCACTCCGCGATTATTATATTTGTGAAGGAAAACCTTGTTCTTGTTGATAATTGATAACAGTGTATATTTCGAATTTTGACAACGAATCAATTGAATACGTAAGTGTTATGTTTTTAATTTTATTTGCTGAACAACCTTCAGTTTGTATGGATGTATGTATTTCAATGTCGCGTATATCTGTCCATTGAAAATTATTGTTATTGCTAGTGAGTAGGTCGTCTTTGATGAAAGCCGGAATACTGTAACTATGTAACATAAAGCCATTAATTATAAAATTTAATTTGAATGTCAAGTTTTGTTAAATGTTTATTGTTTTTTTTCCTCTGCATATATTATAAAAGGGAATCATTCATTACGTATTTAAATATACATATTTTAAACTTGATGACCCGGTGAACTTGTACCACGTGAGACAAAACCTAGATTTTTTCAATTTTTCGACTGTTCGTTTTTCCAATTTTTTTTCTCATAAACTTATATTTCGATATTTTGCGAGACTAACGCACGGCAATTGATCTTTATTTATAAGAAGAAGAAGAAGATTAAATAAACGTATAAAGTAACACTAACTGCAGTGCAAGTTGATATATGCAAATGACTGGTACCTAGTGTCACAGACTTTTTTTCACAATAGACTGTAAGATCAAATATATATATTAAAAACCATATGAATGCTGCAGTACATAAATCTACTTAATAAAAATCTTTATTTTACTGACAGACAACACACAGGCTAAACAGCTGGGTCTAAAAGCATGAAATTTTTCAAAGATATCCTTAAATAACAAAAGTGAGCACTAAAGAAGGATTTTTAGAAATTCCTACTTTCATACAAACTTTCAATCTGTATTTAACCCGATAAAACTCCATACTCAACATAATGCTACTGTTTTCAATGTAGTTCACATTTCAGTGTTCTAATTGTACCCACTCGTTATTTGATAACCTGTGGGAATAATGCAGCACATTGACTGACTTTTAAGTGAGCCCTGAAGGACAAATTCAATATAGAACTGGCTACCGAAGCATATCTTATCCGTGTGAGTATATTTGTGTGTATAGTAGTTTAAGTACCAAATTATTGAAACCCAATTCACCTTAGAGAATTATGAAAGGTGAAGACTATGAGCGCAATGCTAAGTGGAAGAACATTAGTCTTCCTTTCTGGTAAAACCAACATATTAAGACATCAAATCCTACGCTACGCCTAGTAACCATCCTCATTATAAGAACAATATTACCGTTGGACGTCATCTAACCATATTTGCCGAAAAGGTCCTAAATACTGCAGATGTCCAACAAAGTGACCCCATTAAATACTTTAAAATATTACTTAAAATAGTTCTAGAACCCTTGTGTTTTTCCTAAACATTTCAAAACTCCAAAGCTAAGTTACGTTAAGTACAACAATCACCTTTAATCATAGCAGCACTTTTAGTTATAGTAACAGCTTTTAATAATATTCAACAATACGCATCGATAAGACTTGCCACAAACATCAAACGACTGCTTTTAACTTTCTTATACTCCGCTCTCGATGTTTTCTTTACCGCTTGCCAACTGAAATGTGAGCACATGTTGTTTTCTAGGCTTCACTCTTTTTTCCTAATCAATCAATCAACTCTACCTTTTGTGGACAAGTGTTGTGGGTTTCTAAATTCACAACACAGTGACCTTTTTCTTTCTTTTTTTTTTCGTTTTTCAGATCACTAGCTTGCTTGAGATCCTATTCAATGTTTATAGATTCGGGCTCTTCGTCTTTTTTCTGGGAATATCCTCATGAATGCTCTCCTCCATGACGAGGCGACGGGCTATTCACTGGACACAGCAGCTATATCTATCAGTTAATCATCATGGGTAGACACCCTCGGCACATAGAGAGATTTTTTAGTAGCAACCTGAATTCTTATCTTCTACTCCAACTTCTCTTTGACTATTTTGGTTTCGGTTATTGTTGGGTTTTTATTCCTCTCCACAGTTCTCTTCATCTATGTTTTTATCATATGTGGGTTCATCCTGGTTCTATGGATAAAAAATACTTGCATGATCACTACCAAATAACTTGTCACTACATCCACTTATCTAAACCTCCATTTGATAGCCAGAAAGATTTCGCTGGGGAACTACAATCTAAACCTCCAGCCAAGACATTCTAAGCTTCATATCAGAAACTATAATTACCAAGACTTCGACTGCAAACAAAGAATTCTTCTAGAATGCATTGGCGTGTTTCGCTAAGTGTTTGCGTGCAAAACCCAGATGTCGCTGGAAGTACGTGTAGAGCGAATATATCCAACGTCAATTCAAGATTTCGTTCAAAGTATTATGTCATAGTCTTGTTACGACTTACAACTATGACTTATTGTTGTACGTCATTGTATATTGTAATCATAGAAACGTAAAACTGTACTGTAGGTGACGATTATATTATAAGTCTACAAAATCTGATTTTATTGATATAATTATGATCTCATGGGATTTACTAATTATGCGAGGTGTTGATGAAATCATTACAAAAAATGCGTCATATAAAGAAGTCTGTTACTCTTTTATGGATTTAGTTGTTGACAAAAGAAATCAGAATGAGGATGTCTCATGTAAACGAAAAGATTACCAGTATAATAGGTGTAAAAATTCCCGTAGGGCGTTTGTCCATCGGAGCCATCACCGGGCCGTCACAGAGAAATCAGAGTATTCAAACTGAACGTGACGTCCCACTAACGGTGATTGTTTGATCACCGCGACCGAAGTTGGTGGTTCAGTATGTTATGATTGTCAAAATAAAAGCCGGGCAAACGTCCCCGGTGCAACAGCAGTGTGTGGACAAGATCAAATGCGTTTTTTATTGCCATCACATAGACTTGTCACAAACTCGGGCAGAGTTCTAGCGGTCGCGCCGAGCTACTCGAAACTTCGGCAGCCGAGATAACGGCACTCGAGTGACGGACGTGCGGTAGACACGCGGCTATAGTAAATGTATGTATCGCTACTTCAGCACCAGCATCTTGTTCTCGGTGGCAGCTGCAGTGGACAAACGTACTTATTCTTAAATTCAAAGTAATGTGGATTTTAATTCGAGAATTTTGTAAGTTATAATTAACAAAATGTTTGATCACACAAGAGAGAATCCTAAAATGACAGTTTGCTCACCTCCAATTCCTATAAACATTAATAACTCTAATAAATCAATACTATAAAACAGCGATAAATCTTAATATAAAACTGAGAAGGTGACGATATTACTCATCTTTTGTATGTCTGCTATTAAATGTTGGTTACGTAAGGTATGTCATCAGTCTGACTTGCTTTATTAATATTGACAAACATATAATAGAATGGAATAGATTAAAATATATCTTTATTTTTCATAAAATATGGTACATAAAAAGTCTTAAATATAATTATTTCCACTTATTTTGCTTACTTAATTCAGCATGCAAAAAATTCTTTAAAACAATATTATAAACTAAAGCACTTCAATTATTACTATTGAGATCGAAAAAACTACTTTAAAATTAAATTATATTACTAGTGACGTCATATTTGGAAGTTTGTTTATAATTTAAGAATTTACTTATACAATAGTATAGAATACCTATAAGATACAGTATTTTATAGCCATTTCTTTTTGAAATAATTTAATGGCAGCTCTCTGATTTGTTTTAGTATTTGGGTTTTTGACATCTACATGTTATTACAACTTTTTTTTTCAATGGTTTGTTAAATATGTTGCTCAGGGTGCTTTTTAACTAATGATCCTACTTCTAATATGTACAGACTAGGTAGAGTTAATAATCCTAGTCTTAAATAAAGGTCTACAAGATTCAAACGGTCCAACCCCACAGATTGCTCTGACACATTTTTTTTGTGTGATTAAGACATGTTTAGCCTGTAGAGAATTATCCCATATTAGAAGACCGTATCTAAGAAATGACCCGACGCGCGACGTATCCATGGTATACGTACCATGGATACGTCGGGAAATAATGCTATAGCTACAGCTATAGCATTTTTTTGAGTTGAGAGCAAAACCAAATTTATTTAGATTAGAGTAAATGCGAGTCGTGTGTGCTTTCAAATTACAATTCAAAATTCAAATTCAAAATTCAAAAGTCATTTATTCAAATTAGGCTGAGAATCAGCACTTTTCGAACGTCAAAATTACATAAGACAGTCCCCCAAAAACGCCCGCCCTTCACCACTTCCTAGTGCTTTTGCTGGAGAGAAGAAGTGGCGCAACAAACTCCCCAGCAGCACAGCTGTCTGTTCAGTTAGAAAAAAAAAAACTTGATTCTATACAATAGTATGCAAATAATTTACATTACTCAACACAAAACATTCAATAAAATATATGCCATAATGTCAGCTAGCACGTGCCAATGTACCAACAAAAAAAAAAAAAAATATCGAAATCTAAACTCAAGCAAAAATAAAAACTAAAAAAAAAAAAAACGTAAACAGAACTTAATACCCGAATTATAAAGCCTCCAGGCATAAAGGGCGTGCCCGCTTACATATAGCTAATAAAGCTGTAACTCGAAGTCACATAATTAGATATGATAAACTAGGACCATTGAAGTAAAAATAAATCAAAAATAGATCAACAGTTAGGCAAGAATAATATATAATCTACTGTCGAGGTCGCTAGCTAATCACATATTGCAATACAACTCATACGAAAACATTGTAATGAGTAGATCATGTCAACAATAAATAAAAATAAAATAAATTGTATAATAAAATCAAATAAATTAAACATTCTATAAACTCATATAACCTGTCAGTAGGTAAGCTAATTCTGGAGAAAGAACATAAACATTGTCTTGAGTTAATCACAGCGACCAACTACCTTTATCGCTTAAGTAGTCATTGATAGAATAGTATGCCTTTGAACAAAGGTTGGATTTTACTTTAGCTTTAAACGCATTAAAAGGCAAATCTAGCAGAGAAGTGGGTAGCTTGTTATAAAAGGTTATACCAAGCCCAACAAATGAGTTATGAACCTTATAAAGCCGGTGAAAAGGAGCTCGTAATTTGTCTTTATTTCTGGTGTTAATATTGTGGATATCACTGTTTTTAGTGTATACGTGTATATTTTGCCTAATATATAAGATATTGGCGAAGATGAATTGTGATGCCACTGTAAGAATACCAATATCTTTAAAAAAATCTCTCAGAGAGACTCTGGTACCTAGTTGGTAAATTGCTCGGACAGCTCGTTTTTGAAGAACAAATATATTTTGAATGTCAGCGGCTTTGCCCCACAGCAGAATACCATAGGACATAACGCTATGGAAATAACTAAAATAGACTAATCGAGCTGTATCAACGTCAGTGTATTGTCTTACTTTCCTGACAGCGTAGGCGGCCGAGCTGAGCCTTCCCGCTAGACTTGAAATATGTGGGCCCCACTGAAGTTTGGCATCTACTGTTATGCCCAGAAAAACTGCCGAGCCCACAGTTTCAAGCACTTCTTTATCTAAGACGATGTTGGGTCCTAGATTTCTAACATTCGGTAAAGCGAACTTTATACATTTCGTTTTCAATGGCTTATATCTTAGATAATAAAATGTTGTACCAAGGACTTCTTCAATTTTACTGTTTTAATAATTATAAGTCTTAGGGGTTTTATTTAAGAATTGTTAAAGTTAGAGAATTGTAAAATTTTAGTTTTAAATGTGTTTTACATTAGCTGTTAGATTTTTGTCCCAGTACCCTAATTACGTAATGCACGATCAATCACAATCTGAATCGTTTTAAAACCAATTGCTAATCCATTGCTTTAAAAATTCGAAAAAAAAAACTGCTCAACAACGTAAATAACGCAATGAATAGGTATTGTTGAACTGTCAAAATGAAACAGATTAGTTTTAATCATTTGCGAAAATGCTTTACGCAATTAGATAGCTGTTCATTATGGATTCTAATGTGCTATTTAATTAATGTTCGTAGTTTCTATCGGAATTCCCTGGTATTATAACCGAAATATCGTCCGTAAATAGAATACATTGTACCTACATTGATGTGATGTCACTTGAGGAATATCATTTATTTAAATGCGGAAGAGAAAAGGGCCTAGTACATTACCCTGAGAAACACCGACCTTATTTCTTTCAAAAATAGACCTGAATGGAGTAGACACAAGTTAATAATTTAATTGGTTTATTTCGACGCATTATTTTCTGTTGCTTAGGTAGCTTTTAACCCAATCGAGTGCTTTATCTCGGATTCCATATAGCTCACATTTATTAAGTAAGATTTAGTGATCTACGAAATCGAATGCTTTGCTCATGTCAAAGAAAATGGCAGCAACTCGATTACATTTATCGATGTTTTCTGTATGTTTTTGTATCAGTGAAATGCAGCAATTATCTTTTTGTAAACCATTATGGTTGTTTACTAATCAATTCAATTTATTTGGGAAATTATCCACGCAATCTTATTTACGGAAGAATAATCAAGTAATGCTAATGTTCCAAAAATATTTCCAACTTCAACCCTCGTCCGTTACCTAGCAACCGACAAAGTAAATATCTAAATCTAAATGTCTTTGATATTACGTAAGGATTGCGAGGTTAGAAATTTTACCCATATTGATGGGTAAAAAAGCAGTCAAAACATACTTCATGATAAATGTTTAAATAAATTGTTAATTTTTGTTAGAAACTATGTTTTGAATTTCTTTTTCGTTTATGAATGAGTGTTATGAGGCGTGCACTATTGGATTTTCCAAACTACACTGGCCGTCAAAACCTAGTACCACACTTTTGAAATTGCAATTAATGTTAAAGTACACAAGATATTTAAAGTTCACTGATGAGTCTCGATTCTTACTATTCACTTTAGATGGAAGGCGAAGACTGTACAGACGACCTGGTGAGCGATACATTCATACTTGCTTCTCAGAAAGAGTCCAATACGGTGAAGTTATAGGCTGGCACCTCTTCAGAAGGTCGCACAGAGCTAGTGGTCATAGAAAATTGCACCCTGACTGGGGAAAATATGCTCAAGAGATCCATAATGAGTATGCAGGGCGATATTTAGTCAATGTGGGTGATGGATCGATACTCATGCAGGATAACGCTCGGCCACACACCGCTTGGGTCGTACAATAGTATATTCAAGAGGTTAGCATCAACTTGATGGCTTGGCCATCAAGAACTCCTGATCTCAGCCCGATCCAGCATGCCTGGTATTAGCTCGGGAGCCTGGTCCGAAGCCACAGACCACCTCCTACCTGGTCAGAAGCCACAGACCATCTCCTATCACCTTTAGGGCCCTAAAACAAGCCCTGATGGAAGGATGGGAGAATATTCTCTAACATCGCCTCCGAAACCTCATCTTCAGTATGCCAAACCAGCTGGAAGTTGTTATCAGAGCCTGAGGAGGCAATACCAGTTATAAAATGTAAATAAGGCGTAAAGCATACTTACAAATGTTGTTTGAGTATTTTGCCAGTAAGTTAAGAATGGCTATTTTTATTTAGTTTTTATCTCATTTTAAGTTAAAAAGGTTACTAATGTATAATAAACTATAATTTCAAAGAAAGCTGATGAAATTTGATATAAAACGTTAGTTATTTCAAAACTCTGACTTCTATAGTTTAGGAGAAATTGAAATTTTAAAAGCGTGGTACTAAGTTTTGAAGGCCAGTGTATTTTACTCTATGATCTGGTTAAAACAATAACATTAACTACCTTAACTAACTGGACAATATTAAATTTAGGAAAACTCAAAGAAGATTGACTTAGTATTTATCTTAATTACCAAATAAATGAATTATGTGAATATTTAAATTGATGTTTAAATCAATGACAAAGTAATAAGTCTCACACTATAGGGGGTATAATTTAAGTTTGAGATATTTTCTCAAACTTAAAATGGAAACATCAATTTAAATATTCACATAATTCATTTATTTGGCAATTCAGATAATTTCGATGATGATAATGCCGTCCCCCACTGGAAAATCGAAACGAAAGGCTCACCAAATTCCCACAAACGCAAAAGAAGCGGTTATTGGAATGATTGTTCATGAATTAATCATTTCCAATTAGATTATTGGAGTTTAACGCGATTTATGCAGTAGTAGCGACATAGTACACCGCACTATGCGAGGACATACATGTGACTATGGTCCATGTGACTCGCCGCCTACAAATGCGTAGTTCAGACGCCGTACCAAATTATAAACTGTTTTATTGCATTACGTTCGTTTGTTTTTCGCGTATAAATACGTATATGAACAGTTCATTCAATCAATCCAGTTTACATCATTGATAGTAGTGCACTTTGAATTTATTAAAGTTCAGTGTCGAAGGAAATAAGATGTGAGTGTATATATTCGATATTTTAATTTAAACTAAGTGTTAATTTATTGAGAGAGATGGAAACTTATTGGACTTTATTTTTTCCAACGCTATTTGTTGACGTTGCTATGTTTATGCATAGGTATATGTGGTGATTTTAAGGCGAGAAATAATTTAAACGTGTGATTAGTTTATTTAATTATCGCATCAATCAATTGTTTATTGCTCATTATAATATTTGTCACGACTTTTAATAAAGCACTCACAGAGTCACAGGTAATGTTCAGAAACTTCGCATGAATATTTACGCTATACCTAGGTACATTTACTGGTCGTTATAAATTGAATGGTAACTTGGAGAATAACTTAACAAATCTGTAAGTACAATTATGTATTGTACAAATGTACACCCTTATCTTATATTTTGTCTCTTTCATTCATGATTCAACTCCGTACAGTAATGTGCGTTTTTCATTCATATTATTTCCAAGTGACAGTCGGAATTTCATTTTCATCGATTTGTTTTTAATCATAAAAACATAATCAAAGTAAGAATCAGAACGATCATAACATCTGACTACGTTTATTGTAAAGTTTTCTGTTATGAGACAGTAGGATACGGTCCACAACTTAACATAAAAACCTCTTGCATTCAGTTTCAATCGGCCGGCCTAGATTTTCTATGAGCGAAGAAAATCCTTATCGCCGACCTTGTCGTATAGTAATAAATTCATGATAATGCAAATTTACGTGTACGCCTACACGTACTGAATGCGTATATACGAGTTACGAGTAGTTGCACCGTAACATCGATTTGCGTATTGCCATGTTCTTTATTGTACCCTGTAGTACTTTGAATAACGTCGTACTTTTTGATGCCGGGTCTTTTCGGATTGAAATATTTTCTAGTCGGTTTTTTTGCCTTAGTTCTTGCCTAATGCTAAAACATTTATACAGTTTGTAAACATTGAACTGTAAGAGTTGAATATGAACCAATCGTTGCGTTGCCGCGTTGGGCAGAATTTTGTATGCGTTAAAAGCGCCTACGCTGTTCCTATGCGCGCAATGTACAGTTCGTCGTTTTCACTCCACCCTAATGTACTCTGTATAGCGCTTGGTACTAAAAATCTGTAGCTGAGGTTACCCCACCCTCTTAATAATTAAAGTAACCATACGTAATTAATTACCGAGGAAGATCCTAGTAATAGCACTAAAGCAAAAAAATCAAGTGTAAAACCAATTTATGGCTTTTACGCCGCAGTCTGAATAAAACCAAACCAAATGCTCTAAAACGACCTTTATAATGTCTTTGTTTTACCAGGTGCAGTTAGCACGAAAATAAAAGAAAAATCATAATAGTATTTTAGTGTAATAGGCTGTTTTGTGGCTTTTATGAAAATATTAATTTTATCATTAAATTTGTCGACTATTTTCCTACTTTTCTTTAGTATTTTTAACATAATTTCAATCATTTCGTAAGTGAAGTCATCTTTATATGTATTATGCTGTAGCATTTTAATTATTTTGTGATATTTAGATCTGGTTCTGATCTGTAAAGTGCTTAGAAATATTGCAGAGTCATCTTGAAATTACCTATAAGGGGTGTTTATAGTTTTTATCATTCATTGTTCTGTATTGTCATCGTTGTTGTATCGAACAACATACGCTGTGCCTGTCAGATGTGGAGCCTTCGGAGCATCCCAATAAACTCACATACAAACACAGTCATCAAGAAATCAATAGTGATGAGTGATGACGGAGTATGTAAACGTTTCGAAATTGGTTAAATGATGGTCAAGATCCTACTATAGATAGAATACGAAAAATCGACATTTAAACTTCTAAACGTTTTTTACAGTCCGTTCAACCGATTTTGATTTCTATTGCGTTAGTGGCATGACAAATGGTAGCTGCAGTAAACAGTTGGTATTGTAACCACTTTTTGCTTTTAATGCCATCCTTATTGTTATTATTTATTTATTTTATGCATGTGGTGGCCTGGTGGTAACGGCCCCGACTTACGAATTGTAGGTCGTAGGTTCAAACCCAAGCAGGCGCTTTACTTTGTGTAAATAATTTCATCACAACTGCTCTCAAAACGGTGAAGGAAAACATCGTGAGGAAACCGGCATGTCTTAGAACCAAAAATTCGAAGACATGTGACATCTACCAACCCGCACTGGGCCCGCGTGGTAGATTACGGCCCACTCCCCTCTCACAGAAAGGAGGCCTGTGTCCCAACAGTGGGAACATTAATAGGCTGATGATGATGATGGAGACATTTTTATGCATATGTCGTGGCAAGATCTTAAAATTGATCATTTCATGAAATGAACATCGACCACTGGTCACATCATTATGTGGCCTGGCCAGATCGTTGAATACTCAACGTTTAACGATATGAACAGGCCAAACATTACTGATCAATTGATCATATCGTAAAATAGTTAAATTATCCACCGGTAGAGGCGTTGATGTCGATTGGTTTTTGTTGTCCAGGGTGACCACGCAAAAAAAATCGATGGACTTTTATTGCATTCCCAAGTATGATATTATGGAAAGCGATCAACTTAGAAGTAGCACTCACCGGCCGCTGCCACGGCGTGAAATGCAACATAGCACTTAAAATAAGTTTAAAAAAATTAAAAATTTACCCCGCTTATGTGACACCCTGACCAAATGGGTTAGGTTAGGTTAGAACTGAGACCAACCGCGCGCGAGCGAGCGTAGCGAGCGGTGCCGCGATAGCGGCCGGCGAGCGCTACTTCCAAGCTATTTTTCATACAGGTGTATGAAATTTCATACACCATGGATACCCTACATTAATGATATGGCCAAACGTCGACTGAAATATCATTAAACTTTGACGTTTAAATGATATGGCCAATGTCAATTGGCCATTTCATGAAATGGTCCATTCTAAGATCTGGCTACATATACAGTCTTAGTGCAGGTTTATGTTTGTTTTGTACCATTAAATTAGAAATGGTTTGTATTGGTACGCCTACAGTAATAATCTGTGCTACAGTATAGAAGTCAGAATCGGTTGAACGGACTGTAAAAAAGGTTTGTTTAAATGTCTAATCCTATTTCAAATGGAGAAAAAGTATCACGTGTTGTCATTCTATGGCATTTATCTTTTAATTTAAAAATGACACTAACAAACAATATATAATTAGTTATTGGTATATATAGTATCACATTTGTACTAATTTCATGACACGCTAGATAATAATGTCCATAGCAAAAATACGACATTATAAATACTTAGTTGACTTTCTATTAAAGCAATCTATTATTTCTGACATTTACGATTTATTTTACGCATTAAATGCATGTGGTAAAGATAAACGAGTTTTAATGTTTTTTTTTTTTTTGTAATATAACATATATAAGTAGGTAAACATTTTATGACGAGTATCGCTATTAGATAAAGAATCACTAACATCACATTTTATATTAATCAAACGCGTTATTTATAATGTGTCTCTGTAACAATAAAATATATTCGTGAAACGAACCAAAACTCCACACAAAAAAATTAAGTCATTATTTTTCCTGATGTTGTGGCAAAACTGTATCCCAAAAGTTTATGGTTACGGTCAACAGGAAAGAATATAAACAGTCAAAAAATCAAAACTTACAATAATCATGAACTAACAACAATACTCGCTGAACTTTTCCCACAGATTCCAACTGAAAATTTTCATAGGTACGTTACTTTAAAAATGTCTCCATTTCCATATAAACAAAACATAAAAAAAGAACTCGAGCTATACATTACAAAAAATGCCATAAAGCGAACATACATAAAAGTAAAGCGAGCTTTTCTCATTCTCAGATTGTTACCGGCGTGGGCGATACATAACTTTAACTTCCGAAGCACACGCTCTGAAATATTTATTCCTGAAACGTAAAGATCGGGTGGGGGGAGTGGGGGGGCGGTTTATCCCGCGGTTTCCTTCCCACCGTGTTTTACTTCGAGAATGGGAAGTCGCCGCCGCCGGGTCGATATCACCAAAGATTATGTTACGTGTTTTCTGAATCGGTATGTGAGATTTTGTATGTGATGACGTGTGGTAGGTGTTTTGAGGCAATCCTCTTTCTGGTGTAGACTTTCACATCGCTAAAGTTCAGCCAACTGCAACGCCTTTTTTCTAGTATTTTTCCATTTATAAAAGTCCTTATCCAGTGTCTCTCGTAATTTTTCTATATGGTTATTAAACCTTCACATTTTATTTCGCTGGTTTGACTCTGCTAACTCAACATTTTCAGGGATATATGCCTAAAGCTAGCTTACTTGTTTTAGTGCAACCAAAAGTTTTAAATATTTCCCTGAAAAAAAACATTCTACAATAATATCTGTCAGTGGCTGACAGATATAGGATGTTTTTTTGTGTCAGGTGCTATAGCATTCTATTCTATTAATTCTAATCTTATTAATGTGTTAAAGAACATCGAACCGAAGAGTCGAATGAAACAATCTCTACACACACACGAACCAAGCCAGCACAGCAGCTGAACCAACGCTGTTATGATTGTTTCATAACATCGCACTTGTACCTATAGTACATTTCGCTAGTTATGTTTAAGTTTCATGTAATATAGGGCGAGCCTATTGCCATCAACCGGGCACTACTGAGAGCAGAATACATCTCAAAACAACGTTTCAACCTACGTGCACGTCTCATGACACAATCATCGCGCACATAATCTGTGGCAGTTCCCCGACCTCCAGTGGGGGGCCCCCCCACCGTTCGATTGTCTGCGGAGGCTGCCCGACGGTGCCATCTGATGTGCCGAGAGCACTCCAGATCTGCATAGATCGTTGCCTTCGTTTTTTCCCTATCGAAAAATCAATACTCACAGTTTCATAAAGTCGGAGACACTCCTTGATTTCATTACAGGTTAATTCTTGCGAGTTGCTTTTTAAGACTTTGTTTTAAGGCCATTTTTGTTAGAGATTTATTTTATTTTAATAATCACTTTGGTTATAAACTGGCTTAAAAAAAGAACTTTCTTTAGATGTACTTTAAAGTCTTTCCAGGAAACTTTTACCTGAAAGTCACGTATCTACAAACGTATACAATAAGACAAACCCATCGCACAATTGTATATGTAGGTCACCGATCTGTAGGCTGCAAACGACTACGGTACATAATGTGAAGAGCCTCATCCCAAATCCATACCGAGCTTTCCGCCGCTACCACCCTCAAGGGGAAAGAGGCTCAAACACCATGCAATAAAGCCTTCGGATCCGGCAAAACAAATACAACGAACATTCCAATGCTAGATATCACTCGCTCCGCCCACACAGTTGGCATTACGACTGTGAGCGCTCCCATTGGTCGCCGCGAAGCCTTCTCCATTTCGAATTGGTTATTTTTTTTCTACAATTGAAATTGGAATTGTCCATTTGTTCTGTACGAGTGCGGTGCGCATGCGTTTCGGGGAGGCGTCTACGTCACGTAGACGTAGATACGTTTCGAGGGCTTCGAATGTTTTATTGGATTCCACTCTCTGTTCCCATTCGCATTTCAGATTCAGATGTGGATTTGTTCTCGAATTGCTTTCAGTGCGCAGTCGTGATGTTTATTCTATAGCCTTTTATAGGTATTTGTTTAGAAATAACGTGAGTTTATTTTATTGGTTGTTAGTTTGAAGTAATCTTTCTTTTGTTATAATGAATAGCAAAGTGATATGTAATAAAATTTAGAGAATAAGGTTGTTTTAAATGTTGAGATACACAGTGATATAGTGATCTAAAATATTGAAAACTTCAAATTTGCATAATTCAACCCTTAAAAAACGCCAAGAAAACTATAGTGAAACTTCAACATATGCAACAGTTTGTTGAAGTTTTACTAGTTTTCTACAACGGATTACAAAAACTTTGTTTTTGTAATCCGTTGTAGAAGCAAACATGTTTAAACAGTCCCAACAAAGCATCGATCAAACGATTTAAAACCGCGTGAAGCCACTAAAAGCATTCCGTGAGAATTTCATCAAAACACGATACAACATCGTATGCAATAATGCGTCCGCAACTCTCCCGGTACTTCTAGAGTGCCTCAAACCGTGGGGTGACACCTTAGTACTAGGTTTTACAGTTCAGAATGTGGCGGCACGTTGCAGCGACAAGTGTAACACGGCGTTGGCATCCACAGCTAGCTCTGTCCGGAACAATTTCATTTGCGACTGGGCGAGGATAGCGCTGTAATTACAACAACAATCGATAGAGGCGCCACCGTCTGCCGCACGTTTAATCTCGCCAGAATCAAAGGACCGTCGCCTCACACCCACCCCGCACCCAAAACAAACGAACGACATCACATACCTCGCTCCTACCGCTTTGTGCGACATTCATTGCGTACTTCCCTGGAGCGAGATTCCACCCCCTGCAACTAAACAGCAATGTTTGTCGTTAAACAGGTACAAATTGTTCGAAACTAGCTGCGTGGTACTTACTTTGTCTCCAAGCCTATATCTGCGAAGGTATGTTTAGTTGTCCCCGGACCAGATAGTTGCATTTCCAGTCTGATATACATAACTATTTCTGGAGTTTTATTAAAGCATAACATTGTAGCTATTTGACACAGACGAACACCTGCATTGCTGGGCAGCTTCTGTTTTTGTCGACTCGTCTCGGATGATTCTTGATTAGTAATGCATTACTACGTCCTGTTCTAATAGTGGCGCCTAGGTTTTTATGGTCTTTGATAATGCTTGTAGTCAATAGTAATAAAACAAACTTACCGATCGATGTATTTTGGATTCGATTACGTGCGTGCCTAGCAATCCACATGAATGAATTCTGCCCAACTCATATAAATCATACTGTTTATAACAACAGCTCCAAATTATAATTAAGGTATCGATTTAAAGCGAAATCGAATTCTATCGAATTAAACGTGCATGGATGTGTGTGGTACTTAAATATCGATTGTCAATAATTTGTATGCGCACAGCATCGGCTGCGGTGTTCAGACTTAGCTCATTGTTTTGCTAAAATTATTGCCTGCACCGGTACTTGTGAGGTATACAACATTATCTCGCATATTTCGTTCTATTAATCCAGTCTTCGCTGTCTTGAAGATTGAGACAAGTTATAAGTTTCTTGGAAAGCTGCTGTAGGTACCAATTTATTGTCTTGTTAGGTATATTTTTTACCATTTTATTATCCAAGTATTATTAATTAGATTCCTCGTCTATAAAGTTTAAAAGTTAAAGGTCAAAAGCTATTCCTTTAAAAAAGCTCAACAAAAAACGTACACAAGTAGGTACTCTAACTACTTCAAGTCTAAATGATTTTAAATCTAGATGCTTGTATACTCCTTTCGTATTTTCTCAATCTCAGTATGTTTTAATCTAGGCTTACTTACTCCAATTTACGAAGAGTTGATATCATTTACATCCCAATGCCTTTACCTCTCAAGTTCAAGACATCTCAATCAACAAACCTCCCATCTCGACCAGAACTAATCCTACCAAAATTCCAACCGCAATAGTAAACACTGGAATACATTATTGTAATAAATTCTATGCTATTTATTTCCCACGTAAGCGGTACGTAGCGGTATGTATGCCGTGCCGCGCAGTACCGCGCAGTCGGAACAGTGCAACACATATAAAGCAGCCTCGCTCCACGAAGCGCTAGCACTCGAAATCCTACAGATTTAGCACGTAACTCTGCGAAATCCGAGGCTAGGGATAAATTATTATTTTTATACTTTGCTTATTGTTGCTAGGAAAACTAAGTCGAATATAAGAGGAAAGTAATGTAGATATAGCTGATATGTTACAGCTATTCCAAATCCATACTATAATAATATATATTTATTATAATAATATTATAAAGAGAAGATATTTGCATTAGTACTTTCACCAATAGAATATTATCACTGAGTAACCTATGCTATTATAAAGATATCACTTGATCGAAGCCGCTAGTGGGAGCTAGTAAAATATATTAAAAAAAACTATAATGATACTGATTTTTCGCAAGTGGTATGATTATAGACTTTCCTCATAAACATGCCAGCTAAATGCTTTTCCTTAAAATCATTTGTCTTTACAATAGCTCGTCGAAAGTTATTCAAGCTACAATTTCTGAACAATTTTCAGCCTAACAACTCCGGAACTTACTGGCATTAGATAGTAAATAGCAAGATCCTGGATTAATAATTGTGAAATAATCTGTGTTCTATATGCGTATCTAAATGATAGAGCTTTCGAAATAATCATTCAATTGTAATCACCCGTTCATTACATCAACTAGCTAATGGGAGATATAACAGCTTGGGATGGTGTTTGGAACAGAATGGTTGTAACCTTATGAACCATTAATCACAACGATAATTATGCTGTTTAGGCACCTAAGCTGAGTTGGGGAGCGATTGTTCTAAAAACATCTCCAGGAATTCGACCTCCGTCAAAAGTACTTGAATATTAATATTTCTGCCCGAGTAGGCAGCTCCTGATATTGATACCAAACCGACTGTAAATAGATTGTTAATGAAACGAGGTCAAGGGCTTCGGAAGTCTCGAATCGATACTAAAGTTGTATAATCGATTCGATTACAACATGAGTGGTCGTCCGCCAACCGACGACGTACCAAGTAAGTTGGAAGTTCCTACGTTACGTTCTAGAGGCCACGCTACTTATAGAATAGGAAGCGAGTGTAGGTAATGGCGCAAAATAGTGACGCAGTATTATTGCAGGGGGCGGCGGAACCCCACACTCCAGGCTTCGCGGCTCCGACCCACCCCAGAGCGACTGAAACGTCCACGAGAAAAATAAGATCCGTACTCCGTCCCGCTTATTCTTGGGAAAAAAGCTTTTTGTGTATTTTTTAGGTATTCTTTAGGTTGATAGGTACCTTCGTGTCTGTGTGAGTCAGTAAATAATGCTGTATGTACGAATGTCCGCTGTATGTGTTGCGAAACGATGTCGAGTTCAGACATTTTTTCTTCTTCTCTTTCAGACGTTGTAGGGAAATAAGTTTATTATTTGTGAGGACCTTCTTGACGTCAGAGTTTCTTATTTCTTTTGTGGAGTGGTATATAGGTTTTCTTTCTTTAGTTTGTTTTGCTGATAAACATTTACGAATTTATGGAAGTTGGACGTGTTTGAGGCGATCTTTCAGGTCGCACATAGGAGTGATTTGTTTACCCCAACTGCATATGTACTGCTATTTCAAATTAATTCATATCTCAATAACTTCGGAGCTTTGATTGTTATTATAATAAAAGAAACACCAAAACCCTTTCTCTACAGGGAGTCTTCATTCGAGAAGTATCCAGAAAGCGTACTAAGACAAATAATTTATCTTTTTTTTTGTGGATTTTTGTCGAACTGGTTACCTGAACGAATTAAATCCTGAATGTTGCAAGAGTTTCTAGGCACGTTTAATAATGTCACTACTTGTACCTATTCGAGGCCAACGCATCGCTAGTGATAGCTTCGTGCAATACCATCGAACCTACCTGTTGATACAACATGGTCACATGGAGTACTGTCCTACCCGCAACAGGAACATGTAAATGTGTACTATAGCTGTTGATAATAAAATGTTCTATGAGTACATAGGGATATATTATACCATCTGTAAGTACGTATGTAATATTTGTAAGTCAGTTTAGGTGCAATAAAAATATCATCATTAAAAACTATTCTGGAAAAAGATCGGAAATTTTGCATTTACGACTATTTTCCGGTTTGCACAGTGCTAAAAGATAGAAAGTGAGCAGCGAAAACGTAGCACTAGCGTAGCGTAGGCGCATGCTTAGAAGTCTGTATTCCTATCATAACCTGTCTTTGAAATCCCTTTGAGCGCGTAAAAGCGCAAATCAAATAGTCAATGTGACAGAATATACCTACCTATAACTATAACTTGTAATCAAGCGTGAAGTGCGTTTTGCCTCTGCAGAATATACTTAGTACATTACTGTCGCGGACCGCAATTAAGGCATTGACGGACGATGTGAGTCCATCAATGCCTGGTTGCGGCCAAGGCTTGTATTGTATAGTACCTACTTTTCTCAAACAGTGCGCGGAAATTCAAACCAAGTAAATTATTTATCAATTCCTGAATCAATGACGAACATAGAATATTTTTCACTCGACAATATGTTCATTTGTTTTTTCTTTAGTTTAAACTGAGGGGCAATTCCCGTACAGTTTAAGAACGTTCACATTCGCAATCTGTCAAAAAGCAAGTTTAAAAACTAAAACCCGACTTCTGAAAAATCACGCTCTAAAAAGTATGAAACAAGAAAATATTTCGGACAGAAATCAAGACATAGGTACAAAAATGGTCAAAGTAAAGCCGTAGTCGCATGCCATTTTGTAGCCGACAGGCATGCGACTACGGCTTTACTTTGACCATTTTTGTACCTATGTCTTGATTTCTGTCCGAAATATTTTCTTGTTTCATACTTTTTAGAGCGTGATTTTTCAGAAGTCAGGTTTTAGTTTTTAAACTTGCTTTTTATTTCATTTGTTTTGGGGTTATAATTTCCGAATTTCGTATTATGTCTTTCATTGACTTGAATGTGCCCTGACAGCTGAGAGTATGTCATGCTCACTCAGATGTCTCGCTGATGGTGGCGTGTGTGTTGGATCATTTAGCTCCCTTCAAAATGGTTGAGCTGAAATGGTGCTATACATGCGTCATGTTCGTGAACGGGCGCTGCCGCGCCGTCAGTTGGGACTGGTCATCTCTTAGCTGCCGTGACTTATTTTAATTTATTTTAATCTTTGAATTGTTTTTATCTTTTTATTACGGACGCTTTTAACGTGCGCATCTTTTTACATTGTTCTCACATGTATAATTTAAATATTAATGATGTAACCACTATTTTGTAACAATTATTTATTTAAAAGAGTGTCCGTGGAGTTTCTGGTCCGTTCTTCTCCATAGGTACCTACTAGGCTTTGGAATGGGCAAGTAGCTTCATATTTCTGACTGACTGACTCCTTGACAATTCAAAAGTGCCTGTATATGGTTTAATTGAAATAAATGCTTTGAGTTAGAGTTTTGAGTTTGAGTAATAAAGTATTTGCAGAGCCGCATTTCTTTTTATTGTATAGGTTTAATTGTATAATAGGTATTAATTTTACAGTTGCGCCGTACGTAGCACAGTCTCATTTTTGCATGTTTTTAACAATTTAAACATATTTATTTACTTTGAAAATATGATATATATACATATTTGTAATGTGCTCGTCAAGCCCTTTTATTTGATACCAAACATGGTATGATTATAAAAAAAAAATTTTTTCGTTCGTCACTTTATGTCCTCTAGAGGGCGCCATATTGAATTCAATGTAACGTCTTATAGCCTATAACCAGCGGACGATCAGAACGCTTCCAACGATACCTCATTTGTCAAATTATGATGAGTGGTTTAGAAGTTATGAGGTTACAGATGAACATACATACATACATACATACATACATACATACATACATACCGGTCAAAATCATAACCCTCCTTTTTGCTTCGCCGAAGTCGGGTAAAAAATACAATCAATTTACCAACATTTTTGACAAGTTTGACAGATTGCGACTTGAATGTGAACGTTTTTTATGTACGAGAATTTGGCCTCAGGTCTATTAGCTAAGCCAGTTCGAAATTTAAATAAAATCTTTGACGAGTGAAACCTCCTTGATTGCCATGTGTTGAAATAAAAGGTTAGTTCTATTTTTAAATAACACGCCAGATATGAGTTTTCATAGTAATTTATTTGGCCGCTAAACACGACAGATATGGATTTTCATATTAAGATTGCTGGCCGGGCGCTCGTTTGTTTTTGACCAGTACAGCAATTTCGATTTATCTCGAAGAAGGTTGTCAAAATAATGCTCGAATTGCCAAGCATGTTTGAGAGAAACAATTTTTATGTCTATCTTTCTTCTCTTACCTTCTTACGGCCGAACCGAATAACCTATCTATGACCAGTTGTGGCATAATAGAGATAGAAAAACCTATATATCTATGATTTTAACGTCTCAATAATCTGTCAGAGAATAGGGAATCTTACGGAATGACATTCAATGACAGATAAAAATAGACAAGTCTACTATCAATAGCGATCTGTCTTTTACTGAAAATAGGTTATTGGGCTCGGCCCTCAGAGTAATAACTAAGTTCGGCTGTGAGTCAGATAGTCTTCAATAGGTACTTATAACTTGAAAAAACAAAGAACCCAAAATAACCTCAAAATTTTACTCGTAGCGGCCGCCGTAGTAACTGAATACCCCAAAAGTAACTTAAAAAATTGACGTCCGTAAACTTGACCTTTATTCCGCTCTAGTAGCAAAAATTTCATCGAATACAGAAATCTTCCTGAACACACAAAATTGACCTCGCAGTAACAGCTTCATAATTTCAGAGTACCTGAAGTACCTACCTACAAAGAACAGGTACAGCGCCATCTATTCAAAGTTAGTGAAACTTTGTGGGTAATGAACTCCTTCGCCCCAAATATACTCCTGTACTTGGAGCTCCTTACACGTTCCAAGATATTTTTTTGTGAGAATGGTAGATGGCACTCATATAAACACTATGTCATATTACTCAAAACGGGGTAGACAGAGGTGTACGAATACTTTAATTACAGATTGAATAATAATAATCTGTTTATTTATCCAAAAACATACAGAGTTTGAAATACAGTTTAATATTTGGTTTAAAAATACATTCATAGTTTATGTTGCAAATTCTGTACAAGAATAATACTTTACCTCTTAATTAAACTATCTGTTCCGTGGGAATACTTGTATTTTATTTTATTATTTAGATCCACGTAGGTACTGTGAGGGATACGTGTTCGTGTGGGGGGTCGAGACGCTTTTAGTATTGGATAAATATGTATGTTTATAGTGTGCGGGTTCTCTTCAATGATACAGTGATACGTTATATTTATAGTAGGTTTTTAATTAGATATTTAAAGAGAAAATATATTATAACATGAATACGCGCCTACGAAGTGACAGCTAGCCTTCTGCCATGTTCTATATAAAACAATTATTACGAACCTATTCTAAATTAGAAAGTGACTCATCAGATAGTTCGAACTGATATATTCATAACAGCCAGTACAACATAAGGTTGATAATACAATAAAACCTTACAGTACCTACCTACTATACAATACAAATTTATTGCAAGTTATCGGGAAATTTTTGTACCTAAACTTTGAATTTTTTCCTACAAATAAGTCAAAGTAACATTTTAATCGAGACTAAGTCCTAAAATGGTAATTTTCTGGTTTCTGATTTTACTTCAAGTCATATTTTAGTTTTTTTTTTACCGCAAACAGCTCTTAGGCCTGTATAGTAATTTGTAAGACCAAATGGGCTTGCACAGGAGGTTAAAATAATGTTACGTTTACTTATTGTTATTAACATATTGTTCTGAGAGCTTCAGGTTCTATAAAGTTTCCGCTTGTGTTTTATTTTAACACTCGGCATGCTAAAGCATGACCAGTTTGTCGAGCATGCAACCCAACTAGGGCCTATTCAAAAACTCATTTCGCATTTCTAAACCTTTGCAGGGTTTTCTCGCTAATCATTCTCAGTCCTTTTGGCATAAAATGAGACTAATTTGAATTTCCATATTCTTGTTGATATTTATAAAGATAGTTTCTAGTCCAAAGAAGAGCATTGTAATACTTTTTTTATGCTTTTTGATTTTCTGTTTATCGCTTCGAAACCTTGTCGGCTTCCCGTGTGCCTAATTACAACTCCAACAATGCCCATCAAAACTATACAGGATGTCCTGGCACAAGATGATTGATCCGTGGAGTTTCTTGCCCGTTCTTCTCCATAGGAACCTACTACGCTTTGGAATGGGCAACTAGCTTCACCTTTCTGACTGACCGACCCCTTGACAGTTCAAAAGTGCCTGTAATTGGTTTATTTGTAATAAATGGTTTGAGTTTGAGTAGTGGGAATTATAAACGGAAAGCGTATTTTTTATTTTTTGAGAAAATCAAAAAATAAAATATATGCACATTCCAATATATTTCTAGTCTAATAACATTGTGTTGTGTAATAGGCACTATTTTTCTAACATGAATAATCTTATCATTTAGATATTTAAAATGAAGATCCTCACAGAAATGTCCCCAAATGCCCAAAAACCTTTTTGTCTACTTCAGCGAAAATAACTATTAACGACACATCAGGGGACTCCGTATCAAAGTTGCGACAAACAAAGGCGCGACAAATGCTAGGGCGACAGTACGAAAGGTCGAACATCAGCGGTGCGACAGAACATCAGCTCGACAAACGTTAGCGCGACAGATTGTTTTCACGACAAACGATGGCACGACGAAACTTTTGATCGACGAACGTTATTGCGACTGATTGTTTTCACGACCATCGATGGGACGACGAAACTTTTGATCGACGAACGATAGCGCGACACAACTTTCGCTCGACAAACTAAAGCACGACAAACATTTCTATAATATTTTGTTGCTAATAGCAGATAACAAAAAAATGGGAAGTACTAAGTACTTTCATTTTTAATGTTTTTATTGGCAATATTCTTTATTGTCAATGTTAAATGACTGCAGTGTGCGAGTGCAGTTACGAGCAAGGTAGGCGAAAACCATGTATAAAGAACCTAAAACTTTACATTTTATTTCTTATCTGCTATTAGCAACAAAATATTATAGAAATGTTTGTCGTGCTTTAGTTTGTCGAGCCAAAATTGTGTCGCGCTATCGTTCGTCGATCAAAAGTTTCGTCGTCCCATCGATGGTCGTGAAAACAATCAGTCGCAATAACGTTCGTCGATCAAAAGTTTCGTCGTGCCATCGTTTGTCGTGAAAACAATCTGTCGCGCTAACGTTCGTCGAGCTGATGTTCTGTCGCACCGCTGATGGTCGACCTTTCGTACTGTCGCCCTAGCATTTGTCGCGCCTTTGTTATTGGACCAATATAGCCCTCAAGTATATCAATTATAGCTCCTATTAAAGTCCTTTTGCAAATTTCCAAGTGCAAAAGGATTTCAGCCATGGCTTCTTTATCATAAATTCGTTAAATCCCAAACTTTTAAGTTTTAGTATCAAGTATATATGTATATTAGAATCTATTTTTTTAAGTTTTACCTACATTTCTTCAAAATGACAAGGTTTGAATTACCTTTCAGTGTAAGACTGTAGATAATTATGTAATACGAGTATTCCAAGCATTTCAACCCTTTTCGGATACAATATGATTTTTTTTATTAAAACAATATTAATAGTATAATAATAAAATCATACAAAATTATGTATTTTAGAGAGCCTGTGAGTTTTACAGAGTTATTGGGACCTATTTCATATACAAAGTAACAGTCGCAATAGAACTGAGAAATACTTTTAGTACCAACATCACATTACCTATCTATCTGAAATAAATATCATTACGAAACATAAATCGCCATTATTTATTTATTCCATTGTCATTGAAAGCTCATTAAATCAGAGACATCTTAGAAAACCTAAATTTAACTTTACGAACCCCAAAATATCCTAATTTTGATTTTCGTAATCCTGTATGATCTCAGAATGGCCTTTATTCAGAACTCAAGACTTTTTCTTTGCCAATCCAGTCTAGTTTAGGGCTTGCATGTAAGTTCTGATTAAGACTTAGCAAAGCCTATCAGGTTTTGAGAAGGTTAAATTTAGTTTCTCGTACTTACTATTTCATCTTGACAAATTATAGCTAAAACGTTATGCGGAGGTCATGTAGATCGGGCCTTTTTGGGATCGCAACAATAAGGTTTAGCGTTGTGTAAACTAATCATCCAGAAACTTGAGTAATTCTAGAAAGGTTCTAGAACCTTTTGCAAACCTTTTCAGAAACTCAAATGTTACTTGGCAACAGTAACAACACTACCTATATAAGTACATACCTACTTTAAAAACTTACCATCGACTTAATCGAACTAAATTCTGCAATTCTGTTCTGTAAAACACCCCCAGAAAGCGAACTGTTTGGAGCTGTTGTCAACATTTTGTCAACCATTAGTAAAAATGATAATGAACTAAAAGTGATTTATGGGGGCTTTGGTTTTCAGAATAGACTGGGTCTTTATTAGTGTAAAAATCCATTATAACTTTGTTTTCACTGTGTTTAATCTGTACAGTGAGTTTTCCAAACATGAAGTTGCAGATCCATTATCGGAAGACCTTCTCTAGGTAACTTCGCTTGCAAGTTCTATCATCAAGAAGATTTACGTACTCACTTAATAATTTACTTCAACGCTTGCAATTTTGTAAAATTACGATGGGAACATAAATATATTGTGAAGTAAAGGCGCAATAAGTGCAAGATAATAAAGTAACAACGCAAATTACTACATTGTTTTATTACTTCCGGGAATCGATCACCTATTGGTTAAAGCAACATGTAAATAAATAATGACTAGTTGTAATAATAGACGACTGCGTCATAATAAACACTAATGATTTATAAGTGACTAATTTAGAGTCAGTTAGGTTATCAATGAACAAATCATTCAAGAGACATTTAATACCTTTAAATGAGCAATTCTTCTAAGTATATTATAATATGTATATTTATAATCTGAATCTTGGAAACGGCTCCAACGATTTTCATGAAATTTTGTATGCAGGGGGTCTCGAGGGCGATAAATCGATCTATCTAGGTTTCATTTTTAGAAAACGTACCAAAAAAAAAAAAAGGAACAAAGCTGGGTACCCGGATTTTAATATTAATAAAGCAATGCAGAGAAAAATAGTGCACAGCGATCGGTATGTAATGTAATGTTAATATCGACCACTGACCATTACAATTTCTAAGCCTACGACAACTTCTCCTTTTATGACCTTAGTCATAACCTGCCTTAAGACCCGAAACATTGGGACATCAATAAGAGACGAATTTAACCGTCGCGATGACTAAACGACCTATATCTCTCTCCTTCTTACATACCAATAAGTACATCTAAAAATGAGACACGAAATAATTTAAAAATTTGGGCAGTAAATTCGTGGGGCATTGCACTCACTGACTGGTTGTGAGAGGACGAAAGTACGAATTTTTTTTTCAATAATAAGAGAAAGATGTGCAGGCACGCATTGCAATGCGTTTAGTGTTCGGCTAATGTACGGGTCACATGCGGGCAAAACTTTGCAATAACAATTATTACATCACAGATCCATTAAAAGTAATAAAACTCAGAACGATATGATAGTAAATCATTCGACAATTCTTAGTGAACACTGGCTGATCAGCGATAATATGCTATCATGGCAGGGTTCAAATAATTTTGAACTTTTAACTGATACTCTTCACGCCAAAAACAGTAGTATAAAAATCGTGGAAATCCCTCATTGACAAGTAACTATTTAACATCTAGAAGTATGAAGTACATAAGTAATTCAAGAGCTCCAAATTCAAATTCAAAAGTGATTTATTCAAACTAGGCTGAGAATCAGCACTTTTCTAACGTCAAAATTACATAACTCCTTAGCTATCTACAATCAACGACTCATATTCACTAGACATTATCATATGAAGTAACTATCCATACGTAATTCAAGAGCTCCTCAGCTATCTACAATCAACAACTCATCATCAATTTATTATCAAACATTATCACTTTGATAAACAAGTACCTCTCATCAAAACAAGCATAGTAAACTGTTGAGTAAGGTCAACTTTCTCCCATGATAATTATGGTAATCTATTTACCAAATGACGCCATACGCATCACAGACATTTTTCCAAACTTTCACTTGCCTGTTGCATCACAGGGCTTAGAACAGGTGAGACCAGTAAGGTCGATGATCTGGACATCCAAAAAGGTAATGAATCTTATCAGGTTTGAGACTCTTTAGAGGTTCCGCATTAAATAGAACTTCAAACTTAAGGCAATGAAATTGTATGAGAACTCAAAGAAGGATATTGTAAAGTTGAACGGAAAATCGTGGAATATTTTAAAGAAATGACACGAAACTGCTTGTTGCCCAGGGACAAAAGTGCAAACACTCCAAAAATACTTGTAACGTAAAATTCATCTGCAATTCTCATTACCAGCTTATTTTTATCATTTACATTTTTAATCATGCAATATTTCCATAAAATCAAGGTCAAATAATTTATTTCAATTAAGCACATAAAAGGCACTTGAATGACAAAGATATCCAAACAAAAAAAAAATTGATTCTAGTCATAAAAAATGTTTGTCTCCACGTTTTTACACGTGAACCCTAATAAGACGATAAAGATAGCTTACAAAACAGCGTGTTTTAGTGTAATAGCTACTTAAAGAAATATTTATTTAACGTCGTCGAAGAAAGTGATTTCGTAAAGATGAGTGTGAACGTCTTATACTCACAACTGCTTATATTATATTTGAGCAGTTTGTGTTTGACAAACTCTGGTCCTTATATACATTTAAGTATTTTTTAGAAAAAAAGTCGTTAATCATTAAACGATGAATTTTCAGGGTGTAGAAGAATTAACTCATTAAGTAGACTCCTAATAAAATAGTTTATTAGTCGAGTGGTCGATTTATGTGTTGCTTACTTGTAGCGAATTCCTTGATAACGTCGATTTTCAGTTGTGTCTTGGTGTTTAGGATGATTCTTGTGTCCTCCGCCTACTAGAAGCCGTTTGCATGTAAGCGCCCAACGGTTTGCATGATTAGGTGTTTTTTGTCTTTTCGAGTGTAGTTTTAATGAACAAGCGCTGGTTCAAGCGACATTAATTGCTGGGTTAAATTATATTTAATACTTTTTTTTATATTAAAAGTAAATATTTAACCCAGCAATTAATGTCGCTTGATTTCAAGTAAAAAAAAATTACCTAAGTCCACATGATGAGCTAATAGAAGTGTAGATTTGTTTTATCTTTATCACATTGTCTTAGCTGCTAAATTTCATAATAACGAAAGTAAAATTAGATAGAATATGGGTCTTGCAATATCTTTGAGATAAGCACGACCCATGCTGTCAGCCATACAGAAAGTAAACAAACATTTAAATAATGTCTCTTTATATGGAGCAAGTTAAGTGCGTAGCTGGTACAATAAAGTTCCCTAAATATGAGCCCTTTTTCCTGCTCTTGCGCGTTCGGCGGTTGAACCCAGTCGGGGTGACATTGCTGGTGGCTACCTCAACTGCATTGTCGATAGTTTTGATACTTGCAAGATGGAATGAATTGCTGAGTACCTCGCATATGTTACTCGAGTCAACCACATTATCACAGAAGTTTTCCTCGCAATTAATTTTTCAAATGAAAATAGATAATCATGAAGTGTAAAACCACATAGAGCAAAGTAGGTAATTGTTGTGTCAAAAAATTCTGCGTATTTGGTGACATTATTATTAAAATGGTTTTTAAGAACTTCCTTTTATTTATCCTGTGCGCCTTCAACCATTGAAAATTACCCTCCAAAACCTAGAAAAACACCTAAAGTAAAATTTTATTATAACAATGATCAAGATCGTTCCCGTCGCTCAATGTTCGGTGCACTTGCAATGGCGTATTGACGCACTGATGCACCAACTTGAACTTTTTTCACGAGTTTTTAACTTTGTCCTTGAAATACGAGTTTAGATTACGGCGCGCATATTTTGAGGTTTAATGCATACTTACATTATTCTTACTTCAGTGCATGTATGTAAATGGGAATTTGGATAACCTGTTTGAGCCGAAATAAAATCCAAGTCTTTTTAGGCAGTTAACGATTTAATGTATGTCGTTGCATCGGTGGATATCAATAGAACTTTTAACTTTAAGTAAAGTGGTCAATTTACGGCACTATTTTTAGTGCGATTACAACATTAGAGTGAGAACAACTGATTACCTGAACTTAACTACAAAATAGATGGTACTTAGAGCGAGAAATTCTATTTTTTGGTAATTGCATAAGTAGTTTCGATTAACATATAAACATATACAGACTTTCTCCACTTCTTGTGGTTTTCTCAACTTCCATCTATCATCAATTTATAATTAGTCAGGTTCTTATTTCTTCTTTTTCTGTGATTAGTGGATAACCTGCTGGTCAGCCGCCCATAAGCTTCTGACTTGGCTTCACATGCCGTCGAGAAATATGCCTCAGGCGTGCCGGTTTCCTCACGATGTTTTCCTTCACCGTTTTTGAATCAAGTGATAAATTATACAATACGCACGTGAATGCAAAAATTCAGAGGTGCCTTGGGTTCGAACTTGAGACCTTTGACTTGGTAGTCAGATGGTCACACCAGTAGGCAATCACTGCTTAAGGCGACGATAACCTACTTTTTTTTTTATTTTATCCCAAAAAATTACGTCTAAACGAGTGTGTTAATGATTTGGAAAAAATATATTTTAAATTAGAGCATTTTCTTAATAATTTAATATACGAATATTTTAGATTATGTTTACATTACATAGTGAAATTAATTTGTAAAGTTGTGTAAACGCGAATAAAAATCTGAGAATTACGCAAAAGCTATCAAGCGTATTTTTCTGAAACCTTCACCATTTTAAGGATAATTAAAATATTAATCTTTTACTATACGAGTTTTATTAAAATATTTTATGTTTTATGTATAATAAATTAATAATGCGTCAAATTGGTGACAGCGCTCCTTGATGCGCGAGTTCTATTACTGGCTGGATGTACGTCGCGTTGCGTGAGCTCAGTACAGAACACGCAAGCTAACCACTCAAGGTCACTGGGCATGTATCTGCGTCTTAATATGTTCTTACTGATAGGTACCTACTGTTAAAAATAATCAATATTATACCTAATAGTTTTTATTGAGTGTAGGTAGTAAGAAACATTTATTTATAACTTCGGTTTCAGTCAAAATCGTTCCCACAAAAATAAAATTATAAAAGATTCAAAACTCAAACAAAAATTATGTCCAAAAGTATTCACAGTTTAATAGTGACCTAACAACTACCCAACTGTAAAAACGTCATCTAATGCATGCGTTTCGTCATCAATATAAATCACATTATGTTAGGTCAGGCATCCTAACCCAATTGAGTAGATACCGTCGACGCAAAAACTTAAGTAAAAAACACAAAAACAATGCGCGAACGCAGGGCAATGCACTTTTTCGTGGACGGTCGAGACGATCGTCGCCATGCAACGATGATTGTACTCGTGAACTGAATGTCAATTCTCACTGCTCACATGAAAGCTAAGGCCCTGCACCACGTTCATAAAAGTAACTAGCTGAAGCTTAAAAACACATATTTATTACCCAGTGTTAAAATCACTTCATCATCATCATCAGCCTATTAATGTTCCCACTGCTGGGACACAGGCCTCCTCTCTGTGAGAAGGAGTGGGCTGTAATCTACCACGCGGGCCCAGTGCGGATTGGTAGATGTCACATGTCTTCGAATTTTTGGTTCTAAGACATGCCGGTTTCCTCACGATGTAAAATCACTTAGCTTGTGAAAAATTACCAGCCTACATTTTTGTCAAAATGACAGTGATGTTGATAATTGTAATTCACGTAATTTATTCTTATTGTAATTGTATTATTCATGACAATAATTAACAAAGCTTTTGAAAGCTGTAACTGAAGCGAAAAAGGAAATAAAAGACAAAATATTACAATAACTTAATTAAGGTACGAAAATAAAGTGTGTAAAATTAAGCTGTCTAAAGTATTCTTGTATTAATCGTGTTCTAATATGAATGATCTAAAATATGAATATCTTGCTTTAAATATGAATGAGATTTTTTATTATATAATTATTATATTTAAAATATAATTTTGGTTATAGAAAAAGTTGAAAATAAAGAATGGCAGCTCTGGGTATCGCTAAGTTTCAGAAGCGTTCATGAATGAAAGACTGAAAGTGTGTACATTTTCTATTATACATTGTATGAAACAATTACACGGCTTTACTTTGTATATATTATGTTGATTTTTATTAAGCTGCACAAAGAAAAAAGAAGAAACAAAATAATAGTATATCAAAACTGAATATCAAAACGCAGAAGAACTGGTGCGGTAGCAATGATGTTACCTTATTCACCAGAATATGGCATTTCTATTTCTAAAATGTATGCTAACTAGCCGGATTTGGTGGTAGAGGTTTCATCGTTTAGGTAACTGTCATCCGGACAAGACATAAATTACTGCTTTGATATCTCAATTAAGTTTTATTTTTATCAAATATGTGACATTTTGGAGAAGAAGACTCCTGCGCAGCGAGCATGGCGTACTGTGAGATAGCTTGAGTCACACATTTTATCACAATTTGGACGGTAAAACAGTTTTGTCACAAATGCTAGCACGGCGGCGTGAGATAATCTCTTGACTTGTGACATAACTTCTTGACGTTTATCTGCGATTCATTATGTCTTATTTGCTACTATGGGCGCACCAATTTTGTCACAAATGCCACTTATTGACTGTCGTCCGTACGTAAAAGTGAATTAGTACACAACAAAATAAAAAGATGTAAAACTGTATGAACCTGCACTATAAAAACGTATTATTTTATTTGGTCGCATATTCACTGATTATAGACATTTAAATTTTTTTAATTTACTGTGTCACCCGTGCTAGCATTTAAGACAAATTTTAAGACATGATAAAATTTATCATGTCTTGTCACAAACGTCTTGGGTACGCCCCTGTGTTAGCCCCGCTGTTCCTGGAAACACAACAATATTATTCTTAGCTTTAGATTCAGTGCCTAATTGTGTTTGCAACATGGTTTTGTGTTAAGTATTAACTAACAGATTTATGGAGCTTATCGTCCAATAGAAAATAATGATTTCCTTTCTTTTTTACCCGACTACGGCAAAACCAAAAGGAAGGGTTATGATTTTAGCAGTCTATGTATGTATGTATGTATGTATGTATATATATATATATATGTTTGCTTTTACGTGTGTTCCATCGTAGCGCCTAAATTACTGAACCGATTTTGATGAATGAGGTATCAATAGATTCGTAATAATGGTCCGGGTGACATAAGCTATATAAATTCTCCCTAAAAACATGGTGGCCTTTACACTTAAATTTATAACCTCGAAAATTGAGATAATCATGAATTCATGACATTATTGGTATGAAAAGAAAGGTCTTAACGAGCACATAACAAATATGTATATACAGGGTGGATTTTTTTAACTTCACCTCAATTGAAAGTATTCTAAATACTGACGATAGCAAGTTTTTCTCAAAAGAAACAAGCCTTTATTAAAAAAAAAAAAAAACTGAATTCAAAGATTTTCGAAAATTCACTTCCCACACTCGAGAATCGAACCAGCTAAAATCCGAAAAAATAACATCCTGTATTCAAATTCAAATTCAAAAGTCATTTATTCAATCTAGGCTGAGAATCAGCACTTTTCGAACGTCAAAATTACATAAGACAGTCCCCCAAAAACGCCCGCTCTTCACCACTTCCTAGTGCTTTAGCTGGGAAGAAGAAGTGGCGCAACAAACTCCCCAGCAGCACAGCTGTCTGTTCAGTTAGAAAAAAAAATGATTTTATATAATAGTATGCAAAATAATGACTACGCAACACAAACATTATTTAAATTAATAGCCTTAATTTAGCCGTATTTTTATGGGATCAATCGATAGAGTCAATCATAAGGATCAAATCTCTCTAACAAACATTATAAATTAAATTAAAGGAAAACCATAAAATCTAAACCTGTAAATATAATGGGACAAGATAAAGCACTTTTATTCAAAGGTCCACCAGATTACATCTGTTAGTACCTAACTAACAATTGTCTTTAGATTTTTTTATGGGGATATTATGTCTAGACTTAAATTTACCAAAAATCCTATGCAACTGTAAACGAGATAAGAACTGAGGTTCACACTACGATTTTCAATATTCATCACAACTCGCTGTTTAAAGTTTACTGCAAACGAATTCCTTGCTATTTGAGTTTAAAATAGATTTATTACTGACTAATTGTATCACTCTTATTTCCGTTGTCGTAACGTTTATCAAGCGTTAAAACGGAAAATCATTAAAAAAAAATAAGTTTAAAAAACTGTAACCCGGCTACGGGAAAATAAAAGTGATCTAAAAAGTACGAAACAAGAAAATATTTCAGACATAAATCAAGACATACATAGGTACAAAAATGGTCAAAGTAAAGCCGTCGTCACATGCCATTATAATTTTATAGGTGTACCTGGCACCCACAGGTTACCGGCATGCGACCACGGCTTTAGGCTGCCTGTCCACTGGAGCAGAGAGGAGAGGAGAGGAACGGAGATGTGTCAATATTAACCAATAGAATCGCACCTCTAGAGCAGAGTTTAGATAATATTGGCACATCTCCGCTCCTCTCCTCTCCTCTCCTCTCCTCTCCTCTCCTCTCCTCTCCTCTCCGCTCCAGTGGACAGGCAGCCTTACCCTGACCATTTTTGTACCTATGTCTTGATTTATGTCTGAAATATTTTCTTGCCGGGTTACAGTTTTTTAAACTAATTTTTTGGTAGTAAAATTTTATTCATCTCTCAAATACATTGCAAACTATAGTTTTGGTAATTTAGAAGCATTTTTTCAATTTTGTAAATGTGAGTGCCGTGGGGCCGTTTATTGTGTAATACTGTATATTTATTTATTTAGAATCTCCAACAAAAGATGTACACAATAAATGACACATAATTAAAGGGCAATATCGGGTATTAATTATGTGTACTCCTTCACTTATAGGAGGCCACAGCATGCACAATAAAGGTAATAACTAAGCTAAAAAAGTTAAAACATTAATAACAGGTAAAAAAATAAAAAAAATTTTTAAAGGACTAAAAATTAAGAAAATATTATCTAGACTGTACACACACGTATTTACATGGTTTAAAACTAACAGAATTAAAATAATAATATATAAGTACAAGTAGGTACATAAAAAAGGGGGGCAATAGGGGGTTAGCAATAGAATGGGAAAGTGAGTTCAAGAACCGTTCATCTGTTAACGATATGGTGATTAGTTAGTTACCAGTTACCTTACCCAGTTGTACCACGGTGGTCACTAGAATATTGAGTTAAAAGAGCATGGCAGTTGAGAACAAAACATGCTCACTTACATGCCTCGCTGATGGTGGCGCGTGTTGGATCATTCGGTTCCCCACAAAATGGTGGTGCTGATCCACACGTCATGTTCGTGAACGGGCGCCGTCGGGAGAGACTGGTCATCTCTTAAGGTGACGATAAGCTACTTTTAATGATTTTATACAGAAAATTACGTCTAAACGATTAGTGTTAATGATTTGAAAAAATATATGTTAAATTAGAGCATTTTCTTAATAATTTAATATACGAATATTTTAGCTTATGTTTACATTACATAGTAAAATGAATTTGTTAAGTTGTGTCTAACGCGGATAAAAAACTGAGAATTACGCAAAAGCTATCAAGCGTATTTTTCTGAAACCTTCACCAAAATATTAATCTTTTAGTATACGTGTTTTATTAAAATACCTTTTGTTTAATATATAATAATTTAATAATGCGTCAAATTAGGGACAGCGCTCCTTGTTACTGGCTGGACATACGACGTGTTGCGTTATCTCAGTACAGAACACGTAAGCTGACCATTCAAGGTCACTGGCACATATCTGCGTCTTAACTCCCAGGGCTTATTTTTAATCTTATAAGTCCTCCTTATATTTTCCTCGCTTATAAAAGCAACAAGAATAATGTATCCAGTATTTTGTAATATCTTGATTTAAAAGAGTGTCCTTAGAGTTTCTTGCCCGTTCTTCTCCATAAATATCTACGTTTTGGAATGGGCAACCAGCTTCAACTAACTGACCGACTATTTGACAGTCTTTGACAATAATAATAATACAAGTCACCCTGTATATGTTTTTTGAGAATTTAGTTTTCATGGCAACATTAAAATCTATTGAAGTCTTCTTTCGAATAAAAAATGTCATAATTGTCATATTTCAATGTCAATGCTCTAGAAAAGTGATTGTGTGGTCAAGAATAGTTGTAGTTTTATTTATTTTGTGGTGAAGCACAGAACATGAGGATTTTACGTAATCCAGGTTTGCAGAGACGATCGAAACTAAAGCTATGTTATAGGTTACAGTTGCTGCTAGAATGTGTGATGAGCATATTTGATCTGAGTCGCACGGTGACGCTGGTGACGATAGCATGGCGCTCGCACCGGCTACTCAGTTGTTATTTGACGAAGTTCTTCATAGATTAGAATATAATACAATATAAATGCGTTAGAGATCTGCCTCGTTAGTGCGTTGCGTCGTCGCACGCGACGTTTCAACGGATCGGCGGACGAGAGACGAAGCGGGGGGAGCGTGATGCCCTGCGCTGTTGGAACTCCGGTGCGACCACGGACAGCAACAATAAAACACGTAGAACACGTTTGTTCCAATCCATTCTGGAGACTGACTGAGGTGCGTGCGTTCGTCCTCTTGCGCTGCGACGTCATGCGTCGTCGCAATGCAAGTGTGGCATACAATGCGTTTATCCGTTGCGACGACGCAACGCAACGCACTAATGAGGCATCGCCTTTACTCAACTACCAAATCATAATCAACCTATAATGTTCCCACTGCTGGGACACAGGCCTACTCTCTGTGAGAGGGAGTGGGCCGTAATCTACCACGCGGGCCCAGTGCGGGTTGGTAGATGTCATTATGTCTTCGAATTTTTTGGTTCTAAGACATGCCGGTTTCCTCACGATATTTTCCTTCACTGTTTTGAGAGCAGTGGTGATGAAATTATTTACACAAAGTAAAGCGCCTGCTTGGGTTCGAACCCGCGATCTACAACTCGTAAGTCGGGGCTTTTACCACTGGGCCACCACTGCACACAATAAATGTGAAATTTTTGCTTAATGCATACAGCTTCGTGCAGACAAGCGCGACGCGACACTGCTTATTGTTATACCGTGAAGTTTTCTTAGAAACTGTATTGTTCGATTCGCGGTGCGCCGCGCGCCGCCCGTCGCGTCGCTCTGATCTGCACGAGCCTTAATAAGTATAAATCCATAATAGGTAAGAATAAACGATAAAGATAATAAGAATAAACTCCCTTCATATCCTTCACAGATCTAATAAAAAATGTTAAAGTAAAATAATAAAATGTTACTTAATTGTAATATTGCAAATAATGTATTTGTAAATAACATCATGACTAACAGTGCTCTCATTTTTCAAGTTCACTGTCAGGCGATGTCGGCCAACGTCGCTAGATATCTTACCTCTCGGAGTCACGAACTTTTCGATTACCAGACGTGTCGTCAACGTCGCACGTCTTCGCCCTAAACTGGACACGTGTCGGGAAGCTTTATTCGTCCGAGCCTATATCTATCCGTGCACGGTACACGATGCTCGACGCAAAGCGATAGCGCGTTGGTTTGCAGTTGCAGGGCAACAAACGATCGTACCTACATAGTTATTGGACGTATCCCTAAAGGTCATCGCCCATTATAACAGCACCGCTCCAGCACGGTAGCGCCCCGGCATCGCCTGGAAAAATCTAGTCGTCAACGCGCCGTAAACGAAGCGACGGCTAGCCGCCAACGCGCCGGAAGCAAGGCGACGGCTAGCCGCCAACGCGCAGTAAGCAAGGCGACCGCTCGCTGCCGGCACGCCACCGGCGAGGGAACAGTATATTGTTTATTCACAAGCAAGGCGTCATCGTGCGGCCGGCGAGGCGTCACCGCGCTTACGGCGAGGCGTCACCCCGCGGATAGTGAGGCGCCAGCGAGCGGGCACCTCGCTTGAAGCGCGCTGTCGGCCCGAAGGGTGACGGCTCGCAGACCGCTCGCTGCCGGCGAGCCGTCCACTATTTTGTTTAGCCATCGTAAAATAGACTTTAATGCATTTGACTTAATGACCTAACTTGATTGACAAGTTATTTGCCGTGTCGGAGCCGTGCTGCTATAATGAGCGATGACCATAATAGGGCTTATTTTTGCTTTATTCATCCAAAATCGTTTCGTTTACTTTGATTTGCTTTGCTTTACATTGCGTACATATAAGATCATAATAATAACAAAAGACACGTTGTCAATCATCAAGAGGCACGGCATAATTATGGCTGCTTTGCAAAGAAGTGCCTGGAGCACGATGGGACACGATGACCAATGTATACAGGGCAGGGTTTAGGTATTATACAAAGACGTCTACTGGTGTAATATTATAGGAACTATTCATTTCAGACATTTTGTACTGTCGTACATTTTACAGCATATTACTCTTTCGTTAACTGCCATGGAGTCAGTTTAAACGGGGCCACACTTGCTCATTGAACAAAGTTTTTCTGGCGAAACCCAATAAAAAAGAGAATTCGATTAATTTTATCTTAATTTGACCGTCATCTACGTATCTTTTGAGAGTATTTTTACGAATGTACTCGAAGTCTAAATGCGACACCGAGAGAACATGAAGAACTACAATTCTTCAATTTTATCGATCCTTAATTAAATTCAGTTTTAAATAAGAATTTCAAAAAGTTTCTTTTCGATACTTATTAAAATCTACTCATACGTCTTTAAGACTTTTCATATCCATCTAACCCATTTTTTCCGAAACATAACTTTATGACCTTTCTAACAATGTCTTTAGACACAACAAAATTAAAAATAGAAAAACATTGTATGCTCTTAACATTTGCGCAAACGACTTTCCTCCTTCAAGCTAGAACAAAGTTGTACCTATTAATAAAATACAGATGAAGGCCAGCGATAGAAAAAAAATCTTCTTATCACAAAAGACTATTGAAGAAAAGACAGACGTTGTTGATCCCGTACTGATAACGCTGGTCTATTTTCGGTTACCTTAGTATGAAATCGTCTTGTTACATTGTTACATTACCTACCCAAGAAGGAAAATGTTGCAATTTAAGATCATTTGAATGAATAGAAGATCTTATCTAGTGACATGGCAACATTCATTCATGCAACACTGTAACTATTTCCTGTTTCTAATAATAACCAATTTTTCATCTTTCACAGAACCACAATGATCGATCCAGAATTCTATAACGTAGCAAACTCCTTACAAAAGAAAGCAGCAGTCCAATGCCTTAACGAATATGCGAAGAAAATTAACTGGAAGAATATTGGAGACAGCGCTATCGACCTGGGTTGTGGCGACGGAAGCGTAACCGTTATTTTAAAGAAATACATGCCCAGTAACTATAAAAAACTAGTTGCCTGCGACATCAGTGAAAAAGCTGTTAAATATGCAAATGAACACCACAGTGATGAAGCGACTATGTTCAGAGTTATGGACATCCAGGGAGACTTGCCAGAAGAAATGAAATCTGCATTCCATCATGTGTTCTCTTTTTACGCTCTGCACTGGATACGAAATCAAGAGTAAGTCCAGGTCTGTTTTCTTTTTATAATGTAGGTCTTGCAGCCAAAGGAGCCTATTCATCGGTTTTGCTAGGCATAGGAATCTACTGATAAACAGATATGGTCTTTGTAAAGCACGATGTGCAACATAAACTCAGAATTTGAAAGTTCTCGGGGAGCAACCGTGCGGCCTCATGCTGTTTCAGTAAACGTACTGTGTGATGTTCACTAAGATTCCTGAAGTTTTTAAGGAAAATTATGTTAAAATACAGCCTATACACAATCAACCAAAATATCTCATTATTTCAGTAGTAGTTTTAACTAAAACATGCTTTATTTTTTCAGGAAAGCTTTTAGGAATATCTACAATCTCTTGGAAGAAGGTGGTGACTGCCTCCTAACGTTCCTGGGATACACTCCTGTTTACAGCGTATACAGTGTCCTGGCTCAGTGCTCAAAGTGGAAGTCATGGTTGAAAGACGTCAAAATGTTCATCTCTCCCTACCACGATATGCAGGTACTTGTATAAACTTTCTTTTCCTAAATCGAAACTCCCCTTAAAATATCAATGAAAAATATATTGTTGGAATCAATGGAGTAGGTACCGTAGGTATATATGTAAGGCTGTTATGTAACTAACTAAATAATAATTATAATAAATTATCCTATTTCACTTGAAACAAATTCAAGTTAACAAAAAACAGACTGCAAATGCAGATAAGTATCTTTTATTGCATTATTTATTTGTTTCGTTGCATTACCAAGGACTTCATCTGCTCAGATGGGAAGTGTTGGCAACAAAACATCAGCCCGCCATTGTATTCCTACTCTTTGGTAAACAAAAAATAACACGCGATTATTCATTTATCTACGTGTACCTCTCACATTGTTGCATGCAGGAAATTCTGCTAGTACAAATAGTGGCAAAGAACTTGAATAACTAGCATAAATAAATTAAAACTTACATTACAAAACTTTATTGATATCAAGAATTCAATTTGATTCTTATTTTTGATAATATATTTATTTAATTTAAGTATTCAATGGAAATGATATTTTTATTTGCAGGAGCCAGAAAAGAAAGTCACACAAATGATGGAAGAAATAGGCTTCAGAAACATTGATGTTAAAGTTAAAGAAATGCTATTTGTATTCGATAGCGTGGAAGCAATGAAAAGTAAGTTATACTTTACCTTACAGTCATCAGGTTATCCATTGCTCATCAGTTGGTACCTAGTATCTGTATCAAGCCCTGTCGTCAGGTAGATAGGTAATAACGATAATACGACAAAATAATAATAATAAAAAAGCCGGTATAATATATAATTTCTACATTTATGTGTACTTTTTATGGTGTACATAATAAAGAATATTCTATCTTCTATCTCTATACGATGCCAGCATCCTTGTCAGTAAGCGACAGCATCACACTGCAGCTGCAGTCACTAATCATTCCATTTATTGGTGGTAATAAGCCATTACGTACCCAAAACAGATCACTGAAATGATCTACAGGTCATGGACTTGTCTTCCTACACCTGATGTTACCATGTGTAACATCAACAACACAACAACAAACACAACAGTGTCCAACTTGTGACAACAGTGTGTGTTAACAGTGTTCAACTTGTCCAACAGTCGAAATCACGTACCTAGTTCCCATGCAAACTTTCGTTCGTACAACGAATTTCCAATATTATTAATAAACAGAAGCCTAAGTATCACCTATTCGCTCGTGATACAGTTTTATACTAGTACGCACGGCTACACATCAAGCTATACATTTCCAATTTATGGTGATCTCGCATTGTAAACGATTTCCGTACAATGCGAGGTCAGTTTCACAACCAAACCATTTTTCCAATCTACCATTTCATACTCTCCAACTGTTGACCTGCGTAAATTTTATTGTCAAAATAATTTTAGGTCTATCCTGGGCTTATTATTAAGTTTCTCTGTATGGTTGTCTCATATTCATGAAATAATAAATTTATAATTAATTCATTATTTCCAACTATTTCCATCTTCAAACATCATGAAAGTCCATACAAACTTTCTCGCCTTATTCCTAGTTCTTAATTAATGAATTTCCGAGAATCCCCAATCTCACCTAAGTACTCGGACGTTACAGGTCTATGGAACGCTGTGCATAATTTGATTCTTGTCTTCTCTATTGATTGCATTGTCTGTCAATAAGTCAGTGTTTAGAGTTTTAACTACCTCGATAATTAATAAAAATAAGATTAAATCATATAATACGGGTACCGAATTTTTTACCGTAAGAAATAATATGGTTATAACCAAAAGTTTAACGTGAAACTTAAATTTTTCAGATACCGTAAAAGCAATCGAGCCTTTCGACATGCCAAAGGACGTTTACGAAGAATTCATGCAGGATTACTACACAGTTGCACAAGAAATCGGCGTTATAGAAATAAACAATAATAATATCGGAGAGTTTTCAATAAACTGCAAGTATTGCCTACTGGTCGTCTGTGCAAGCAAATGATCGGGATGACCAAAATTGGTCCCGAAACCATAATGAAATTATATCGGGTAATCCGCCTTAAATCTGATTAATGTGTACCGCTTAATCTATACTTGCCTCCTAGTTAGATGTATAGGTATTACTTAAAAATCGTTTCTTATATTTGTTAATTATTATAGTTTTACTAGTTGTACATAAGTAACAATGGCAGTGGTAAAAAACTAAAATCGATATTAGACCGCAAAATGTTTTTTTTTTTTTTTCCAAATTTCTGCTCTGTTTTTTTATGTTACATCTTTCCTCTCGCTTTGCTACAATCTGTGGGAGTTATTTCGTGAAAGGGGACGGAAGTGTGCTGGTGCCCACGCTTATGTATGGAAGTGAATGCTGGGTGTGGCAAAAGAAGCATGAAAGTAGAATAAATGCTGTGGAAATGCGTTCCTTCCGAAGCTTGTGTGGTCTGACTATGAATGATAGGCTGAGGAATGATGTGATAAGACAACGGTGTGAGTTAAAAGAAGAAGTAGTGACAAAAATTTCAAAGAGTATGCCGAGCGAGATGGTTTGGTCATGTTGAGACGATGAATGAAAGTTGACTAACAAAATGTATTTACAAGGCAGATGTGACTGGAAACCGGGAGAGGACGCCCTAGGAGGACATATACTGACCTTATTGGTGATGTTCTTCTGAAAGGACAGGTGCGTAGTACTTGCAACCACGTGCGTGTATGACCGGCCAATTCTCGTACTTAAAAAACGTTCACATTCAACTTGTCAAAAATGTTGGTAAATTGATTGTATTTTTGACAGATTGCGAATGAGATGCGAATGCGAACGTTCTTAAAAAATACGGGAACTGCCCCTCAGATGCAATGAGGTTATAGAGATGTATGAACGTAAACGAGGCAAAAGGAGTATGTAAGGATCGTAGCAGGTTGCGTTCTGTAGTTTCTGTCTACCCCATGGGAAGCGGACGCTATTTGATTTGACCAATGAGCGCGCGCGGTTCTAGAGTTGACCGGCAGGTGGTACCAACCCATTTTCCGAGAGGTTGTAAACAGGATAATGATGATGATGATGATGATGATGGTGATGATGATGATGATGAATATTGTTTACTTATATTATATACATCAGCCAAGATTTCAGCAGATGTTACACAGCATATGCGGCTACTGCAAGCCCGTATTTTTTTTGTTTGCTATGGGCCAGCTCTTAATCTCGATCTTGCCTAATGGAAAGCGAATCGTACGTTTTACGTCATTGATGATGACATAGGTACAATTCGTGCATGTAATGGTCATGATTAACTGAATAATAATCGTTAATTGACTCAGGCGTGACTTTGCGGAAATCCATTATAAAATCAATAGACGACGTATATGTAGTAACCTTATCCGCTTAATTGTTCTTAAAGAGTTCCGACACGTGTTTCACCTCTCAACGAAGCATCCTCAAGATGACCATTGACTTGTCGCGAACCCGGACACAACGGGTTGCCACGTCAAGCGCCGAACGCAGAGAAGCGGATAAGGGAAGCGGTTAAGCGGATTAGGTTACTAAATATATGTCGTCTATTGTAGCGAATAGTAATCATTAAAATCATCAAAACTACTCTTTGGGTTATTGGTATTTGATGGACAACGTCATGTTTTTCATGAAATAATCATTTTAATGATTTCTATCATTCAGTAAACGTCATACGACGTAATACGGAGTTGAAATTTGCAATAAAAGAAAGAAGATTTGAATTTATCGAGCTTCCTTTTCTTGCAGGATCTAACTTATTTCGAATAACACAGCATTTAATTTGGTATTCAATGAACAAAACCTATTTTTTGTAATTCATCAGTTGCATTGCATTTCAATAGTAGATATAAATACAACTAAGTTTCAAGAGTATTCCGGGATCGAGAGAGATCATCTCTATGTTCTCGATTACAACGCCATACTATTTTTTTACTAGTGATGTGTAAACATTATGTTAATGAAATTAGTTATTTAAGATATGGATTGAATGTACCTTTTCTCAAAATGAGCATTTTTTATATAATTTGATGAAGAACAAGAGTTGAATTATTCAAAAGAGAATTAACAGTTTTAACACGACGAACTCCGAAAACCATTTTTTTATATTGACTATAATCATATTGCTGAAGTGATAATGAATATAATGTAATGTGTTTGTTTAATTACCTACTTACTACAACTGTACATTTAACTAGAGATTTTCTATTAAACACCTTATTTGTTCAGAAACCGTGAAACCCTACTTTAATTTTATGTTACTGGCATATTAATTTTAATAATTTGTGCTGCTACTAAATTTATTATAAATATTGTTTTCTACTACATTATTTTTTATAAAAAGTACCTAATCGATCCAGTGTATCGATACAAAATATTGACACCGTATACTTAAATCTGCGACAGTGGTATTTACACCCACTTTTGTCATGTAAACTTTAAAAATAGGAACCAAAAAGGGGCGTTATGGCTCACCAACTGTACTGGTTCTATAACAGGCAGGTTCTAGAAACCAAAACAAATAATTGTTCAAGACTTCAAGTCTAGTGTTACTATTATTTGATATATCTAAAAGTCCAGTGTACTTACGGTTCTGTGTACCTAAGTACTTATTTTAAGTTACACTATGAAATAAGTTACATAAATAAGACTTTTATATTGTTATTTTTCACGATGAATAAATAATTTTCTGAATAATTCAGTCCTTGTCTATAATTTATTGAAGTTTTTGTAACGACCATGACCTTTAAACGTCCGTGTTTGGTAAGATCCTTATAGACTAGACTAGATCTAGTCTAACCATAAATCTACACCGTAACCATTTTTCAGATATTAAAAATAACATAGACACATGCATCAGCCGTATACGGTTAGACCTACCCCAACACAGTCGGAAAAACGCTAAGCAGATGATTAAATAAATACCAACCTTCATTTCACACCTTGTTAATTATAAAGTACTAGCTGTGCCCCGCGGTTTCACCAGCATAAGTATCGATCCCGTAGGAATAAAATATCCTATGTCCTAATCCAGGTCATCGTCTACCTATGTGCCAAATTTCATCCAAATCTGTTCAACCGTTAAAGCGTTAAAGTGTCACAAACAAACAAACTCACTTTCGCATTTATAATATTAAGTTAGGATTTTCAAGAAAGTAATAATATTTTGTAGGAAAAACAGCATTTATTAACGTGGAACAAGAAACGCTGCTTTAAAAAAAATCATAGACAATGAGACTGTGAAAATGAACATTATCTTAAAAATATGATAATTTTATGCTTTATTTGTTTTTTCTCGTATATTGTATTGACGTAGTACGTTATTAAAATTATGAAAATTTTGTAAATTTGCACAAACTCCAACAAAAACAAATTACTAGAATCCATCAAAAATTAACACTGTAGTAGTTTATAACTGTCCCGATCCCGAAAATATCTGATCGATCTGAGATCTGTTAAAAAGGTTTTAAATAGTATGCATTACGACAAAAGTCGAGGCGAAGACGGCGTAACAACGGAATCCTTTACAACTCGATTCTCCCACACTTCTCCCTCATATCACTAACATGTTTACCACCATTTAATAAACCGAAAAAGTGCCAGAAAAGATCTGCCATGCAAACATCATTCAAAGTCAGAATCAAATCATTTATTTCAAATAGTCCCTTGTAAGGCACTTTGAACGTCAAAATCACAATCCAAGATCCTACTTCACAAAAAGGAAATAAAACCGATGTAAATCTAAAAATAAAAATAATTTCAGACCAATACCTAAGCTTAGAGCAGCAGTGTGTGAGCAGAGGTGGCCCAGTGGTAACGGCCCCCACTTACGAGTCGTGGGTTCGAACCCAAGCAGCCGCTTTACTTTGTGTAAATAATTTCATCACCACTGCTCTCAAAATGGTCACCACTGCTCTCAAAATGGTCAAGGAAAACATCGTTAGGGAACCGGCATGTCCTAGAACCAAACATTCGAAGACATATGACAACCCGCAATGGGCCCGCATGGTAGATTACAGCCTACTCGCTCTCGAAGACGGGAGACCTGTGTCCCAGCACTGGGAACATTATACGCTGATTATGCTAAGCATTGTGTCACATCTATACAAAGCATTTATTAAAGTAATCCATAACCGTATCGACGGAAAACTAGATGCCCACCAGCCACTCCAACAGGCTGGCTTCCGCCTAAATTTCTTCAATACCTCCAAGATTTAAATAAAATTATGGAAGAACACAGAATTTAAAAAAAAACCTTTGTATTTAGTCTTCATAGACGATACAATGGCATTTGACAGCGTAAACCACAATATTTTCTTCGTTACTAAAACAACATCTAGAAGTCTATAACAAACATACATAGGCATCCTAAAGATAATTTATAACAACAGCACAGCAAACATAAAACAATTTTTTCCCGGTTAAACTGTTCAGCAGGTTGAGCAGTGGTGGCCCAGTGGTGACGGCCCCGACTTCCGAGTCGTAGGTCGTGGGTTCGAACCCAAGCAGGCGCTTTACTTTGTGTAAATAATTTCATCACCACTGCTCTCAAAACGGTGAAGGAAAACATCGTGAGGAAACCGGCATGTCTTAGAACCAAAAACTCGAAGACATGTGACATCTACCAACCCGCACTGGGCCCGCGTGGTAGATTACGGCCCACTCCCTCTTACAGAGAGGAGGTGTCCCAGCAGTGGGAACATTAATAGGCTGATGATGATGATGAAACTGTTCAATTATAGTCCGCGCGCGACTAGTTGGCCGTTCATCTCATCACAAATCATCTCGCTATTGCAATCTCATGTGCGTTTTGTCTAAACTAGCCGGTACTTTCAACGCGTGTTGCCGTTGCGAAGTGAAAGGTGCGGCTAGTTTAGGTGCTGCATGATGAGAGAACACCGAAAATATATTTGAAAAGTTTCAGATAGTAGCCCCGTGGTCAGGAATTCTCTTTCAGATTTTGGAAATGAAAAAAAAATTACGTGATCAGATTCAGAGCCCTTGACTTTGGTACGATTATGTGTGGCCTAACAACAACGAATACTATTAGGATAGGTATTATGGTTACACAGAATAACTTTTATTCGCCCTGAATATCATTTTAAAAATTGTCTAAATCTGAGTTTTTGGAAAAGCCAACGGAAACGTCTGACATTTTCCCCCGGGTGACGCCAGGCACGAACAGCTAGTTATAATATAATAATAATAATATTTTGTATGTAGGGGGTAATCTTCGGAACTCCTGATCCGATTCTGAAAATTCTGTCACTAATGGGAAGCTACAGTATCATAGGATCCGAGTGCCATAGGATATAGTTTCTCACAAAACAAGAAATTTCACGCGGTCGCTGGCAGTAGTTACTTTCTATAAGCAACTGGACTACGGAACTCTATGAGAGGTCGATGACCCCTTGAGAATATTAATGCATTAAGCATTCATATTTCATACAATAATTATGGCCATTACCACGGTGGTAGGTACCAGTTATGCTGAATTATATTCGTTTTTCAGAAGTTCGGAGATACTTTGTGTCCTACTATTTATTGTTTACTCAATTGCAAAGTTAAACAAATTTTATTGCATAAGTTTTTTTTTTAGTATTTAAGAATTAAATATGTATTTTATTCTCACGGATATCGCAAAAAACTTTAACAGTTTTCAATAATACTTATTGATGTCTAAATATTTGAAACATCTATTTGAAAAGAATTCAAATAAGTTAGAAACACAGCGAAAGCGAGCAGCGCCTGCGCATTGTTGCTGTGCAACATGTCGCTCCTAGTTCAGAGGTAAAGTCCTGCAAACGATTAGCATGGAGTGTATACAATGTGGAGACTACCATACAACAAAAAATTAAAATACTGGCACTACTAATGCTTAAGAGTATTTTGGAACTGTCAAATAAATCCTAGCTTCGAAAAAAAAAAAGAGTTTTTCAAACAAATTAAATGTAATGTATGCCGGGATCCACCCTAAGCCTATAAATTCCGTTCATCTAACTAGGCCTTGGGTGAATTCTCGGGCATACATTTCAGAATATCCACCTAAGGGTGGATTTTTGGGGTGGATAAACGAAATAGCCCGAGCCGACTATGAATTTTGCCGAGCTATATTGACTAAACTATTGAATATATTCAATTGAATTTTTGTATACAGATTGAGAACGTCATTATGGACACGCCCTTTAATTTTTTGTTGTATTGTCGTCTCCACCTTGTATAGTCCACTATTTCAAAACATGATGTGAAAATACATATCAAGGAAAATAGAAAAAAATGATTACTACTATTTTTCATTTCTTTGATAGGTTCACAGCATTGGCTCCATATGATCAGAAGATGCACCAAATACTGACTTTGGAACGCACATAAACTCTTGCTTATAACTGTAAGATAAATTAAATAAATGGAAAACCGCGTAAAAATGTGTTGAGCATAAATTATACCAAATTACTGTAGGTACATATTATTTTTTTGCTATGGTGACATAGTAAAAAATAATAACTAACACGTGTATGTGTATTCACGTCAACAGTAAAACAGGTGAGATTCAAACTCACAATTTAACACTAAGCATTCCGACGCTTTAACCCTTGGGCTATTGTCGCTTGTTTATGTTTAGGGCTTAATAAAACCATGACAGAGGAAAACATAATAAGGAAAATGGACTTTATTGGAATTTTCCATGAATTCCATAGTATATACATAAGGGAAGAGGATTTGCTCTGTACTGGTACAATTACACACTGATATCGCGTCAATCTGAATAAAACCAAAACCATTCTGAAACAAATTCATTACAGACGTAAAAATAATTTGACATTTGATTGGGCCACCTTATGACCTGAACCAAGTAAGTTCACTATATTCATAGATATGCATATTGCATACGCATAATTATAATTATTTATCGATACTAATTGCACAGGGGATGAAAGAAAAATCTGTCATATTCAGAGATCATTACAAACGAAGTAAGACGATGTCTGCCAAAGAAATAAGATGATGTCTGCCAAATCCGCTGCGGCTATGAATGTTGGAGGCGCGATCGTGGCAGGTATAAATGCGCAGTGCCTCGCTCCCGGCGCGACTGTCCGCCGAAACCGCGCTACTCGGCCACGCGCACGCGCACCCAAAAATACTAAACAAAAATCATAAACACACGAAATTCATCCACTGAAAATCCCTACATTTTTTTTAATAAACCATGAATAACGCCGTCTTATATGAAAAATGCAACAGCATGCAAAAAAGGGATGCGCTCGTGTGTTTAGAAAAACACGCGTCAAAAATTAAATGGAGGAAGAGTAACAACAATATCTTAGACTTAGGCTGCGGAGATGGCAGCGTCACGAATATGCTGAAGAAGTACATCCCTACTGATTTCAAGTTGCTCGGGTGTGACATCAGCGAGAAGATGGTGGACTTCGCCAATGACCATCATTGTAACGAGCAGACTTCCTTCACTGTGCTGGACATAGGGGGTGACCTGCCGGAAGGGATGAAGGGAAAATTCGACCACGTGTTTTCGTTTTACGCTCTGCACTGGATCATAGATCAAGAGTGAGTATTTTTCTCTCAGTTTCATAGTAGAAAATATTTGAAGAGATTTTCAACTACTTCAACATAATATGAAATAATTTGTTTACCTAAATTATTTTAATTTTATATTTTACTAGCTTCAGCCAGCGACTTCGCCCGCGTCATATCTTTTTAATTATAGCCTATGTTACTCAATGATAATATTTATAGCAATCAACTGGTAAAACAATTTTTTTAAATTGGTCTAGTAGTTTTTGAGTTTATTCATTCATGAGAAAATAAAATAGAAAGTATTTTTTTTTTTGTATGTTGCTTTGTTTCAAACAAAGCCACATACAAAAAAAAAATAAAAAAATATTTCTCTTTTTATAATATTTGTTAAGATTTAAATGGTTATTATTGTGGGAAACTACATCATTGTTTAATTTTATTATTCTCTTTTAAATCTACTGCTAAAAACTTGACCCAGAATTACACTATCTTGATTTTTTAGATTGTATCTTAAGATTATGATGTAGAATAATTGTTGTATCATTGTCATAGAATTAGGTAACTACAGTGCGGGCTCAACTTGTGCTGCAGATATTCTGTATGCACAATACTGAGTTCTTTTCAAAATAAATTAGCCTTTATAGACGATACACCCCATAGTTCCAATGGTTATAAGCGCGATGCTCAAACTCAAACAGTCGTTGTTAGGAATCCTATACCATACAGAGCACTCAGATGGAATAATAATACTCCAGAATAAATGAGATGTTTTGAAACTTCAATTAACAAACATCGAAACATTAAATATAATTTAGGGTGACTAAAACTCGACAAAGAGACCAAGTAGATTTAAGCTAGCAATTTTTAGATCGACTTTCTAAAGTGGCTGAAACGTACTAACCAGTTGGTTGGTGAAAACCACTGATCTATAATATAAACTAATACTTAGATATAAAATTAAAGCAAAGAGCAATGTTTAAATTAAATAGTTCAGCAGCTTAGCAGCGTATTTATTTCAGAGCCAGACAATGATCTTTGCCTGTAATTGAGTAGTTACTTTTAATTTCTTCAGAAACCGATTCTTTCAACAGATCTTCAGGTTTGCTGAAAGAAGTGACTATCGTAATCTATGCAAGTTTAGTCATGAAAATTCAACATCGAATGCATTACACCGGCCGCAGCGAGCGTTAGTGCCATATTTAACGTTTACGTAACAGTAAAAGTAGTAGAATCTACTTATAACTAAGCTATAAATGGCCGAATTGGCGCTTTGTTACCTACAACTAGACTCAACATTGAGTAGTGAACTTGGTATAGCTATACCATTTGTGGTTTCTAAAGTTGATAAAGCTTTAACAAAAGGATTCATTAATTTAAATACACAGATAATTTAAATCATTTACATTTACAAAAGGTAGGTAGGTACTGTCTGCTAACGCCGGAAGCAGGAATTGTATCCGCTTATCTCAACAAGGCGCTAGAGCCTCTTGAGGTGACGGTCGGGGCTCTTTGCTTTAAGACCATGGCCGCAAGAATGCATAATGATAATTAATGCTTTAGATAAGTATGACAATCAATCGACACTGGTCAAGTGTTCTCAAGCGCGACCGTAAAGCATGGGATCTCACATTTTTCCAATAGGACTGTCTCAGTGGCCCGGAGTCTTTAATTTCCGATTAGTGAGTTTAGGTTCATACCGTATTATAACCGGCGAAATATGGGTTTAATGTACAGGTAAGTACACCTCTGCCTAACCCTTCTGAGAATACAGGCGCGATAAAATGATGTTGATGTTGTTTTTGTGTGTTTACGTGTGAATTATGAAAGGTGACAGCCGGAGGACTTAAAGAAAACCGAAGTTATTTTAATAAAGGTTTAATTAAGGTAAAAATATAAACTTAAGCTAATTCCTAAGTCTAGATTCGGACGATGCTAGTACCGAAGTGTCTAAAATTAATTATCTTAAAGATTACAATTCTACCGATTCCTAAGCGTAGATCAGCAGATTTTAAAGTAGGTGAGCGTTCGGCGATTCGGCGACACGCGGCGCCGATTCGTTGATTCAGCAAAATGATAAACTGCGATTTTATGTGGAAACATCCGATTGACGTAATTAGGTTATCATTTCGCTATTCGGATGATTTGGTGTAGGCAGGGCACGTAACATGTGTGTGTGTGCGTGTGTGTTTGTTGTATGTTGTTTTGTGTTCTGTCTATCAACACTCCAAGTTATAGCAGCTTAGGTATGTTTCAGGAAACAGGAGATTTTTGACCTTAAATAACATTAATAATATGACAATTACTATCGTTACAGACGAGCTTTCACCAATATCTACAACTTGCTGAATGAAGATGGGGAGATTTTCACGATATTCGTTGCCAGAGCACCTGTCTTCGACGTGTACCGTGTTCTAGCACGCAATAACAAGTGGAGTGAATGGCTGCAAGACGTCGAAAGATTCGTGTCGCCTTATCATGACTCAAAGGTAAATAATAATAGCTACCAATATGCTAATATTGATAGTTGATACATATCAATCAATGAGACAATCATATTTTATTTGCTCTGTAGAGAAAATTCAATCATTTTTCATCAATAATTAACGATGCCTTCCCGTCTGTGATGTTTTGACAGCTTAGTTATGTTATTTTTTTCATTAAATTTTTTTAAGTTTTTTAAAAGCTTTTATTCAACTTGCAATGTTTGTATGTTAGTATGTTTAGGGCAAATCTTGCAAGCTGAATTAAAACCACTTCCTATTCTATGGAGTTGTTATTTTACATGTTGGTTCAGTTCCAAAGACAATGCATTTTTATGATACTCATGACCTGATTGGCCATCCAAAATTGGCTTCAGACGAGGAAACCCCCCAACGGTCAACAGTACAGACACGAAATTTTATACGGGGTGTCCGGGACATCGACGCGAAGCCTGTTACCATGGATTCAGTACATGATTCTGAACCCCCCTGCGTTGAAATTTTTCGTCACTTATTAAAAAAAAAAATCTGCTGTTCCATACATTTTGACCGCGAAGGTATTACACTTTTCTATGAAACAGCTGATTTGTTTTTTAACCGACGAAAAATTTCAACGCAGGGGGCTTCAGAACCATGTACTGAATCCATGGTAACCGGCTTCGCGTCGAAGTCCCTGCCACCCTGTATACTCTTTAATTATGATAGTCCGTTCTAAAGTCCATAGACGAGGGAACTCCTCAACGGTAGTACACACACGAAATTTTATAGAATTGATAAGTACTATATTATACTAGATGGTGTTCAGGATCTGATGATGAAGCCGGAAGATGGGCATAAGAACTTCTCAAAAACACGAGACAATATCATCGAGTTTGGACTCGTTGGCTTTGTCTTGACAAATACATTAACCCAAAACTACTTTGGGTTATCCAGGGTCTGATGATAGAGCCAAAAGGTGATCATAGGAACTCCTCCTCATCCAAACATAATAGTATCATTGTTTGCGGTCATTGGTTTTGTCTTGCTAAGTACTATAGCCCAAGGTGTGGTCCAGGTCCTCAGGATGGGTCCGGAAGGTCACCATAGGAATTCGTCAACTAAACATAATGGCCCCGCTCTGTTTGGGCCGTTTGAATTTGGTTTGACAAATAGCTAGGTTCATTACCCCAAAAATTAAAAATTAAATTTATAACCAAATTTTTTTTGTTTTTAAAAAGATTTTGGTTATATTTGGCGTGAACGTCCTTCTTAATCATAAAAATAAGCCTCAAGCTTTTAAGAAAATAAAATATAACCAAAATCTTTTTAAAAACAAAAAAGATTTTGGTTATAGGTACCTATTTTATTTTTTATTTGCATTGTGTTTTCGAAAAGTCAGAAAATGTGAGAGTTAAACCTCAAAGGTTAAGATAGGAAAGTACCTATGTGAAACAACAGTTCTAAATAATACCTACACATAATTATGGAAACAACATTGAATTTTCTCATTCTTTTTGAAGTTCTTTATTGCTATAAAATGTCTCACATAACATAACATACATACTTATACGTAAATTATGCAAATACTTCCATTATTATCTTTTTATCACATTTTAATGTCACGATTAACTAAGGTAAAAAATTTAAAACTTACGGACTTAAAATTAAAAAAGTAATATGTACAAGTATTGCAAATCCTAATTAATATATAATTACGTGTACTTATATATTATATTTATAGTTTTTAAATTTAAATAAATATTTATTGCTCAATTCTCGCTATCGCACCTACCACTGTTTGTCTCTGCACCACCCAAAGGTTGACTGGTAGAAAATTCCTATGGCATTAAGTCCGCTTCTGTACATTTGTGTGCTTGAAGTATTAAATATCTATATAAATATATAATTGATGAAATATTTTTCAGGATCCGGAAAAAGAAGTAAAGACAATATTGGAACAGATTGGTTTCGTTGACTGCGACGTGGAATGTAAAGACTTAATGTTTGAGTACAATGATTTACATGATTTGCGAAGTGAGTATTGTTTTATTTTATCGATATTATTTAGGTGTTTGTCCCATAATCATTAATAGAATATTTGCCTACAATAATGACAACAACTTAAACGCTTACAAGTACAGTCAGCGCCCTAGATCAGTGGTCAGTCAGTCACTTATACTACAAAAACTATCGCTACGAAAATAAGGCGCTAACCTTGGACATGCGGCTAACAGACAAAAAATATTGAAACTCAAACTCAAAGTATTGTTTTCAATTAAACCATTTACAGTCTTTTGAGTTGTCAAGTTGTCGTTCAGTCAGGGGGTTTAAGGCTGCCTGTCCACTGGAGCGGAGAGGAGAAAAGAGGAGCGGAGATGTGCCAATATTAACCAATAGAATCTTGACTCCGCCCCTGAGTTTAGATTTGATTGGTTAATAATGGCACACCTCCGCTCCTCTCCTCTCCTCTCCGCTCCAGTGGACAGGCAGCCTTAAACGGCCACATTAAGCAATTCGTCTAAAAGCAATTCATTTTTTGAATTCCCAGCTACTCCTCTATGGTGAGTTGGTGACACATTATTTTAGATGAATCACATTCAATTCAAATCATAACAGAATCATATTTGGTGTAAATATTATCGTATGAAAAAAACGGAGACCGCAATTTTACCAGATAATTTTTCTTTACAGTTTTTATTAATTAAATGAGATTTTTTGCACGTTAAAAATTAACTGCACAGTCATTTCATTTTTATTTCATTTTTCATTAAACATTACATATTAAATAAAATTATCACATGCAGAAACAATAAATTTGAAAGCCTAATTAAAATTGAAGTGAAATGTGAGAGTAAATAAGTGAATGTGTGTGTGAGTATGTCAAAGAACTAACTTGCAACCACAGTAAACAATGTGTTAGGTTTGCCAAGTAATGAAGTCTATAAAGAGTCAATATAGTCCTATTCTTAAGTTCAAAAAGTGTAGAGGAAAGTTAAATATTTTTTGGCTTTAACTACGTGGGATGAACCTACTAAATACGGGTTTATCCTTGGTAAGAAACGACATCTCACTGGGAGCAGTACATTAGATATTTTGACCAACGCAAACATTAGAGAATAGCTCGGCAATATTATGCTCAACCGATCCGATATACAACAACCCTATCTAAACAAAAAAAAACTCATGAAATCACTCTTTCCTTTTTACAGATACTCTCACAGCGATCAATCCTTTCAAGATCCCGCAAGAAAAGTACGACGACTTCATGTCAGATTACCTGGACATACTAAAAGAACTGCATATAATGACCCATTCCAACAATAATTATGAAACAAGCGTTCACTTTTGCTATCGTTTACTCGTTGTTTATGCTCGCAAACCAGCGTCACAGGATAAATTGTTAGAAGAATTGAACAAGCAAGACTAAACATCTGTATTGAGACTTTAAATTTTGTATTTTTAGTGCTGCTGCACTTGGTTGCCCATTTTGCTTTTGTTGACTGTTACATTATTTTGATAAATAACCTTACCGAGAGGCGATACTAGAAATACTGACCTACGTCCGGCGATGATGAATCAGTGCCACTACCGTATGTTAGACTGGCTGTTCACATTTTATGTAGTTATATGTGTGTGTGTGTTATATGAGTTCATCAATCCTTTTCTCGTATTAGTAAGAGATAAGTCTTCAATTTCATAGCCAGTGGTTTGATTCCTTAGACCACTTATAAACTCAAACTCAAAGCATTTATTTCAATTAAACCATTTACAGGCACTTTTGAACTGTCAAAGACTCAGTCAGTTAGTCAGAAAGTTGAAGCTAGTTGCCCATTCCAAAACGTAGATCTTTATGGAAAAGAACGGATAAGAAACTCCAAGGACACTCTTTTAAATACAGGGTGGCAGGGACATCGACGCGAAGCCGGATACCATGGATTCAGTACATGATTCTGAACCCCCCTGCGTTGAAATTTTTCGCCGGTTATTTAAAAAAAAAACAGCTGTTTCATAGAAAAGTGCAATACCTACGCGGTCAAAATGTATGGAGCAGCTGATTTTTTTTAAAATAACCGACGAAAAATTTCAACGCAGGGGGGTTCAGAATCATGTACTGAATCCATGGTAACCGGCTTCGCGTCGATGTCCCTGCCACCCCGTATAGATATTACAAAATCCTGGGTACATTATTGTAGTTGATTCTATATGTGAGAACAAGGTACAAAAAAACATTACCCTCCTTCTGGGGCAGTTGGGTAAAAGTAATCAAAATATTAGATTAAAAATAAGCCCTGGCCGATAAGAGATCAGTCACAACTGAACACAAACATGACGCGTGGATCAACACCATCCAGCTCAACCATTTTCTAGGGAACCGAATGATCCAATTATAAAGCTTGATTCATAATATCGGTCGTTAAATGCGGTGGTCCAAGTGACATTCAAGTAACTATGTGGAGCACAGCAACCTACTCTAATCTGTCATATTTTCCCAATCAACATAGAACCAAAATTAATTATTCTTTAGCGATAAAGTAAAAAATCTATTAAAGAAAGGGGTTTGAAGATTTTGGCCCTAAAATCAGCCACCATTTAGATTTTTTTTCAAAATCGAGGTGCACAATAAATGTCATATATTTGGATAGGGGACACTTATACAAACATAAAACTTGATATAACATAACATCATAAAGCGTCACGTTTCTGAGATGTTCAAAGATAAAAATAACAATTGTTACAACAAATATATTTATTTATGTTGTAGTTACTTCATGTTGATTAAGTTATTTACACATTTTTCATTTTTACACATTTTATTAATTGACTATACCTAGTGGATAAAACATAAGATTTTTTAATCATATTCGGTATAAATAATATCATCCAAGAAGGCAGTGGGAGGCTGAATAGGATTTTCTTGGTGTCGCGCCCATGCCATGCACCATATAATACATATTACATATACCATTCACACACATCCTCATTTGGCGGGAGGCATTAATATTTTTTTTATCTTTCGCTCTTAGCTAAAATATTACCCATACATGATGCAATTACGAGTATGTTTCCTCTAGTTCAATATACTTACCTGAATGGAAAAAAAACATAAAAATCCTTGTTTCAGGGTTCAGTTTTCGACTTATATTTCGGTGAATGACTCCGAAACCTGACGCTTTAGGATATTATGTTATATGACATTTTTTGTTTGTATAAGTGTCCTCTATCTAAATATATAACTTTCGATTTTCACCGCGATTCTGTAAAAAAATCAAAATGGCGGCCTCACGTTAGGGCCACCCTCCATACAAAAATCTTCAAACCCCTTTGACAGATTGTAGTAACTTGATGTGCTGGCGTCTGTACTTTTGTAGTGTGATTACAATATGTATTGTTTAGAGATCAAAATAATCATCCCAACCCACACGGGTTGGGAATGATTATTTTATTTTATTAAGTATTTTGATCTCTGATTTGAACTTCAGTGCATATTCTTTGTTTTAGTATAATTATCTATGTAATGGTGATGGCAATAAATGATTTTTTAGAGCTAGTAAATTAAAAACGTGAATCTTTGTAGACGATGATGTTAATATTGTACATCGTCCATTGTAAATAGATAATGGCAGTACAAGGATGTTTTGGCGTGTGGCCAAAGTCGGTACTAACGGCGCCATCTTAGTTTTTCAATACATTTCTCCAAACGATTGCACAAATTCACATACAAATGTTTACCTACAGCGCCCCCTTGTCAACGTCATTGGCACGCCAAAAGATGCTTGTAGCAGTGTAGTCATTAAAATTGTCATTTTTGTCATGTTAGTTCTTATTTATTTATAATATATTAATCATAAGAATGTTAGTTGTAAGGGGTTACGGCAATGTTCAGTAACACAGCATAAAGATGTATAATTTTATTAAAAAATTCAGTTTGACTTACCCTAGTCTACTTATTCTGTAAACCAAAGTCAAAAGAGCACATTTGACATCACAAGTGCTCCTATTTACCTTCTCTTTAGTTAACCTAAATAATAGAACAATTAATAGTTTTATATATAATAAAACTTTAAATCAAGAATATAAATAAAAACAAAATATTAAATTACAGTCTTCTTACTAAATCTTATTTTTTGATGGCAACAAGACATATTTCCTTATCTTGAAATGATTTTGAGTTTGAACATGAAGGTTCCGTAGAAAATCTTTGTCCCCATGAACATTTTGGTTTTCTTATGAGAGGTGAAACATCAGGAAATAAAGACTTAGCAGAACGACTAGGAGTTTTGCATAAATGTAGGTAAATAGGTATTTATAGACTGACCTCAGTAGGGCCTGCGATCAAGAAAGTAACGTTCCAACTAATTGCGTATTTATTCTCTGGTGTTTTCGTAAGGCTGTATTATGAGTCGATCAACATAACTAACGAAATGAAGGTAAAAAAATAATTAAAAATAAATACATAAAAATAATAATACGTAATAAAAATTGTAGGTAATAATAAATTATGCTTATTTACTATTTTAAGTACTATAGGTACACCTCTGCCTAACGCTTCAGCCACCCTTCGGCTTATTGGTGACTCGCCCGAAATAACTCGGATGAATTCGGGGAATACAGGCCTGATGTTATGTTTTATATTATTCTCCGATTTTGGTCCTTTTCACGGCCTAAAGTTAGGTACTTTAGGCCGTGAAAAGGACCAAAATCGGAGTAACAATCTACTCGGTAACGACCACGTAAAATTTGAAATAAATTATAATCTTGAATAAGATTTTATATAAATCGGATAGTAATAAATAGTTAAGTCAACCGCCCACTTAAATTATTACAGTCCTGACTCCTGAGTCTAAGTTAAATTACCTATATATTTATTAACTCGCTAACATGTAAAACACTGGCATGCATTTAAATTTCATGACACAGTTTTAAAACATGCACCCTGTAAGGGCACTGCAAGTGTTTGGTCCAAAATAAATGATTTATTTATTTAATTATTTTATTTATTTAAATGTTTTATATCAAAAGATTAAATTAAATTATGGAAAATTAAGGAAAGTTAACCAACCTGTGTATGGCTAATTATTTTAGACCTCCAAGAAATCGAAGAAGGTTCTATCGAATTTAATCATTTTGTTACTAAATTCGATAGAACCTTCTTCGATTTTTTTTACCTTTTTGTTTTCATCGAAAATAAAAAACCTTATGTCAAATCTGACAATTGTCGAAAGAAGTAACAAACTGAAAAAAGCGCGGGAAACGTTGAACTTGGTGGACGCGTCTTTTTATGAGAAAAATTGTAAATTTTAAAACAGTGTAATATAGGATCAGTAGTCGTAGTTTTAGTAGTATAATTTCTTGTATCTATATTTTAATATTAGTTTTGTACAGTTTCTTCGCTAGGGTAAGTCTTTTTACATTATTTGTTACTGCGGAAAATGAACCGCCCGCCTGACCCGGGGGAGTTTGTTCCCCCGGCAGGCAAATTTGTTACCATCTCCAATGAATCGGGCATGGATACCGATGGATCGTCTTCGTCCCGTCGTTTAAAACGAAGCCGTATACAGGTGTGCAAACACTGTAACAAACGCCGTCGTACCCATAAACACCAAGGTTCCGAGTCTTCGGGTTGTGGTTGCACGGAATCTTTACTTACTGAATCGGTGCCTAACTGCTCCGAAATAACTGTCTCTAACACCGATATCCCTGCTCCGTCCATAGTTGTTCCCGCTCAGATAGGTCGTAAAACCTACGACAAAACTGACAGCGCGCCTTTTGTTGTTAATGTTCAAAAAATAGTAATCTCACCAGATGATGGTACTACACTGCACCCTATTACTTTTGGCAAGTTTTTAAAACACAACGCCTTCCAAAATATAATTAATGGTAGCGTAAAAAAAATTGGGCGCAATAAAATATCTTTATCCTTTTCCAATTTCCTGGATGCGAATTCTTTTATTTCCCATAATAGTCTTACAACATTTAATTATAAAGCGTTTATACCCACTTTTAATGTAACTAGAATGGGTTTAGTGCGTGGTGTTCCGGCGGAATGGTCTCCGGAGGAAGTTATAGATAATATAACTGTACCAATTAGTTGCGGTCCAATTTTGAAAGTCAGACGCCTCAATTTTAAAACCATTGTTGACGGTACAACCGTTTGGAAACCATCCCAATCCATAGTTGTTACATTTGATGGGCAGATTCTACCGAAAAGAATTTTCATGTGTTATAATGCGTTACCTGTAGATTTATATATTTTCCCTACTGTACAGTTGCTGTTTCAATTGCTGTCGTTTTGGTCACACAAAAATTCAGTGCAGATCCAAACCTCGTTGTTATAAGTGTGGCCAAGGCCACACCGGGGATGGCTGTGAAAGAGAACAAGAAAGTGCATCTTGCTGCCTTTGCTCTGGTTTTCATTATGCCACTAATAAGTCTTGCCCGGAATTTTCTAGGCAAAAATTAATTAAAACCTACATGGCACAAAGTTCAGTATCTTATGCGGAAGCGGCAAAAGTACATCCCCCAGTAACTAAATCATATGCTGATACACTTTTATCTTCTCCTTCCAAAGACTTTGCAGATTCTCCATCTATCTCTTCACCTAATAGAATGCCTACTTCAAATAGCTATAAAAAGACTGTCTTCTTCAAACCCCGCTCCCCTCCCAAATCTGTACAAGGATATAATAAAGAGGCTCACAATGCTATTATTAAGGATTTTAACATTCCCCAACCATCAAATGGTTGTGCTTTTTCTAACAATTGTATCAATGATAAAAATGACGTAAATTTTTCCATAAACGATTTTCTTTCTGCATTACACAATCTTCTCTCCCAGTTCAACATTACACCGTCCAACGTTGCCCAATCTTTAAATGTACCTGAATCCATTCATAATGGACAACACATCCAAAATAATTCAGTGGAACTGCCGCAGTCTAGTAAACAAAAAGAGTGATGTTATATATCTTTTAAACAAATATGAACCATTTGCCTTTGCCTTAGCAGAGACATGGCTCAAACCTTATCATGTTTTTAAAATTAATGGTTAATTAACCATTAGAGAGGATAGATCTGATGGGTATGGTGGAGTAGCTATACTTATCAAGAATTCTATCCCTTTCTCTACCATTACATTACCTCATCATAGTGAGGAAATTTCAATTGTAGCTATTAAAGTGCAGCATACTTGTCTTGTTTCTATTTACATTCCTCACCCTTCTTCTTCTGTTCTTCAAGAGTTAAATAATCTCTTTTCTTTTCTTCCAAAGCCAATCTTAATATTGGGGGATTTTAATTGCCATCATCAATCATGGGGTTGTTCAAGTTCTAATTGTTATGGAGATGAATTACTAGATATAATAGACTTACATAACTTATGCATCTTGAACTCAGGAGCTGCCACACGTCGTTCAGATCCCAATCAGAACCAAAGCGCAATTGACCTTTCAATATGTTCTCCAAACTTAGCCTCTTCATTAACTTGGCATACTCTAACCTCTACCTATGGTAGTGACCATTTTCCAATAGTTATTTCTTATCCTCTTTCCAAACCAAATGCACTATTAAGGAGATCAAACTTAAAACATAAACTACCTAATAGAAATAATAATGACTGGGACAAATTTAGAAATATTGTTGACAGAAAGCTTTGCTCATTGCCTGTTATTTCTGATGGCAATGAAAATAGTTGTGCTGAAGCTTTAGCACGCATTTTAATCGCAGCGGCAGATGAAGTTTTTCCTGTAAAAAAAAACAATGTTAGTACAATTCCCTCGCCACCGTGGTGGGATTCGGAGTGCACAGAATTGATAAACAAACGTAAAGAGGCTGAATACAATTATAACCTTGATATGTCCGATATTAATTTTGAAATTGTAACTAATTTAATTAATGAAACTTATAAACTTTTTAAAAAGAAAAAATTTGATTCTTGGCGTAAATTTTGCTCATCAATTTCACCGAATACTCACCCTACAATTGTCTGGCAAAATATTCGTAGATTTAGGTCCATTTATAACAACCCTTCTCCTATTCCTGATTTTTTTGCCAGTGAATTTTTAGATAAACTAGCTCCACCTTGGGTTCCTGAGGCTATTAACCTATCTCCCGTATCCAATAATCAAGATACTCATACGCCACTCGATCTTCCATTTACTCTCACTGAATTAAAAGGTGTTATAAATAAAAGTAAGGATTCTGCACCAGGCATTGATGGTATCCCGTATTCCTTTTTTGCTAATTTAAATGATGATGTCCTCATTTATTATTTAGAACTTATTAATTCTATTATGAATACAGGAAACATCCCAGTTGAATGGAAACGTCAAATGGTGTTGCCATTCCTTAAACCAAATAAAACTCCATCTGATGCTTCTTCATACCGTCCCATAGTTTTGTCTTCAATTCTGATGAAACTAGCGGAACACTTAATTAAAAATCGTCTAGAATGGTATGTTGAAAGTAAGGGTCTTTTGTCAGAATCACAATATGGCTTTAGAAAAGGTAAAAGTACAACTGACTGTTTAAGTATTTTAACATCCGATATTCGCTTATCCTTCTCTAATAACCATTCCACTGTTGCAGTTTTCCTTGATATTGATGCAGCTTATGATAATGTCTTATTATCAGTTTTACAAAATAAATTAAAAGCCTTAAAAGTTCCATTGAATTTGTTGAATTTCATTATTAAAATCCTGACTGAACGTTCTGTTAACATGTTAATAGGAGATCAAGAGGTTTCTCATCTTGTATGGAGAGGCCTCCCACAGGGTTCTGTCCTCAGTCCCCTTCTATACAATATTTACACTTTTGATTTAGACTCGTCCTTAACTAATCATGTTAAGGTTCTTCAATATGCAGATGATTTACTACTATATTCTTCAAATCAATCTGTTGAACAAGCCAGTTATGCTATCAATTCTGCATTATCCTCTTTGGAGTCATGGTTACATCTAAACGGTTTGGAATTATCCACATCTAAAAGTGCGGCTGTTTTATTCACCCGGAAGAGAAATATTCCCTTACTAAATCTCTTTTATAGAGAAATACCTATTCCAGTTAAAGATAATTTCAGATATCTAGGTATAATTCTTGACTGTAAATTAAGTAGTGTTCCTCATTGTGATTACATTGTTAATAAATGTGAAAAACACCTCAACATGCTTAGATGCCTCTCTGGTGTGTCGTGGGGTGCACATCCCTTTTCTTTGAAACTTATTTATAACGCAATCATCAGAAGCACTCTGGATTATGGATTGTTCGTTCTAGAACCTGGTAGTGTTATGGCTTTTAAAAAATTGGATCGCATCCAATCTAAGGCATTACGCATTATTTCGGGTGCCATGAAGTCCAGTCCCATTAATGCACTCCAAATTGAATGCGGGGAAGCTCCTTTACATCTTAGAAGACAATTCCTGTCTGATAAATGTTTGTTTCGAATTCTTCAGTTTTCAACTCATCCTCTCATTCCTATACTAGAATCTTTAGTTTTGCAGATTGATTCATCAGATTATTGGTCTCATAAACGTGCTCCTTGTCTAGTTGTAAGCTATAAAAAATTCCTCTCACTTTCTTCTCCTATTCACCGTTCCAATAAACTTCCCCTATTTAGCAGTAGTTTTGAGAGTTTACTATTTAATCCCATTATAAAATATAACTGTGTAAATAAATCAGATCCCGATTGTCTTATAGTTTTTAATCATTTTCTGGCCGAACACAAAGAGTATCACCATATTTTTACGGATGCTTCTAAGCGTTCTCCGACGGGTTGTGTTGGGATAGGCACTTACCATTCTCAATACAACATCGTCCAAAAAATTAAACTGCCTCCTGAAACTTCTGTTTTTACGGGAGAATGTTTCGGCATTCTAAAAGCCATTGAATATTCTCGAGTTTTAAAGCTCAAAAATACTATCATTTTTACAGATTCCCAAAGTGCTCTTCTAGCCATTAATAAATCCCCTTTCGAACACAAATCGCAGTTTCCTATAGTTTTTTTAATAAGAGAATTTACGTCCAGAACCATCTCCGAGGGTAATACACTGCAATTTGTATGGATTCCGGCCCATGCTGGAATCCATGGTAATGAAGTGGCCGATAGACTTGCCGGTGAGGCGATGCAGTGTGGAGACCTATTTCCTTATACTAATTTTTGTTATGACCTCGTGACATTACCTAAGACCTATCTTCGGGACACTTGGAAGGTAGCTTGGGATATCGGAAGTAAATCGAAGGGACGATATTTTTCTTACATTCAACCCGACGTTCCGGAAAAACCGTGGTTTGGCAGGGCAAAGTTTGGCAAGATGGAGACTTCCGTTCTTATAAGAATGAGACTGGGACATGTTTGCTCACCAGCACATCTTGCCAAACTTCGTATTATCAGCGACCCCATTTGTTCGTGTGGCACAGATGTTGGCGATTTAGACCACATTTTTTTCTCCTGTCCATTATATGACCGTTCTTCCTTTCTCAGTAATCTCTTGTCCCTTCGTACTCCTTTTCCTACCTCAATACTTTCTTTACTTTGTACAAATAGCTTTCCTGTTTATAAATGTATAGTCTCATTCATCACCTTAAATAATATTAAGTTGTAATTTAATCATTATTCACTATCTTCACCTTTATATATTATTATCCTGATCCTATTTAACCGTCCTATCCTAAATCCAGATAAAATTTATCTAACATTTAAAATTATTCGTTTCCCTACCTTTATTTCTTCAAAGTACAACTAAACTGAACCACAGAACACTATGAACTGAACTAAACGTGACATTGGCTAAATGCACAAACAGTGCGAAGCCAAAGAAAAAAAAAAAAAAAAAAAAAAAAAAAAGTAACAAACTAACAAAACCATAGATTTGTTACACATAAATATTGTGGACCATTGTTCTATTACTGCAATTTTTAAAGAAAACAAAATAAAATAAAAAGATTTGAAAGATAAAAACCGCCCAAGTGCGTGTCGGACCACGCACAATGAAGGGTTCCGTAATTGGGATGAATTCATCCCAATAACAGGTTTTTCTGTAATCTATAAGCATGAACTGTTCTCTGTATTTTAATTTTAGGCTCAGTAGTTTCGGAGAAAAGGAAGGGGAATGGTCAATTTTCATCTATTTTCTTTAATATCTTTAAATTCATTAAAATAAAATTATAAAAAATATAATTTGAGATCGTCGCAATAAGCCCTTTTATTTGATATATCATACGGTGCAGTTCGCAAAAGTTTGCAAAGCTTATTGATAGATATATAAATATTTTAAACATCCAATGCGTTCTGTTACTGACAAATGAAGATAGTTTCAAAACGGACAGATGAACTGAAACCTTGAATTCAAATAAGTTTGCAACACAGCGAAAGCGCGCGGCGCCTGCGCATTGCTGCTATGCAACGTGTCGCTCCTACTTCAGAGGTAATGCCCTGCAAAAGATTAGCATGGAGTGTAGGTATAGTCCACCATTTCAAAACATGTGAAAATATCAAGGAAAATAGAACAAAACAAATGATTACCACCATATTTTTCATTTATGTGATAGGTTCACAGCAATTACTCCATGGAAGATTCACCAAATACCTACTGAATTTTTAACGTTTGCACCTACAGCACATAAACTGTTGCTTATGCTGTAAGATAAATTAAATAAATGGAAAACCACGTTTTGAGCATAAATTATACCAAATAACTCTAGGTACTTATTATTTTTTGCTATGGTGAGATAGTAAAAAATAACTCAAACTCAAACTCAAACTCAAAGCATTTATTTCAAATAAACCAATTACAGGTACTTTTGAATTGTCAAGGGGTCGGTCAGTCAGAAAAGATGAAGCTAGATGCCCATTCCAAAGCGTAGTAGGTACCTATGGAGAAGAACGGGCAAGAAACTCCACGGACACTCTTTTAAATAAAAATTTGGTTACAAAATATTGGTTACATCATTCATGTTGAACTTATACATGTGAGAACGATGCAAAACGTTAAAAGCGTCCGTAATAAAAGATAAAAACAAAAATAAAACAATTAAAAAATTAAATCAAATTAAAATAAGCCATGGCAGCTATGAGATGACCAGTCACAACTGACGGCGCCCGTTCACGAACATGACGCATGGATTAGCACCATTCAGCTCAACCATTTTGAAGGGAGCTAAATGATCCAACACACACGCCACCGTCAGCGTGACATTAGAGTGAGCATGACATACTCTCAGCCGCCAGGGCACATTCAAGTCAATGAAAGACATACCCAGTACCTAAATGGTACCTTTATAGTCTGTACATAGTACTCACACATGTGCTATGCAATTATACAATGCTAAGAGATTGAATTTATACAATGCAAAGATAGTTTTTAAAATCTTCCGCAGCTCCAACAGTATTTTCAGATGCTATACAATTAGTTTATGTGCCCTTGTGGAGCAGGACCAGCGTTGAGCCAAGCATTTTTATCAGCGATGTAATCCCCCAACTTATAATATGCCTGACTGCATAGTGTGCGTTTAATATAAGATTTAAATTTCGTTTCATTCAGCTGAAGTATGTGGGGAGGTATTTTATTGTAGCATTTTAAACAGTACCCCATGAATGATGAGTCTACTTTAGCCAGCCTGAAACCCGGTTGAACTAATTGGTCCCTATTCCTAGTGATATAATTGTGTCTTGAACCTCTTTTACTAAAAAGATGTAGATTTTTCCTTACGTACATAATGTTTTCATAGATATATTGACAAGGTACCGTCATGATGTTAATATCTTTAAACAGTTCCCTTAGAGAGTCGCGCCTGCGGAGGCCATATATCGCTCTGATGGCTCTTTTCTGCAGAATAAAAATAGACTCGATGTCTGCAGCCCGTCCCCATAGTAGAATACCGTACGACATAATACTATGAAAGTAACTAAAATAGACTAGCCTCGCGGTATCTACATCCGTAAATTGACGGATTTTTCTCACAGCATATGCTGCCGAACTTAGTCGTCCTGAAAGGGATGTTAAATGAGGACCCCATTGAAGCCTAGAGTCGAGCGTGATCCCCAGGAAAACAGTTTGATCGACGAATTCTAGTTTCTCTTGATTTAATACTATCTCACAATTACTACTTTTGACATTTGGTAAAGAAAATCTTATGCACTTAGTTTTTTTCTCATTTAATACTAAATTATTAGCAGTGAACCAATTTTGGACCTGCTGCAGGGCGTTATTTACGTCGTCAAGATTTGATGCACGTCTATTCATTTTAAAAATTAATGAAGTATCATCAGCAAATAACACCATTTGTGGTTGAGTTTTTAACAAATGGGGTAGATCATTAATATATACTAAAAAGAGAAAAGGACCCAATATTGATCCTTGTGGTACACCCATTTTTACTTTTAAACCTTTTAATAATAACACGTGTATGTGTATGTGTCAATAGTAAAACAGGTGGGATTTGAACTCACGGTTTAACACTAAGCATTCCGACGCCTTAGCCCTTGGGCTATTGTCACTTGTTCATGTTTAGGGTTTAAAACCACTAACTCAGATACCACGACAGAGGAAAACATATACCTAATAAGGAAAATGGTAAGGAATAAGAATATTGGAATGTTCTATGAGTTCCATCGGAAGAGGATATGCTCTGTATTGGTCCAATTGCATACTGATATCGCGTCAAACATGTGTTTTTGCACCATTGTGTAACTAATGCTAGCCACACACGTAACGATTTGCTTCCGCAAATTTAGACTTACGCAAGTAAATCGTTACGTGTGTTGCACGAAATTAGCGCAAATCTCTTTGAATATACGTCACGTTAGGCTTGTGCAAGCCTAAATTTGCGCAAATAAATTGTTTTATGTGTGCTAGCAGTAGGTACAGTTAATTGAATAAAAAAAATCATAAATAAAATCAGACGTAAGAATAATTTGACATTTCATTGGGCCACCTTAGCTGAACCAAGTAAGTTCACTCTACTCATAGGTATGCATATTGCATACGCATAATTATTTATCACCACTAATTGCACAAGGGATGAAAGAAAAATCAGTCATATTCAACGATCATTACGAACGAAGTAATATGGTGTCTGCCAAAGAAATAAGATGATGTCTGCCAAATCCGCTGCAGCTATGAATGTTTGAGGCGCGATCGTGGCACGTATAAATGCGCAGTGCCTCGCTCCTGGCGTGACTGTCCGCCGAAACCGCGCTACTCGGCCACGCGCACGCGCACCCGAAAATACTAAACAAAAATCATAAACAGTTAAACACACGAAATCTATCCTCTGAAAATCCCAATATATTTTTTAAAATAAACCATGGATAACGCCGTCTTGTATGAAAAATGCAACAGCATGCAAAAAAGGGGTGCGCTAATGTGTTTAGAAAAACACGCGTCAAAAATTAAGTGGAGGAAGAGTAACAACAATATCATAGACGTAGGCTGCGGAGATGGCAGTGTCACGAATATGCTGAAGAAGTACATCCCTACTGACTTCAAGTTGCTCGGGTGTGACATCAGCGAGAAGATGGTGGACTTCGCACATGACCATCATTGTAACGAGCAGACTTCCTTCACTGTGCTGGACATAGGGGGTAACCTGCCTGAGGGGATGAAGGGAAAATTTGACCACGTGTTTTCGTTCTACGCTCTGCACTGGATCAAAGATCAAGAGTGAGTATTTTTCTCTCAGTTTCGTAGTAAAAAATATTTGAAGAGATCTTCAAATACTTCAAGATATTAAATAATTTGTTTACCTAAAGGAGAATGCTCAAGCTCCATAGAAAAAAAACCCAGCTCCGGGGGAAAAGCGATGTATCTCAAAACACTGGCAAACATATAAAAATGGCCAGTTTTATTATGCAGGTTATGCAGTCGTCAATATAAAAAATTTACAATTAGTTTTAATTACTTTATTCAAAAATGTTACGTTAAAATGCGAGCTTGGCTGATTTAATATTTTTTACAATGCTTAGGCTGCCTGTCCACTGGAGCAGAGAGGAGAAAAGAGGAGCGGAGATGTGCCAATATTAACCAATAGAAACTTGACTCCGCCCCTGAGTTTAGATTTGATTGGTTAATAATGGCCCATCTCCGCTCCTCTCCTCTCCGCTCCAGTGGACAGGCAGCCTTATAGTCGTTGAAAGTACTTTGGATATATTTATTGTAACAGAAACTTCGAGAGTTCGATATGAAAATCAGTCAGGATTTAATTTAGCATCTTCACGTGAATATACTATTGTTAACAGCGATACTATGATATTGATTCGATAGTTTGGAGTCCTATATTATCGCCATCAGCGCCATCTATACTGTTAATAATTGTATAACCACATGAGGGCACTTGAAGTTTTGGGAGTAGAGGTGAATTCAAACCACACTCTGGTTTGAATTCACCTCTACTCCCAAAACTTCAATATTATAACATTTTTTATTTACTGTTTTAGAGGTATGAGGAACAGGGTGTAAAGTTCACTCATCCTCTATAGAAAAGGGAGGATCCTCCGACCAGATGGGTGTCGTGTATGACGGGCAACTGCCCAACGATAGATGTCAGGAGATCTTGTTTGCACGATGCAGGATTTTGATGTGTAGTTTGCATGACTTCACAGTGCCAGTTGAGGCTCCAGTGAGTTGGAACCGGGTCCCGCATAGTTCGTGGTGAGTTGGAACTGGGTGGCGCTGCGTTATGATCCAGTGAACCGAATGTGGTACTGCGCCGGGTTGTGGTACAGAGCCGGGCTGTACCACATTCGGTTCGGACTCCAAACTATCGAATCAATATCATAGTATTAACAATAGTATTTTCACGTGACGATGCTGTTAAATTCTGACTATTTTGATGTCGAACTCTCGAAGTTTCTGTTACAATAAATATATCCAAAGTACTTTCAACGACTTTAAGCATTGTAAAAAAAATATAAAATGAGCCTAGCTTGCATTTTAACATAATATTTTAGTTATTAAAACTAATTATCAATTTTTTATATAGACGACTGCATAATCTGCAGAATAAAACTGGCAATTTTTATATGTTTGCCAGTAAGGATCACGATCATAACCGGTTATTATTTTAGTACTTATTATTATTGATGATTTGAGATACATCGCTTTTCCCCCGGAGCTGGGTTTTTTTAAGCATCCTCCTTACTTTTATTTTATATTTTAGTAGCTTCAGCCAACGACTATAGCATTCAACAGGAGATTTTTTTTTTTTTTTAATCAGTCTATTTGTTTTTGCGTTTATTCATTACAAACAAACAAAGAAACTTAAAAAATAAATAAAAAGAATCTTATCTTTTTATAATATTAGTTAAGATTTAGATGGCAGTTATTATTGTGGGAAACTACATCATTGTTAAATTTTATTATTCTCTTTTTGATCTACTGATAGAAAATTGACCCGGAATTACATTATCTTATATTTTAGGTTTTGTCTAATGACGTAGAATTGTTGTTTTGAGCATTGTCATAGAATTAGGTAACTACAGTGCGGGCTCAACTTGTGCTGCAGATATTCTGTATGCACAGTTCTAACTTCCTTTCAAAATAAATTAGCCCATAGTTCCAATGGTCATAAGATAATGTTTTGAAACTTCAATTATCAAACATTGAAACATTAATTAATTTAGGGTGAAGTAAACTTGGACAGCGAGACACAGTCCGTCTTATTACAAAACACGGATGGTTTAAACCAAGACTAAAAGGTCTAGGATTGCGGTAATAAAGCTAGTAACAGGCTCAAAATCTGTCAGTTAGTAGGTACTAAAGAAGGTTCATGGTTCAAATAAGGTTCAAATAATATCCACAGATAGGAAATAAAAATGACATTCTTTCATTCGCTTACGTAGGCTTTATTTGAAGCAACGTTCTGTTTCTTTAAATGTTGATATTAAAATAACACTTGAAATGCTTAAATAATTATTTATCAATACAAAAATATGTGGTAAATTTTTGTTTGGTTAGCTTACAATATATTGAACAAGCATAACTTGTACTTTTGACGCGCTTTTTATAATCCAGTTGTAACAAAAAACGATTACTTGAGTATCCTAATACAAACAAAAACTACCAAGTTTATACAACCAACGAAAAATATTAAAGTCATTAATTAACAGTGTTTGCAGAATACCTTCCCAATTTATATAATTAATTTATCATCATTCCCAAACAATGTACAATGATGCCTACCTACCTATAATGCCTACCTAAAAAATGTATACTGGGCATTCTGTACCAAACTATCAGAAAGTATCAAAAATAAAATCTTCATTAATTAATTGTCCAATAAATTAAAATTATTTAAAAACAGCGAGCGCATTCTGAATTAAATTTTAAATATAGAAACAATTCGGCGCGAAATTAAATTAATGACGTACCTATCCCGGTCATCTATGGAATGTCCTGTCTGTTGACTCGGTTTCAATAGATGTCCGAAAAACGACTAAAATTACATTAGAAATGTATAAATCATTATTATAATGTTTTTTGTATTTAATGCTTAAAACTATTTTATTTCAATTTCCAGGAATCGATTTCTGACATTCGACATATTAATTAATCGAGTCGATCGAAAAAAATCGTTTGGCATAATCGCTTTCGCACATCATTACAATAAAAAAAAAACATCAATAATCGGAGATTTTGGACACAAATTGAGTAGTGGTAATGAATATTACGTGTTATTAGACCTGTGTTCGTATATTACGTTAACATCTGGGCATTTTCTAGTTGTTTATAATATTTTAAATAATATTTGTCACATTTTAAATCGTATCTACATGTGTGATATTGTGAAAAGTAAAAATGTAAACACGAACGATTGGCGCGAAACTTCGAATTTGCATATCAAAAAACTTCATTACCACTACATAGTTAACTCGAACAATGGATGAAGTCGATAAATAATTAAATGATGTATTCCTCACTGCCCCTGTGGTGATGTTTGGATGTTCGAAATCCCCAATTTTTATGTCTTTTAGCCTCGACCACCACTGTCATCAAAATGGCGATTATCGCATTTACGAGCTTAAATTTTATAAAGGTAAATTAATTAACTTGCGCGTTAAATATGAATGATTTAATGGCGTTATCATATAAGTTTTTTATCCAGCTCTCTTAATTAACGCACATTCATAAGATTAGATGGGTATCATAATAAATACTTATATATAATCAATTTAGTGTGTCGCATGTCATCATTTTGGGATCCAATTCGGGGCGCTTCCGAACTATACCTACGGTTAAACCAAGACTAAAAGGTCTAGGATTGTTACGGTAATAAAGCTAGTACCAGGCTCAAAATGTGTTCTTATTACAAAACGAAGACTATTCGAGGATCAGTTAGTACCAAAGAAAGTTCATGGTTCAAATCTCAGAGGTTCAAGGTTCAAATAATATCCATAGATATGAAACAAAATTGACATTCTTTCAAACGTTCACGCAGGTTTTATTTGAAGCAACGTTCTGTTCATATAAATGTTGATAAGTATTATAATAATTAAGTTATATAAATAATTATTTATTAATACAAAAATATGTCCGAAATTGTTCTTTGTTTAGGTTACAATATATTGAACAAGCATAACTTGTACTTTTGACGCGCTTTTTTTAAATAAAGTTGTAATTATTTTTGAACACCTCTGTTGAGGTTTCTTTTAAGAACGAAACGTTAATTTTCAAAAAGCTATCAAGTTGAACCAAACGTGAAATTTTACTAACTATATTTCCTGAATATTATCAATTCCACTAATCGAACCTAAAATATCCATTAAAAAACATCCAGATATTCGGCGATGGACGCTGGGCGCTCGTGAGCTTGCTGGACAACCTCTGCGTGCGCTTTATTGTAGATAAATGTTTATGTTACGTGTTTTTCATTATTAATAATAAATGCACTTCATATTTGTATTCATTTTTCTTAATATAACTGTAAAACTCAATATACACACAAGGCAGGTGCTTGTCGGGCGTGTGTCGGTACGGTACGATGAGACGCTGTACCGAACGGGCGTCCAAACTACGGTTCTTGGATCGCGACATTCGCGACGCTACGCTACATATGTGAACAGAATTACGTTACGGCACAGATTAATACAGATGGGACACTCCGCAGTTTAGGTATGAAGCTACAAGTACCTACCCGGCGGGCTCGTCTCACTGTGCCTATTCAGCAGGGCTGCCGCGCGCCGTTTGTCGCAAGATATTAAAACTAAAAATACTAAAATGAAGGCAGCAGTTTATTGCATCCCATTTGGCTGCTTATATAATAATAACGATCCGAACCTCACGTTTTTCTCACTTCCAAAGGACACGAAAAGGTAAACAAATTGTCCGTCTACCTTTAAGTAATTACTAATGACCTATGAATAGCAATTAATGTAAATGTTTGGTAGGTAGTATAGGTACCAAACGTTTACATTAATTGTTATTCTTATATAAGTCTCACGTATTTACGTACTTCTTAAATATTCATTATTATTATTATACTTAGTATAGTTACAAGTTCTGTTTACAAGGTCAGGTTCAAGCTTCGATAAGTATAGGTAGGAAAGTACATAATTAAATAATATTTTTGTTTGGTGGTATCCGAGGTAGATACACTGTAACCATAACTAAATATTATGTACTTAGTATTTTTTTTATTATGTAGACAACAGGGTATTCGTACATACATACTTTTTTATTTGCCCAGTTACGTAGGTACATATTAATAAATAATGGTGACTAAACAAATTAAAGTACCGACGTACTTTAATTTGTTTAGTCTCCATTTACTGCAGGCGGCAGCAGCAGGTGACGTGACGCCGCCACGACAGGTTTCTATTGTATTTTTAAGAAATCGAATCGCATTTTTATGAAGTCGCCTGCGGTTGGTTACGGATTGGTGGTACATTTAAAAATATAATAGACCAAGAGCTGATACCTACTTAATTATCTAATTATTCTTTAAAAGATGACAACCCTGCCGTGGTCAGAAGGTATAAGAGTTACGCGATAGAAAGAGAGGCAACTTGTAGGTGAATATAACTGTAGGTAATTAGCGTTGTGCGACCTGAATCGCTCTTTATTGTGTCGTAGCAAGAATCGCTTTTCATTTAAATGATTTTGCGGAGAGTCCCATCTGTAATAATCTGTGGTTACGGACAAAAGAACATCTCTGGAAACAACTTTAGCACCTTTGGGGTAAACAGCCGTGATGTTAAATGACTACGATAGTGATGCATTGGCAAATAAAATGTTATAAAGTTTGTATAAAATGAAGAAAGTCTTTTTCTATTAATATATGTATAACTGACCCCCCCCCACAAGCATCTAGTTTCTTTACTCTTTTATGAGTACATTCTATTGGCCCCATTACTGTAAGAAAATTTGCAATAATGCGGAATTTTCTAATGCTTTCCTCATGTTCATTTAGACTCTAAATTGCTCAAAATTTTAGAGTAATAGGCATTTTTTCAATCTTCGGGACATTTTGTCACAAAATATATGCTTCGTTTTTACATGCTTTGCTGACAACTGGTTGAGACACACAATGTAAATAACCTGTACCTATCGTCTTGAATCTATGAATAAAACAATAATATTAGTATATTTTTTTAAAATTGTCTAATGGTAGGTTAACTTTGACCAAGGTCACATAATTCATGGCGAGCCCAGTTGCGAAATGCACAAACTACTTGCACTTCAGCTATATAATTACGCAACACATTTTCGTAAACGATTCCGATTAATTTGTTTCATTTTGACAGCTCAACAACATTTTTCAGAATTAATTTTCGAAGTTTTGAAGCAATGGAGCAATCTGTTTCAAAACGATTCAGATTCTGATTGATCGTGTATTACGTAATTAGGGTCCTGGACTGTCGTGGAATAAATCCTCATGTTAAACATCCACTATCTTTTCTCCAAAACGTTTTGTGACCCTATAATTATATCTGAAATCTTCGTCACTCAATTCAAATGGATTCACGCGATGACGATGTCTGTAAGATTGCCGAGACGTCTCCAGCATATCCAAATCTTCCAAATCCATCACATAAATATCCATTTTTAATTATTTTTATTAAAATAGACACACACAAACAACAAAAAAACGACAACGCAAACGTCATATAAATTAGCACCAAAGATAAACTAGGGGACTCGGCAGACTAACTTTAGTACCCTAGATAGTTCTGGAACTAGTGATAAACTTCGTTTTGTAATAACGTTTTATTTAGTCATGGTACTAAAGCTAGTACTAATCTTTTGTATTATTGACACAACAATAATAATCAACGCAAACATCAAATAAATTAGTACCACAGATAAACTAGGGGACTCGGCGCGCTAACTTTAGCACCATATATAGTTCTGGAACTAGAGATAAACTTCATTTTATAATAACGTTTTATTTAGTCATGGTACTAAAGGTAGTACTAACCCCGGTACCAAATTTAAACCGTGTTTTGTAATAAGACGGAGTAGGTTTTACGTAAGCAAATATTTAAATCGACTTCATAATTTTGTGGCTGAAACGTACTAACCAGTTGGTTTGTGAAAATCTCTGATACTGAATACTGAAGTAATAGATCTAAAATTAAAGCAAAGAGCAAAGTTTAAATTAAATAGTTCAGCAGCATAGCAGCGTTTTTATTTCAGAGCCAGACTTTACCAGTAATTGGTTGGTTATATTATAATATATTAATTTCTTTTGAAACCGATTCTTTCAACAAATCTTCAGGTTTGCTGAAAGAAGTGACTATCGTAATCTATGAAAATTCAACATCGAATGCATTGCACCGGCCGCGGCAAGCGTTAGTGCCATATAGTTTACTTCTTGGTAAAAGTAGTAGAATCTACTTATAACTAAGCTACAAAATGGCCGAATTGGCGCTTTGTTTCCCACAACTAGACTCAACCAACAATGAGTAAAAAACACCTAGGTCAGACCGAATGTGGTTTCTAAAGTTGATAAAGCTTTAACAAAAGGATATAAAATCTTTTATCAAATACACAGTTTGATAATTTAATCATTTAGGTAATGTCTGCTAAGGCCGGAAGCAGGAATTGTATCCGCTATTCTCAACAAAGCATAGACTCTAGTCTATGCCTTGTTGAGATTGCCTCTTGAGGTGACGGTCGGGGCTGGCATTCTTTAGATAAGTATGACAATCAATCGACACTGGTCAAGTATTCTCAAGTGCGACCGTAAAGCATGGGATCCCACGTTTTTCGAATAGGAATTTCTCAATATCCCGTAGTCTTTTAGTTTCCGGTTGGGGCTTTAGGTACGTGGGTTTCATACACAGGTAAGTACACCTCTGCCTAACCCTTCTAAAAATACAGGCGAATAAAATGATATTTTTGTGTGTTTATGTGTGTGTGTGTTTTCCTGTGTGTGCGTGTGTTTCGGAATGTCTCAGTAGTCCCGAGTCTTTAATTTCCGATTAGTGAGTTTAGGTTCATACCGTATTATAACTGCCGAAATATGGGTTTAATGTACAGGTAAGTACACCTCTGCCTAACCCTTCTGAGAATACAGGCGCGATAAAATGATGTTGATTTTGTTTTTGTGTGTTTACGTGTGTGTGTGCGTGTACGGAGTCAACTTGGAGTGTTGATAGACAGAACCAAAAACACATACAACAAACACGACTCCCAAGTTGTAGCAGCTTAGGTGCGTTTCTGGAAACAGGAGATTTTTACCTTAAATAACATTAATAATATATGACAATTATTGTCGTTACAGACGAGCATTCACCAATATCTACAACTTGCTGAATGAAGATGGGGAGATTTTCTCGATATTCGTTGCCAGAGCACCTGTGTACGACGTGTACCGTGTTCTAGCACGCAATAACAAGTGGAGTGAATGGCTGCAAGACGTCGAAAGATTCGTGTCGCCTTATCATGACTCAAAGGTAAATAATAATAGTTACCAATATTCTAGCTTCTGCAAGAGCAGTGGTGGCCCAGTGGTAACGGCCCCGACTTACGAGTTGTAGGTCGTGGGTTCGAACCCAAGCAGGCGCTTTACTTTGTGTAAATAATTTCATCACTACTGCTCTCAAAACTGTGAAGGAAAACATCGTGAGGAAACTGGCATGTCTTAGAACCAAAAATTCGAAGACATGTGACATCTACCAATCCGCACTGGGCCCGCGTGGTAGATTACGGCCCACTCCCTCTCACAGAGAGGAGGCCTGTGTCCCAGCAGTGGGAACATTAATAGGCTGACTATGTATGTATGGGACTCTCCGCAAAATCATTTAAATAAAAAGCCATTCTTGCTACGACACAATAAAGTGCGATTCAGGTCGCACAACGCTAATTACCTACAGTTATATTCACCTACAAGTTGCCTCTCTTTCTATCGCGTAACTCTTATACCTTCTGACCACGTCAGGGTTGTCATCTTTTAAAGAATAATTAAATAATTAAGTAGGTATCAGCTCTTGGTCTATTATATTTTTTCCAATCCGTAAGTAACCGACCGCAGGCGACTTCATAAAAATACGATTCGATTTCTTAAAAATACAATAGAAACCAGAGTGTCGCGGCGGCGTCACGTCTCCTGCTGCTGCCGCCTGCGGTAAATGGAGAATAAATAAATTAAAGTACGTCGGTACTTTAATTTGTTTAGTCTCCATTATTTATTAATATGTACCTACGTAACTGGGCAAATAAAAAAGTATGTACGAATACCCTGTTGTCTACATAATAAAAAATTTAATAAGTACATAATATTTAAATATGATTACACTGAGTCCGTGGCGTACCTACCACGGATACCACCAAACAAAAATATTATTTAATTATGTACTTTCCTACCTAGTTATCGAACCCTGAACCTGACCTTGTAAACAGAACTTGTAAGTAGGTACTTAACTATACTAAGTATAATAATAATAATGAATATTTCAGAACTACGTAAATACGTGTGACTTATATAATAAAAATAAAATAAAAAAACCTTTTATTCCTTGCATTTTACAGTATTTTATAAGAAGACTTATATAAGAATAACAATTAATGTAAACGTTTGGTACCTATACTACCTACCAAACGTTTACATTAATTGCTATTCATAGGTCATTACTAATTACTTAAAGGTAGACGTGCATTTCTTTAACTTTTCGTGTCCTTTGGAAGTGAGAAAACCGTGAGGTTATTTACTCAAAATTTAAAAATTAAAATTTAAAATTTAAATTATGCAAATAATTTAAAGTTATGGTTAACTAAGGTGAAAAAGTAAAAACTTACAGACTTAAAATTAAAAAAGTAATGTGTACAAGTATTGCAAATACTAATTGATTGATGAAATATTTTTCAGGATCCGGAAAAACAAGTAAAGAAAATATTGGAACAGATAGGTTTCGTTGACTACGAAGTGGAATGTAAAGACTTAATGTATGAGTTCGAAGACTTACATGATTTGCGAAGTGAGTATTATTTTATTTTATCGATATTATTTAGGTGTTTGTACCATAATTATTAATAGAATGTTTGCCTACAATAATAACAGCAACTTAAATGCTTTTATGTACAGTCAGCGCCCTAGATCAGTGGATGAACTACAAAAACTACAGCTACGAAAATAAGGCGCTAACCATGGACAATTGGACATGCGGTTAATAGAGTCAAACTCAAACTAAAGTTTTTTTTTAAATTAAACCATTCACATTGAATTTTGAATTGTCAAGGTGTCATCTTTCAGTCAGAAAGATGAAGCTAGTTCCCCATTCCAAAGCATAGGAGGTTCTTATGAAAAAGAACGAGCATGAACTCCATATACCTATGGGCACTCTTTTAAATTATATTGTTACAAAAAATTGGTTACATCTACAACATTAATGTTGAATTTAAACGTATACTTATGTGAGAACTAGGTATGTTAAAAGTCGTGCACGTTAAAAGTTAACTGCACAGTCACATCATTTTAATTTCATTTTTCATTCATGTATTCATTAACAATTAACATTGTGTTAAACATTACGTATTAAATAGAATTATCACATGCAGAAACAATACAATTGAAAGCCTTATTAAAATTGAAGTGAAATGTGAGAGTAAATAAGTGAATGTGTGTGTGAGTAGGTATGTCAAAGAACTAATTTGCAACAACAGTAAACAATAAGTTAGGTTTTTATTCTTAAGTTTAAAAAATGTAGAGGAAAGTTACATATTGTTGCTTTAACTACGAGGGATGAACCTACTAGTTACCTACATACGGTTTTATCCTTGGTAAGAGACAACATCGCCAACATTGGGGAAAAGCTCGGCAATATAATAATACACAACCGATCCGATAGACATAAGTCACTAACTAAACAAAAGAAACTCATGAAATCACTCTTTCCTTTTTACAGATAGTCTCACAGCGATCAATCCTTTCAAGATCCCGCAAGAAAAGTACGACGACTTCATGTCAGATTACCTGGACTTACTAAAAGAACAGCCCATAATGACCAATTCTAACAATAATTATGAAACAAGCGTCCAGTTCTGCTATAGTTTACTCGTTGTTTATGCTCGCAAACCGGCGTCACAGGATAAATTGTTAGAAGAATTGAACAAGCAAGACTAAACATCTGTATTGAGACTTTAAACTCTGTACTTTTACTGCTGCTGCACTTGGTTGCCCATTTTTGCCTTTGTTGACTGTTACATTTGATAAACTTGACTGTCATGTTCGTGAACAGGTGCCGTCAGTTACGACTGGTCATCTCATAGCTGCCATGGCTTATTTTAATTTAATTTAATTCTTGAATTGTTTTTTGTTTTTCTCTTTTTATTACGGACGCTTTTAACATTTTGTATCGTTCTCACATGTATAACTTCAACATGAATGATGTAACCAATATTTTGTAACCATATTTTAATTTAAAAGAGTGTCAGTGGAGTTTCTTGCCCGTTCTTCTCCATACCTAGGTACCTACTATGGTTTGGAATAGGCATCTAGCTTCATCATTCTGACTGACCGACCCCTTGACAATTCAAAAGTGCCTATTATTGGTTTATTTGAAATAAATGGTTTGAGTTTGAGTTAAATAACCTCCCCGTGAGACGATACTACTCTTATCTGTTCTGTGAGAAATACTGACCTAGGCGACCTACGTTCGGCGATAGGGAGTCAGTTCCAGTACCGTATATTAGACTGGCTATTTACATTTTATGTAGTTTTATACATGTGTGTGTGTGTTATATGAGTTCATGAAGCCTTTTCTCGTATTAGTAAGAGAGAAGTCTTCAATTTCATAGCAAGTGGTTTGATGCCTTAGACCACTTATAAACTCAAACCATTTATTTCAATTCAATCATTTACAGGCACTTTTGAACTGTCAAATATAAGTCGGTCAGATATTCAGAAAGTTGAAGCCATTCCAAAACGTAGATCTTTAAGAAGAAGAGCGGGCAAGAAACTTCACGGACACTCTTTTAAATATAGATATTACAAAACCAGGGTACATTATTCTTGTTGATTCTTTATGTGAGAACAATGTATACAAAAATAATCAAAATAATTCAAAATAACCCCTGGCAGATATAAGATGACCAGTCTCAGCTGAACACAAACATAACGCGTGGATCAGCACCATCCAGCTCAACCATTTTGTAGGGAACCGAATGATCCAATTATAAAGCTTGATTCACATTATCGGACGTTACATGCGGTGGTTCAAGTGACATTCAAGTAACTATGTGGAGGTACTTTTGTTGTGTGATTACAAACAATACATGGGTCGGGGATGATTATTTTCATCTCTGATTTGAACTCCAGTGCATATTCTTTGTTTTAGTATATAATCTATGTAATGGTGAGGGCAATTAATGATATTCTCTCAGAGGATATTCTAGAAATAATAAATTAAAAAGGTGAATCTTTGTAGACGGTGATGTTAATATTGTTATCGTCCATTGCAAATAGATAATGGCTGTACAAGAATGTTTTGGCGTGTGGCCAAAGTCGGTACTAACGCCGCCATCTTAGTTTTTCAATACATTTCTCTACACTATTGTACAATTTAACGCAAATGTTTACCTACAGCGCCCCCTTGTCAACGTCATTTGCACGCCAAAAGATGCTTGTAGCAGTGTAGTCATTATAATTGTATTTTTTTTCATGTTAGTTATTATTTATTTATATTGTATAGATCATAAGAATGTTAGTTGTAAGGGGTTACGGCAATATTCAGTAACACAGCCTAAAGATGTATTATTATATTAAAAATTTCAGTTTGACTTACCCTCGTCTACTTATTCTGTAAACCAAACTCAAAAGAGCACATTTAACTTCACAAGCGCTTCTATTGACCTTTTCTTTAAATAACCTAATAAATAAAAGATCAAGAATATAAATAAAACAAAATATTAAATTACAGCCTTCTTACTAAAACTTATTTTTTGATGGCAACAAAACATATTTCCTTATCTTGAAATGATGCTTGAGTTTGAACATGAAGGTTTCGTAGAAAAGCTTTGACCCCATGAACATTTTGGTTATATCATCTTATGAGAGGTGAAACATCAGCAAATAATTACTAAGCAAAACGATTAAGAGTTTTTTATAAAAGTATATAAATATGTATTTATAGACTGACCTCAGTAGGGCTTGCGATTACAGATGTAGCTAAATCTGTGCCTGCGATCAAGACAGTTACGTTCCAACTAATTGCGTATTTGTTCTCTGGTGTTTTCATAAGGCTGTATTATGACTTTATGAGTCATATTCTCCGATCAACATAACTAACGAAATGTAGGTAATAATAAATTATGCTTATTAACTATTTTGAGAACTATAGGTAGGTACACCCCTGCCTCAAGGCTCGTACAGACCAGCGCGACTTGTCGCGCGACACGACACGAACAATACAATTTCTAAGAAAACTTCACGGTATAACAATAACTGGTCTGCAAAAGCCTTAACCCTTCGGGGAATACAGACCTGATGTTATGTTTTATTTATATTATTCTCTTATTTCTGTCTTTTTCAGGGCCTAAAGTACCTAAACAATCTACTCGGTATGGACCACGTTTTGAAAGAAATTACAATCTTGAATAAGATTTTATGTAAATCGAATAGTAATGAACAGTTAAATTATTACAGTCCTGACTCCTGAGTCTAAGTTAAATTATATACTTATTAATTTGCTAACATGTTAAACACTTGTTAGTATGCATACATTTAAATTTAGGAAAGATAACCAACCACCTGTGCATAGCTAATTATTTGAAACCTCCAAGAAATCGAAAAAGGTTATATTAATTAAATAGATAGATAAGATAAGTCTTTATTTGCCTTAAACATGGTATAAAGTTGTTACAGTCTGGTATAATGTCCACATGTTTAGCTATACAAAATATTGTATCAATTGCATGCAAAATAATTAATAACAAGTTAAAGGTAAACTACATACTATAGAATGTCGCAGATTAAATAATAATACAATAATAGTCATTCAGATTATACAACACAAACATTTTCATTAATACCTGGATATACACATTTTATATTTTCTTGTTAAAGAAATCATTAATGTCATAAAAATTATGTCCATTCAGCCATTTATACAGTTTGTTTTTAAATGAATTATGATTATTTAATAATTTTAGTTCTTTAGGTATTTTATTGTATATACGTACACACATCACAAGGCAGCTTTTAGCATACTTGGCTGACTTAGGATTATCCTTTAGTACAAGTCTGTGTGGATCTCTTGTTGGTCGAGAGATGAATTCGCTCGCTTTTTTGAACAAACCCTTATTACTGTACACAAATTTACAGATTTCAAATATGTAAAGTGAGGGAAGTGGTAACAAGCCAAGCTTTTTAAAAAACGGTTTGCAGGACTCATCAGGACGGAGTCCACAAATGGCTCTGATGCATTTTTTTTGCGCAATAAATGCTCTATCCTTATCCGTACTGTTCCCCCATATAATAAGCCCGTAACGTAAAATGGATTCTATATATGCCTGGTATGTAATAATTGCCGTTTTTCTATTTGTCACGTTCTTTACTTGTCTGAGAGCGTAAGCAAATTTATTGATCCTATTGCACAAATTATCTAGATGTATTTTTCAATTTAAGTCTTGATCTATGAGTACACCCAAGAATTTGGTTTGTGTAACTTCTTTCAATCTATCAATATTAAGTTTAAAATTGTATTGTTTAGATTTATTAAATTGTATAAGATTAGATTTGTCTAAGTTGATTTTTAATTTATTTTTCTGTAGCCATCCTAAAATCCATTTCATGATCAGATATTGATTTGAACTTCTTATTAGAAGTCACGATAATTGAAATGTCATCTGCAAATATTATACATTTATGATTAGTCAGTGGTATGTCATTTATATACAATATGAACAAAATGGGTCCCAAGACACACCCCTGAGGGACGCCGCATTTATTTTCCCTGGAGTCAGAAGAATAGGAAGAAAGTAGGTCTTCATGTACTTTATCTATGACAGCGTATTGTTTCCGATCTCTTAAATAAGATGAAATCCACTGCAGTGCTAGTCCTCTAATTCCAATGCCTTCTAATTTGTTTAATAAAACGTCATGTGCTACAAAGTCGAAAGCTTGTGACAGGTCAAAGAAAAGTCCTGTTGTTATGTAATTATTATTGAGATTACCCAGGTTATTGCTCAAAAGAGAAAATATTGCCTGTGTTGTCGACTTGTGCTTTTGGAATCCGAACTGTTAATTTGCTATAATGTTATATTTGCTACAAAAGTCAACAAGTCTGTTGAGCATACATTTTTCGAATACTTTATACAAAATAGGAATAAGAGTAATCGGGCGATAATTTTTCATTCATTTTTATGGTTTTTTTTGTAAAGTGGTTTCACGACTGATAGTTTTAAAGCATCAGGAAAATTACCTGATGAAAATGAAAGATTAATTAAATATGTCAATATAGAAATTAATTCAGCGTTGCACGCTTCAATAATTTTTGTGCTAATGCCATCATAACCTTCGGAGTTAATAAATAAAAATAAAAAAAAATAAACAAAAAAAGCCTTTTATTCCATGCAGCACATTTTACAGTAATTTTCAACTTTAAAATAATATTATAACAATTCGATTTAAATAAATAATTAGCTTTGTTTTCGATTTCAATTATATTCTTTGACATTAATTAAACATGCATCATAATAATATTTAATAATTATATATTCATATTCATAAATAGTAAGTGATAAAATTCATAATTATTGTATAGGTATAATATTCTAATTTGCATGGACCCCTCTCAGGTAAAGGCCTCCTCCAAGGATTTCCATTGGTCTCTATTTTTAGCTTTTTGTAGCCAGTTTGTTCCTGCAGTCTTTTTTATGTCATCCTCCCATCTCATGTCAGGGCCTCCTCGGCGTTTGCCTGGCGGGCCCTTCCATGTGGTGACATTTATGGTCCACCTGTTATCCACGTATCGGGCTACATCACACCTTCGGAGTTAGTATTATTTAAAGACATTATCTCCTTTTTAACTTCATCTTCAGTCATGAAACTAAGGAACATGGAATTAGGAATTGACGTCTTATTAGAGCCATTATAGTCATTATGTAAATTATTAAATGTTAAGGTGTTAAGGTGTCGAGTCAATAAAATAATTATTAAAAGCATTCGCTATGTCAGTGGGATTCGTCAGTATCTGCTTATCTAATTGTAATTCACAAATATTATTGTCACATTTTGTATTCCCAATTTCGTGATTAATGACTGACCACGTCGCCCTACATTTGTTTTGACATTTTTTAATGAAATTAATATTAGAATTCATTTTTGATTTAATAATGCACTTTTTCAGCAGATTTGAATATTTTTTATAATTTGTTTTGTACAATAAAGTTTTGTTTTTGTAGTAAAGATATCGTAAAGATCGTTTAGTATTGCAACTATTTCTTAGACCCTTACTTATCCATTTTTCAAGTATGTGTTAATATTATTAATCTTTATTTTTATTTTTGGGAAGCATAAGTTATATAACAGACATAAGTCATAAAATTTATTAAAAGCCATATTAGGGTCAGTTTCTAGGTGTACTTCTGACCACGATAAACTTGAGAGACATTCTTTGAATTTTTGAATATTTTCATTACCGTAGTCTTTCTTAAAAGTGTAGGTAGTAAGATTTGGACTTTTTTTGCTGTTTTACTGGAAAGCCTAATAATTGGGCAGTGTCGTGGTCGGATAGATAAAGAGGAAAAACCTCTGTTGACGTTGTCTTTATGTTACTTAATATGTGGTCTATACAAGCGTCCTTACGAGTGGGAATATCAATGTGCATTTGCAGATTGTAGGTATTACATAAATCTTTTAAATATGTGGTGATTTTTCCTGGTTTTAGGGTATTTATGTTAAAATCACCAGCAATAACAATTTTTGTACTTGGCCCATATTTTTTGTGTGTTTCACACATAAGTTGGTCGAGTTTATTCAAAAATACATTAGGGTCAGAGTTTGGCGTTCTATATAGACATACTATTATTAAATTGTGCAATGGGATTTCAACGCCACAGGCTTCAAATGATCTTTATGTTGAATATTTTTTTATGTAAGAAAGTTCATTGTATGTAGTACCCTGTTTTACGAGAATACATGTTCCCCCACTCTGTTTGTCTCTACTAAACGCAGTTGCTAAAGTATAGTCATTTAATTTTAAATATTTTTCATTATTGGCACGTATAAAAGTTTCAGAGAAACATAAAATGTCAGGTTCTTTATTCGCGTCTCGTAATTCTAATAATGATAGTTCTAATATTTCCTGTTTTGATAAAATACTAGCGATATTTTGGTGTAATATTTTAAAACTCTTACTTTTACTAGCAGTTTTCACGAAAAAACTGTTTCCTGTCTACAACCTTAAAATAGTGTGGTATGGTACCTATTTTTGTAGATGAATAACACAAATGTTTTTGTTTTCATCGAAAATAAAAAACCTTATGTCAAAGGAGAACATTCACGGTCCATACATTTTTGGGCTAAATGTGAAAATGCCGGCCAAACAAAAAAATTGTTATATTCCGTTAGAACATGTTATTCTCTTCTCTTTTCACTATGGGACCAAATCTGTAGGGCCATTCCCTGCGCTGTTATACGTCTTTGTAAAATACTGTTTTCAGTATGTTTTAGTTAAGAGACAGTAATCTCAATAAAATTATAGCTTTTTATGGCAATAATAATTACAGTCATCATCTTTTATTGTGAAACTAAGGTTCTAGGGTTATTCTCCACATACCTACAGTATGAGAAATAAAGTTTTTTTGTTCGACAGTACCTACTATTATTATTAGCTGATTGAAATTGTTAACACTAGTATTAACTGGTTTTAGGTCTATTTCATCATATCAGCCTAAAGACGTCCACTGCTGGACATAGGCCTCCCCCAAGCCCCGCCACTTCGATCGATTCTGTGCTTCCCGCATCCAGCGGAATCCTGCGGCCTTTACTAGGTCATCGGTCCACCTTGTGGGAGGCCTTCCAACGCTACGTCTTCCGGTACGCGGTCGCCACTCCAGAATCTTTCGACCCCATCGACCATCTGTTCTGCGAGCAATGTGTCCTAACTACTACCCATTACCACTTAAGTTTGGCAATTCTTCGGGCTATCTCGGTTACCTTCGTTCTCCTGCAGATCTCTTCATTTCTGTTTCGAATATTCGATCACGTAGGGGAACTCCAAGCATAGCCCTCTCCCTCCATTGCTCTTTGGGTGACTTTTAGCCTTCTGATCCTTGCCCTTGCCCATTGTGAGCGACCACGTTTCAGTGCCATAAGTCATCACTGGCAACACGCACTGGTCAAAGACTTTCGTCTTGAGACACTGTGGTATCTGGGACGAGAAGATATTGCGTAGCTTCCCGAACGCTGCCCAGCCGAGTTGGATTCGACGCTTGACCTCTTTCTCGAAGTCGGACCGGTAGGTCCGACTGTCCAGCTAGGTATAGCTGGACAGTTTGTCCTATGTAAACATACTCGTCTACAACTTCGAACGTAACGTCTCCGATCTTTATGAGAGTGGGTGTTACATGGGCATTTGACATGACCTTAGTCTTGTCCATGTTCATTTTAAGACCCACTCTTTTGGAGGCTCTACTGAGGTCATCGAGCAGTATACTGAGGTCCTCCATGGTCTCAGCCATGATAACTACTCGTATATCGTCGGCAAACCGAAGGTTAGTGATATACTCGCCATTGATGTTGATGCCTAGTTCTTTCCAGTCCAGAACCTTGAAGACATCCTCCAGTGCAGCGGTGAACAGTTTCGGAGAGATAACGTCTCCGTGTCTCACACCTCGCTGCAGAAGGATAGGTTTTGAGGTCTGGTCGTGGAGTCGGACTGACATAGTGGCATTTTCGTATAGGCACTTTAACACCGATGTACCGATAGTCGATCTGGCACCGTTGAATAGACTGCAGTACAGCCCATGTCTCGATCGAGTCGAAGACTTTCTCGTTATCCACAAACGCTGAGCAGAGGCAGGCAGGCGCAGGCAGGTTATACTCTTCGGTCTTCTATATAGCCTGCCGCAGCGTAATGTATGTATGTGGTCCACGGTGCTAAAGCCTTTACGGAATCCGGCTTGTTGGGGAGGCTGGAAATCGTCAAACCTGCGCATGAGACGGTTCGTGATGACTCTTGAAAACAGCTTGTAGACATGGGTCAGAAGTGTGATGGGCCTATTGTTCTTAAGCAGGGCATTGTCGCCCTTTTTAAAGAAAAGTACCATGTGACGGATTGGGTTTACGTGGGGTAGAAATAAGACCACGTAACCTTGTCAGCATAAAAGTATATTAATAAATGGGGTAGGTAGGTCTATGGTCACAAGATTCTTTCAACACCCTTGGGAGTAGCGCAGTACTCTCCTGGCTCAGCCTGGCGCGACGATGACCCCAGCGGGTGTGCCACGCTGCAGACGCCAGGAACGGTGAAGGTCGGCGGATGGTCGTGCCTGACCCGTAGACAGCTCGACGGCCACGCGGGTAAATATGAACCCGGCGCGGAACTCGTGCAGTAAATGGGGTACCGGAAGCGTAGCCGGAAGTCGGACTTGCTAGCCGGAATTTTGGACCCTGGAACGTAACGTCCAGCGTGTCACAAAATGACTAAAATTGTCATCTCCGCTGATTGTGACACCAAAGCATAAGCAAAGCGAGATGTACTAGTGCGCTTAATGAAGGTGGTGTGTGGATGTCACAAATCAGTGCGGAGTTACAAAGATGGAAGTGAAAATACATGACATGACTTGCACATTTTGAGTGAATGAACATAGTATAAAAAAATGTGCAGAGCTAATGGCAAATAGTTTGCATGATAAGCTGAAGGCAATTAATTTAATACATAATGAAATGAGCAAAAAGGCACACGTCTTAAGTTGACCTAAACAGGTAGGTACACACAATATAAAACATAGTTAGCTGTTCAACACTTACCCAGTATGGGGTTACGAAAACACAGAATTTAATAGGGTTGACTACTATGAGTCAATTAAAACTGTTGCCTGCTTTAGGCTTTGAAAAATTGCGAAGAACACGTATGGTCACATGTGATCTAGGATCAAGTGAACGTGTGTCTTCGCCCGTAGCAGGAATTCGAATGTGCTGGTCATCCTGAGTGAAAATCACTGCGGTGTCGCTAAGGTTAAGCCAAGGTCAGCAATCCTCACTCACGCGTTCGGATACGCCGACCGCGCACATCACTATTGCGTTATCAGCTAACTAATTACGTTTAGTAACTTAAGACATCCCTAATATTATTACGTCTGTGGTTTGACTTGACGTTTTATTGTTGTGAATATGTTGGAACTTGATAATTTGGTTTTAAATATGTAAACAAATATAAAAATGCCTAGAAAGAGCCTAGTTTAACGTTTAAATATGTGATTTATGAATAATTAAAAAGAAAAGGGAACGTTACAACGTTACAACCACCACACCTCTGTTCCATGCCTGTGGTGTTTTATGGACATAAAACCAGTTAATACTAGTGATACCTATTTAAATCAGCTTAGAGTAGTAGGAACTTTAAAAAAAAACTTTATTTCGCATACTGTAGTTATGTGGAGAATAATCCTAGAACCTCAGTTTCACAATAAAAGATGATGACTTTATTACTGCCATAAAAAGCCATAAAAAGCTATTATTATAATTAGATTACTGTTATTCTCTTAACTAAAACATACTAAAAACAGATTTTACAAAGACGTATAACAGCGCAGGGAATGGCCCTACAGATTTGGTCCCATACTGAAAAGTGAAGAAAATAACATGTTCTAACGGAATATAACTTTTTTTTTGTTTGGCCGGCACTTTCACATTTAGCCCAAAATGAATGATGTCCTTTAATCTGACAACGACCAAGTGAGTCTCGGACCACGCACAATGAAGGGTTTCGTAGTTGGGATGAATTTATCCTAACAACAAACTTAACATTGTAGTTGGAAAACATGTTTTCCCATACATTCCAACTGCAAATGTAAGTTTATACGCACAATATTGAGTGATTTACCATGTTATTTTAAGACCATGGACTTCTTATAGGGTTTTCTGTAATCTATAAGCATAGAACTATTCGCTGTATCATAATTTTAATTTTAGGCTCATTATTTTCGGAGAAAAGGGGAGGGGAATGATAAATTTTCATAAATTTTCTCAAATATCTTTTAAATCATTTATTTAGTAATTAAAAAAAAAAGTATTTGAGATCGTCTCAATAAGCCCTTTTATTTGATATGAGTTATTATTATTACACACGGTGCAGTTTGCAAAAATTTGCAAAGCTTTTGATGTAGGTACTCGTATAAATATTTTCAATATCCAATGCGATCTGTTAGTGACAAATGAAGATAGTTTAATCATACAAAACGGACAGATGGACTGAAACCTTGAAGAAGTTTGGAGGAGAGGACGTGTTCAATCCTCTCGCAAAAAATTACTAAAAACAACAAGGAACTATGACCCATAAACTTCAGTGATTAAAAACTATTGTGGTGTGCAGTGTAAACAAATAAAATAAGTGAATTAATAATAATCCGTCACCACACGTGCGCCGAGGTAAGCTCTTCTCCCCCTCGCGGAAACGAGACGGGACGCGAAATCAAAATAATTCGTCCTTGTCGCACCCGCGCAATCTCCGAAGGACGGGAAGCGACCGCCGAAATCAAGGACACGATCCACCCGAGCTTGCCCGATGACTCTGAACTAGGGGTTTCGAATACCGGATTTTTTCAATACCGGTATTAATACCGTATAGAAAATTTCCAATACCGGGATCCCGGGATCCCGGTATTAGACTATATTTTTTTACTTAATATAGTTTTTTTATTAAAAAACGAATAAGTTTCACTACAAAATAATAAAACACTTTTTTAAATATAAAATCATGTTTTTAATACAGGCGCGAAGCCTGGATTCAGTACATGATTCTAAACCCCCATACGTTGAAATTTTTCGTCGGCTATCTTTATGTTTTTATAAAATAAATCTAAAATCACATAAAAATCTGTCAAAATTGTTCATGGTGCTTTTAATTTAAAAAAAAAATCTGTTGCTCCATACATTTTCACCGCGTAGGTATTGTACTTTTCTATGAAACAGCTGTTTTTTTTTTTTTAATAACCGACGAAAAATTTCAACGCAGGGGGGTTCAGCACCATGTACTGAATCCATGGTAACCGGCTTCGCGTCGATGTCCCTGCCACCCTGTATATTTTTTTTAACAAATCATGTAAATCAGTCAAAAAATTCATTATTGTTTCGGCTATTTCTTCCTGACCAAAAGGCATTCCATTCTTTACCTGCGTAAGTAGTAATGAAATGTAACTAACTATCTAAATAAACCACGAGATAATTAAAATACGCAGTTTTTAAAACTTACCCATATAAGAAATGGTTTCACTGTAGGGTCTACTGATAGTAAAATAAAATTACCAATACCGGTATCCCGGTATTGAGATTTCAATACCGGTATTAAAAAGGTAAAAAAATGTCCGGGATCCCGGTATTAGCCAATACCGGGATCCCGGTATTGGAAGCCCTACTCCGAACCATCACCAACACAACAAAACTATTCAATAAAATAACAAGTAAACGACAGCGTTCATTATTATTATTGCAATTTTTGATCCAATTTTTACATTACAAAATGGTAAACAGTTGCGCTACGTGTGATAAACCAATAAGAGCCAACCAATACATCAAATGTTTTGAATGTGAGAATTATTATCATCCAGTATGTGGTAAAGTAACTGACTTCCGTAAATTATCGGAGGCCGCGAAGGCAACTTGGTTATGTACGGCTTGTCGGAGTAAAAAGCTCAACTCGAGCAACACGTCGCAACACTCGCAACAATATGAACACGTCGAGTACAAAAACAATACCAACAACAACTCGTTACTGAGCACCCCAGCCACTGCATCGGAGCCCGGCAACTTGTCCATTCTTACTTCTGAAATAAAACTACTACGTGAAGACGTAGGCGATCTCAAACAACACCTTAAAACGCTCACAGAACACTTAACACAGTGTAACCAACGCCTTGCAGTGTCTGAGGCTAGCTTGGCCTGCGCAGAATCAAAAATTCAAGCGCTTGAGGAACGAGTACGTGAAATCCCCTACTTAAAGTCTACTATACAACAACTCAACGAGCAAGTACAGTCACAAGCACAAGGTAACTTGAAAAACCAAGTCGAAATAATAGGTGTCAATGAAACTACCTACGAAAACCCAGTTCATATCATTCTAACAGCGGCAGCAAAAATTGGCATCGACCTCGAAGATACCGATCTAGAATACGTGACTAGAGCTGGGCCGCGCCATAGCGACAAGAACAACACGCAGAACACCTCTAGTGCCCCCGGAGAAAAACACCCCCGTCCGCTGGTAGTGAAGTTTCTGCGTCGCAAAAAACGGGACGAATTTCTACGTGCAGGGAAAACTAGACACAACCTTTCTAGTGTTGATCTAGATATACCTGGTGCTCGCAGGACCCTTTATTTTAACGAGCGACTGACTAAAGAAAACCGGCAGTTATTTCGAGCAGCTAAGACACGTGTGAAGGAATGTGGCTATAAGTACTGCTGGATCAAAAATGGAACTATCAATATTCGCAAGCAAGAAGGAAACCCCGCTATCGCTATTAGGAACCAGGATGACTTATTGCGCCACTGCCCCATCTCAACTGAACAAGCAGAGGTCTAACGGACGGGGTCCCCCAATCGTAGTTGACCTTTTCCTATGTAAGCACCTGTTACGTTTTTATTTTAATTTTACATTTTCAAAATATCTTTTTTGTTTTTTTATTATGCTAAATTCTCTCAAATATTCAAAATGTCTTGAAATCAAGCACCCGTTTGGTTTCCCTAAAAAAACAATAGTAAAACATTCTGTTTGTTCGTTTATTGCTGTAAAACTGCCCAAATACATTCCGTATAATAATATGGTGCTCGTACTCAAGCACCTACTATGTTTCTTATTTAAACTTAAAAATGTGTTTAAATACTCTTATTGTTTGTCTATTATGAATTTGCTCAAATACCTACAAGGGCTGGTTCTCAAGCACCTATTATGTTTCTTTGTACTTTTTATAGATTTTAATTATTATTGTTGTTTGTTTATTATGCTTAATTTGCTCGTATACTTAAAAGGGCTTGTACTCAAACTCACATACCTAAACTGCGCAATTAAACTACTTACATCAACGCACACACCCCTATTATGGCACACACACAACTACACACTACATAACTTGTCATATGGAAGCATCTTCTGTAACATAAACTTAATGAAATCTCTTGCAAGAGCAAAAATTCTACATAAAATCACTACATTGAGTCTCGGTCTTTATTTTTACATTATTACAATATACAAAAATGGCTTTACTTAGCGTTTCCAACGACCTTGACGAATCCTTTAATATAGATTGTCGCACAGTAGAGTCTCTTGAAACTTGCAAGATTATCCTAAATGCTTCCAAATACAATATCAAGGTACTGACATACAATATCAGAAGTTATCAAAAAAACTTTGACGACTTTGCAATTGCACTTAATCGGTTAGATTCGAATATAGACGTTATCGTGCTGACTGAGTGCTGGCTGTCTGACGGCTCTATTATAGAGGACCTACAGGGATACAGCGCATACAGAACAACAAATCAAGTAAACAAAAATGGAGGTGTTGTTGTCTACACAAGAACAGCCTGGAGCTGCAATATTACTACCGCAGAATCTAACCTTGTTGACGCTGATAGTATTTTAGTAACAACGAACAACGATTTAAGTCTCTTAGCCATTTATCGTTCACCCTCTTTCACAAACGCAGAGCACTTCCTTAACTCCCTTGACACCACCCTTTCTGATCTCAAAAACCAACACACACTCATTGTGGCCGGCGACATCAACCTAAATTTAAACGATCCAAGCAATAGCCAAGTAGCTAACTACGCGTGTCTCATGGCGTCACACGGTTTATCCCCCGCCATAACTCTTCCAACAAGAGGCGGAGCTTGTATTGACCACATATTTATAAAATCACGTGCAATTCCTTTTGGTCTCGTATGTAGCTTATCTATTACTGATCACGACCTAGCCCTGTGCAGTGTCCCCATTAAGCCAGAAAGGCCCAAAAACAGTAAACGCTGGAAAGTCAGAACTGACTGGCCTGCCGTAGCTGCTGAGATCAATCAAACCAACTGGGATCCAGTTATTGGCTCATCTTGTGTTAATACTGCACTAAATTACTTCAACGACACTATCTCACGTGCTACTGAAAACCACACACAGAATGTTAAAATAAGTCGCAGAATGGTTAACATTCAACCCTGGGTTACTCCTGGTTTAATAAGGTGCATGAGGCAACGTGACAAACTTCACCTTGACTGCAAAGTCAACCCAAATGATCCCACAAAACAATTAATCTACACTAGATACAGAAACTTTGTTTACACTCTCCTTCGCAATCTTAGAACATTGCACAATAGACAGGAAATTGAAACCAACAAGAACAATCCAAAAAAACTATGGACGACAATAAAAGACATATGTAAGAATAATACTTGCCAAAACACTTCAATGCATTTAGTTGCATCCAGTATCTCTCCAACAACATCCCTTGATAACTGCAATCGGCATTTCGTCTCTGTAGGAGAAAAACACGCTGCTAAGATCCTTGACAAACTTGCAACCGCTCACCAATCATTAGTAGAATCACACATAACACCGAGCTCTATCTCACAGTCTCTCTATCTGCACCCGACCGATGAAGAAGAAGTCTCTAACATAATACATAACCTAAAAATAGACAGCGCACCGGGGCCAGATCAAATAACAGTTCCACTTCTCATAAACTGCCGAGAAAGCCTAATCAAACCAATTACGCACATATTTAATTTGAGTCTCGAATCAGGTGTCTTTCCTGACTCCTGGAAAATTGCTGCAGTGTCACCTATCTACAAAAGCGGTCCCAAAGATATGCCAGAAAACTACAGGCCTATCGCTCTGTTGTGTATAGTTTCCAAAATTCTGGAGAAAATAGTAAATAAGAGACTGGTAAACTTTCTAGACAAAAACAACATTGTCTCAGGCAGACAATTTGGGTTCCGTCGAGGAAGGTCCACTGAAGACGCGGTGTCACTCTTGACTAATTAAGTTTCCCACCACATAGAAAATGGAAAATGCTGTGTCGGTGTTTTTCTTGATTTGGCAAAAGCATTCGACACCGTTTCACCCGGGCTTCTTCTAAAGAAATTAGAGATATCGGGTATAAGAGGTATACCTCTAGAATGGTTCCGCAGCTACTTGTCATCTCGGTACCAATACTCAAAAATAGGCAGTCTTCAAAGCAGTTTGCTCCCTATCACGTTTGGTGTTCCGCAGGGCAGTACTCTCGGCCCAACGTTGTTCACACTCTACATAAACGACGTAGTAAATCTCCCTATAGGTAACGCTGAAGTGATCTCCTACGCCGACGATACAGCCATTGTTTTTCATGATAAGACTTGGGAGCGGGTGATTCATCTGGCAGAACAAGGCCTCGCTCAGATAGCGCACTCCCTAGACACAAACTTACTGACCTTAAATGTCAGTAAAAGCAAATACATTGCGTTTTCCAAAACCAGTGCTTCCAGCCCCTATCAAACTACGACTCTAAAAATACACACTTGCTCACATACACCCAATAACGCCCCTCACCACAACTGCACATGTAAAATCCTTGAACGTACTGACACAATTAAATATCTTGGAATAACCATAGACAACAACCTAACGTATAAATCCCACATTTATGCCCTTTCCTCCAGAGTACGAAAACTAATACACGTCCTAAAAAAACTCCGCGACTGTACCCCTATTGATATTTTGCGAATGGTCTACTTCGCACTATGCCAGTCAATCATACAATACTGTATCTGTATATGGGGACGCGCTGGTAAAAGCACATTTATTACATTAGAGAGGGCGCAACGGGCACTAATCAAGGTTGCACTTAAAAAACCTTTCAGGTTCCCTACAGACCTCATCTACCGTGAGTTTGAAGTTCTTAGAGTACGACAAATTTTTATACTCCAAGCAACTCTCAAATATCACGCTATAATAAAAAAACGGCCTGACTACGGCGAAATAATAAACAAACGTGTCTTCAGAGTACCCATTCCAAACGCCAAATCTGAACTAGCTCGACGTTGTACGTATTTTTCCTTTCCCAACACTTACAATAAAGTAAGTAAAATCTGCGACCTAAGAGACTGCTCAACCAAAACCTGTAAGAAAATCGTAATTTCAGCTCTTCTAACATTATCATACGAAGACAGCGAAGCCTTGATATAGAACCTGCACCACACACACACACACACACACACACACACCATCACACCCACTCAAACCTGGCATAACTACACAAGTCCAACAAAATGTAAACAATTCTTACTTTTCCTTAATTTATGTCTAGAATTTGACAAATGTTTTATTTAATGTTTTTCTTCTAAGATTTGTCTTTAAATACCCTCATACTGGAAGGTAACCATAATATTGTTAATCGCACTCCTGAGCCACAAGATACAAGCGATGCTTAGTTTGTGGCTCACAGAATTTGGCCAAATTGTATTGTTACTTTTTGATTAATAAACTTTATTATTATTATTATTTTTAGATTTTAACTATTCTCAGGACCATGGGGTCCCGGTCCTTTAGAAGGCGTACGAGGGGCCGAAGCCAACTCGCAGAGGCCCCTTAGACAATTTTAAATGGAATGAGGCACCAACCGACGATTATCCCTGTATGCACTATGCAAGTGCACCCAAGGACAATCCCCGGTTGGTTCAGGACTATTGCAGAAAATGGAAACAAAAAACATTTGGCTATGGGTTTGGGTGGCTAGTGGTTTGGTTACCTAGAACTATGGAAGGTCTATGTCCCCTGCCTGATCAATGTTATGGTATACACGGATAAAATGGCAGGGGGTGACTTGCACACTCAATAATGGGCCCCCGAAAACTGTTGCTAGCACATAGTGACGTAGCAACAAGGGGGCAACATGTCCTGAGGTGCTTGAGGAGTGGAGCGGTATTCCACGGCTTTCAGAACAATCCCAGAGCCCGGAAGATGGTCAAGATCCCTACGAGCACTTACTGGAATACTTCCTTCCTCCGAGCACGTTTGCTCTTGCGAATCTCCACTCAAGCCAGCCAATTAAGGCAAGAATGAGGTGGGAGCTTTGTTCCTCGTCAGTGTTCACCCCAGCCGGCCAATAAAGGCAAGCCAGAGATGAGGAACAAGATTTCTCCCGGGAGATAGGGTCCGTGGGGTCGCTACTGCCCAACAGCTCGCCACATGCTGCCCTGCGGTTTTATGTATCTCTCTTGGTCTGGCTCCTCATTCTAGACCCGTTCCGGCAAAGTAAACTCTACCGGCACAGACCTAGAGTTTGGAGCGCGCAAGCCCCACCACGACGGCAACGTAGAGATACGGCGGTGGGGTTATTATTATTATTATTATTTTTACGTCTCTTGAGATCGCTCGGGACCCTGGGGTCCCGGACCTTTGGAAGGCGTACGAGGGGCCGAAGCCAACTCGCAGAGGCCCGTTAGACGTGTTAAATGAAAAGAGGCACCAACCGACGATTATCCCTGTACGCACTATGCTAGTGCACCCAAGGACAACCCCTGGTTGGTGCAGAACTATTGCAGGATGTTGAAACAAATATATTGGACTATGGGTTTGGGTGGTTAAAGTTGACCGGAAACCTGGAACTATGGATGGACTATGGCCCCTGCCTGATCAATGTTTTATATTTACACAGATAAAATGGCAGGGGGTGACTTGCACACTCAATAATGGGCCCCCGAAAACTGTCGCTAGCACAAAGTGAAGTAGCGACAAGGAAGCAACATGTCCTGAGGTGCTTGAGGAGGAGTGGTATTCCACGGCTTTCAGAACAATCCCAGAGCCCGGAAGATGGTCAAGATCCCTACGAGCACTTACTGGAATACTTCCTTCCTCCGAGCACGTTTGCTCTTGCGAATCTCCACTCAAGCCGGCCAATTAAGGCAAGAATAAGGTGGGAGGTCTGTTCCTCGTCAGTGTTCACTCCAGCCGGCCAATAAAGGCAAGCCAGAGATGAGGAACAAGATTTCTCCCGGGAGATAGGGTCCGTGGGGTCGCTACTGCCCAACAGCTCGCCACATGCTGCCCTGCGGTTTTCTGTATCTCTCTTGGTCTGGCTCCTCATCCTAGACCCGTTCCGGCAAAGTAAACTCTACCGGCACAGACCTAGAGTTTGGAGCGCGCAAGCCCCACCACGACGTCAACGTAGAGATACGGCGGTGGGGTTATTATTATTAACACAGCGAAAGCGCGCAGCGCCTGCGCATTGCTGCTATGCAGTGGCGTGCACTCCATACATGCAAATAAGCTCTGCATACCCTGTAGTCCCATACATACATACATGTCCCTCAGAATGTTATATACCTTCCAAATTGTTATAGTTATTGAGACCATTTATGTCTGTATTTAATATTTGATGAAAGTAGATTAACTTGTTACCAATCATTCCATAACTTCCTAGTAGAAGCGTATTTTTCACGAGCATAGACTTTAAAATCAATTTTCTCAACTCGTACATTTTGCCTACTGCATGTTTAAAAATTTATAAAAAAATTAATTGCACCTAGGAAAATGATTATTTTTTCACTGAATAGCTAATATTACCTAGTTTTAGGAAATATTAATAACTCCATACCGCTAAAGTGGTCCCTTTTCCCATACACAGTCATTATACTTTTTGGAATCCTTGTTATGAGCCCTTTAATTTGATACCCATATTGCCAGCCCCCAGTTTTAATTGTTTGTTATATCACCTATCTAAGAACACTTGGACTACCTATTGAAACGAATCTAACGATACCTTAATTAAAGAAATCCATCGAGTGTTTTGGAAGATATAAGGGAATAAAGAATATTACAAACAAACATACAAAGATAGGCGCGAGAAACATAACCCTATCGTTGCAGTCGGGTAAAAATAGGCCAAGTGCTTGTCTCACCACGCACAATGAAGGGTTCTCAACAAAGTTGGGATGAATTATCTCAAGATCAAACATAACATTGTAGTTGAAAAATATGTTCTCCCATACGGAATGTAAGGGAGAACATGTTTTTGCAACTGCAAATGTAAGTTGGTCGATTATTATTACTCGTTAACTTGTAAAGCGTACTTAGCAGTGATAGTTTTCCTTTTAACTTCGTTATATATACAACTGCCGTGAATTTTTCCACATATCCAAAACTAACTATTTAGCTAGCAGGGGGGGGGACACTTGACTCTAACAAATTATAGCACTTAAAAGCTAAATATTTCGGAAACGGATAACTTAATCCAAAAATAGTTTTCACACACTCGTAATATTTTTAAACGACCTTTCCAACGATACCCCACACCAATAGATAGACGAGAAAAAAAAATCCCCACTTTACTGGTAGGTACAGACGCCAGCACATCAACCTACTCCAATCTGTCAAATTTTCCCAATCAACATTCAACCTTATTCTTTAGCGATAAAGTTGAAAATCTATTAAAGAAATTTGACAGATTGTAGTAACTTGATGTGCTGGCGTCTGTACCCTAAAAAAATGTTCTTGATTTTATTTTTCCACTTTGTCGGTGCAATTAATATATACACCCATGCCAAATTACAACTTTCTAGTACCTACTAAGAGTCTCTGAGCTAAGTCGCAGACAAAGAAAAACACTTTAGATACACGTAGCTCGGTCCCTCTGGGATAAATTTTGATGGTGTCATAATAAAAAATAACTCATCATAACATCACGCCTTGTTTCCCCGAAGGGTTGGGCAGAGGTGTACCTGTAGCAGGTACACCCAAATAAAAAAAAAAATGTAATGAAAAAAATAATTGAAATGAATGAATGAAATGTGGGTGTAATAAAAAATATTTAGTTTTATTTGCTCTTTTAAGTAATACACACTTAATGGCTGGCGGAACTGGGACCACTATCACCCACCATCCTTTCTTTGAACGCACGTCACGTTAGGCAAAACAAAAGGCAAGACTAGCGCAAATAAATTGTTAATGTATGGCTAGCCTTACTTACAGTTAATAGAATATAAACAAAAAAAATCTGAAATAAATTCATCACAGATTTTAGAATAATTTGACATTTGATTGAGCCACCTTATTAGCTGAACCAAGTAAGTTCACTCTATTCATAGATATGCATATTGCATAAGCATAATTATTTATTGACACTAATTGCACAGGGGATGAAAGAAAAATCAGTCATATTCAACGATCATTACGAACGAAGTAATATGGTGTCTGCCAAAGAAATAAGATGATGTCTGCCAAATCCGCTGCAGCTATGAAAGTTTGAGGCGCGATCGTGGCACGTATAAATGCGCAGTGCCCTGTTCCCCGTCGCGACTGTCCGCCGAAACCGCGCTACTCGGCCACGCGCACGCGCACCCGAAAATACTAAACAAAAATCATAAACAGTTAAACACACGAAATATATCCTCTGAAAATCTCTATATATTTTTTAAAATCAACCATGGATAACGCCGTCTTGTATGAAAAATGCAACAGCATGCAAAAAAGGGATGCGCTCATGTGTTTAGAAAAACACGCGTCAAAAATTAAGTGGAGGAAGAGTAACAACAATATATTAGACGTAGGCTGCGGAGATGGCAGTGTCACGAATATGCTGAAGAAGTACATCCCTACTGACTTCAAGTTGCTCGGGTGTGACATCAGCGAGAAAATGGTGGACTTCGCCAATGACCATCATTGTAACGAGCAGACTTCCTTCACTGTGCTGGACATAGGGGGTGACCTGCCTGAAGGAATGCAGGCAAAATTCGACCACGTGTTTTCGTTTTACGCTCTGCACTGGATCATTGATCAAGAGTGAGTATTTTTCTCTCAGTTTCATAGTAGAAAATATTTGAAGATCTCTCTTCAAGTTATTAAATCATTTGTTTACTTAAATTACTTTAATTTTATATTTTACTAGTTTCCACCAGCGGCTTCGCCCGCGTAATATCTTTATAAATTATAGCCTATGTTACTCAGTGTTATTAAAGCATTCAACTGGTAAAAGAATATTTAAAATCGGTCTAGTTGTTTTTGAGTTTATTTACAAACAAACAAAGAAACATACAAAAAATAAATAATAAATAAACTTTTCTTTTTATAATATTAGCTAAGATTTAAATGGCGGTTATTATTGTGGGAAACTACATCATTCTTTATTTATTTATTATAATGCAGCTTCACAGCTGATGAGCTGACAGTAAAGTTTATCATTATAATTTTAAACATTACGCCAATTACTAAGTACACAGAAAATTATGAAATACAGAGTGACATTTATATTATTAATATTAAAGTGGGTGCGGGCGTGTATTGTGCGGTGTAAATGTTGTAAGTGTGTGTATGTCTGTGTACGCATGAATAAACTGGCACTACTGGTACTGAGTTCGCTGGGTGTCCGGCGTTTGATGGAGGATGTGGATAATCACTTTTTTAAGTCTGTTCCGTGTGGTATTGAAGGGGTCCAATGTTGGGAATTTATCATTATATAATGCAGGTAGACGCAAGAATGGTGACATCTTTAGATAATAATTAGTGGAGGCCGATGGTACTGATAACAAAGTGGTATGTCTTGTACGTCTAACTGTAAGCTCGCGTGGGACCGCCGCAACCTCGCAGCGCCGGAGCCGTGACAGAAACCATGCCTGCTGCATGTTGCATCCTCGCTTGCATGCTGCATGCTTGCTTACATGCTATAATATGTTGCATGCTTTGCTTACATCCTACATGTTGCATGCTTGCTTGCATGCTGCATGCGGCATGCAACTAGCATGCATGGTGTGGTTTTAAACATGTGTTTTGTGGTGGTTCCCTGTCGTACTATATTTTACGTTTTTTTAAATGTGTGTACTATATTTTACGTTTTTTCAAATAATAGCTCATTTTTATAACCTTATTTTTAAAAACATTCAGTTCACGTCACTAGTATGTCGCAAACTGACGGTACTTAATACACTACTGAGATAGAGTGACGTAAACGGCACTTAATAAACTGCGGAGACAGAGGGCCCTTAACGGTCCTCTATACATACACTGCCAAAATTCTTTAGGTGACTTTATTAATTGCTTCTCTCATCTGGCAGTATATTTAGCGTAGGACTTCTCATGGAGAAAGGGGTTTGAAGATTTTGGCCCTAAAATCTATAAAAATAGTTTGGAAAATCCAAAAGTGCACGCCTCATACTTATCACTCATTCATAAACGAAAAAGAAATTCAAAACATAGTTTAAAAATGAACAATTTATCACTTTTCATGAAGTCGTAATGTCAACGACTGACAAAGATATTTACGTTGGCAGTTGCTAGGCAACGGCACCGGATCAAGGTTGAAAATATTTAGATATTGATATTATATTTTAGTTAGTATTTTATTAATTATAATTAAACTACTATGAATAAAAGAGCCATTTTCAATAGGGTTCCTTCTACGGCTGAAACGAATGTATAAAAAAAAAATTGACTCAATTAATTGATTTTATCGCAAGCTACAATGTTTTCAGGGATCATAAATTGACGGACAGGAAATTTTTTTCAACTATTTTGATGCTTTTTCCATTTCTGCTGCATTAAATCAATTGTTAAAAAATACAATATTAATCTCCATTTAATCATCTATACAATGGTATATAAATTAAGTAGGTTATGTGTACTAGCAGGAGTGAAACAATAAAAACAGTTGCAGAAATGGGGCAAAAAATATTTTTCGATCGTAGAGCACACTCTAATGCGAAGCATTACGAGTCGTGCAAAAACAATATCCTAAAAAAAATAGCTGACTGCCCCGGCTTCGCACGGGTACCAGTAAGTACTTATCTACGGCGCACCTATCTATCTACCTACCCGGCCCTACCTACCTACCCTACCCTACCCGTCCTGCTTACCTACCCTGCCCTACCTACCTACCCTACCCTGTCCGACCTACCTCAAACCTACATATTGTGAATTCATGCAAGCCTAGTACTTTTGTTAAGTTACTGCTCAGAACGGTGTTAATAAATCTACAAATTTCCGAATTTTCTAAAAAGGGGTTTTAAGATTTTAGCCCTAAAATCAGCCACCATTTTGTTTTTTTTTTCAAAATCGCGGTGCACCATTAATGCCATCTATTTGAATAGGACATTATACAAACATAAAACTTCACATAACATAACATCATAAAGCGTCACGTTTCTGAGATATTCAAAGATAAAAATAACATTATTGCTCTATCGAATTTATTTATTTATATTGTAGTTACTTTACGTTGATCAACATGAATTAGTTGACTACACCTAGTGGATAAAACATAAGATTGTTTAATCATATTCGGTATAAATAATAACGGGAGGCTGAATAGGATTTTCTTGGTGTCACGCCCATGCCATGCACTATATAATAATTATACCATAAAACACACGTCCTGATTCGGCGGGGGGTATACATATATTTTTGTTTCTTTCGCTCTTAACTAAAATATTACCTATACATGATGCAATTATGTTTTCATAGTTATATCAGCAATATACTTACCTGAAGGCAAAAAAAAAACAAAAAAATCGTTGTAACAGTGTTCAGTTTTCGACTTATATTTCGGTGAATAACTCCGAAACCTGACGCTTTAGGATATTATGTTATATGACATTTTTTGTTTGTATAAGTGTCCTCTATCTAAATATATAACTTTTGATCATAACCGCGATTCTGAAAAAAAATCAAAATGGCTGCCTCACGTTAGGGCCACTCTCCATACAAAAATCTGCAAACCCCTTTACCCGAGATCTTAACAAGGCGAATTCGGCGTAGTCCGTTTGTCATTTGAATTTTTTCCACCTTTTGTGTGCATACAATTTTTCCTTGATAGCATTTCTTAGTGTTGGAGGGTACCATTTCGGGTATCGGAAACGCCCTGATACTTTTACTGTTGGAACGTGTGCGTCTATAAGTGAGCGTAATGTACTAAGTAAAGAATGTCAACACACTCCTCTACATTAGGTACGCTGTTCGAAACTGTTATTCCAGTCTACTCTAACGAGCTCCGAATTAATTTTGTCAAAATCAGCCTTAAACCACTTTTTTACAACTCCAGGTTGAGTGCGAATAGGTTTATAACAGCAATTCTCAATGGAAAGGTCCAGTGGGACGTGATACTTGTCTATATCCACTAGTGATACCTCGCTTGAGGTACATTCTATAGATACATTAGAAATGACAAGGTCATGAACATTGTCGCAGTAATTTGGTTTCAGATTGTATTGAGACATATTCATAAAATCTAAAGAATTAACAAATTCAGTTGCTACTTCAAATAAATCAGAGTTAGTTTTAGATTTCCAACCGTATCCGTCCGAAGACCCATGTTATGAAGTGAATGAAGTCGCCGACCACTAGGTATCTATCATCGGGTCTTAAATTGTATGTTTTTAGCATTGTTCAGCATTGTTGGGGGCTATAAACTGCGGCTACGTGTAGGTCGCCTTTCTGTGATGATGACTTAGAAAAAACATTTTCCTCATCGTTACCCAAATACATTCCGCGCATCCTATATGAATGTCTGATCTCACTGTGGCACAGTAAGTACGTTTAATACAGATCATGCCGCCACCGTTCTTACCGCTAGGGCGATCGTATCTAAATACATCATATCGATCATCACATATTTCAGTGTTCAATATTCCGTTACACAACAAACTTTCCGTAATGATTATAATGTCAAAGTCATGAGATGCATTATTACGATAAAACAAAGGTAATTCAGTCCTAAGTCCGCGCTTATTCTGATAATAAACTTTTAACTTATTCATGCTATAGATAAAATGTGACAAGTAGGTGAGTGGAATACTTGGACAAAAGAGAAAAAAAATAGTTTGGAAAATCCAAAAGTGCACGCCTCATACTTATCACTCATTCATAAACGAAAAAGAAATTCAAAACATAGTTTATACCATTCCCCCTCTAAAAAGCTTATTTTATTCACTGAAAACAGTGAATAAAAAGCTCTTTTAATCACTGTTTTGGTGTTTAAATTTAGAACACACCAATGTATTCGACCTCTATCTCAATGCTATACAACCTCCTTAACACTTTCGACTCCACCCATTTTCATAGAACTCATAACTCATCATTCCGCCATAAAAGTCTATGACTTTTATTATTCGTAGTTCCAACGTCCGCGAGGGCTCCCGGCATCCCATACCCAAGTAGATGAATTCCAGGAGGGCTCCCGACACTGAACGTCTACATTTAAAATGAGCCCTTCACGACGGCTCCCGGCATTCCATATCCAAATAGGTGAACCCTCCAGAAGGGCTCCCAACACTAAACGTCTACATTTAAAATGAGCCCTCCGCGAGGGCTCCCGACATCCCATATCCAAGTAGGTGAACCCTCCAGGAGGGCTCCCGACACTGAATGTCTACATTTAAAATGAGCCCTCCGCGAGGGCTCCCGACATCCCATATCCAAGTAGGTGAACCCTCCAGGAGGGTTCCCGACACTGAATGTCTACATTTAAAATGAGCCCTCCGCGAGGGCTCCCGACATCCCATATCGAAGTAGGTGAACCCTCCACGAGGGCTCTCGACACTGAATGTCTACATTTAAAATGAGCCCTCCGCGAGGGCTCCCGACATCCCATATCCAAGTAGGTGAACCCTCCAGGAGGGCTCCCAACACTGAATGTCTACATTTAAAATGAGCCCTCCAGGAGGGCTCCCGACACTGAACGTGTTAACCTTTTATTAAAGGTCTATTTTCGCTTAAATCTTTCTTTTTCTCGTAGTCTTGGTATAAAGTATAGTATGCAACTCTTGAATAAAACGGATTTATATTGAGAGCCATGAATCACTCGCGTCGCTTAGGATTCTAACACTTGAATCACTCCCTGCGGTCGTGATTCAGTCGTTAGAATCCTTCACTTGATCGTGATTCATCTATGGCCCTCGCTTTAAATCCGTCCTTTATTCATTAGTTGCATAATATACTATTATACCATTCCCCCTCTAAAAAGCTTATTTTATTCACTGAAAACAGTGAATAAAAAGCTCTTTTAATCACTGTTTTGGTGTTTGAATTTAGAACACACCAATGTATTCGACCTCTATCTCAATGCTATACAACCTCCTTAACACTTTCGACTCCACCCATTTTCATAGAACTCATAACTCACGATTCCGCCATAAAAGTCTATGACTTTTATTATTCATAGTTGGAAGTGAAACCTCCGGGAGGTTTAACTTCCAACGCCCGCGAGGGCTCCCGGCATCCCATACCCAAATAGATGAACCCTCCAGGAGGGCTCCCGACACTGAACGTCTACATTTAAAATGAGCCCTCCACGAGGGCTCCCGACACTGAACGTCTACATTTAAAATGAGCCCTCCGCGAGGGCTCCCGACATCCCATATCCAAGTAGGTGAACCCTCCAGGAGGGCTCCCGACACTGAATGTCTACATTTATAATGAGCCCTCCGCGAGGGCTCCCGACATCCCATATCGAAGTAGGTGAACCCTCCAGGACGGCTCCCGACAGTGAATGTCTACATTTAAAATGAGCCCTCCGCGAGGGCTCCCGACATCCCATATCCAAGTAGGTGAACCCTCCAGGAGGGCTCCCGACACTGAATGTCTACATTTATAATGAGCCCTCCGCGAGGGCTCCCGACATCCCATATCGAAGTAGGTGAACCCTCCAGGACGGCTCCCGACACTGAATGTCTACATTTAAAATGAGCCCTCCGCGAGGGCTCCCGACATCCCATATCCAAGTAGGTGAACCCTCCAGGAGGGCTCCCGACCCTAAATGTCTACTTTTAAAATGAGCCCTCCGCGAGGGCTCCCGACATGCCATATCCACGTAGGTGAACCCTCCAGGAGGGCTCCCGACACTGAATGTCTACATTTAAAATGAGCCCCGCTTTAAATCCGTCCTTTATTCATTAGTTGCATAATATACTATTAAAAATGAACAATTTATCACTTTTCATGAAGTCGTAATGTCAACGACTGACAAAGATATTTACTTAGCGGTTGCTAGGCAACTTCAAGTCCAAGGTTGGAAATATTTAGTTAAAGATATTATATTTTAGTTAGTATTTTATTAATTATAATTAAACTACTTTGAATAAAAGAGCCATTTTCAATAGGGTTCCTTCTACGGCTGAAACGATGCTGAAACGAATGTATATAAAAAAATTGACTCAATTAATTGATTTTATCGCAAGCTACAATGTTTTCAGGGTTCATAAATTGACGGACAGGAATTTTTTTTCAACTATTTTTATGCTTTTTCCATTTCTGCTGCATTAAATCAATTGTTAAAAAGTACAGTATTAATCTCCATTTAATCATCTATTGTGGCATCTGCTGTGCAGAACCACAATTTTTGATCTACTTTTATGTTTTTTAAGCTACTATTCTAAACAATTCACCTTTTGATAACTTAACTATGAAATCCATCATCATTCATGTAAACTTCCTTGTATTTATTCTTAATCACACTATACCTGTAATAGCATACTTTTATATTCTTTGATTGTTTTAGCATCTAAATTCTATTTTAAATACTATTTATTGATTCCCTGTTATATAGATGACAGAATATTTTATATTAATTGAAAGCTGTCATCTGTCTTATTTACTTTTCTTAACCATAGACATAATGTGCTAGACACTTTATATTCTGCTAAACCTATTATAAAGCAGGTGAATACACTGTATTGTTCGCAATAAGGACGTTTATAGACTATCGCTCTGTAAACCGTTTTTATCCGTTCTGGCCATCATTCAATTAAGAATTAACTTGATAGATGTTTGAAATGTTTTAAAATATGACACAGAACGATAAAAACGGGTTCTTTTCTTACGAGTTGAAGTTTGGCTCTAGCCGTGTGATGTGCTACTTTTCACCTTGAATCTAATTTTACTACTTAAATCCTAGCCTGATTAATTCAGTGTAACTAACATAATACTGTGTATAACCTAAACTATTGTGTAATTTCAATCAATAAACTTTTGGTGTTCAGTATGTATCCGGCTTATCATTCAACCGACTTTCTCACCTAGCCCTATAGAGGGCCCTACACCAGACATCTGGCCGCGTGGCGCAAGACGCCACGCCTCAAACGTCACACATACTGCTCGTATAAGAGAGGGCACCGACGTCGAGTGACGTGACGTCAGGAGTCGTGATCTTAGCCCTCACAGCACGACGTCACGAGTGGCGCCGACGCGTCCCTCCTGTTAGCGTGAGGTACCACGAAAGTACCTCCGCCTCCTAGCTACCTCTCACACCTATCTCTCCGTTCAACAGGGTGAAGGAACCTCCTACTCAGCGTGCGACGTGTGCGGCGGCTCCTCTGTACTCCCTGCCTCCCTGCCTTCCTGTCCGTCAGCCTACCTGCACCTCAGTTCGGTCCTGGTCCCGCCTATCCTGAGCATCCCACGTCGTGTGAAGCCGGCCTCTTAACCTTTTTACCTTTTACCTCTTATAACCTAACTATACTCTAGACTCTAACTCTTAACCTTTAGCCTTCTTTATTTTAATTGTATCAACGCTTAGCTCCGAGGAGCTGAGCGTTACATTACACTATACAATGGTATATAAATTAAGTAGGTTCTGTGTACTAGCAGGAGTGTAACAATAAAAACAGTTACAGAAATGGGGCAAAAAAATTTTTCGTATCGATTTCGGATCGATCGTAGAGCACACTCTAATGCTTCGCATTACGAGTCGTGCAATAAATGAGCGCGGCTAGTTAGGAAATAATTTGCCAGAATGTATGTGTTGCGAACTTATGCGAGTTATAACAGACCAACAACGATAAGTAATGACTAGTGAGTAGTATGCGAGCCCGTGGTTCTCAACGAGAGGTTTGCTAAGACTGTCAGTTTTTTACTTGTATTGTTTTGTGTCTGAGTATGATTGTGTTTAGTGATAGATGAATGTGTGTAAGTAGTTTTTAAGTGTATGATGTTAAACATTGTGAAAATGGGTGTTATTACAACAGTGAAAACCACTGACAAATATGAGAAAATTCTTAGTAGCATGCGAATTACTTTAAAATTAGAAACTACTCCAAATCCTCATCCGAGGTGATTGCAGCGGATGGTGATTTTTCGTGGCAGCGCATATTATGTCGCAGCCTTATCGTATAACACGCCGCTTATCTCAACAAGGTATAGACTCTAGTCTTAGATGCCTTGTTGAGATATGCCTCTTGAGGTGACGGTCCGGGGCTCTTTGGCTTAACACTACTATCAGCGGAATAATAATACTTTAGATAAGTATGACAATCAATCGACAATGGGCAAGTGTTCTCAAGCGCGATCGTAAAGCATGGGATCCCACGTTTCTCCAATAGGAATTCCTCAATAGTCTTTAGTTTCCGGTTAGTGGCTTTAGGTTCGTTCGTATTAAAACTGGCGAAATATGGGTTTCGTATACAGGTAAGTACACCTCTGCCTAACCCTTCTAAAAATACAGGCAAATAAAATGATATTTTTGTGTGTTTATGTGTGTGTGTGTGTTTGCCTGTGTGTGCGTGTGTTTTGTGTTCTGTCTATCAACACTTCAAGTTGTAGGAGCTTAGGTACGTTTCAAGAAACAGGAGATTTTTTACTTTAAATAATTAATAATATGACAATTATTATCGTTACAGACGAGCATTCACCAATATCTACAACTTGCTGAATGAAGATGGGGAGATTTTCACGATATTCGTTGCCAGATCACCTGTCTTAGACGTGTACCGTGTTCTAGCACGCAATAACAAGTGGAGTGAATGGCTGCAAGACGTCGAAAGATTCGTGTCGCCTTATCATGACTCAAAGGTAAATAATAATAGCTACCAATATTCTAGCTTCTGCAAGAGCAGTGGTGGCCCAGTGGTAACGGCCCCGACTTACGAGTTGTAGGTGGTGGGTTCGAACCCAAGCAGGCGCTTTACTTTGTGTAAATAATTTCATCACCACTGCTCCCAAAACGGTGAAGGAAAACATCGTGAGGAAACTGGCATGTCTTAGAACCAAAAATTCGAAGACATGTGACATCTACCAATCCGCACTGGGCCCGCGTGGTAGATTACGGCCCACTCCCTCTCACAGAGAGGAGGCCTGTGTCCCAGCAGTGGGAACATTAATAGGCTGATTATGTATGTATGTTATGTCACAGATTAATCTGTGGTTATGTACCAATATTCTAATAATGATACATATCAAAATAATCAAAAATTATACAATCATATATAATTGTCTCGGTGGAGATAATCGTTTTTCATCATTATTTAACGAAGTTACGAAGCCTTCACGTCTGTGATGTTTTGACAGCCCATTTATGTTTTTTTCATTAAACTTCATGTTTTTTTTTATTTGCATTGTGTTTTCGGAAAGTCAAAATATGTGAGAGTTAAACCTCAAGGGTAAAGATGAGATTTATATTAACTAAGTATGTGAAACAACAGTTCTAAATAATACACCTATGGAAACAACATTGAGTTTCGTAATAATTGCTGAAGTTATGCAAATATTTTAAAGTTGGTTAACTAAGGTGAAAAAGTAAAAACTTACAGTCTTAAAATTAAAAAAGTAATGTGTACAAGTATTGCAAATACTAATTGATTGATGAAATATTTTTCAGGATCCGGAAAAACAAGTAAAGAAAATATTGGAACAGATAGGTTTCGTTGACTACGAAGTGGAATGTAAAGACTTAATGTATGAGTTCGAAGACTTACATGATTTGCGAAGTGAGTATTATTTTATTTTATCGATATTATTTACGTGTTTGTACCATAATCATTAATAGAATGTTTGCCTACAATAATGACAGCAACTGCTTACAAGTACAGTCAGCGCCCTAGATCAGTGGTTGAACGACAAAAACTACAGCTACGAAAATAAGGCGCTAACAATGGACATGCGGTTAATAGAGTCAAACTCAAACTCAAGTTTTTTATTTTTATTAAACCATTTACAGTGAATTTTGAATTGTCTTTCAGTTTGAGGTGTCTTTCAGTCAGAAAGATGAAGCTAGTTCCCCATTCCAAAGCATAGGATGTTCTTATTAAAAAGAACGAGCAAGAACTCCATATACCTATGGGCTATATTGTTACAAAATATTGGTTACATCTACAACATTAATGTTGAATTTAAACTTATAATAATATGTGAGAACTATGTAAAAAGTCGTGCACGTTAAAAGTTAACTGCACAGTCACATCATTTTAATTTCATTTTTCATTCATTTATTCATTAACAATTAACATTGTGTTAAATATTTCGTATTAAATAGAATTATCATATGCAGAAACAATACATTTGAAAGCCTTATTAAAATTGAAGTGAAATGTGAGGGTAAATAGGTGTGTAGCGGTTACGCCGGTTACGACATGACGTCACACAATTCCTGCATCGCGCAGTTAGAGTTTACCGAGCGAAAAACATAGATAAGTCTATCCGAAATCAACTTACGGGCAGTTGCCCGCCAGACATAACACCCGTCTGGTCGGAGGATCCTCCCTTTTCTATGGTGGATGAGTGAACTTTACTTCCTGTTCCTCATACCTCTAAAAGTGAATGTGTGTGTGAGTAGGTATGTCAAAGAACTAACTTGCAACAACAGTATACATATGATAGGTTTGTTAAATAATGAAGTCTATATTCTTAAGTTTATAAAGTGTAGAGGAAAGTTAAATATTTTTTGCTTTAACTACAAGGAATGAACCTACTAGTTGCATACGGTTTTATCCTTGGTAAGAAACGACATCACCAACATTGGGGAAAAGCTCGGCAATATAATAATATACACAACCAATCTGATAGACATAAGTCACTAACTAAACAAAAGAAACTCATGAAATCACTCTTTCCTTTTTACAGATACTCTCACAGCGATCAATCCTTTCAAGATCCCGCAAGAAAAGTACGACGACTTCATGTCAGATTACCTGGACATACTAAAAGAACAGCCCATAATGACCAATTCTAACAATAATTATGAAACAAGCGTCCAGTTCGGCCATAGTTTACTGGTTGTTTATGCTCGCAAACCGGCGTCACAGGATAAATTGTTAAAAGAATTGAACAAGCAAGACTAAACATCTGTATTGAGACTTTAAACTCTGTACTTTTACTGCTGCTGCACTTGGTTGCCCATTTTTGCCTTTCTTGACTGTTACATTTGATAAACTTGACTGTCATGTTCGTCAACAGGCGCCGTCAGTTAGGACTGGTCATCTCATAGCTGCCATGGCTTATTTTAATTTAATTTAATTCTTGAATTGTTTTTTGTTTTTCTCTTTTTATTACGGACGCTTTTAACATTTTGTATCGTTCTCACATGTATAACTTCAACATGAATGATGTTACCAATATTTTGTAACCATATTTTAATTTAAAAGAGTGTCCGTGGAGTTTCTTGCCCGTTCTTCTCCATACCTAGGTACCTACTATGGTTTGGAATAGGTATCTAGCTTCATCATTCTGACTGACCGACCCCTTGACAATTCAAAAGTGCCTATTATTGGTTTAATTGAAATAAATGCTTTGAGTTTGAGTTAAATAACCTCCCCGTGAGACGATGCGCTCAGATATGGAGCGACCAAGGACGCAACTTCGTTGGTGCAAACAGGCAACTGGTAGCAGATTGGACTGAGGCTAAATTACAATTCGAGGGTCCAATCGCCGAGAAGTTAGCAATCGAGGGAACAAAGTGGCATTTCATCCCAGCCTACAGCCCACACATGGGCGGACTCTGGGAAGCTGGGGTGAAAGCGATGAAACATCACTTAAAGCGGATCATGACTAGACATAATGACCTACGAAGAATTGAGCACCTTGTTATGTCAAGTTGAGGCTTGCCTCAACTCACGGCCTCTAACCATATTGGATGACACGGACAACGACCACCTGCAACCACTGACTCCCGGTCATTTCCTTATTGGTGAAACACCCATCACTGTGCCGACACCAGACCTCCGAGATATCCCAATGAGCCATTTATCGAGATGGCAGCATCAACAAAGGTTATTGACTGACTTCTGGCACAGATGGCAACAAGAATACCTGTCAAGAATGCAAGAACGTTCAAAATGGCACCACAAAGTCAAGGAGTTTGACCTAGGACACATTGTCCTAATCAAATCAGATAATTTACCTCCGGGTAAATGGATGATGGGACGCATTGTTGACAAGCACCCAGGTACTGACGGTGTAACGCGTGTGTATTCTGTGAAAAGTGGTGATAGTGTAGTGCGAAGGTCATTTAATAAGTTATGTTATTTACCAATAGATATTGATTGATACTTGAATGTGCATGTTATTTGTTTTAATATCAAAATGTAAGATTACTTAACTGATTAACTTAACTAAGTACCTATCTTATGTGTTAGATTATCATTTCCATTGTAGTTTGTTTGAATTAAGTTTATGAGACATTGTAAAAGGGCCATAGACCCTTTGGTGGGCGGTATGTCGAGTAAGATCAATGTTTGTGTGAAAGAGTGGAGCAAGTACCTCAGCATGTGTGTGTGTCCATAATATCAATAGGAAATTGTCACCAAAACAGTCGCAAATAAATCAGCATAGTGCAAGCACGTATTTTTATTACTCAGAATTCCCACAAGCAAAACTGAACCTTAAACCCATAACAGTTATCCATTTTTCCCTTGTTTCCTGGAGCTCGGACGTGGAAATCTTAAAGGGAAAAGTGCCACAAATTGTAATAATTATTTGATGACAAATAACCATAAACCATAATATAATAAAACAAACATTAATATCAGCGTTCAAAATATTAGATACTTAATTTAAAAAAATTCCGCCATAAAAACAAACGGCAGCTATTTGTACCTACACTTCACTTCTGAATGTTTTAGTCTATGGCGAATGGCGCCGTAAAATATTTTGTTCATACTTCAGTTTAAAACTTTAGAGGTATGAGGAACAGGGTGTAAAGTTCACTCATCCTCATTTGAAAAGGGAGGATCCTGGAGGAGGAGGACGGGTGTTTGTGTCTGGCGGGCAACTGCCCGTAAGTTGATTTCGGATAGTTTTATCTATGTCGGTCGCGTGGTAAACTCTAAAGCGCAGGCCACACCGGCAGCTAGCGGGCGGGCGTGGGCGAAGCGAACGAAGGAAACTATACAAACTACGCGAAATATTGTAGCTCGCGGTGTGAACCGAAGTATGTAAAGAGGTGAAACGATGTTCGCCCGCCCGCCCGCTAGCTGGCGGTGTGGCCTGCGCTTAACTGCGCGATGCAGGATCTGTGTGACGTCATGTCTTTGCTGCGTAGCTCGTATGTGGTGGTGTAACCGCTACATTATTCCCCTCCGGAGACCGGAGGTCGATATGAGAGGGATTGATATCGATGCGAGTTTAGAAATTTTACCCATATTGATGGGTAAAAAAGCAGTCAAAACATACTTCATGAAAAGTGATAAATTGTTAATTTTTGTTATAAACTATGTTTTAAATTTCTTTTTCGTTTATGAATGAGAGTTATGAACTTATGAGGCGTGCACTTTTGGATTTTCCAAACTATTTGAATCTTCTTTTTGTTTTAATAATGTCGCCAGCGAAAAAAATACTCAGATTTTAATGGAATCTTGGGTAAAAAATTACTCAGGTCAATTTAAGACTGATGGTACTGTGATTTTCTGCAAGGTTTGCGAAAAGCGAATACCTTCATCAAAAAAATACCAAAGCGATCAAAAAACTATACTAATAAACGTAAATTCTAATTGTAAATGTTTTTTGATTGTGCATATTTTGCCCTTTTTTTGTGCATATTTGCACGCATATTTTGGCATTTTGAAAGTGCATATAATCCGATATTTTATAGTTTGGTTAATAAGTACAGTCATGATATAATTTATTAAAATCCAATATTATTCAAATATCGTTTTATTATTTGTTGTAAATACACTATGATCAAGTAATTGAAATGGGTAACAATTCTCTTTTAACATTCAAGTCAGAAGAAGTCAAAATTATCCCATGGAAACGTACTACCGGGATAAAAAGGATCCTATGTGTGTTAATCCAGGTTATAAACTATGTGTCTGCTATGCTGTCATCCAAATCCTATTAATATAATGCATAAGCATAACATAATGATTGAATATATGCTATCGTGAATTCATGCATGCCTAGTACTTTTTGTTAGGATACTGCTCAGAAATTGTGCATAACGTCTAATGATTGAAATACTATCTTGAATTTATGCAAACCTAGTACTTTTTGTTCGGTTATTCAGAAATTGTGCATGTTCGCTCTCCGCTTCAGTGGACAGGCAGCCTATGATTGAAATACTATCTTGAATTTATGCAAGCCTAGTACTTTTTGTGCTAAGTTTATTAACTCAAGGAATAAGCCCCAATTTATATAAATGATAGAAAGTTACTTATTTTAGAAGAATTATTTACTGTACAAACTATACGAATACAATAACACATAAAAAATGTGCACCTGACTGTACTTCAAAATATGATATTATAAAACTCGACGTAAAGGTAATAGAAGCGGGGTAAAGAAACTCGACGTTAAGGGAATAGAAACGAGACAGAAATCGTAAACTCGACGTAGGGGTAATAGAAGCGAGACAAGGTTCTCGGCTCGACATAACGGGACTCGACATAAAGGGAATATATCATAAAAAATAACTTATCATAACATCACGCCTTGTTTCCCCGAAGGGTTGGGCAGAGGTGTACCTGTAGCAAGTATACATAAAAAAAAACATTAAATGAAAAAAATAATTGAAATGAATGAATGAAATGTGGGTGTAATAAAAAATATTTAGTTTTATTTGCTCTTTTAAGTAATACACACTTAATGGCTGGCGGAACTGGGACCACTATCACCCACCATCCTTTCTTTGAACGCACGTCACGTTAGGCAAAACAAAAGGCAAGACTAGTGCAAATAAATTGTTACATGTATGGCTAGCCTTACTTACAGTTAATAGAATATAAACAAAAAAAATCTGAAATAAATTCATCACAGATTTTAGAATAATTTGACATTTGATTGAGCCACCTTATTAGCTGAACCAAGTAAGTTCACTCTATTCATAGATATGCATATTGCATAAGCATAATTATTTATTGACACAAATTGCACAGGGGATGAAAGAAAAATCTATCATACTCAGTGATCATTACAAACGAAGAAAGACGATGTCTGCCAAAGAAAACAAACGAAGTAAGACGATGTCTGCCAAAGAAATAAGATGATGTCTGCCAAATCCGCTGCGGCTATGAATGTTTGAGGCGCGATCGTGGCAAGTATAAATGCGCATGCCTCGCTCCCGGCGCGACTGTCCGCCGAAACCGCGCTACTCGGCCACGCGCACGCGCACCCAAAATTATTAAACATAATCATAAACACACGAAATTTATCCACTGAAAATCCATTTTTTTTTTTGTTAAATAAACCATGGATAACGCCGTCTTGTATGAAAAATGCAACAGCATGCAAAAAAGGGATGTGCTCATGTGTTTAGAAAAACATGCGCCAAAAATTAAGTGGAGGAAGAGTAACAACAATATCTTAGACGTAGGCTGTGGAGATGGCAGCGTCACGAATATGCTGAAGAAGTACATCCCTACTGACTCCAAGTTGCTCGGGTGTGACATCAGCGAAAAGATGGTGGAGTTCGCCAATGACCATCATTGTAATGAGCAGACGTCCTTCACTGTGCTGGACATCGCGGGTGAACTGCCTGAAGGGATGAAGGCAAAATTCGACCACGTGTTTTCGTTTTACGCTCTGCACTGGATCATAGATCAAGAGTGAGTATTTTTCTCTCAGTTTCATAGTAGAAAATATTTGAAGAGGTCTTCAAGTTATTAAATCATTTGTTTACTTAATTACTTTAATTTTATATTTTACTAGTTTCCACCAGCGGCTTCGCCAGCGTAATATCTTTATAAATTATAGCCTATGCTACTATGTGATAATATAGCATTCAACTGGTAAAAGAATATTTAAAATCGGTCTAGTAGTTTCTGAGTTTATTAATTTACAAACAAACAAACAAAGAAACATACAAAAAATAAATAAAAACATCTTTTCTTTTTATAATATTAGTTAACCAAATTTTTATTTAAAAGAGTGTCCGTGGAGTTTCTTGCCCGTTCTTCTCCATAGGTACCTACTACGCTTTGGAATGGGCATCTAGCTTCATCTTTTCTGACTGACCGACCCCTTGACAATTCAAAAGTGCCTGTAATTGGTTTATTTGAAATAAATGCTTTGAGTTTTTGAGTTTGAGTTTAAGATTTAAATGGTGGTTATTATTGTGGGAAACTACATCATTCTTTATTATAAGGTAGCTTCACAGCTGACAGTAAGTATAACATTATTATAATTCTAAACATTACCCCAATTATGAAGTACACAGAAAATTATGTTATACAGAGTGACATAATTATTAATATTAAAGTGGGTGCGGGCGTGTATTGTGCGGTGTAAATGTTGTAAGTGTGTGTATGTCTGTGTACGCATGAATAAACTGGCACTACTGGTACTGAGTTCGCTGGGTGTCCGGCGTTTGATGGAGGATGTGGATAATCACTTTTTTAAGTCTGTTCCGTGTGGTATTGAAGGGGTCCAATGTTGGGAATTTATCATTATATAATGCAGGTAGACGCAAGAATGGTGACATCTTTAGATAATAATTAGTGGAGGCCGATGGTACTGATAACAAAGTGGTATGTCTTGTACGTCTAACTGTAAGCTCGCGTGGGACCGCCGCAACCTCGCAGCGCCGGAGCCGTGACAGAAACCATGCCTGCTGCATGTTGCATCCTCGCTTGCATGCTGCATGCTTGCTTACATGCTATAATATGTTGCATGCTTTGCTTACATCCTACATGTTGCATGCTTGCTTGCATGCTGCATGCGGCATGCAACTTGCATGCATGGTGTGGTTTTAAACATGTGTTTTGTGGTGGTTCCCTGTCGTACTATATTTTACGTTTTTTTAAATGTGTGTACTATATTTTACGTTTTTTCAAATAATAGCTCATTTTTATAACCTTATTTTTAAAAACATTCAGTTCACGTCACTAGTATGTCGCAAACTGACGGTACTTAATACACTACTGAGATAGAGTGACGTAAACGGCACTTAATAAACTGCGGAGACAGAGGGAGACCCTTAACGGTCCTCTATACATACACTGCCAAAATTCTTTAGGTGACTTTATTAATTGCTTCTCTCATCTGGCAGTATATTTAGCGTAGGACTTCTCATGGAGAAAGGGGTTTGAAGATTTTGGCCCTAAAATCTATAAAAATAGTTTGGAAAATCCAAAAGTGCACGCCTCATACTTATCACTCATTCATAAACGAAAAAGAAATTCAAAACATAGTTTAAAAATGAACAATTTATCACTTTTCATGAAGTCGTAATGTCAACGACTGACAAAGATATTTACGTTGGCAGTTGCTAGGCAACGGCACCGGATCAAGGTTGAAAATATTTAGATATTGATATTATATTTTAGTTAGTATTTTATTAATTATAATTAAACTACTATGAATAAAAGAGCCATTTTCAATAGGGTTCCTTCTACGGCTGAAACGAATGTATAAAAAAAAATTGACTCAATTAATTGATTTTATCGCAAGCTACAATGTTTTCAGGGATCATAAATTGACGGACAGGAAATTTTTTTCAACTATTTTGATGCTTTTTCCATTTCTGCTGCATTAAATCAATTGTTAAAAAATACAATATTAATCTCCATTTAATCATCTATACAATGGTATATAAATTAAGTAGGTTATGTGTACTAGCAGGAGTGAAACAATAAAAACAGTTGCAGAAATGGGGCAAAAAATATTTTTCGATCGTAGAGCACACTCTAATGCGAAGCATTACGAGTCGTGCAAAAACAATATCCTAAAAAAAATAGCTGACTGCCCCGGCTTCGCACGGGTACCAGTAAGTACTTATCTACGGCGCACCTATCTATCTACCTACCCGGCCCTACCTACCTACCCTACCCTACCCGTCCTGCTTACCTACCCTGCCCTACCTACCTACCCTACCCTGTCCGACCTACCTACCTACCCTACCTACCTACGTATCTACCCTACCTAGGTAGGTAGGGTAGATATGTAGGTATCAAACCTACATATTGTGAATTCATGCAAGCCTAGTACTTTTGTTAAGTTACTGCTCAGAACGGTGTTAATAAATCTACAAATTTCCGAATTTTCTAAAAAGGGGTTTTAAGATTTTAGCCCTAAAATCAGCCACCATTTTGTTTTTTTTTTTCAAAATCGCGGTGCACCATTAATGCCATATATTTGAATAGGACATTATACAAACATAAAACTTCACATAACATAACATCATAAAGCGTCACGTTTCTGAGATATTCAAAGATAAAAATAACATTATTGCTCTATCGAATTTATTTATTTATATTGTAGTTACTTTACGTTGATCAACATGAATTAGTTGACTACACCTAGTGGATAAAACATAAGATTGTTTAATCATATTCGGTATAAATAATAACGGGAGGCTGAATAGGATTTTCTTGGTGTCACGCCCATGCCATGCACTATATAATAATTATACCATAAAACACACGTCCTGATTCGGCGGGGGGTATACATATATTTTTGTTTCTTTCGCTCTTAACTAAAATATTACCTATACATGATGCAATTATGTTTTCATAGTTATATCAGCAATATACTTACCTGAAGGCAAAAAAAAAACAAAAAAATCGTTGTAACAGTGTTCAGTTTTCGACTTATATTTCGGTGAATAACTCCGAAACCTGACGCTTTAGGATATTATGTTATATGACATTTTTTGTTTGTATAAGTGTCCTCTATCTAAATATATAACTTTTGATCATAACCGCGATTCTGAAAAAAAATCAAAATGGCTGCCTCACGTTAGGGCCACTCTCCATACAAAAATCTGCAAACCCCTTTACCCGAGATCTTAACAAGGCGAATTCGGCGTAGTCCGTTTGTCATTTGAATTTTTTCCACCTTTTGTGTGCATACAATTTTTCCTTGATAGCATTTCTTAGTGTTGGAGGGTACCATTTCGGGTATCGGAAACGCCCTGATACTTTTACTGTTGGAACGTGTGCGTCTATAAGTGAGCGTAATGTACTAAGTAAAGAATGTCAACACACTCCTCTACATTAGGTACGCTGTTCGAAACTGTTATTCCAGTCTACTCTAACGAGCTCCGAATTAATTTTGTCAAAATCAGCCTTAAACCACTTTTTTACAACTCCAGGTTGAGTGCGAATAGGTTTATAACAGCAATTCTCAATGGAAAGGTCCAGTGGGACGTGATACTTGTCTATATCCACTAGTGATACCTCGCTTGAGGTACATTCTATAGATACATTAGAAATGACAAGGTCATGAACATTGTCGCAGTAATTTGGTTTCAGATTGTATTGAGACATATTCATAAAATCTAAAGAATTAACAAATTCAGTTGCTACTTCAAATAAATCAGAGTTAGTTTTAGATTTCCAACCGTATCCGTCCGAAGACCCATGTTATGAAGTGAATGAAGTCGCCGACCACTAGGTATCTATCATCGGGTCTTAAATTGTATGTTTTTAGCATTGTTCAGCATTGTTGGGGGGCTATAAACTGCGGCTACGTGTAGGTCGCCTTTCTGTGATGATGACTTAGAAAAAACATTTTCCTCATCGTTACCCAAATACATTCCGCGCATCCTATATGAATGTCTGATCTCACTGTGGCACAGTAAGTACGTTTATCGATATGATGTATCTAAATACATCATATCGATCATCACATATTTCAGTGTTCAATATTCCGTTACACAACCAACTTTCCGCAATGATTATAATGTCAAAGTCATGAGATGCATTATTACGATAAAACAAAGGTAATTCAGTCCTAAGTCCGCGCTTATTCTGATAATAAACTTTTAACTTATTCATGCTATAGATAAAATGTGACAAGTAGGTGAGTGGAATACTTGGACAAAAGAGAAAAAAAATAGTTTGGAAAATCCAAAAGTGCACGCCTCATACTTATCACTCATTCATAAACGAAAAAGAAATTCAAAACATAGTTTAATAAATCGGTCAAGTGCGAGTCGGACTCGCACACGAAGGGTTCCATACCATGTCGTACAAGATTTATCACTATGCATTTTTGTAATACTTTCGTAAAGGTAACAACAGAGGCGCTTTAAAAAAACCTAAAAATTTGTAAAGAAATTGTCTAATTTTCATGAAAAAATGTTGTTGTGTTAAATTATAGGTGTAGAAGTTTATTTCATTTATTTTAGTAACATGCATTAACTAAAGTCAAAGTTATTTATTTGCTACTAACATAGTATTAGTAGGTATAAATAGGTATATGTGGTAGGTAAGCAGGTAGATATGTAGGGTAGGTAGATTAGGTTAGGTAGCAGTTAGGGTAGGTAGGTACCTACCCTAGGTAGGTAGGGTAGGTAATTAGGTAGAAATAGGTAATTAGGAAAGGTAGGTGCGCCGTAGAGTAAGTAAGTACTTAGTACTAACCGTGCGAAGCCGGGCCGGGTAAAGCTAGTTACTTATAAATAAAAGGATTTCTCTTGCTACATCAGACTATATTGTACAAAATAGAATGTAAGTAGTACGCCAAATTTTAATTACAACATTCCGTCAATACAGGTATTTATTTACGTTATTTTTGATAGTCATAATTCAAATTCAAATTCAAAAGTCATTTATTCAAACTAGGCTGAGAATCAGCACTTTTCAAACGTCAAAATTACATAAGACAGTCCCCTAAAAACGCCCGCCCTTCACCACTTCCTAGTGCTTTTGCTGGAAAGAAGAAGTGGCGCAACAAACTCCCCAGCAGCGCAGCTAGACGTTCAGTTACGAAAAAAAACTTGATTCTATACAATAGTATGCAAATATTTTACATTACTCAACACAAAACATTAAATAAAATATTTGCCATAATGACAGCTAGCACACGCCAATGTACCAACAAAAAAATATATCGAAATCTAAACTCAAGCTAAATAAAAATTATTTTTACACATCCCATCGGACTATGAGAGTGAGGGGAGAGAGAGTGCACTCGTGTCTGCGCATACACTTGTGCACTATAATATCTCCCACGCCGAAGGCTAGTCTCCATTGAGATTGGCCGCCGTGGCTGAATATTTTTACACAAATAAGTTTTCTCATTATGAAATTGTATCCACAACGGTTTAAGGTAACTGTAGTACCCTGTATGTACCACCTATACTGAATATTATTGTCTATTGGAGTGTAGTTTTAACATGAGGTACACACATCAACACCGTCTAGGGATACTTTGAAAAAAGTCGATAAAGTTCTTAAACTCAAAAAATACTGGCCGGTTTTAAAATCTTTTGAAGAGAGCTTATTTTGTAGACCTTTATGGATGATCGAAATTTAAATGATCGAAATAGTATATACTGCCATGATAGTAGGTACTGCAGCATTGCGCTGCCGTTCAAGCCTCTTTTGTAGTTGTAAAAGTTTCATAAACTAATATTTCTTTAAAAAAATTTTGAATTGAGCACATTTTCAAATGTTGAATTCTATATCGTTCGAAGAAAAAACAATTTTTTTGACTTGAGTCATTCAATTGTGAGTCGCGCTGGATAAAACGACATGTCAATAAAATAATTTTTCTTTCTGCTTCAAGCGGCTAGTTTTCAAACGCTCCAGATTAATAAATATATTAAAACCGTGGTAGTATCGTTGTTCTAGCTGGTCGCAGTTATAATTATATCGAGTTCGAGGTGGTGTCTAGCCCTCAAGTTAAATCTATAGTTCGTTCCAGTCAAGCGAACGTCTAGAACCAGTATTATAGGTGAAGTATTTACTGTACAAACATGTGAGTATTCAACCAATTTCCCATTTATCAAATTATACACTCTCGCGTCCCACTACTCGCGTAATCTAGCCTATGCCGTTTCTAAAGCTCTCCCGTTTTCGGACCTTGACAGATAGCAAGGCCGCAAGGCCTTTCCTGGGACCCTGGTCCGTCGCGTGGACAGGATCCTGGTGTTCTCTAGTCCCAGCCTGCGTCAACACAGACCCACGTCTTCCAACCACGTCGGGTTTCTCCGGCAACTGAGGCGAGATCGTACCAGACAGCAGCAGGACGGCGCTCGGTGCTCAGGAGTTCAGGACTCATTGGCTTATAATCTTCATCGGATTAGTCTTAACTTTATTTTCGAATCTTAAGCTAGGCAATCCATCGACCGCGCTAAACTCAGATTTATTGCCGGTTTAATTGCTCTGTTCTACCTCGCGTCTCCGGGATTAAATTAGTAAAGGCCTATACATATTTAACCCGCGTGCGATTGTACACGTAACACTCAACCGCATAATTCTCCGTTCGGTAAATAAAAACAACCATAGTTATAGGCGGCTCACATATAAAATTTTATGCCTTTTTTTATATCAAATTGTTTGTTTTTTTTATTTTAAACTTGTATTACAATTATACCAATCAATATTTCCTGTTCTTTCTCTTCATACTAACTTGACTAATGCAAAGGTGAGTTCAATTCTCACCAAGCATATCTCAACTAGTGGTAGAAGCTGATCTTCTTATACTACAAATGGCGCCCGATACAAAAAGTAAGTAATTATTATGGTTATTTGTTTACTATTTACGATAATAACATTACTATTTATTAAATACCTAATAATATCTATAATTTTTTTTTTTTTTTTCATAGCACCGGTGTGGTGTGCCCTTTTAAGAGCACAATTTCTAATTCCTAGAGCAATTTTGTTTGTTTCAGGTGCGGTCGTTTTAAATGAAACCTCTACAAGCTTAACTACGAAGCAGTTCGCGCAGCTGGTGCCTTCTATTACATCTATCTTACCTTGTGCCTTTCATTCAATAATCAATTAATTGATGTGATCGAATACGATTTTATGTAATATAGTATATAATTTAATATGATATAATATGATGCAATTTAAAACTCTGTAACCAGATCGAATATCTTTTCTCTCTCTCTCTTTTATTTTCTCCCAACAAATATATTATTGTTCCTTGTCTGTTATTCATCTCCCGTAAATTAACCTGTAGCTAGTACCCCGTAGCGTGTGTTTGAGGTATGAATGCGTAGGGATCACATCTAAGGTAAGCGTTTTTTGATTGGTGATTTTGCTGAATGTCTAGTTTTTTCCTTTTTTCTTTAGCATTCAGCCCCATCCGTCTCTTTTGCTTGCCTTATTGTCGTTTTCTATTTGTTCGTACGTCTATTACTCGTCGCCAAGGGTTTGGATTAGGTACACACATATACCTATAGTAAAATCCCATTCAAACATTTTTTTCCAATAACTCACGTATGCGTTATCTACCCCACTAAAATTCTATTTGAACATTCGTTTTACGCGTAATTCTAGACCCCACCGTCGAAACAAACCAAATATTCGCTCAGGAATAAATTCGCATTTTCAAACCGCGTAAATATTTAATTTTCTAAACTCTGTTCAAAAATAAAGGACAACGCCCATTCACGCTAATCCGAATTTTAAAAGGACAACGCCCATCTTTCTACCAGTACTTTTTCTCTCTAACATTTTATCATCGTTATTTTTTTTTACTTTCGTGGCTTGTCTAAATATGTCGGACGAAGAGCGATCTATTACCGAGACACCGATCTGTAGAAGCCCAATAATTTCAAGACCTCGCTCGATCCCGCCTAGGAGGCTAGGACGCCCAGGCCTTCAGCGTCGTCGGGTGTTCCGTCGCCCATCAAGTCCGATGAATGTCCGCTCCACCACCGCAGGCAAGTTTCGCTCTCCAAATGGAAGCTCGACTTCTCTGGCGACTCTTGCGTCCGCGATTTCTTCGTCTCAATTGACGAACGTAAGGAGGCAGACGACATATCGGACGCCCAATTATTAAAACACTTCCATGAGGTGTTATCAGGGGCTCCGCTTAAATATTTCAGGTCCATCCGCCACCCAGACCTCTCTTATCTAGACCTCAAGGAATCTTTCTTGAGGACATTCGGTCTCATTGATTTCGAGTTCAAGACCGAACAGGAGGTCAGGAGTTTGAAGCAAAGGTCTGAACAGTCTGTCAGAGATTTTGTCATTCAGGTTTCGTACTTGAATGACCAGTTGTCTTCTCCCATACCAGAATCGAACCTACTACAAATTATCATGCACAATATGCACCCCAAATATTATTCTTGCTTATCCGTCCATAAGTTCGATAGTTTGAATTCGCTCATTGATATGGCCTCTCATTTCGAAAGTTTTTTACCATCTACCCCTAGACGAGTATCATCCGTTACATCTGAAACGCAGGCATGTCCCAAATGCAATAAGACCGGCCACTCTTATCGCAACTGCCCTCATTTTCCCGGCATGCTTTGCTTTAAGTGCCGGACCCCGGGCTTTATAACTCGCGATTGCCCGAAGTGCAATCAAAAAAATGTTTTAGCCACCGGCGTCACGCTCCTCGTACAGTGTCACCGGTGATAGCGAACGGTTCATCAGACAATCGACCGTTGATTCCGTTGACCGTAGCTGAACGGCTCGTAAAAGCTCTCTTGGACTCAGGCGCGCAGATGTCGCTTATCAGCGATGCCTTGATTCGGGAATTAGCTATCCCATTGAATTTATACGATTCGTGTCCCAGTGTCATTTCGGCTAATAATTCGCCTATTGATATTTTAGGTACCGTTCATCGGCCGGTTAAATTTAATAATACAACCTTCACTCATGAGTTTTTGGTAGCGCGTTCTATGTCTTCCTCTGTCATCTTGGGCATTGAGTTTTGGAATAAGTTTGGCTTGATATCCGTTTTTAGCCAAGCATTCGATAAAAATATTAATCAAAAAAAAAAATCAAATTTATTTATTTTCAGATCATACAATCCAATTTGTTAGTATATAATCATCTTAAACACTAGTGTTAGTACATAAAAACATTTTGGGAAATTCTGGACATGATTACTAGTAATGTCAAAACTATCAATAATAATGTCAAAATCATAACTTTGTCAAAATCAATACTAATAATGTCAAAATCATAACTATAATGTCAGAATTACCTTCAATAATGTCAAAATTACCAATAATAATGTCAAAATCACCAGGCAAAAATCAAATATGCAACAATAAACTAAACATTACTTCAAGGCACGTTTTGAAGGTAATACCTGAGTCCTGGTCCAGTGCCTGAGTATTATACCTTCCATTCTATCAGCCACAGTGACCAAGAGGCTGTTGGCACTGCCACGCACCCGCTGCATCAGGGAGGCGACACGCTTTCGCATGATTGCGTAAAAGTCATCTATACGTGCCTCTGCGAACATTCCTGATGCGCTACAGTATCGTGGCAACCCCAACAGCGCCCTGTATGCGTTGTTGTACTGGATACGTAAGGCGCTGTAAGCCCTCTGCGTGTAGTCGACCCATAGACTAACCATTATACCAAATTGGGTGGGGTATAACAAATTGGATTGTATGATCTGAAAATAAATAAATTTGATTTTGATTTTTTGATAATACGGGGTAAAAAATTGGCGATTCAATGTGGTAAGACCTGAGGAAATTCAGCAATCGATTACTTCGGAAAACGGTGGCACTATCGCAAAGAATGGCGCGTGGGACTCCGAAATTAAAAAATATCTCAGATTCTAGCGCCTTAACGACAGAATTAGCGTCGACCTTTTTTAGAGGAACAAGCCAAACATACTTGGAAAATACGTCAACCATGGATAAAATATAGCGATAACCATAAAAGGCGATAGGAAGGGGACCAACGATATCGATAGAAATAAGCTGTAGGGGTAAAGAGACGGCCTTCGGGTATAGCATCTGTCCGCGCGGTTGGGTGTTAGAAATTTTATAGGCCTTGCACACCTCACATTGACCCAATGTTTCCGTGACGTCACGAAACATATTTGGCCAGTAGAAAAGTTCCTTGACCTTAAGGTAAGATTTCAAGACACCAGGGTGTACAGAAGGGAAATCATTGTGAACTTCCCATATGGCGAGTGGAACTTTCTCTGAAGGCAATACGACGCGCTATGGGTCAGATGAGAGGGGGTTGGTGATAGGCATACGTCTCAAGAGGACACCGTTCTGAATCGCGTAATTGGGGAACATCTGAGGCGTATCACGAGCGCCCAAATAAATTTTCTTATACCAACGGTCCGTAGTAAATGATAAATGATAAATGATTTTATTTCTGTAAGTAGGTCTGTACAAACACTTTTACACGTCAATCATATTTTTTTAACTAGATGAGGCCGGCGTTTCCTATCTGACTACTCTGAGAAGAAAGGCCGAAACAAACTCAGAGGTCACAGTCTCTTTTAAAGTCCAGACATAATCTTGGTCAGATCATGTGAAGACCATGTAGATTGGTGTCTGAAATGGTCTTTTGAGGAAAGAACCACACAGATTGAGTGGACCTGTCCAGTCAGTGCACGCATTTGTCAGTAATCGTGCAGCTCAACTCAGAGTTTAAGGAGCTCAACGATTCGACGAACAATACCAAAGAAAGGACATTTGGATAGGCCGCATAAATTACTCAAGCTGCCAGACCATGATAAAAACTATCAGAGAGAAAACAAAAAAAGTATAAATGAAAGGAATGACCCACATAATCTTCACATTCACAATAAGTAATTAAAAGAATATATTGCTTTAAAAAGTAAATATTCATGTCATTGTATAGTATATAAAATACATTAATGTCAATAAAAAACCCAGAAATAATCTTGGTCAGATCATTTGAGGACCATGTAGATTTGTATCAGAAATGGTCTTTTGAGGAAAGAACCATACAGATTTGAGTGGACCTGTCCAGTCAATGCACGCATTTGTCAGTAATCGTGTAGCTCAACTCAAGAGCTTAAGGAGCTCAACGACTCGACGAACAATACCAAAGAAAGGACATTTGGGTAGGCCGCAAAAGTACTCAAACTGCCAGATTATCATTAAAAGTAAGTAACTGAGAAGAGAAAATAAAAATAAAAATATGACCCACATAGTCCTCACATTCACAATGATTAAAAAATATATAAAATATAAAAATATTATACTACACAAAGTAAATATTCATATCATTGAGCAGATGATTATTCTGACTGTAAACACAAAAATAAAACAAATAAATCGGAGCAGCTCAATCCCAAGCCTCTTTGTCCTCAACGTAATCTTTAACAGTATAAAACGCTTTCTGGCACAACTTACGTTTAATGAATAATTTGAATTTATTAAGGCTCAGTTCTTGGACGTGGCTTGGAAGTTTATTATAAAAGCGTATACATTGACATCTGAACGACCCACCTATTTTCTTGAGCCTTGTTGTAGGTACTACAAATTTGTGTTTGTTCCTAGTATTTATGTTATGGATATCACTGTATTTTTTAAACAATTTTATGTTTTTATGGGCATATAAAAGATTTTCAAAAATATACTGAGAAGGCACAGTCATAACATTAATCTCCTTAAATTTCTCTCTGAGAGAGTGTCTCGGACTTAATTTATAAATTGATCGAACAGCTCTTTTCTGTAAAACAAAGATAGTCTGAATGTCTGCCGCATTTCCCCATAACAGAATTCCGTACGACATTACACTATGAAAATAGCTAAAGTACACTAAACGAGCTGTCTCTATGTCAGTTAAATTACGAATTTTTCTAACAGCATATGCTGCGGAGCTTAGCTTTTTTGACAATTTATCTATATGTGGGCCCCACTGAAGTTTAGCATCCAAAGTTATGCCTAAAAATACTGTGCTAACTTCAGGATTCAATTCTTCGCCCTTTATCAACACCTTAGTTTTCACCTGCTTAACGTGTGGTAGAGTAAACTTAATGCATTTGGTTTTTTTTTCATTAAGAAGTAAATTGTTAACATTGAACCAGTGAACTACTTTTGAGATCGCGCTATTTACGTCGTCAGTAACCAGCTGCTGACGTTTAAGTTTAAACAAAAGTGAGGTATCATCAGCAAACAACACTATATCATGGTTATCCTTTATGAGGTAAGGCAAGTCATTAATGTAAATAAGAAACAAGAAGGGACCAAGAATTGAGCCCTGTGGGACTCCCATTGTTACTAAAGATCCGGGAGATCTTTTTCCATTAACGTCAACGCACTGAATCCTATTACTCAAGTATGAAGTAAGAAGATCCAGAGCGCTGTTCCGGATCCCGTAGTGGCGGAGTTTCCTGATTAACGTTTCATGAAGAACGCAATCAAATGCCTTGGACAAATCACAAAAGATGCCCAAAGCATCGCATTTATCTTCCCATGCATTATAAATATGTCCTAAAAGTTCAACACCGGCATCAGTAGTTGAACGACCCCTTGTAAAACCGAACTGTTTGGTATGTAATAATTTATGTTTATTAAAAAATCTTTGCAATTGCTCTAAAATTAATTTCTCAAATATTTTACTGAAAGTAGGTAGTACTGAAATAGGTCTATAATTTGTGGGGTCTGATGTACTACCTGATTTAAACAAAGGTATTATTTTACTATTTTTCATTTTTCATTTTACAATCATCGCTAGTGGAAGTGAATTCGAAATTTACGATCATATCGGTAAGACGTTGCATTTCAGAAGCTGCGTTCGTGAGTCCAAACGGCATTCTAACGAACTCAAATAAACCGCGTTGAGGAATTATGAAAGCGGTTTTCTGACAGCTTTCATTGTCCGCGAGGGGTATTTGCCAAAATGCACTCCTAAAATCGAGGGAGCTTATGTATCTGGCACCATTCGCGGGAGGGGGTATGAATCTCTGATGGTTACGCTATTTAATTTTCTACTGTCAACGCAGAAACGGACTGAACCGTCCTTCTTCGTGACCATAACTACGGGACTGGCCCAAGGAGAGCGGGATGGACGAATAACACCCAACTCCAACATGTCCACTTCGTCGTTGAGGATTTTTAATTTGACGGGTGAGAGGGGATAAAACCTTTGCCTAATTGGCTGTCCAGTGGTATTAATTTTATGTGACAGCCATGTGGTTTTTCCGAGTCCAATTTTGTCAGACGAGATTACATCAAATTCGTCAATGACCCTTTGAAGACTTTGCTCCTGATCGGGTGATAGGACGTTACGAGGATGTATATAACGTGGTTCGGTAACGCAAGAAACGAGCGGAGAAGAGCGATTAACGGACGAGAGGTACATGTTACCTTTAATTAGTCCCATTATACCCCACAGGCTAATACAGTTGAACGTTACAATCAAAGCGTTATTACATGTTTAAGCATCTTAGTCGGTGAAAATCAAAGAAATTGGTCCAAATTATTACCCAAGGTCAAATTATACCTCAATTCATGTATTAACTTAGCTACCGGTTTTACCCCAAACTTTCTTATGTTTGGTAGGGAAGTCATTTTAGATCCGACCCGTGCACACAGACAGACTCAAGGCACCTATTTAGCCGAAAGTCGGTCTCAACACGCTTCAAACCTATCTTCCCTCGCACAAGTTTATGCTAGGGTCGCCGATAATCTTTCCCTTGCTTTCCTCCGAAATTCAAAAACGTATAACGCCAACCGTTCCGCTATCACCCTCAACATCGGTGACACGGTCTGGAGGAGGAATTTCTCCAGGTCTTCGGGATCTGATTATTTTTCCGGGAAGCTTGCTCCTCGCTTTGTGAAGTGTCGGGTGAGTAGAGTACTCTCCAGAACAACTTACCTCCTTCAAGACTGTGACTCCGTTCATTCCGGGTCATATCACATCAAAGATATCTTGAAATAGCACCCCCATAATCTACATCAATCATCCTTTCAGATCTCCCCAAAAAATTCCAAAATTCGCTGTTTCTTTCTTCTCATCTCACCTATTTCTTTTCTCAGGCCCCTATTTAGCCAAGGGCCGAGGAAGTTCCCTTTTTTTTCCCTCCATGCTCATTCATTCCATTCGCGGGAGGCTTTTTTTGTCCCCCGTCCGTCAGTAGGTCTGAGGGCCGGGAGATTCCTCTTTCCTCCTCTCGCGATGGGATACCTTTTTCTGTCTCCCTGTCATGGAGGGGTTTCTTCATTCCTTTCTGGAAGGAATTTCCGTTTCCGGCACGCCTTACACCCTTTCGTGATAGAATCCCTTCTCGGTCTCTCCGTGGGACGAAGGCCGAGGAGACCCTCTTTCCCTATCACGGAAGGGCCTTTTTCTTCTTCGCTTTTCGGAGGGTTTTTTCTTTTTCCTGTGCTCACATTGGGCCGTGAGTCAGGAAACTTTCTTTTTCCACGTGTTTTAAAGGGATTTCTCCTCAGTCCCCTGCTGGACTGAGGGCCGAAGCTTTTCCTGTGCTCACGCTGAGCCGTGAGCCAGGAAATTTTCTTTTTCCACGTGTTTTAAAAGATATTTCCACCCCAGTCCCCTGTTGGACTGAGGGCCGAGGGATTCCCCTCTTTGGGTGTCCTTGCATACGTCGTAGCCAATTACCATTATACTTTGGAGAGGTACTTAAACCCTCTTCTTTTTACCCCCCGTTTGCTGAGTGTGGGGATGATTCTATCTTTTCTTTCGTTTGGGAGAGTCGTTCGCTTCTTTTACTGTCTTATAGTCGTCGCGACGCCTCCCCCTTAACAAAAGGACGACTTTTACGATACGCAACCGTATCATTCAAGTTTACTACAAAATGTGTTATAAACTCATTTTGAACGGCCATTGCTATACGGCCTCATTTTTACTCATTAACCTTTTGCTTCTTTTTGCATTATGTCACGTCATCACACTGACATTGTCATTAAAAAAAAACAATATAAAATAATAATAATACTAAATAATTATGTTAATAGGCTGTTAAATTATTTATTCGCCGTTTCTCGGTAAGTTTAATAATAATATAACCTCCCAAAATTGTCTGTTTCTATACAATTCCGTAATCTGATGTAAATAACGAAAATAACACACTAAGCATACTGTATCTATATTATATTGTTTTTTGATTAATTTTACCCCGAAATTTTTCTTTTCTTCGCTGACCAATACGCTATGAGCGACCTTTTTGTTAAGTTCCCTCTCTCCCTCTTGGAACCTCTGCATTTGTTCGGAGAGGTAACTCCCCTCTTTCAACGTTATTGTAGACTCTCAACAATTTAGTTAGTTAGTGAGTTTTGCTACAACCGACAAATAGGTTTGAGTGTTCGACCTCTAGGAGTGTCTCTGAGGTACACCAACCCTCCCACCTTGCTATTACTCCCCTGTTCAGACTCTAAGCACTCTTTAAGCTGAAAGTCGGATCAGAAGGGATACCCTATGAAGAGGGACATTAAATACAAGTTTGAAGCCCTTATTTTAGTAGGCTGGGGTATTATTTTTTTCGGGACTTAGGTTTTTTCCACTCGTAGCCTGGTCCTCCTCAGCTTATATTTGTTGACTTCAACCTCTAGCCTCCTCTATTATTAACATTGCCCTCTGAGCATGTGTCAATAATTAATTTTAACCTTTACTTACATTCGCTTTTTACTTTAGCTTAGTTTCTTTATTTCGTCTAGACTCTCTTTCGCCATGGTGTATTATCCTGTAAGTTATTTTAATTCTGTTAGGCTATAGTTTTTTAGTCGTGCACTTAAATTATTTTTAGGTTTAGTGGACGCTGCCTGAGCTCGCGTCGAGAAGGTTTAGATCTGGAACGTTCCGTATTTACTCTTTGTCGAATGCACTTAGTAGGCGCTCCTTAGGTTAGTTATTTTAATTCTGGTTTAGTCTTGTTAGTTGTTAGTTGTCGTGTAGGTATTTCATTTTTACTCTGTTACTCAGGTCTTCCCCTAGCCTTGTCTCGTCTCTTCTTCAACTGTCACCCCTATAGGGGATATTTTTTTTTCTTTTTCTCTATAGGGATGTCATGTGTCTTTAGTGACGACATCGTCTAGGGTTGTCAAAAATTTATCGATAGGGTCGTGATTTTTTATCGATGATGCCTTCTGACTTTAGTGTCGACATCGTTTAGGGTTGTCAAATTTTTTATCGATAGTATCGATAATTTTTTTTTTTTGCTGGAAAGGGTGTATTGCAGCATTGCGCTGCCGTTCAAGCCTCTTTTGTAGTTGTAAAAGTTTCATAAACTATTATTTCTTTAAAAAAATTTTGAATTGAGCACATTTTCAAATTTTGAATTCTATATCATTCGAAGAAAAAACAATTTTTTTGACTTGAGTCATTCAATTGTGAGTCGCGCTGGATAAAACGACATGTCAATAAAATAATTTTTCTTTCTGCTTCAAGCGGCTAGTTTTCAAACGCTCCAGATTAATAAATATGTCGTGGATGGATGGCGCCACAGTACAGTGGACAGCGCCATCTAACAATTTGATTCGTAAACGAATAATCATGTGTTCGGAAACGCAAGCAAGCACTACCGCTTGGACACGATCGTCGGTAGAGGGGATGCAGCGATGACTGGCGTGGAGACCGAGTGTGGCGACAGTCTACAGTGGACAGTCGAGCTCGGACAGTCTTGGCAAACGCTCAGTACCAACGCACGTGTTTGTTTCGTTCGCTACAGTTTGTTAAAGTAATTTTAAGTTCGAATTATCGTTTCGTTCGAGTACCCACTATAGTGCCCACACCTAAACTATGTCGGGTTGTGAAGAAGACCCGATGTCTCGCAGCTCGGCCACCCAAGTGATCCGACATCAGAACTAGGATTCACTCGAACTGAAGAAAACATGGAGAATGGAGCGATGACGTCACGACGAGTTATTTACTTCGTACGCTGCTGGCTGCTCATAATCAGAATATGATGTCCCTGCTAAAAGCCATCAAGGGTCCGGCAGATGTCCACGGAGCAATGATGCAGGTACCAGCACAACAGGGCCCAGGTGATTCCAGGCCAGTGCCTGCGGCAGTGACGAGTAGCGAGTACTAGCGAGCGACGCGTTTAAGTTTGCTATGTCAGCAATCCGAGCAGATGAATACTGGGTGAGTATCCATTTTATTAAGATTCGTCGAATCAAAGATTGTGTTGCGTTAAAGTGTATTGGCAAGCGTGAAAACAATAATTGTAAACTTAAAGAGGTTAGATAAAGTAGTCCGCAAACTACAAATTTTATCTGTGATTATGATTAACAATCAACGTTTAGAGATTTTTCATGATATTTTGATTGGGCGTAAGATTTTAGATCAGAGATTGAAAGTTAGATTGACATCTGAGTGTTGTTTTGTGTCGTCTTATCACGACAGTTTTGATTGTTAGGTTATGTAAAGTTTCAATGAGCTCAAAAGCGATACTTGTTTTCAACTTGATTTTGATAAAGTGAATACTGACGTTTAGGCAAAGTTTGTTTCCAGTTAGTTGATCTTTTGTCAGAATACTCGTCTTCGTTTTCTAGTAGTAGTGTTCCTAGATCCCGTGTTAAAGCAGGACAGTTGAAAATCGGTTTGTAGATCCTAGTCTTACTGTTTATCGTCGACCTTACAAGCTAAGTTTAGTAAAGATGATGATTTGGCTGACTAATTTAGACGAGATGAGATAGCATGCAATTCAGAAAATTTAGAAAATGTCAATTAAGATAAGAATCGATTTGATCGAAGTAAAGTTCAAGTCTCGCAAGTTTGCTCTTAACAATTGTGTTAATTGAAAATGAGGAAAGGAATCAAACAAAATTAGATCCCAAATTCAAAGGCCCATTTAAGATTATCGATGTGTTAAACGGTGATAGATCATATCTACCAAAGGCGCTTGACTCTAAGCGAACTTACAAATACCCCCATGACCGTGTGAGGAGGATCCCCGATCACCAAGTTCCTCGAGAATTAGACGTCATAGTTGATGACAGTGGTAGTAAGACCAAATCTGATTAAGAATGGCTTGTATACTCAAACTCAAAACTTTGGACCGCACCTCATGAGTAACATGTGGCGATGGGTCTACAAGGAATCGTTGGTGCGATTTCCATCTGTGTTGGTGCACAGAGCGCTTCATGTGTTGTAGCACGTATTGCGCTAGATATCTTTGAGAATCGTTGGTGCGATTCTTGTCTGTGTTGGTGCACAAAGCGCTTCATGTGTTGTAGCACATATTGCGCTAGATATCTTTGAGAATCGTTGGTGCGATTCTTGTTTGTGTTGGTGCACAGAGCGCTTCATGTGTTGTAGCACATATTGCGCTAGATATCTTTGAGAATCGTTGGTGCGATTCTTGTCTGTGTTGGTGCACAGAGCGCTTCATGTGTTGTAGCACATATTGCGCTAGATATTTTTGAGAATCGTTGGTGCGATTCTTGTCTGTGTTGGTGCACAGAGCGCTTCATGTGTTGTAGCACATATTGCGCTAGATATCTTTGAGAATCGTTGGTGCGATTCTTGTCTGTGTTGATGCACAGAGCCCTTCATGTGTTGTAGCATATGTGGCGGCAGATAAGTAAAGAATCGTTGGAGCGATTCTGGCCTGTGTTGGTGCACAGATTAGAAAAAAAAAATGTTTCATGAGTTGAGTATGCATTGCTTATGAATTACGGTAAAGAGTAACAGAATTACTGTGTTGTAACTTGTTGATCGGTCGAGTCCTGTCTGTGTCGGTGCACAGAGCGCTTCATGTGTTGTAGCACATTTTGCGCTAGATATTTATTGAGAATCGTTGGTGCGATTCTGGTCTGTGTTGGTGCACAGAGCGCTTCATGTGTTGTAGCACATGTGGTGAGTGGTCTACTAGGAATCGTTGGTGCGATCCTTGTGTGTTGTTGCACTTAATCGTAATGAAAATTTTATGAGTTTCTAATGAAATTTATTTTGGTAAATAGTAACTGATTCGTTACAATTATTTTAATTCTCTTTGGTTTAACTTATTGCTCGGACTTTTTCTAATGACTAATGTTGTGTGGGGTGCACTGTGTACAAAACCTTGATAACAAGGCATTACAAATTATGACGGTTGATTATTGTACATAGACGTAGAGAAATTAAAGTACCAATTAGATACCTTAGTTGTTAGGTATTGGCAGGATAGCCGAGCTACCTTAGTTATTAGGTATTGGCAGGATAGCCGAACTAGTTTACTCTCTGAGCATATTTTGTCCACAGGTACTACACCCGAGGACGAGTGCTAGTCAGGGATGGCCGTGTCGTGGATGGATGGCGCCACAGTACAGTGGACAGCGCCATCTAACAATTTGATTCGTAAACGAATAATCATGTGTTCGGAAACGCAAGCAAGCACTACCGCTTGGACACGATCGTCGGTAGAGGGGATGCAGCGATGACTGGCGGGGAGACCGAGTGTGGCGACAGTCTACAGTGGACAGTCGAGCTCGGACGGTCTTGGCAAACGCTCAGTATCAACGCACGTGTTTGTTTCGTTCGCTACAGTTTGTTAAAGTAATTTTAAGTTCGAATTATCGTTTCGTTCGAGTACCCACTATAGTGCCCACACCTAAACTATGTCGGGTTGTGAAGAAGACCCGATGTCTCGCAGCTCGGCCACCCAAGTGATCCGACAAATATATTAAAACCGTGGTAGTATCGTTGTTCTAGCTGGTCGCAGTTATAATTATATCGAGTTCGAGGTGGTGTCTAGCCCTCAAGTTAAATCTATAGTTCGTTCCAGTCAAGCGAACGTCTAGAACCAGTATTATAGGTGAAGTATTTACTGTACAAACATGTGAGTATTCAACCAATTTCCCATTTATCAAATTATACACTCTCGCGTCACACTACTCGCGTAATCTAGCCTATGCCGTTTCTAAAGCTCTCCCGTTTTCGGACCTTGACAGATAGCAAGGCCACAAGGCCTTTCCTGGGACCCCGGTCCGTCGCGTGGACAGGATCCTGGTGTTCTCTAGTCCCAGCCTGCGTCAACACAGACCCACGTCTTCCAACCACGTCGGGTTTCTCCGGCAACTGAGGCGAGATCGTACCAGACAGCAGCAGGACGGCGCTCGGTGCTCAGGAGTTCAAGACTCATTGGCTTATAACCTTCATCGGATTAGTCTTAACTTTATTTTCGAATCTTAAGCTAGGCAATCCATCGACCGCGCTGAACTCAGATTTATTGCCGGTTTAATTGCTCTGTTCTACCTCGCGTCTCCGGGATTAAATTAGTAAAGGCCTATACATATTTAACCCGCGTGCGATTGTACACGTAACACTCAACCGCATAATTCTCCGTTCGGTAAATAAAAACAACCATAGTTATAGGCGGCTCACATATAAAATTTTATGCCTTTTTTTATATCAAATTGTTTGTTTTTTTTATTTTAAACTTGTATTACAATTATACCAATCAATATTTCCTGTTCTTTCTCTTCATACTAACTTGACTAATGCAAAGGTGAGTTCAATTCTCACCAAGCATATCTCAACTAGTGGTAGAAGCTGATCTTCTTATACTACAGTACTTACTAATTCCATGTCATTACTCCGACTAGTAAATAGTTATCTGTGGAATTTATATCGCATAATATTAGCATGAAATACAAAATATTATTTTTAAGTTGCAGTAAATCGCCCATATTATATAAAATACGTTATTAATCGGCGTTTTTAGTATTTGTTGATTATAAACAGTATATGGTACATGATACACTCAACTTTCAAATTCCTAATTTGTTTAGTTGTTGAGATAGAGCTCGTACAAAAATGGTCTAAAACAGACAACTTCTACGGCCCCCTAATTCATCAAATCATTTTTGAAGATAAAAACAAATAAAAATTATATTTATTTTCTACTTGATGAGCTCTAGACAATGATACCCCACATGCCAGGGTCAGATTTTTTTTTTTTCAATATTTAATTTTATTGTATGGCGACCCCCCTTTAATTTTTAATTTTATTATTTGTTGCTCTTGCGGCAATAGAAATGCTCAATCTGTGAAACTTTCAACTGCCTACCTATTACGGTTCATGAGATAGAGCTCGCTGACAGACAGACGGACAGCAGAGGCTTATGAATAGGGTTCCGTTTGTCACCCTTCGGGTACGGACACTCACCCACTCACTCGGATCACTTTTCATGAAGTCGTAATGTCAACGACTGACAAAGATATTTACTTGGCGGTTGCTAGGCAACTTCAAGTCCAAGGTTGGAAATATTTAGTTAAAGATATTATATTTTAGTTAGTATTTTATTAATTATAATTAAACTACTTTGAATAAAAGAGCCATTTTCAATAGGGTTCCTTCTACGGCTGAAACGAATGTACAAAAAAAATATTGACTCAATTAATTGATTTTATCGCAAGCTACAATGTTTTCAGGGTTCATAAATTGACGGACAGGAAATTTTTTTCAACTATTTTTATGCTTCTTCCATTTCTGCTGCATTAAATCAATTGTTAAAAAGTATTAATCTCCATTTAATCATCTATACAATGGTATATAAATTAAGTAGGTTCTGTGTACTAGCAGGAATGTAACAATAAAAACAGTTACAGAAATGGGGCAAAAAAAATTTTTCGATCGTAGAGCACACTCTAATGCTTCGCATTACGAGTCGTGCAATAAATGAGCGCGGGTAGTTAGGAAATAATTTGCCAGAATGTATGTGTTGCGAACTTATGCGAGTTATAACAGACCAACAACGATAAGTAATGACTAGTGAGTAGTATGCGAGCCCGTGGTTCTCAACGAGAGGTTTGCTAAGACTGTCAGTTTTTTACTTGTATTGTTTTGTGTCTGAGTATGATAGTGTTTAGTGATAGATGAATGTGTGTAAGTAGTTTTTAAGTGTATGATGTTAAACATTGTGAAAATGGGTGTTATTACAACAGTGAAAACCACTGACAAATATGAGAAAATTCTTAGTAGTGTAGCGGTTAGACCGCCACATACAAAAAACTACGAAACAAAAAGACATGACGTCACACAATTCCTACATCTCGCAGTTAGAGTTTACTGAGCGAATAACATAGATAAGACTATCCGAAATCAACATATGGGCAGTTGCCCGCCAGACATAACAACCCGTCTGGTTGGAGGATCCTCCCTTTTCTATGGTGGATGAGTGAACTTTACACCCTGTTCCTCATACCCCTAAATTGGTGACCCCGAGAATGAACGTCAACGCAGCCTTCGTGCAACTACTGCAGCGTGACGTCATCATCATCACTCCCGCAAGCTTTCGTGAGGCGAGTCACACAGCCAGCCAGCACCCACGGCTTCAACGGGTATCCTGACCACCAGCATGCAGCGAACGCGCATTCCTGGTCATCACCCTCAGCCTCATCAGCAACCTTGGCACAGCACCTGCACTTCCGGCCGGTCTCACAAGCAGAGCCTATTCTACCCTCTCCTGGTCGACGCAAGCAGTCAGCCAAAAACCCGGCGCTGTACCACATCCGACTCACTGGATGACGACGCAGCGCCTCCCCGACTCACTGGGGAATCACCGCAGACAGTTCCGACTCACCGTGAACTATGCGGCACCCGGTTCCGAGTCACTGGAACCACAGCTGGCACTGTGAAGCATCGCAAGATCCAAGACTCAGCCCACTATCGACCTCCGGTCTCCGGAGGGGAGTGATGTAGCGGTTAGACCGCCACATACAAAAAACTACGAAACAAAAAGACATGACGTCACACAATTCCTACATCTCGCAGTTAGAGTTTACTGAGCGAATAACATAGATAAGACTATCCGAAATCAACATATGGGCAGTTGCCCGCCAGACATAACAACCCGTCTGGTTGGAGGATCCTCCCTTTTCTATGGTGGATGAGTGAACTTTACACCCTGTTCCTCATACCCCTAAAGTAGCATGCGAATTACTTTAAAATTAGAAACTACTCCAAATCCTCATCCGAGGTGATTGCAGCGGATGGTGATTTTTCGTGGCAGCGCATATTATGTCGCAGCCTTATCGTATAACACGCCGCTTATCTCAACAAGGTATAGACTCTAGTCTTAGATGCCTTGTTGAGATATGCCTCTTGAGGTGACGGTGACGGTCCGGGGCTCTTTGGCTTAAGACTACTATCAGCGGAATAATAATACTTTAGATAAGTATGACAATCAATCGACAATGGGCAAGTGTTCTCAAGCGCGATCGTAAAGCATGGGATCCCACGTTTCTCCAATAGGAATTCCTCAATAGTCTTTAGTTTCCGGTTAGTGGCTTTAGGTTCGTTCGTATTAAAACTGGCGAAATATGGGTTTCGTATACAGGTAAGTACACCTCTGCCTAACCCTTCTAAAAATACAGGCAAATAAAATGATATTTTTGTGTGTTTATGTGTGTGTGTGTGTTTGCCTGTGTGTGCGTGTGTTTTGTGTTCTGTCTATCAACACTTCAAGTTGTAGGAGCTTAGGTACGTTTCAAGAAACAGGAGATTTTTTACTTTAAATAATTAATAATATGACAATTATTATCGTTACAGACGAGCATTCACCAATATCTACAACTTGCTGAATGAAGATGGGGAGATTTTCACGATATTCGTTGCCAGATCACCTGTCTTAGACGTGTACCGTGTTCTAGCACGCAATAACAAGTGGAGTGAATGGCTGCAAGACGTCGAAAGATTCGTGTCGCCTTATCATGACTCAAAGGTAAATAATAATAGCTACCAATATTCTAGCTTCTGCAAGAGCAGTGGTGGCCCAGTGGTAACGACCCCGACTTACGAGTTGTAGGTCGTGGGTTCCAACCCAAGCAGGCGCTTTACTTTGTGTAAATAATTTCATCACCACTGCTCTCAAAACGGTGAAGGAAAACATCGTGAGGAAACTGGCATGTCTTAGAACCAAAAATTCGAAGACATGTGACATCTACCAATCCGCACTGGGCCCGCGTGGTAGATTACGGCCCACTCCCTCTCACAGAGAGGAGGCCTGTGTCCCAGCAGTGGGAACATTAATAGGCTGATTATGTATGTATGTTATGTCACAGATTAATCTGTGGTTATGTACCAATATTCTAATAATGATACATATCAAAATAATCAAAAATTATACAATCATATATAATTGTCTCGGTGGAGATAATCGTTTTTCATCATTATTTAACGAAGTTACGAAGCCTTCACGTCTGTGATGTTTTGACAGCTCATTTATGTTTTTTTCATTAAACTTCATGTTTTTTTTTTATTTGCATTGTGTTTTCGGAAAGTCAAAATATGTGAGAGTTAAACCTCAAGGGTAAAGATGAGATTTATATTAACTAAGTATGTGAAACAACAGTTCTAAATAATACACCTATGGAAACAACATTGAGTTTCGTAATAATTGCTGAAGTTATGCAAATATTTTAAAGTTATGGTTAACTAAGGTGAAAAAGTAAAAACTTACAGTCTTAAAATTAAAAAAGTAATGTGTACAAGTATTGCAAATACTAATTGATTGATGAAATATTTTTCAGGATCCGGAAAAACAAGTAAAGAAAATATTGGAACAGATAGGTTTCGTTGACTACGAAGTGGAATGTAAAGACTTAATGTATGAGTTCGAAGACTTACATGATTTGCGAAGTGAGTATTATTTTATTTTATCGATATTATTTAGGTGTTTGTACCATAATCATTAATAGAATATTTGCCTACAATAATGACAGCAACTGCTTACAAGTACAGTCAGCGCCCTAGATCAGTGGTTGAACGACAAAAACTACAGCTACGAAAATAAGGCGCTAACAATGGACATGCGGTTAATAGAGTCAAACTCAAACTCAAGTTTTTTATTTTTATTAAACCATTTACAGTGAATTTTGAATTGTCTTTCAGTTTGAGGTGTCTTTCAGTCAGAAAGATGAAGCTAGTTCCCCATTCCAAAGCATAGGATGTTCTTATTAAAAAGAACGAGCAAGAACTCCATATACCTATGGGCTATATTGTTACAAAATATTGGTTACATCTACAACATTAATGTTGAATTTAAACTTATAATAATATGTGAGAACTATGTAAAAAGTCGTGCATGTTAAAAGTTAACTGCACAGTCACATCATTTTAATTTCATTTTTCATTCATTTATTCATTAACAATTAACATTGTGTTAAACATTTCGTATTAAAAAGAATTATCATTATGCAGAAACAATACATTTGAAAGCCTTATTAAAATTGAAGTGAAATGTGAGGGTAAATAGGTGTGTAGCGGTTACGCCGGTTACGACATGACGTCACACAATTCCTGCATCGCGCAGTTAGAGTTTACCGAGCGAAAAACATAGATAAGTCTATCCGAAATCAACTTACGGGCAGTTGCCCGCCAGACATAACACCCGTCTGGTCGGAGGATCCTCCCTTTTCTATGGTGGATGAGTGAACTTTACTTCCTGTTCCTCATACCTCTAAAAGTGAATGTGTGTGTGAGTAGGTATGTCAAAGAACTAACTTGCAACAACAGTATACATATGATAGGTTTGTTAAATAATGAAGTCTATATTCTTAAGTTTATAAAGTGTAGAGGAAAGTTAAATATTTTTTGCTTTAACTACAAGGAATGAACCTACTAGTTGCATACGGTTTTATCCTTGGTAAGAAACGACATCACCAACATTGGGGAAAAGCTCGGCAATATAATAATATACACAACCAATCTGATAGACATAAGTCACTAACTAAACAAAAAAAACTCATGAAATCACTCTTTCCTTTTTACAGATACTCTCACAGCGATCAATCCTTTCAAGATCCCGCAAGAAAAGTACGACGACTTCATGTCAGATTACCTGGACTTACTAAAAGAACAGCCCATAATGACCCATTCTAACAATAATTATGAAACAAGCGTCCAGTTCTGCCATAGTTTACTGGTTGTTTATGCTCGCAAACCGGCGCGCGGCGTCACAGGATAAATTGTTAAAAGAATTGAACAAGCAAGAATAAACATCTGTATTGAGACTTTAAACTCTGTACTTTTACTGCTGCTGCACTTGGTTGCCCATTTTTGCCTTTGTTGACTGTTACATTTGATAAACTTGACTGTCATGTTCGTGAACTGGCGCCGTCAGTTAGGACTGGTCATCTCATAGCTGCCATGGCTTATTTTAATTTAATTTAATTTTTGAATTGTTTTTGTTTTTCTCTTTTTATTACGGACGCTTTTAACATTTTTCATCGTTCTCACATGTATAACTTCAACATGAATGATGTAACCAATATTTTGTAACCATATTTTAATTTAAAAGAGTGTCCGTGGAGTTTCTTGCCCGTTCTTCTCCATACCTAGGTACATACTATGGTTTGGAATAGGTATCTAGCTAGCTTCATCATTCTGACTGACCGACCCCTTGACAATTCAAAAGTGCCTATTATTGGTTTATTTGAAATAAATGCTTTGAGTTTGAGTTAAATAACCTCCCCGTGAGACGATACTACTCTTATCTGTTCTGTGAGAAATACTGACCTAGGCGACCTACGTCCGGCGATAGGGAGTCAGTTCCACTACTGTATGTTAGACTGGCTATTTACATTTTATGTAGTTGTATGTGTGTGTGTGTGTGTTATATGAGTTCATGAAGCCTTTTCTCGTTAATACGAGAATTGAAGAGTTACAATTGAAGACTTCTCTCTTACAGTGGTTTGATGCCTTAGACCACTTATAAACTCAAACCATTTATTTCAATTCAATCATTTACAGGCACTTTTGAACTGTCAAATATAGTCGGTCAGATATTCAGAAAGTTGAAGCTAGTTGCCCATTCCAAAACGTAGATCTTTAAGAAGAAGAGCGGGCAAGAAACTTCACGGACACTCTTTTAAATATAGATATTACAAAACCAGGGTACATTATTCTTGTTGATTCTTTATGGGGAATTATAAAACCATCGAATAAAAAAAAACTTAGCGACTGATGATGAAATACTGTTTTAATAACTTGAGCGGTATGAATTTGAGTAAGCGAAAAATTAACTAAACTAACGACGAATATTGATTAATAATAAAATCCAGAACGAGCTTACAAAAAGTGGGTTGTGATTAATCCATTTCAGATATTAAAATTCTAGCCGTGCGACTAAATTACTAAGTGAGCGACTAGAAATACAGAGAGGACAACTTCAATATTATGATAGAGACGATTTTTCCAATTGAGGTTATACATAACGAACTACTAAAAAGTTCATTTTAAGCAACGTTTGGTAGCTGCTTTATTAATGATTATTGGTTACTGATATTCTATTTGAGGTCTTATGTTTTTTATTTTGATACGATTGTTTAATGAAAACTACAGACTGTTTGATGCGAATGGGGGTGGAGCGACGAATCGATGCAGTCAGGCGAGTTGGGCTGCGGACCGGTGTTGCGTGTTTACGATGGGTATCCCTCTATCTGGCAGAATTTTGATGCTCCGAAGTTTATTTGGCATAACACACTTGGTATAAACTTCATTAAACAAATATTTGTAAGGTATAAAAATTAAAAACGAATCGCTGCAAAACCGACTCCACGTAGTCTTGTCTGCCCTACCCCTAGAGTGTAATTTAAACCCGCGTAGGCGCGGAGGGGCTAGGCGGCCCGCGAGCTGAGGAGCAGGTGGTTTCAAGGCCCGCCGCCGCGGCTGAGGCTGGCCGGCGACAGCCGGCCAGCAAGCCGAAGCTGCGGTGGTGAGCGTTAAAATCATCTGCGACGGTAAGCTCGCGTGGGACCGCCGGAGCCCCGCAGCGCCGGAGCCGTGACAGTAACCATGCCTGCTGCATGTGGCAATAGTGTTTCTTCAAATTGTTATTTCATAAGAAAATTTTCAAAAAAAATGTGAGCTCATAGTACTCTGCTCATTATAGTATTTTTCAAAGTGGTTTTTCTATTCGAAACACTTCATTTAAGATATAATGCGGCTCAGTATAAATAAATCATTTGCCAAATATTGAAAAAAATGCAGGACGTAACGTTGACACTCAAACATATATTAGGTCACTCACATAATTATGAAGCTTCTCATTTTGTATTTTAAGTAACTCTTTAGTGTTTGTAAGTTGCTGTTATGTTGATTTCTCGTCACTCGCAGTCAGTCGCTCACTTAGTAATACTATAACTTAAATTAATTATTTTTGTCACTTAAAACATTAATTTACAGTCACTCGTTTAAATACTACCCATTCTTTATGTGAGAACAATGTATACAAAAATAATCAAAATAATTCAAAATATAAGATTCAAAATAACCCTTGGCAGATAAAAGATGACCAGTCTCAGCTGAACACAAACATAACGCGTGGATCAGCACCATCCAGCTCAACCATTTTGTAGGGAACCGAATGATCCAATTATAAAGCTTGATTCACATTATCGGACGTTACATGCGGTGGTTCAAGTGACATTCAAGTAACTATGTGGAGGTACTTTTGTTGTGTGATTACAAACAATATGGGTTGGTGGGGATGATTATTTTGATCTCTGATTTGAACTTCAGTGCATATTCTTTGTTTTAGTATATAATCTATGTAATGGTGAGGGCAATTAATGATATTCTCTCAGAGGATATTCTAGAAATAATAAATTGAAAAGGTGAATCTTTGTAGACGGTGATGTTAATATTGTCATCGTCCATTGCAAATAGATAATGGCTGTACAAGGATGTTTTGGCGTGTGGCCAAAGTTGGTACTAACGCCGCCATCTTAGTTTTTCAATACATTTCTCTACACGATTGTACAATTTAACATACAAATGTTTACCGACAGCGCCCTCTTGTCAACGTCATTTGCACGCCAAAAGATGCTTGGTGCAGTGTAGTCATTATAATTGTATTTTTTTTCATGTTAGTTATTATTTATTTATATTGTATAGATCATAAGAATGTTAGTTGTAAGGGGTTACGGCAATATTCAGTAACACAGCCTAAAGATGTATTATTATATTAAAAATTTCAGTTTGACTTACCCTCGTCTACTTATTCTGTAAACCAAACTCAAAAGAGCACAGTTAACTTCACAAGCGCTTCTATTGACCTTTTCTTTAAATAATCTAATAAATAAAAGATCAAGAATATAAATAAAACAAAATATTAAATTACAGCCTTCTCACTAAAACTTATTTTTTGATGGCAACAAAACATATTTCCTTATCTTGAAATGATGCTGAGTTTGAACATGAAGGTTTCGTAGAAAAGCTTTGACCCCATGAACATTTTGGTTATATCATCTTATGAGAGGTGAAACATCAGCAAATAATTACTAAGCAAAACGATTAAGAGTTTTTTATAAAAGTATACAGGGTGTTAAAGTAATTGCGTGCCATAGCTTCAGGGTGAGTTCAGTATCGATAAAGGAACCCGTAAAAAATAAAATACCTTTAAAAAAGTTAAAAAAAATACCGAAAATTATCATAAGATGAACCTAATGTAGTACCTACTAATTAAATAGCGATAGTTTAGAATTGATTAGAATTACAATTCCAAGTATTTCTTCGTACTACTTTAGCGTGCTTAACTCCTTCAAAATTAAAACCTACAAATTAAAAAAGTTGATCTTACAATTTTTTTTTTGTTTTTTTTTTATTTTTATTTTTTTTTTCGACCGTTCCTTTATCGATACTGAACCTACCCTGAAGCTATGGCACGCAATTACTTTAACACCCTGTATATATATGTATTTATAGACTGACCTCAGTAGGGCTTGCGATTACAGATGTAGCTAAATCTGTGCCTGCGATCAAGACAGTTACGTTCCAACTAATTGCGTATTTGTTCTCTGGTGTTTTCATAAGGCTGTATTATGACTTTATGAGTCATATTCTCCGATCAACATAACTAACGAAATGTAGGTAATAATAATTTATGCTTATTAACTATTTTGAGAACTATAGGTAGGTACACCTCTGCCTCAAGGCTCGTACAGACCAGCGCGACTTGTCGCGCGACACGACACGAACAATACAATTTCTAAGAAAACTTCACGGTATAACAATAACTGGTCTGCAAAAGCCTTAACCCTTCGGGGAATTTTCGGGCCCTTTTATTTGATATGAGTTATTATTATTACACACGGTGCAGTTTGCAAAAATTTGCAAAGCTTTTGATGTAGGTACTCGTATAAATATTTTCAATATCCAATGCGATCTGTTAGTGACAAATGAAGATAGTTTAATCATACAAAACGTACAGATGAACTGAAATCTTGAAGAAGTTTGCAACACAGCGAAAGCGCGCAGCGCCTGCGCATTGCTGCTATGCAACGTATACCTGCTTCAGAAGTAAAGCCCTGCAAAAGATTAGCATGGAGTGTAAAGTCCAACATTTCAAAACATGTGAAAATAATCAAGGAAAATAGAACAATACAAATGATTACCACTATATTTTTCATTTCTTTGATAGGTTCACAGCAATGGCTAAGATGCAACAAATACAGATTTTTTTACGTTTGCATTAACAGCACATACACTGTTGCTTATAACTGGACGATAAATTAAATAAATGGAAAACCGAAAAATGTGTTGAGCATAAATTATACCAAATAACTAGGTAAGTACTTATTTTTTTTGCTATGGTGAGTTAGTAAAAAATAATAACACGTGTTACATATTGCATATGCACGTGTTGCATATGTGAAAATAGTAAAACAGGTGGGATTTGAACTCAGTTTAACACTAAGCATTCCGACGCCTCCCTCCCTCACAGAGACCAGGTCCCTCTCACAGAGAGGAGGCCTGTGTCCCAGCAGTGGGAACATTAATAGGCTGATGATGATGATGATTCCGACGCCTTATAGTTAAAGCAATGGCACGTAAAATTTCATCGGAGAGGCAACCGGATGGCGATTGGGAATCTGGGTCTTGAAGTGATACCGAATCACCCCGTACCGTCTGAATGGACCCCAAATGGGCGGGGGCGGAGATATGGTGTTGGGAGGTCATAACATTTTTTTTTGACGAGGCAACTGGATGGAAATGCGGTTGCTTTGAAGTTTAAATCCTATTGACATAGTAAAAAAAAAATTGCCACCCACCAACATCGTTATAATTGAAATAATGTCTTACGCGTTATTTAATTCTTGCAACTCCTTACCGATGATTTTTAACTGAAAATGAGAGTCGATTTTGACAAAACCGGATTGCATTGACACACACAATTCCTTGCTTTGAATTAAAGTATAAATTTCGATAGTCATGTCAAAAAAAAAAATATGCCCTCCTAACACCATATCTCCGCCCCCGCCCATTTTGGGTCCATTCGGATGGTACGGGGGGTTCGGTATCACTTCAAGACCCAGATTACCAATCGCCATCCGGTTTCCTCTCCGATTAAATTTTACGTGCCATTGCCTTGAATATTAGCCCTTGGGCTATTGTCGCTGGTTTATGTTTAGGGTTTAAAACCACTAACTCAGAAACCACGACAGAGGAAAACATAATAAGAAAATGGTATGGAATAGGAATTGGAATGTTCCATGAGTTCCATCTAAGTATGTACAGGCTATTATCAGTATGCTGAGCAGTCGATTCTTTTATATCACTCTTATAAGTATGTCTTAAGCCTACGCCTCCCCTAGGCCGCGAGGCTGCTTCGGGAAGTACCTATCTGTGTCGCATAAACAGGGAGCCGGACGCTCGGTGTCACCACTGCGTCCATTGTCGGGAGGACACGGCGCGGCATACACTGGCAGAGTGTGCCGCATGGGAGAAGCCGCGCCGTGCCTTCGTTTCAGAAGTCGGAGCCGACTTGTCACTGCCGGCCGTCGTTCGTTCGATGGTCGGGAGTGCCGAGTCGTGGGACGCGGTAGTTTCCTACTGCGAGACAGTCGTCTTGCAGAAGGAGGCTTAAGAAGTACTTTAAAGACAGTAGTTCTCCCTTTACTCAGGCCAAGGTGCAACAAAATCTGTCCCAGGGTTATTCAGTTCTGACAATGTTAGGTTGGGTTAGATGTAACGGAAGTTTCAAGAGCTGGTCCCACTACCGCCACAGTTCATACCACTATAGTTTTGAAGACAGTACTTCTCCCTTTACTCAGGCCAAGGTGCAACAAAATCTTTCCCACGGTTATTCAGTTCTGCCAATGTTAGGTTAGGTTAGGTTAGATGAAACGGAAGTTTCAAGAGCTGGTCCCACTACCGCCACAGTTCACACCACTGTAGTTTTAGACAGTTCTTCTCCCTTACTCAGACCAAGGGGCAACAAAATCTGTCCCAGGGTTATTTAGTTCTGACAATGTTAGGTTAGGTTAGGTTAGATGTAACGGCAGTTTCAAGAGCTGGTTCCACTACCGCCACAGTTCATACCACTGTAGTTTCGAAGACAGTACTTCTCCTTTTTACTCAGGCCAAAGCGCATCAAAATCTGTCCCGGGGTTATTCAGTTCCAACAGTGATAAGTTAGGATAGGTTAGATTGAGGGTGTATTTAACCTAAGAGTCGCGCCACACCTGCCTAACGTTCCGCGGCGGAACGTTCCGTCGCGTCATGTTTGCTTGCATTTCTATGGACGTAACGTTCGGCTGATGTGTCATAGGTAACTTGAAAAACATTAGGAGCGTATTTAACCGAACCTTCCGCCACGGAACGTTCGGCAGATGTGGCGCGACCCTAACCTTACTGAAGAACCCCGGGACAGATTTTGATGCGCTTTGGCCTGAGTAAAGGGAGAAGTAATGTCTTCAAAACTACAGTGGTTTTAACTGTGGTGGAGCTGGGTGTATTTTGCCAACTGTCCTAAAAATAAATGTGACTGTGTCTAGTAAAAGGGACCACTTTGAGGATTTTACAGCTGAGTGTAGTGGCGGAGCTGTGTGTATTTTATCTAACCTAACCTAATATAATATTGTCGGAAGTAGTCGGAACTAAAGAACCCCTGGACAGATTTTGATGCGCTTTGGCCTGAGTAAAGCGAGAAGCGATATCTTAAAAACTACAGTGGTTTTAACTGTGGTGGAGCTGGGTGTATTTTGCCAACTGTCCTAAAAATATGTGACTGTGTCTAGTTAAAGGGACCACTTTGAGGATTTTAGTTTCCGAGTTATAGGCATTTTTTTTAATTATTCGAAAATTCCGTAGAATGGGTTTTTGTTACTAATCGGTTATTAATACCTTAAGCCGCATTTACACATTCGCGCGAGTGATGAGGCGAACGGCGCGGCGGGCGGCGAGTCGAGGCACGAACACGAATGTGTAAACGATAGTTCGTCATTCCATTCGCCTCGCCGCTCGTGACGCTCGCGTCGGGAGCGGTCTTTTGGGCACGAGTCAAAGGGAAACGAGTGGCGAGGCGAACTAGCGTTTACACATTCGCTCTCGAATTATATTATCTGTGCTCTCGAGTTCATTTCGTAGCAAACGGCCTATCAAGCAACATCAAAATGGACTAATAATAAAAATTATGATGTTTTTTTAGCTTTACCAAAGTCAGCCAATCATTAGGAATCCAAACTTAGAGCATTTAACCTAAATGCTCTAAGACCTGAAGTAATGGGAGTACCAGTGAATGACTTGAATAAAAATTCTTTGATTGCTACTATTCGTACAAATCGATGCAAGAAGCTGGCATAAATAAAATCTGGTGCAGGAGAGGACCACCATCGCCTGCGGCGACATTTTCTTTTAATTATTTGTTTAATAAAAAAATATAAGCCTAAATTAATCCTGAATGACTTGAATAAAAATTCTTTGATTGCTATTATTCACTACAAAACATACTTTTCCCATCCTCCATAATTAACTTGCCCCCCCTAGGTTATAACTGGCGCCGTCCTTGGAAGTTCCTAGCGTTGAATCAGAAACCCCGTCGACGTCGCCGTCGGCGCTGAAAAACACCCAAATGCGGCTATTGTGGTCAAATGGGCCACAGAAATTAAAAAAACTTTTTTGCAAAAAATTAAACCGACGAAAAAAACTGAAAGGCGAAAAATAAAAAATAACTATTTTGTGACAAATTGATGACCTTCAAATAACAAATTTTGAGGCGGCGCCAAACAAACATATTATAATTACATAAAGCGTAAAATGTTAGCTTGATAGATCTTCGTTGAATGTGTGTTAGGCACCGCCTCAAAATTTGTTATTTGAAGGTCATCAATTTGTCACAAAATAGTTATTTTTTATTTTTCGCCTTTCAGTTTTTTTCGTCGGTTAAATTTTTTGCAAAAAAGTTTTTTATTTTTCGATTTTGAGTTACCATTAAATTTTATGTTTGTCTCAACCTCTGACCGTCGATGACAGTCATACCCCAGCTAGGTGTAAAGTTGTCATCAGGGGGAAAGAAATAAGCCCAAACACGATGTAGCTGCTGTAAATTGGTGAGGAGCTCTCGCGACTGTCTTCTGACTCCATCACTGATCAACTCCATGTCTTAATTGTGTAGTTGTGTCATCAGGACTACATATGTGTGCGAAATTACAACAGAATCGGTTCACAGTTGAAAATTCAGTACGTGAAACATCAATCAACCCAATTTTTTTTACACTTAGGGGTGGGTTTCAATTTTAATTTTTTTATGGGACCAACTTCGGGGTATACCCTTCCCAATAAAAAAAAATCGTTCAACTCAGTAAAAAGTTATGCGTGGTCCTACAAAAAAAAAATATATATATATATGTGTCGAATTGAGAACCTCCTCCTTTTTTTTTCGTCGGTTAAAAAAGAAATAATGGTGATTTTTGTAAAAAAAAAAGGGAACTTGATGAGCGCATTGAATCTAGTTAACTGTATTTACCAAATAAAAAAATGTGTTTTCTTTGTATAATTACTTTAATTTGACAAAGTTGTAATTTTTTAAATTTTATATACAAGTGTATATTTTAGTGACAAAGTGGTACCTAACTTAGAATATTAATTATGTTTTTCTTAGAAATGAAAATAATGTAGAAAAAACTTACTTTAATATTCGAAAATATTTACTTTACTATTTAACATAGTGACAACACGTTATTTTTTATTATTAAACGTGTTAAATAATAGTTATTTTACTTGTGACACTAAACTTTACTAAGCCCCCGAAGTGGTACCCTAATTATACTTCCATGGATGACCGTCAAACCACTAAACTTAAAACACGATAATTTATTACTTTAAATGTAACGTTAATTATGTTTGGATCTCTGTGCTCAAGTATATTTTGGCTGATTTTGTGATATAACTTTAAAAAATTATAATATCTAGTTGATTTTTGTTTATGAGAATGATTAGATCTAATTTATACGAATGTTAGTATTTTCGATTAAAAACAGAAAATACAGTCTTTTTTAATTTTTTCCCTTCTATTATTGTTTAAAATATAGTACCATAATTAATCATTCATTGTTTAAAAGGTATTTTCTGATTCTTTATGAGTAAGTAGGTAATTAAGATACTTGGATTTTTTCCCACTCTTGCAAGTTCTTTTTTTACTACCTTCCAAATTATTATAGTTATTGAGACCACATGTCTGTATTTAATATTTGATGATAGTAGATTAACTTGTTACCAATCATTCCATAACTTCCTCGTAAATTTAAATAAATTTTCTCAACTCGTACATTTTGCCTACTGCATTTTTAGAAATTTATAAAAAAATAAATTGCACCCAGGAAAATTATTATTTTTTCACGGAATAGCTAATCTTACCTAGTTTTAGGAGATATTAATAACTCCATACCGCTGAAGTGGTCCCTTTTCCGAGACACAGTCACATTATATAAATTATAAATGTGATTTAGTTATCATTAATTAAAGTAATACAGGGATGTTTTCCTTTTTGGAATCCTTGTTATGAGCCCTTTAATTTGATACCCATATTGCCAGCCCCCATTTTTTATTGTTTTTTATGTCACCTATCTAAGAACACTTGGACTAATGATACGAATCTAACGATACCTTAGTTAAAGAAATCCATCGAGTTTTTTGGAAGATATGAAGGAATAAAGAATATTACAAACAAACATACAAAGATAGGCGCGAGAAACATAACCCTATCGTTGCAGTCGGGTAAAAATAGGCCAAGTGCTTGTCTCACCACGCACAATGAAGGGTTCTCAACAAAGTTGGGATGAATTATCTCAAGATCAAACATAACATTGTAGTTGAAAAATATGTTCTCCCATACGGAATGTAAGGGAGAACATGTTTTTGCAACTGCAAATGTGAGTTGGTCGATTATTACTCGTTAACTTGTAAAGCGTACTTAGCAGTGATAGTTTTCCTTTTAACTTCGTTATACAAGGTGGAGATGACAATACAACAAAAAATTTAACGGCGTGTCCATAATGACGTTCCCATTCTGTATACAAAATTTTTATTGAATATATTCAATAGTTTAGTCATTATAGCTCGGCAAAATCCATAGTCGGCTCGGGCTATTTCGTTTATCCACCCCAAAAATCCACCCTAAGGTGGATATTCTGAAATTTATGCCCGAGAATTCACCCAAGGCTTAGTTGGATAAACGGAATTTATAGGCTTAGGGTGGATCCGGCACACATTACATTTAATTTGTTTGAAAAACTCTTTTTTTTATTTCGAAGCTAGGATTTATTTGACAGTTCCAAAATACTTTTAAGCATTAGTAGTGCCAGTATTTAAATTTTTTGTTGTATGGTAGTCTCCACATTGTATATACAACTGCCACTGCTGTTTTGGATATGTGGAATTTTTCCACATATCCAAAACTAACTATTTAGCTAGCAGGGGGGGGGGGGGACACTTGACTCTAACAAATTATAGCACTTAAAAGCTAAATATTTCGGAAACGGATAACTTAATCCAAAAATAGTTTTCACACACTCGTAATATTTTGAAACGACCTTTCCAACGATACCCCACACCAATAGATAGACGAGAAAAAAAAATCCCTACTTTACTGGTAGGGGTAGCCGGGTAAAAGGTACCTACCCTAAAAAAATGTTCTTGATTTTATTTTTCCACTTTGTCGGTGCAATTAATATATACACCCATGCCAAATTACAACTTTCTAGTACCTACTAAGAGTCTCTGAGCTGAGTCGCAGACAAAGAAAAAGACTTTAGATACACGTAGCTCGGTCCCTCTGGGATAAATTTTGATGGTGTCATAATAAAAAAGATATATTCCCTTTATGTCGAGTCCCGTTATGTCGAGCCTGGAAGTCTATTGTTCTCCAAAGTATTGATATTTTACGCTTTCTATTACCTTTATGTCGAGTTTGGTGAACAGGTACAGTCAGAGACGTTAATTAAAAGCCAATGGTATAAAAAACATTGTTTTATTATTTGTTCTATTACTTATTTTCATATATATATCTAATCTTTCTTAATCTAAACATATAGATCACAGTATAATCATCACTAGACATCGGATTTTATATTTTTATAGCGTTATTGCATATTTTGGTACTTTTTCATTGATAGTGCTTATTTCAATAGTACACGTGTTTGGCATGTTGTATTATGTAGTCCACTCTCGAATCGAGCGCACTGCATGCGGTGTGCGTGCGTGAGAGTGACGTACGGCACTCACTGCTTCACTCACGCGCCTAACGCAATTCAATTGTTTTTGTCTCACTGTATTTGAATCTTCTTTTTGTTTTAATAATGTCGCCAGCGAAAAAAAAACTCAGATTTTAATGGAATCTTGGGTAAAAAATTACTCAGGTCAATTTACGACTGATGGTACTGTGATTTTCTGCAAGGTTTGCAAAAAGCGAATACCTTCATCAAAAAAATACCAAAGCGATCAAAAAACTATACTAATAAACGTAAATTCTAATTGTAAATGTTTTTTTATTGTGCATATTTTGCCCTTTTTTTGTGCATATTTGCACGCATATTTTGGCATTTTGAAAGTGCATATAATCCGATGTTTTATAGTTTGGTTAATAAGTACAGTCATGATATAATTTATTAAAATCCAATATTATTCAAATATTGTTTTATTATTTGTTGTAAATACACTATGATCAAGTAATTGAAATGGGTAACAATTCTCTTTTAACATTCAAGTCAGAAGAAGTCAGAAATTATCCCATGGAAACGTACTACCGGGATAAAAAGGATCCTATGTGTGTTAATCCAGGTTATAAACTATGTGTCTGCTATGCTGTCATCCAAATCCTATTAATATAATGCATAAGCATAACATAATGATTGAATACTATCGTAAATTCATGCATGCCTAGTACTTTTTGTTAGGATACTGCTCAGAAATTGTGCATAACGTCTAATGATTGAAATACTATCTTGAATTTATGCAAACCTAGTACTTTTTGTTCGGTTATTCAGAAATTGTGCATGTTCGCTCTCCGCTTCAGTGGACAGGCAGCCTAATGATTGAAATACTATCTTGAATTTATGCAAGCCTAGTACTTTTTGTGCTAAGTTTATTAACTCAAGGAATAAGCCCCAATTTATATAAATGATAAAAAGTTACTTATTTTAGAAGAATTATTTACTGTACAACTATACGAATACAATAACACATAAAAAATGTGCACCTGACTGTACTTCAAAATATGATATTATAAAACTCGACGTAAAGGTAATAGAAGCGGGGTAAAGAAACTCGACGTTAAGGGAATAGAAACGAGACAGAAATCGTAAACTCGACGTAGGGGTAATAGAAGCGAGACAAGGTTCTCGGTTCGACATAACGGGACTCGACATAAAGGGAATATATCATAAAAAATAACTTATCATAACATCACGCCTTGTTTCCCCGAAGGGTTGGGCAGAGGTGTACCTGTAGCAGGTATACCCACATTCAAAAAAAAATTAAATGAAAAAAATAATTGAAATGAATGAATGAAATGTGGGTGTAATAAAAAATATTTAGTTTTATTTGCTCTTTTAAGTAATACACACTTAATGGCTGGCGGAACTGGGACCACTATCACCCACCATCCTTTCTTTGAACGCACGTCACGTTAGGCAAAACAAAAGGCAAGACTAGCGCAAATAAATTGTTACATGTATGGCTAGCCTTACTTACAGTTAATAGAATATAAACAAAAAAAATCTGAAATAAATTCATCACAGATTTTAGAATAATTTGACATTTGATTGAGCCACCTTATTAGCTGAACCAAGTAAGTTCACTCTATTCATAGATATGCATATTGCATAAGCATAATTATTTATTGACACAAATTGCACAGGGGATGAAAGAAAAATCTATCATACTCAGTGATCATTACAAACTGTCGTCCCTCCTATAGTATGTATGTGAAATACTATATGCTCGCTTCACATAATGTACAGACGACATGAAGATACATAAATACACATTTATCATGAGAGTGGAAAGATGAGTCGACCAGATTTATTCCACTCCTATTATTACATATATGTGTATACTTATAAGGTGAGGTCAAGCCTCTCTCGTGTGGCTGTGCCACTCACATGCATTTGCTGGTTTTACCAAGTGCCTTGCCATACTCTTGTTACCTCTTCGTGGTTGCATTCCCACGTACTTTAAAGAGGGATCTCATGACTGTTATTAGACTGCAGTTTACTTATGGCTACACACCTCTATTACCTAGCTGGGCATCGGTCGACTTGCTCCGGTCTAGACAGGGTATAATCCCTGGTGACTCTGATCATGTTTGCATATTAGTCACTTAGCTGGACAGGGGGCCTATGGCCCCCCGGAGGCCTCCACCTTCCCCATAGCCTCGCCACGGTTGCTCCAGCTCAGTCGACCGTGCCAGTGTGTTTCCGGACCACACTACCAATATATGGGAGCTCCAGGCTTCCCTGTCCAATGTCCTTGACTACCAAGTGTGCTGTGCACTGCAAGATTGGACTACCACTAAAGGAAAGAATGTCATGCTACGACAGTCTACTCATCTTTCCACTTATCATGCACTTATAGGTCGACATAAGGATATTACATAGTAAACACTCACCTGGGGTCTTCTTGGACCTCCTAGAAGCTCGTAGCTCCTACCATGTCTTGCAACAACCTTTCTACTCACTTGACAAACTTGCCTCAGTCGCAGTCATCATTTCCCGCCATGCCACTAGCACAGTACCAACATAAAGTTAGTCAAAGCTAAGAGTGGTGTTACCACAATATAAAATATAGATTGACATTACTGGTGTTGATACATACCGATTGTTATATGGCGAATCGCGCAATGCTGCGCGACACTCCCACAAGCAGAAAGAGTGTTATTGCAAAAGTGTGAGAAGGTGACGCGTCCATTCCAGTATTTTCTTTCTGGCCTGAATAGCTGCGTCCCTTCTTCCTCTGGTCCCTGATTGCATACAGTCAGGGTCACTAGTAATTACCTCTGATCTTGATGTCTCAGTATTCATCATAGATTCTTGCACTGGCATTACTTCACTTGTGGTGTCTACCTCATTGTCATTGTTCTCAAATTCTGGATTAGTTGGTAACGGTGGTTGCATGTTATCCACTCGACTTGGGCCATCATCCAGATCCAAGTACTCGATTGGTGCATCTAGAAGTGGTGCTGTCACTTCCTCCTCAGTTGGTCCGGACTGTGCGGAGTTGTCCGGCTCAGTTTCTAGCGGATAGAGATGACCTACAGACCGAGTCAATATAGAGTCTCCAAATTTGACCTTAGCGACTCTATGTTTACCATCTGCACCCTTTATCAGATCTGCTATCTTCCCGACCTTCCACAGCTCACGGTTTTTTAAGTCTGACCTTACTTGTACAATGTCTCCTATTTTTGGTACACAATCAGATACAACTCTCGGCTGTTTAGGAGAGTTTTGGTACCTCTCTCGCAGACTAGTCAGATACTGTGACATGAATATTTTCTTGAATTCCTCAAGAATTGTCAGTCCTCTTTTCCAGCTCTCTATCAAATTGGTCTTTAGTTTGGAGCCGTCCACCGGATAAACATTGCTTGTTGCTGGGGTCAAGGTTAGGCATTTTCCTAGGCTGAGGAAATCAGCTGGTCTTAATATGTGGATCACTTCAGTCCCAACCTTTGTGAGCGGTCTTGAGTTGACAACAGCTTCTACTTCTTTGAGCACTGTTAGTAGTTTGCTGTCTCCAAGTAGGTGTTTTTCGAGAGTGCGTTTTAGGGAATGCTTCACTACACCTATCAGCCGTTCATAATATCCGCCATGCCACGGCGCGAGCTGAGGTATGAATCTCCATTCGATTCCTCTCTCAATACAGTAAGGTTTACTGACCACTTCAGATGTAAGTTTGAAACACGTTGCATTATCAGAATACATCCGCTTTGGTGTATTTCTAGTAGCAGCAAATCGTCTAAGTGCCAGGAGACATTCTTCTGCCGTCAAGTCGTTTACTATTTCTAAATGAATAGCACGCACCGCAAGACATGTAAATAAAGCTACCCATCTCTTTTGCTTTCCATTTGGTGTGTTCACATATAGTGGTCCAAAATAATCTACGCCACAGTATGTGTAAGGCGTGCTGTAGTTCACTCTTTCATTGGGTAGGTCAGGCACTGCTGGCAAGCGATATGGGCCACCTCCATGTTTAATACACTGCTGACATCTTGAAATCACTCGTTCTACCCGACGTTTCCCTTGTGGTATCCAATACCTTTCTCTAATGAGGCTAAGTGTATGGGTAGCACCAACATGGTAATTTCCTTCATGAATATCCTTGATAATCATATTTGTAAATTCGCTATCTCGGGGCAATAATATGGGATGTTTCATGTCGTAGTTCCATGTGGTGTTTACCATTCGTCCCTGGCATCTCAGGACTCCATCCACATCTAGAAATAGACCGAGGTTTCTAGTCAAGTGTGTCCTCTTTCCTGCAATCTCATCAGCAAAATGATGTTTTTGCAGTTCCTTTATTTTTTCGATAGTCTCAGCTGACTTCGATGGAGATAGACTTTGCTGTACTGGCTCAATTTCCATGATATCGCCATTCCAATTCTCATTCACTGGGTCATCGTTAACATCGTCAATTTCCATTTGTTGGTTGTTATCTATCAGCTGATTCCCTGGACCATTGTCTACTTCTGGAGTCTTTCTGTAATTACTTTGGTCCAGGCCCTCCCCAACAGAAAGGACTGTCATGTGGTTCATATAATACCTATCTGCAGGCCATACTGATTCATCCTCTTTTAGGAATGTGGGACCGTTGAACCAAAGTTCTTTAGACTGACTCCATCTATCAGGTCTTGTTGCAACATCAGCTGGGTTCATCTTTGTATTAATATAGTATATTTCTGCTTGCATCTGGTTTTTCTTAATTTCCTCTACTCTATTGGATACAAAGGGTGGTAGTAATTTGTTGGAACGCATCCATCCGTGCACAACCAGACTATCTGTCCATAATGTTTCCTTGCTTATTGGTAGCGACAGATTCTCTCTTACATATTTTAGAAGTCTACTTGCTATTAGCAGACCCAAGAGTTCTAACTTTGGAATATGAAGTTCGCTTGAGTCTTCATTTTTGGCTATTCTCGACTTTCCCATTAGGAATGAGACTGATGTTCCTTGTTGACTTCGTGATGTTAAATATATAACTGCAGCATATCCAGCCTTTGAAGCATCAGAAAAACAGTTCAATTGGTATGTTGTCTCAAACTCTGGAACAGCATTTGTTATACATCTCGGCAGTTCTATGTGTGCCGCTGTTTCTATTACATCCAAGACTTCATGCATAGACTGTATCAAATCGGTTGGCAAGACAGTGTCCCATTTATGTTTTTGTTCGCAGATGTGTCGAAACAAGATCTTCAATGGCAGTGTTAATGGACAAATAAATCCACAAGGGTCATAGATCCGGGCTAAAGTACGAAGTACCTTCCTTTTTGTATTGGCTGGAGTGTCTTTATTGAAGTGTTGATCAGTTATTTTCAATTTTAATGTGTCTCTTGCCACATTCCATGTCAACCCAAGGATTTTTACTGTGCCTTCGTGTTTTGCTTGTTTCTCTGTAGGTACAAGGTCAAGAAATTCCTTTTCATTTGACAACCAGTCTCTTATATTCATGGAAATCTGTTCAAAGGATTCCTTTGTCTTCTCGTATATTTCTTGAGCTTCTTGTATAGAGTTGGCTCCTGTTACTAAATTGTCTACATAGCAATTATTGGCAACATCCTTTAGTAGGGTTATATCAGTCTGTGTCATGTGGTATCTTATAGTTGCTGCGAGAAGAAATGGGCTAGCAATTATTCCGAACGCTACACGACGAAATCGGAGATACAACAGGTTTTCTTCAGTTGGGTCCTTTGTGATGTCCTTTACCCACAGGAATCTCGTGACATCACGGTCCTTTTCTTGGAGCCCAACCTGCAAAAACGCTTTCTCTACATCGGCTACAATCGCTATCTTCTTCGTTCTGAATTTCAGCAGAAGAGCCGTGAGATCCTCCAGCATGGGAGGTCCACTATAAAGACATTCGTTCAAACTCTTCTTACCTGTTGCTCTCGCCGAAGCGTCGTAAACGATTCTACCGCGTTTCCCTTCAGTTTTTACAATATGATGAGCTAGATAATGTACAGGATGTTCTGTGCTATTACAATGTGGTTCAACAATTTCAATGATATTTCCGTTTAATTGCTCCTTAAGAATGTCATCATATTCTTGTAGCGTTGTCTTATCCAATCTGTTGATCAAACTCTTCAGTCTTCCCAATGCCATGCCAAAATTAACTGGTAGTTGAGGTGGGTATTCAATCCATGGCCATGTTACTTCATAACGCCCATTTTTGTATTGAACAGTATCATTAAAATGTTTGACTGCTTCATCTTGTCTTGTAGCTTTAGGAGAATCATTTATGCCAATGCACTCAAGTGACCACAAAAATTTGATGTCAATATTTCTAAGAGGTAAGTCAGGTTCAGTAAAATAAGGGCAGCTTGAATTGTGACAGTGGCAGTAAGTAGTTACAGTTAGTACATTTTCCTTTTTCGCGATGGGATCTTGGTCTACATTTCCAGATAACAGCCAACCAAAGTCAGAATCCACCAAGTACAAATCATTCTGAATCTTCTCCTTTGTTTCACGCATGAAGCTTGTTTTTGGATGCCACGTTTGGTCTCTAAGACAATGTCTACAGATGGGCTTGACATCTCTTTCGGATCAGTTGCTCCAAACGTATACACCAAGAGTTGATATTCATTGTCAGGGGTGAGCTGTAATCTGGATGCAGCCTTAGCGCTGATATAGCTACGTTGCGAACCACTGTCCAAGACAAGTCTGCATTTATGCCTCTTTGTTGTATTGCCGGGGTTTGTGACTAGTGCCACTGCTGTCTGTAAGAAAGTAAAGTTCTTTATCATATAACATTTGACTATTGCATGATCACCATTAGAAACAATTGCCTCACCCCGTGGTTTGGAACACAGCATTTGGAGATGTCCCTCACCACAGCGGAAACAAGAAACCTTTCGGTGACATTGTTCAGTCTTGTGATTTCTTTTTAGGCACTTGTGACATCTGTCCCCTAACTGCTTCTGCCGAGCCTCAATGTTGTTATATTTTTTACAATCGGCACTACTGTGGTTATTTAATTTGCAGAAGATACATGGTAGCCTACTACACTTTCTAGGTGGGTTACTTAATTGATTATTTGCCTTTCGTTTCATATTTATCCTTTCTGGTTTGCTGCTGGCAGTGCGTCCTTTTGGATATTCACGTTTTAGTTCAGATTTTGTTTGAAGTACTTCAGTTGTAATGACTTCTTGGTGTGTGGCTGGTCCCTTTGGTATTGGTGATATCTGAGCCTTCTCCAATGCCACTACAATGTCTAATAAAATCTGTCTAACATTAGTTGTTGAATTATCCTTGGAATGCAGCTGTGGCATCAAGTGATACTGATGGAGAACTTGCTCCGGAAACTTGCTCAGTATGGTAGCACGCAGATGGTTTCCATTTATGTCCTCACCTAGTTTCTCTAAGACTCTTAAATGTCTTTCAATGCCATCCAGAATTCCCCTGCAGCTGGGAGCTGTATATTCAGCTCTCTCTAAGTTGGTCAATGCTGTGTAGTGTGCGTCAACTAATGTATCATTAGATCCGTACCTGGACTTTAAGGCTTCAATAGCGATGGTATATTTGTGGTTAGTAATGGCTAAGCCTGCTACTGCTTCCAGAGCCTTGCCCTCTAGGCTACTAATTAAATAAGTCAGTTTGTCAGCCTCTGCCATAGGTTGGCTGTCTATGTTTGAGCTGAACCGGTCCCAAAATTCGAACCATTTAAGACCCTCTCCGTTAAATTTAGTCATTTCTAATTTCGGTAATCGAATACTTAATTGGTGACTGGTATACTGTTCAGTAGGTCCGTGAGGAAGCCTCAATTGCTTCCATCGAGGATTCGATGTCTGTGAGGAAATCTTCACCCTGAAGCTGTAATTCCATTGCCTCAGTGACAATATTTATTTGAGGGTTGGTTGAGGAAGACGTGTAATGCCGCATTTGTTCCTGTAGCCTGTATAATAGCTGCTTTAATTGTGCTACAGTACTTGATGCAGTTGAGAGCACCATTTTCCCCGACTCATAAACAGTTTTAGCTCGTTCCAAGCATTCCTTAAGTTTGCTTCTTCGCATTTCTAACATTCTTAAAATAATTTCTTCCATTGTTTTCACACTCTACCTACCTGCCTATTTCGAATACAAGGTAGAAGGTACAGCAACAATCGCTCGGGTTCGTCGTGAACTTTGATTCGGTTGTACCGTGCGTTATTTCGATACGCCTTCACTGTGAAACGAAACTAAGGCTACCCACCGACCAAATATATCAAGCCCAAGCCCCAAACACTTATTTCACTTAGGTGCAATTTTCTCGCACTAATACTTTTTAACTTCACCGCGAAAGAAGCGAAGCAGAAAAAATATCCATCGACAATATTATAGAACGCCGACCGAAAGGCGCCAAATCAAAAAGCCAATGCTACCAACTGCAGCCCATAGTGTTGACCCGCAGAACACAAATTATCGATTTTATGTAGCTTGTTACAATCTGCTAAAAAAGTTTTACACCTCGTTAATAAGTAATTTTATTACAAACATAATATAATTGGAATCCTTACCCGGATGCTTATATAAAATAAACATCTTCAAACAATTAATAAATTAGTAAACAACTGCGTACACATCGAATCGATGTACTACTTAGTCTGTGGAATCGATTAATACCGATTACTATAGTGCCGAACTAGACCATAGACACTGTTCAAGCGTATCCACATGATTGCCTGTTGAACGTCGAACCGACTCATAAACCTTGCTTATTATTTTTAAAACATATTCACACTTATTACAAACAATTCATTAACATTAAATAAATTGTGATCTGATTTTTTTTTATCTTTATTTTATTGTTCGCAAATTTATATAATCAATCTTATAAAATATCTGCATACAAAGTTATGTCTCTTTGTTCCATTAAAATTTGTTTTTGTTTTAGGATTTTTTGATACTATTACAAATAGCCCATGAGTATCAAATCCCAGCATCTCCACCAAAATGTCGTCCCTCCTATAGTATGTATGTGAAATACTATATGCTCGCTTCACATAATGTACAGACGACATGAAGATACATAAATACACATTTATCATGAGAGTGGAAAGATGAGTCGACCAGATTTATTCCACTCCTATTATTACATATATGTGTATACTTATAAGGTGAGGTCAAGCCTCTCTCGTGTGGCTGTGCCACTCACATGCATTTGCTGGTTTTACCAAGTGCCTTGCCATACTCTTGTTACCTCTTCGTGGTTGCATTCCCACGTACTTTAAAGAGGGATCTCATGACTGTTATTAGACTGCAGTTTACTTATGGCTACACACCTCTATTACCTAGCTGGGCATCGGTCGACTTGCTCCGGTCTAGACAGGGTATATCCCTGGTGACTCTGATCATGTTTGCATATTAGTCACTTAGCCGGACAGGGGGCCTATGGCCCCCCGGAGGCCTCCACCTTCCCCATAGCCTCGCCACGGTTGCTCCAGCTCAGTCGACCGTGCCAGTGTGTTTCCGGACCACACTACCAATATATGGGAGCTCCAGGCTTCCCTGTCCAATGTCCTTGACTACCAAGTGTGCTGTGCACTGCAAGATTGGACTACCACTAAAGGAAAGAATGTCATGCTACGACAGTCTACTCATCTTTCCACTTATCATGCACTTATAGGTCGACATAAGGATATTACATAGTAAACACTCACCTGGGGTCTTCTTGGACCTCCTAGAAGCTCGTAGCTCCTACCATGTCTTGCAACAACCTTTCTACTCACTTGACAAACTTGCCTCAGTCGCAGTCATCATTTCCCGCCATGCCACTAGCACAGTACCAACATAAAGTTAGTCAAAGCTAAGAGTGGTGTTACCACAATACAACGTGAAATTTGAATCACAGTTTTGCTAGAACAAACGTTGTTCAGACCATGGTCTACTACCATTCTATAACAATCAATTAAAAAAAACGTCAATGGTATTTAAAAAAAAACACAAAAAAGACTGATTTATTTATTAAAATTTCGGCCCGCATTGGCCGGACATCCTTGTAGTCCACGTGGACTCCTCATAACTCTTTTGAATGCCATATTGCTACCGCGATGAGTCCTTAGATGTTACGGTTAATGTTTGAACACGTTTGAGCAACATAAGACTTATTTGAGAACGCCAAGTTTAATTTGTTTTAATAACATATTGGATGCTATAGAATTATAGTAGACCATGGTCTGAACAACGTTTGTTCTAGCAAAACTGTGATTCAAATTTCACGTTGTATAAAATATAGATTGACATTACTGGTGTTGATACATACCGATTGTTATATGGCGAATCGCGCAATGCTGCGCGACACAAACGAAGAAAGACGATGTCTGCCAAAGAAAACAAACGAAGTAAGACGATGTCTGCCAAAGAAAACAAACGAAGTAAGACGATGTCTGCCAAAGAAATAAGATGATGTCTGTCAAATCCGCTGCAGCTATGAATGTTGGAGGCGCGATCGTGGCAGGTATAAATGCGCAGTGCCTCGCTCCCGGCGCGACTGTCCGCCGAAACCGCGCGACTCGGCCACGCGCACGCGCACCCAAAATTATTAAACATAATCATAAACACACGAAAATCCACTGAAAATCCATTTTTTTTTTTTTTATAAACCATGGATAACGCCGTCTTGTATGAAAAATGCAACAGCATGCAAAAAAGGGATGTGCTCATGTGTTTAGAAAAACATGCGCCAAAAATTAAGTGGAGGAAGAGTAACAACAATATCTTAGACGTAGGCTGTGGAGATGGCAGCGTCACGAATATGCTGAAGAAGTACATCCCTACTGACTCCAAGTTGCTCGGGTGTGACATCAGCGAAAAGATGGTGGAGTTCGCCAATGGCCATCATTGTAATGAGCAGACGTCCTTCACTGTGCTGGACATCGCGGGTGAACTGCCTGAAGGGATGAAGGCAAAATTCGACCACGTGTTTTCGTTTTACGCTCTGCACTGGATCATAGATCAAGAGTGAGTATTTTTCTCTCAGTTTCATAGTAGAAAATATTTGAAGAGGTCTTCAAGTTATTAAATCATTTGTTTACTTAATTACTTTAATTTTATATTTTACTAGTTTCCACCAGCGGCTTCGCCAGCGTAATATCTTTATAAATTATAGCCTATGCTACTATGTGATAATATAGCATTCAACTGGTAAAAGAATATTTAAAATCGGTCTAGTAGTTTCTGAGTTTATTAATTTACAAACAAACAAACAAAGAAACATACAAAAAATAAATAAAAACATCTTTTCTTTTTATAATATTAGTTAACCAAATTTTTATTTAAAAGAGTGTCCGTGGAGTTTCTTGCCCGTTCTTCTCCATAGGTACCTACTACGCTTTGGAATGGGCATCTAGCTTCATCTTTTCTGACTGACCGACCCCTTGACAATTCAAAAGTGCCTGTAATTGGTTTATTTGAAATAAATGCTTTGAGTTTTTGAGTTTGAGTTTAAGATTTAAATGGTGGTTATTATTGTGGGAAGCTACATCATTCTTTATTATAAGGTAGCTTCACAGCTGACAGTAAGTATAACATTATTATAATTCTAAACATTACCCCAATTATGAAGTACACAGAAAATTATGTTAGGTATACAGAGTGACATAATTATTAATATTAAAGTGGGTGCGGGCGTGTATTGTGCGGTGTAGGTGTTGTAAGTGTGTGTATGTCTGTGTACGCATGAATAAACTGGCACTACTGGTACTGAGTTCGCTGGGTGTCCGGCGTTTGATGGAGGATGTGGATAATCACTTTTTTAAGTCTGTTCCGTGTGGTATTGAAGGGGTCCAATGTTGACCTCTGAGTTTGTTTCGGCCTTTCTTCTCAGAGTAGTCAGTTAGGAAACGCCGACCTCATCTAGCTTATTTTAAACATTTTTTTAATATGACGAGTAAAAGTGATTCCGATATCCTATTTACAGAATAAACAATTTCATTTCATTTCATTTCATTTCATTGGGAATTTATCATTATATGTATAATGCAGGTAGACGCAAGAATGGTGATATCTTTAGATAATTAGTGGAGGCCGATGGTACTGATAAGAAAGTGGTATGTCTGGTACGTCTAACTGTGCGTTTGCACTGACGAAACATTCACAACAAAACTTGAAATATCTATTTTCTGTCAATTTTCCATACAATGTTTGACAGGAACTAGAGATTTGGGATAAAAAAAAACAGTTGTATATTTCTTATAAAAAGGTCGCCATATAACACTTGCGGATTCCAGTATGCTCCTTACATAACAGTAATATAAAGTTTTTAAGCATAGTGGGTTATAGAACTTGTTTTCATAGTTCAATATACTTACCTGAAGGCAAAAAAATCGTTGTAACAGTGTTCAGTTTTCGACTTATATTTCGGTGAATAACTCCGAAACCTGACGCTTTAGGATATTATGTTATATGACATTTTTTGTTTGTATAAGTGTCCTCTATCTAAATATATAACTTTTGATTATAACCGCGATTCTGAAAAAATATCAAAATGGCGGCCTCACGTTAGGGCCACTCTCCATACAAAAATCTTCAAACCCGTTTACCCGAGATCTTGACAAGGCGAATTCGGCGTAGTCCGTTTGTGATTTGAATTTTTTCCACCTTTTGTGTGCATACAATTTTTCCTTGATAGCATTTATTAGTGTTGGAGGGTACCATTTCGGGTATCGGAAACGCCCTGATACTTTTACTGTTGGAACGTGTGCGCTGTGCGTCTATAAGTGAGCGTAATGTACGTGAAAGTATGTGCGTGAAGTAAAGAATGTCAACACACTCCTCTACATTGTGCTACGAAACTGTTATTCCAGTCTACTCTAACGAGCTACGAATAAATTTGGTCAAAATCAGCCTTAAAAAACTTTTTTACAACTCCAGGTTGAGTGCGAATAGGTTTATAACAGCAATCCTCAATGGAAAGGTCCAGTGGACCGTGATACTTGTCTATATCCACTAGTGATACCTCGCTAGAGGTACATTCTATAGATACATTAGAAATGACAAGGTCAAGAACATTGTCGCAGTAATTTGGTTTCAGATTGTATTGAGACATATTCATAAAATCTAAAGAATTAACAAATTCAGTTGCTACTTCAAATAAATCAGAGTTAGTCATGACTTAGAAAAAAAAATTGTTCTTAACCGTTACCCAAATACATTCCGCGCATCCTAAGTATATGAATGTCTGACCTCACTGTGGCACAGTAAGTACGTTTAATACAGATCATGACACCGCCACCCTTCTTACCGCTAGGGCGATCGTATCTAAATACATCATATCGATCATCACATATTGCTGTGTACAATATTCCGTCACACAACCAACTTTCCGTAATGATTTAATGACAAAGTCATGAGATGCAATATTACGATAAAACAAAGGTAGTTTAGTCCTATGTCCGCGCGTATTCTGTTAATAAACTTTTAACTTATTCGGGCTATAATTAAAATGTAACAAGTAGGTGAGTGGAATAATATTAATAGGGAGAAAGGGGAAAAAATTAATGAGCGCGGGTACTTAGGAAATAATTTGCCAGAATGTGTGTGTTGCGAGTTATAACGGAACAACGATAAGTAGTGAGTAGTATGCGAGCCAGTGGCAGTGGTTCTCAACGAGGTCAGTTTATTACTTGTATTGTTTTGTGTCTGAGTATGATAGTGTTTAGTGATAGATGAATGTGTGTAAACATTGTGAAAATGGTGTTGTTACAACAGTGAAAACAATTGACGAATATGAGAAAATTCTTATAGCATGCGAATTATTTTGAAATTAGAAACTACTCTAAATCCTCTTCCGAGGTGATTGCAGCGGGTGGTGATTTTTCGTGGCAGCGCATATAGACTGAGCCACAGAACAGAAAAAACCACTGTTTTTTTCTGTTCTGTGGACTGAGCAGTATTTACCCCACAAATGTGATGTCCAGTTCCTTCGCGCGTTTACGGCAATTATTAAGCATGAAGCAATGAATTTTTAAACTAGTTCGCAAATCCTTGTCCACTGAAGCGGAGCGGAGATTTTATGCAACTCCATTGGTTAATATTGGCACAGCTCCGCTCCGCTCCTCTCCGCTTCAGTGGACAGGCAGCCTTAAACTTGAACAACGAAGACACCATAATTATGTACATTTAAGTAATCAATTTTTTAAACGACTTCATTAATTTTTGGCTGAAACGTACTAACTAATTGTTTTGTGAAAAGCTCTGATTTATTAAGTAATAGATCTAAAATGAAAGCAAAGAGCAAAGTTTAAATTAAATAGTTCAGCTGCATGGCAGCGTTTTTATTTCAGAGCCAGACTTTACCAGTAATTGGTTGGTTATATTATAATCTTAGAATAATTTATAATATATTAATTTCTTTTGAAACCGATTTTTTCAACACATCTTCAGGTTTGCTGAAAGAAGTGACTATCGTAATCTATGCAAGTTTAGTCATGAAAATTCAACTTCGAATGCACTGCACCGGCCGCGGTAACCGTTAGTGCCATATTTAACGTTTACGTAACATTAAAAGTAGTAGAATCTACTTATAACTAAGCTATAAAATGGCCGAATTGGCGCTTTGTTACCCATAACTAGACTCAACCAACAATGATTAATGAACTTAATACAGTTACACCTAAGTTATACCGAATGTGGTTTCTAAAGTTGATAAAGCTTTAAGCTGTTTTCAGACCAGCGCGATTTGTCGCGCGACGCTACACGAACAATACAAAACTTCACGGTATAACAATAACCGGTGTCGCGTCGCGCGAAAAATCGCGCTGGTCTGAAAACAGCTTTAACAAAAGGATATAAAATCTTTTATCAAATACACAGTTTGATAATTTAATCATTTATATAATGTCTGCTAAGGCCGGAAGCAGGAATTGTATCCGTTTATCTCAACAAAGCATAGACTCTAGTCTATGCCTTGTTGAGATTGCCTCTTGAGGTGACGGTCGGGGCTCTTTGGCTTAAGACATTGACATTCTTTAGATAAGTATGACAATCAATCGACACTGGTCAAGTATTCTCAAGCGCGACCGTAAAGCATGGGATCCCACGTTTTTCCAATAGGAATGTCTCAATAGCCCGTAGTCTTTTAGTTTCCGGTTAGGGCTTTAGGTTCGTATCGTATTAAAACTGGCGAAATATGTGTTTCATACACAGGTAAGTACACCTCTGCCTAACCCTTCTAAAAATACAGGCGAATAAAATGATATGTTTGTGTGTTTATGTGTGTGTGTGTTTTGTGTGTTTTTTGTTCTGTCTATCAATACTTCAAGTTGTAGGAGCTTAGGTACGTTTCAGGAAACAGGAGATTTTTTACTTTAAATAACATTAATAATATGACAATTATTATCGTTACAGACGAGCATTCTCCAATATCTACAACCTGCTGAATGAAGATGGGGAGATTTTCACGATATTCGTTGCCAGAGCACCTGTCTTCGACGTGTACCGTGTTCTAGCACGCAACAACAAGTGGAGTGAATGGCTGCAAGACGTCGAAAGATTCGTGTCGCCTTATCATGACTCAAAGGTAAAAAATAATAATAGGTACCAATATTCTAATAATGATACATATCATAATAATCAAAAATTATACAATCATATAATAATATTGTCTCGGTGGAGATAATCGTTTTTCATCATTATTTAACGAAGTTACGAAACCTTCACGTCTGTGATATTTTAACAGCCCATTTATGTTTTTTCATGTTTTTTTTTATTTGCATTGTGTTTTCGGAAAGTAAAAAAATGTGAGAGTTAAACCTCAAGGGTTAAGATGAGATTTATATTAACTAAGTATGTGAAACAACAGTTCTATATAATTCACCTATGGAAACAACATTGAGTTTCCTAATTATTGCTGAAGTTCTTTATTGCTATAAAATGTCTCACACAAAGAATAAAATTATGCAAATATTTTAAAGTCATGGTTAACTAAGCTGAAAAAGTAAAAACTTACAGACTTAAAATTAAAAAAGTAATGTGTACAAGTATTGCAAATACTAATTGATTGATGAAATATTTTTCAGGATCCGGAAAAACAAGTAAAGAAAATATTGGAACAGATAGGTTTCGTTGACTACGAAGTGGAATGTAAAGACTTAATGTATGAGTTCGAAGACTTACATGATTTGCGAAGTGAGTATTATTTTATTTTATCGATATTATTTAGGTGTTTGTACCATAATCATTAATAGAATATTTGCCTACAATAATGACAGCAACTTAAATGATCCGATAGACATAAGTCACTAAACAAAAAAAACTCATGAAATCACTCTTTCCTTTTTACAGATACTCTCACAGCGATCAATCCTTTCAAGATCCCGCAAGAAAAGTACGACGACTTCATGTCAGATTACCTGGACTTACTAAAAGAACAGCCCATAATGACCAATTCTAACAATAATTATGAAACAAGCGTAAAGTTCTGCTATAGTTTACTCGTTGTTTATGCTCGCAAACCGGCGTCACAGGATAAATTGTTAGAAGAATTGAACAAGCAAGACTAAACATCTGTATTGAGACTTTAAACTCTGTACTTTTACTGCTGCTGCACTTGGTTGCCCATTTTTGCCTTTGTTGACTGTTACATTTGATAAACTTGACTGTCATGTTCGTGAACAAGCGCCGTCAGTTAGGACTGGTCATCTCATAGCTGCCATGGCTTATTTTAATTTAATTTAATTCTTGAATTGTTTTTTGTTTTTCTCTTTTTATTACGGACGCTTTTAACATTTTGTATCGTTCTCACATGCATGTATAACTCCAACATGAATGATGTAAGTAACCAATATTCTGTAACCATATTTTGATTTAAAAGAGTGTCCGTGGAGTTTCTTACCTGTTCTTCTCCATACCTAGGTACCTACTATGGTTTGGAATGGGCATCTAGCTTCATCATTCTGACTGACCGACCCCTTGACAATTCAAAAGTGCCTATTATTGGTTTATTTGAAATAAATGCTTTGAGTTTGAGTTAAATAACCTCCCCGTGAGACGATACTACTCTTATCTGTTCTGTGAGAAATACTGACCTAGGCGACCTACGTTCGGCGATAGGGAGTCAGTTCCACTACCGTATATTAGACTGGCTATTTACATTTTATTTAGTTTTATACATGTGTGTGTGTGTTATATGAGTTCATGAAGCCTTTTCTCGTATTAGTAAGAGAGAAGTCTTCAATTTCATAGCAAGTGGTTTGATGCCTTAGACCACTTATAAACTCAAACCATTTATTTCAATTCAATCATTTACAGGCACTTTTGAACTGTCAAATATAGTCGGTCAGATATTCAGAAAGTTGAAGCTAGTTGCCCATTCCAAAACGTAGATCTTTAAGAAGAAGAGCGGGCAAGAAACTTCACGGACACTCTTTTAAATATAGATATTTTATTACAAAACCAGGGTACATTATTCTTGTTGATTCTTTATGTGAGAACAATGTATAAAAAATAATCAAAATAATACAAAATAAGTATAAGATTAAAAATAACCCCTGGCAGATAAGAGATGACCAGTCTCAACTGAACACAAACATAACGCGTGGATCAGCACCATCCAGCTCAACCATTTTGTAAGGAACCGAATGATCCAATTATAAAGCTTGATTCACATTATCGGACGTTACATGCGGTGGTTCAAGTGACATTCAAGTAACTATGTGGAGGTACTTTTGTTGTGTGATTACAAACAATACATGGGTCGGGGATGATTATTTTGATCTCTGATTTGAACTCCAGTGCATATTCTTTGTTTTAGTATATAATCTATGTAATGGTGAGGGCAATGAATGATTTTCTAGAACTAATAAATTAAAAAGGTGAATTTTGTAGACGATGATGTTAATATTGTACATCGTCCATTGTAAATAGATAATAGCTGTACAAGGATGTTTTGGCGTGTGGCCAAAGTCGGTACTAACTCCGTCATCTTAGTTTTTATTCAATACATTTCTCCAAACGATTGCACAAATTCACATACAAATGTTTACTTATAGCGCCCCCCAGTCAACGTCATTCGCACGCCAAAAGATCATTGTAGCAGCGTAGTCATTAAAATTGTCATTTTTGTCATGTTAATTATTATTTATTTATAATTATATGAATCATAAGAATGTTAGTTGTAAGTGGCTAAGACCCAATTTCACCAAACACAAAAATTAGCTAACAGGTCATTAAACTCAGGTTACTGCTTTGATTGGCTCACTGACATGACAACCGCCAATCACAGCAGTTGACAGTGTGTTTAACAGTCTGTTATATCTAACAGAGTATGGTGAAATTGAGTCTTAAGATGTATTATTTTATTAATAAATTCAGTTCGACCTACCTTATTCTAGTTATTTTGTAAACCGAACTTGAAAGAGTTAGGTACATATTTTGACTAATTACTACCTTCTACTTATCGACCTTCTCTTTAACCAACCTTAATAATAAATAAAACTTCAAAGTTTTATTTATTTTGTATCAAGAATATTTATATCATAAGATTAAATTACATTATGGAAAATGAAGGTTTGATTATATACATGGAAGGAAAGATAACCACAGAAATCTATGGCAAATTATTTGAAACCTCCAAGAAATCGAAGAAGGTTATATTGAATAACAAAAATCGTTTTGTTTTCATTGAAACTAAAAAAAACTTTATGTCAAATCTGACAACTGTCGAAAGAATCCCGTATTTAAGTTCTGAGATTTAAGTGTATTATCTATGCGAAAGAAGTAACAGAACCATTGTTGACCATTGTTCTATTGCTGCAATCTATAGAAAATAAAATAAAAAGATTACACAGTAAATCTTTCCACAAATAAAACAAAAATGAATAAGAAGAAAGCCGTAAGTATGTTGTAATCACATTAAGAACAATAGAGTTTTAATTACATACATACATAAACTTCACGCCTTCCCATGGCCGTAGGCAGAAACTACAGAACGCCACCTGCTACGATCCTTACGTACTCGTGTTATTTCGCTTATGTTCAGAGTTTATGCTCTGGACACACGCTTATTAGAGGGAAAGACAAATGGAGCAAAATAGTTACCCAGTGGTATAGTAGCCGGCACGTAACTTGGCTAGGTTTTGGCATGGTTTTGGCGTATTATCGGGAGTAAGTTTACACATGTACAGTTAGTGCAACAAAAAAAAATAGGTTGCACTCCGGGAGTGGCAGAAGTGAAAACTTGAACATTAACGTTGTGTGTTTTTGAATAAACACTTTTCATAAAGTATGTTTTGACTGCTTTTTTTTTACCCATCAATATGGGTAAAATTTCTTTCCTCGCAATCTTTAAGCGCAGGCCACACCGCCAGCTAGCGGGCGGGCGGGCGAAGCGAACGAACATCGTTTCACCTCTTTACATACTTCGGTTCACACCGCGAGCTACCGATATTTCGCGTAGTTTGTATAGTTTCCTTCGTTCGTTTCCTTCGTTCGCTTCGCCCACCCGCCCGCTAGCTGGCGGTGTGGCCTGCGCTTTACGTAATGTCAAAGATTATTTATTTTGATATTTACTGATACATATTTACTTTGTCGGTTGCTAGGCAACGGATAACGGTCACGTGTCCTGACGCGAGTTTAACATTTTTTATCCATCCCAAAAAAAGTGCACAAAGTCGCTAAGGAAGTTTTCACTTAAAAAATGGACAGCTTTATTGCATGTCAATATACTATGGTTATAGCCATAATCTATTTTTGAACATGTCTGTTAAGAAAAACAAGCGAAAACGAATTCCGCGCATCTACGATTCTTGCCAGCGACTATACCCAATAAACGGTTAAAGAAAGAGAGGTAGACCACAGAAAAGGTGGGATGATGACATCAAAGAGGTCGCTGAAACGACATGGGGCAGAGTGGCCAGAGGTAAACAGGAATGGAAAAGGTTGCAGGAGGCCTTTGCCGACTGGCAAACTGACAATTACTACCTAACTATATACCGGGTGGATTTTTGAGATGGGGCAGTTACGACAGCTCTCTTAACCGTTGCTACAGGAAAACGGTCCTAGAAGACTGACTTTAACTTTTTGGAACATTTTGATCTGCATTGATAGATTTTGATAAAAAAATCAGCAAGACAATAGGCAGTTTTCACAAAAACTTTTCTTGATGCCAATCGATCCTGTTTCTTATTCGGATCAAAAAACTTTATCAGACCAATTGAGGTTTGAGTACTAGAAAAGTCAACGTTTTTAATAGGCAAAAAACTTCAACATACTTTTTTGTGATGGACAGACTAGCCGGAAATACTATTGCCCCATGTCAAAAATTCACCCTGTATATACAGGGTGGCAGGGACATCGACGCGAAGTCTGATACCATGGATTCAGTACATGATTCTGAACATGATGTTTTATATAACCGACGTAAAATTTCAACGCAGGGGTTGAAATTTTACGTCGGTTATTTAAAAAAAAAAACAGCTGTTCCATCCAACATTTTGACCGCGCACTTTTCTATGAACCTGCGGATTTAAAAAAAAAACCGATGAAAAATTTCAATGGGGGGGTTCAGAATCATGTACTGAATCCATGGTAACAGGCTTCGCGTCGATGTCCCTGACATCCAGAATATATAAATTCGAAAGCGTGTTTGTTTTTTTTCACGGCTGAACAGATTTGGATGAAATTTGGGTAGATCATGACCTGAAGAGGGACATAAAATACTCTTAATCCCGCTATTCCCCCCTCACTGCTCACCCCCCTTACTAATAAACACAGAATAAAGTTATCACTAGTATAACTTCAGACTTTTCTGAGGTTAAAGTTTGGCATAATTTTATTCCGTGTCCCTTTCTAATAGAAAGAGGGTCAGAGTTAGTTTGGCATAATTTTATTCCGTGTCCCTTTCTAATAGAAAGAGGGTCAGAGTTTATTTAATTACCTACATTATTATTTTCAGGCCAAATCGTCGTCCATTATTACTCAACCTGATGAAAAACTGCTTCCAGAGATCGAAATGCCGCCATTAGACACGTTGATTTTAAAAGTTTTGAGTCTGCGTATCTCAGATCAGGATCTAAGAAACTTTGCAATAAAAGTGACGTTCTTCGACCAACTGTTGTTGCATGCTATCATCAAACCAGTAGGCGCTAGAGATGAGGAGCCGGCTCATTCGATAGCTAGTGGCAGCATGACTTATGATCCCTCAGATTACGAGAAAATGTGTTTGTTCGCTGATTCTCCACTCGTTGGTATGTCATGAACTCATGAAACATAGGAATTAGATTTTAAATGTTTGCTTCCTGTCACATTGTCAAATTCTTATGCCGGCAACACACTTCCGTTCAACAGTCCAACACTCCAACATCACTCCAGTCTGTCCTAACTCACAAACGATTTAAACAGACTGTCCACACCTAACGATATGCACGTTCCAACCTCATTCACTATGGAGCACGTTGAATGAAATTATAGATGCTTTTGCGCTATAGCGCAGCGGTTTACCTTTTGAGTATCCATACTGATGTGTGGGGGTCTATTCGTGTGATTTGGCCAACTCCTTTGATCTGGGTACTATTTACTGCCATCATCGGAGCGATCGCGCGCCAACATGATCCAACATCGTCAAACATGCACAAACTATCTCTCTACACGTGGAAGTTTGGACGAACAGTTTTATTGTTGGACGATAGTGTGGAGCTGGCATTACATATTATTTTAAACTCTTTCTATAGTTTCGCGCACGCCTACTCAATTCTTATCTATCATAGCATTGCAAGTCATGCAAGTCATTTGTTGCTTCAACTTTATTGTATGCCGCAGGCTAGAAACTTGCATCGTGTAAATGGGGCTTTATATGAAGTTTCACTGCTATAGACCGTATATCGTCGGCGACCGGCGTAGGTGGAGAACTAAATAACTGCGATTTTTGGTCAAATTGACTTTTCACCATTTTCGTAACACCCATACAATCATGCCGCATATTTTCGCCTAATTTCTCCAAACAAGATTTGAGTTAAGCTTAAGTTAAGTTTAGTTCTCCACCTACGCCAACGATAGGTATTCACTTTTGACTTAAGGAAAATCTTCATTTCTCTTTCCATTTTATTTGTCATTGTAAATTCGCTCATAACCCGGTACTTTTATACTGAGGCGAACATTTATGTAGATACAAGTATCTCACAAGCTGATACTTGGGGGGTCATCCATTAATTATCTCAAACGAATTTCATATTTGGAGCCCCCTTCTCGTCACAAGTGTATTTGTGTGACCCTCTAATGTGACGTCATATAATTTGCAATTTTATATTAAAACCTTAGGTATAATAATATTGATAGAGTTGGTAATAAGTGTTCAAAGATTTTCGTTAGGAAGTTTCGAGTCTTAATACTTTATACAATGTCGCCCATGCGCATGTGACCGCCCGTAATTTTCTGAATATTCTTATAAAAATCTTTTGAAGTTTATTTCTATCTATAACATTTTTCATGTTATTCGATTTTTAATTTTTTAAAGATTTGTTTTCTGACACATCTCCGAAGTTTATGGGTCGATTTGGATTCTGTTTATTATTTCCAAAAGCTTATGAGTTATTTTAACAGGTTAATTAAAAATTTTACAAAAAATGATCGACTACGAAAAAAAAAACGGAATCAAAGTAATTTTTTCGGTAAAAAATTATGTATTTTTAAAAAAAAAACTAGTGAAAAATGTTATAGATCCCTTCCCCCTGAAGGACCCCTGGACCCTTTGAAGTTTATTTTCGATATTTTTTCATGAATATTCAGAAAATTACGGGCGGTCACATGCGCATGGGCGACATTGTATTTATACATGTGACGTCAGCTTATAACTAGTCCCCCCCCGGGGTGTCTCACGATGTCATACTTTGTTAACGCCCCTCCCCCCGTCCTTCCTCCTTAAGGTGTGATGTAATTTATGGATGTCATGATAATCACAATTAACATTCACCTCAATCATGTGCAATTTTCAGAAAAAGTGAAGAATATTGACTAAACTCTTTAATTATTAAAATTATTGTTCATTCGTACTTTTGTATTCCACAGCACAAATTCAACCTCTTAGAAATATAGATGAAAACAGATCTGGAGTTTTCAACCTGGATCAAAACAACATGACCATGTCGGAACAAACTATGGATATAAGTTGCTGCAATGTTGATATTTTGCCAATTTTTACCGATATGAAAGGTTTGATAAATCTCGCTGATCATACTTCAAAACGTAATTAAGTACCTAATCAAATATATATGTATATATAATTATACAATATGTAAAAAAAAACCTGTTCGATCCGAAAGGGTACTGTATATAATACGATATTATACGAAAAATAGGTACTGCAATAACATTACCAAAAAGTTTTTTTTTAAATTATTATTGAATATAAAAAAGTTATTGCTATTTAAAATTCACATTTTTATTACCAAAATTACCCTAAATCCATTAAAAATTAGCAAATTTTCAACAGGAGTCATAAGTTATGACTTTTAGACACCCGCTAAACGCCAGCCGCCCGCGCCCAGTGTAACCCGGTAAAATACCCCATTGAAAAAAAGTGCGGGGATATTTTTTTTTCTTTTTCCTGAAAATTTTCACGTATAATGCTCTCAGTACCATACGTAACATAACAAAACCCTCACGGATCTAACAGGGGTTTTTTTACATATTATTTAACTTTTATGGGTATATTAAGGGAACCAAGTACCACTCTACCGATCTAAAGTACGAATTGCACCAAACCCAGACGTACCTATGTTATAGAAAATCGTTAAAAATAATCTAACTTGTATGGAAATGCGCCGAAAAACATTAATAATCCTTCCAGAAAATCAAAAAATATGTATTAAGAAACGGATGGAACCAATGGTCCTGCCGTCGGTGTTGATGCGCAAGAGTTGGGACACCCTGCCTCTTCTCTCGATGGAATTGACTGTAGAACGGAATCCACTCAACTGTGTGCATCACAAAGTTCTAAAGAAGGCTAACTGGATGAAATTGACTCTTATTGCTTCCTACAATATGATCATCCCGTTTGAAAACGACTACGTGTACACTGCTGCCTCGAAAACACCTAGTTACGGCGAAGACAATACTGTAAGAACAAAATTGATATAGGAAACTGTCTTTCAACCCTCCCTCACTCTTTCATTTTGCTCCTGTGCTACTTTCGTTTGTGAAAAGCGGCAAAAAAAAACATCAAACTTACAACAGTTTTAAACCATCGCCACACTATTATTTTAATTATGAGACAAAATACAAATTAATGTAAAAGTGTCTAAACATTGAGCGGCAATCGTGCGGGGCTGCCACGCTGTGTTTGGACGACTGCCGCGCGGAAACACTTTCGTCTACTGCCACGCACAAATTTTTTTTAGAAAACATTCGACACTAATGGTGTCTGGACGTATTTCTGCGGACGTATTATAGGCTAGGCAGATTGATATTGCCAACTGAAGTGTGCAGCGTGTCTCGAATGTGCCGCGCAGTAAAGCCGCGCAAACATTCGTCGGTTTGGTCCTACTAACGAAAGTGAGGCAGAATCAGTGGCATAGCTACCGGAGGGCTAGACGGGGCAGTGCCCCGGGGCCCTCAAACTCAGGGGCCCCTCGGACTCTGACTTACAAACTATAAATTGAACTAACTTTCGTCTGAATGCCTTTAAATCTTATTAATTTATTTGAATTTGTTTATGGTATTTAGTTGTGTTGTGTGTAACTTTAATTGATTTTTACTAAATTTTGTTTAAAATATAAGGTTACTTCTGAGCTTGCGGCCTCTTCGCCCCGGGGCCCCGTGTCGGGTCGGGGCCTGTGCCATATTGCCAGCCCTGCCACCTTATAGTTACGCCACTGCACGTCGAAAAACGTCGAATTCGGAACACGACCAAAACGGAACAACCGATTTTTATTAAATAGTTTAGTTGGGGCCCTAATTGATTTTTTGCCCCAGGGCCTTTGGTTACCTAGCTACGCCACTGGGCAGAATATTGTATCCTGCTATCGCCGCGTGTTGCTGCCGCGCTCTTGCTCAATGTTTGGACACACCTTTAGGTACAACTTCTTTAATTTTTTCTACAAATTTTCCAGAATGTTGGCCTTGTTACATATAGCCAAGGCTACAAAGAACCACAAAGGTTTGACTGTTTGAGTTTCTTTCCGAAATGGGAGAGTTTAAGAGGTTCAGGAGAGATATTTACACAAGGAGACCAAAAGTTCCAATGTCAACTAGAAGACATACAAATTGAACATAAAATTGACCTTCCATTTTACTTGAATGGAGCAGTTCCTTACCGTGAGTTCTGTCATTAAAAACATTAGGTATTGGTGCTATCCTATGGTCACTTTCCAAATCGGGGGTCATACGATCCGATAAAATAAAAAATAAGCAAGGACTTGGTATTTTTTTAATATTTTTCCTCACGAAATACTCGAAATAGTTCATAGTTCCACAATTATAGTCTGTGGTTCCACGAAAAATATTTGACAGGTCTACATCTACAACAGCGCCCCCAAGCGGGAGAAATTGCGAGATTCCCTGCCATTAAACAGTAGGCCCGTACTATTGTAAGTATTTGGCCAATTTGTGGCGGCATATACATCGCCACTGGAGAACTACACATCAAAGACCTGACGTAACACAAAAATCTTGACGTCACACAAATCCTGCATCGCGCAATTACAGTTTACCGCGCGGACAGCGTATTTACATAACTTCCCCGACATCAATCGTTGGACAATTGCCCGCCAGATACGACACCCGTCTGGTCGAAGGATCCTCCCTTTTCTATACAGGATGAGTGAACTTTACACCCTGTTCCTCATACGTATAAACATTTAAATGACATAGATTTCATTAGACTTTATTTTCAAATTAGATTCTAAATAGTTTGTTTTCATAACAGACACTGCAGTTTGGGGCTCGTTCCATCGCACTCTGATACTTGAGGGTGACAAATGGCTGTGGAAACATCTCCGAAATCATAAGTGGCCCCTTGAACTTCATATCTATGGCGAAAGCGGAGGATACAGCTTTATGGCATTCTTAAATCTATTCAAGCTTCTTTATCCAGGAGGTTAACTTGTTATTCTAGTATCTTTTTCGTATTTTTTTTTAAATATATGATCTAAATTGGCTTCGGTCATAATGAGAGTAGCTCAATGAAGTAACAACAAAGCTCTGTTACTAAATACTTACTTACCATTCATCAGGTTTTTTAGTATATCAATCAGGGATGTTACGGAGCTTCGGTTTCGATCCCGAAAGGTCGGAACTTCCAATTCATTTTACACCTCCGATTCCGATTTCGGTTCCGATAATTTTGAATCATAGTATACCGAAGTTTGAAACGCAGCGGTGCTCTATTTCTAGAGCGCGTACAAACAAGTTTTAACTCGTCGCCAGGGTAATATTTGTTCATTTTATACTAGGGTTGCCATCCCCAAATTTTAAAAACCAGAATTAGCAGATCAAAATACCAGGATATTTCGGATTAAAAACAGGACGCAGTATAAGAACAGTAGTAGTTAATAGCAACACGCAATGAAAACAGGTTCAACGAAACTCAATTTTCGCGCACTAGAGCTCTCTATCTAACCGTTAGATAGAGAGAGCTCTAGTGCGCCCCAGGACATCCCAAAAAGCACAACATGTCCTGGGTTGTTGGACTGGAGGTTGGCAACCCTATTTTATACACACTAGCGCTCGAAGTTTCAGTTTATTGTTTTTGTTTGTGGATGTTATCGCTAATATTTGACAGATTAAGGTATTATTCCGTATCCGACCGCAGGAGGCAACAGCAAGCGACGTGTCGCCGCGACACGATTGGTTTCTTCGAATTTCTATGAAATACCTTCCGTAGTTGACAAGTTCCGTAATTGAGGAGCTCGTGGCCAAGTAATAACAGCCGCACGGGTCGATCCATCAGGTTATGCTCCGCTTGCTGGGGTTGGTCAGTGGATGGGAGACCAAGATTCAAACTCCCTCCTCCTCCGTGCCTCGGAAAACACGTTAAGCCGTTGGTCCCGGCAGTCATTCGTGGATCTTTGACAATCGTTACGAGTCGTCAGAGGCCCGAAAGTCTGACACCAGTCTTACCAAGGGGTATCGTATTACCCAGTTACTGGGTTGTGGAGGTCAGATAGGCAGGCGCTCCATGTAAAATACTGGTATTCAGCTGCATCCGGTTAGACTGGAAGCCGACCCCAACATAGTTGGGTAAAAGGCTAGGCAGATTTACCTTCCGTAGTTGACACGTCTCGTTGGTAGCTACGGGCGAGCGACAAGTGACACGTGCAGCCCGACTGCAGACCAGTAGTGCCGCCAACACTCGAGCGATACTCACGTTTTTCTATCTACCAACTGGAATACGGGCTGCCGCTGCCTGCGGGCGGGTTCAAATCATGACTGCAGAGACATGCCGCCGTGACGTGTCGCGGCGACGCCTGCAGTTTCCGCCTGCGGTCGGGTACGGAATGGTATCTTAAAAAAGACTGATTAAAGAGACTAATTAAAGGCACTAATTAAAGAGACTGAATTATATTTCTATTGTTTCATTAAGCCTTCCCGTAACACACCTTTCTTCCACTTCCATCTCCGACTCCGGTGCTGGTTCCGTTTCTGATTCCGATCAATCAAATATAAATCCTCCGATTCCGGTTCCGGATCCCATAAAACGACTTCCGTAACATCCCTGATACGAATGCATTAATCAAAATAAAAGTATTAAAAATATTTACCTCGTTGACCTAGTGGTCGTAAGTTCAGGTCCCAAGTCCGATTCCCGGGTTGGGCAAAGTGTTATTGGGTTTCTATCTGGAATTTCTCAGTAGCAGCCCGGAGTCTGGATTTGTGCCTGATACTCTGCCAAACCTTTCGGAAATACAGTCGTGATGTTATGTTTAAAAAAATATCCAGAACAAACCATCCGCCTCGCCGTGCCCTTGCTTTGGGTAAATGCAGAATCTATGATGAAGGAGTGCGGCTGTGAGCTACTGCTCACTCCGAACGACAGACCTCCGTCCATCGATGATAAAACCCACCCTTCACCTCTCACTTGGCAAACTAGCAAAATCAACAAGTAAGAATTCAATGTTATTTCTCTTCAGCTGGTAAATTAATTATAACAGCCCAAGCAGCACACATGGCTGTATAGTCACATGGCTGTGTGGCTGTATTCTGGAATCCAACTGCTACCAAGGCCGTACCCACGGTAGGGCAAGGAGGGGCATCTGCCCAACCACCCTGGGCCCTGACTCGAAGATAAAATTTGGTTTATTGAGTAACAAAATGACGAATTTGGTTTATTGAGGACTTATCATTTGGTAAAATTCAAAATTACCACGCAAAACAGAGCAGTATCGATGAATCAAGCGCGCATACGTACTATAGTAGGTAATTAAGAGAAATTCCTACTACTTATCAAGTATATTTACTTCTGCTGCCCCATCCCTAAAAAATGCTGGGTACGCACATGACTGCTACACTATTATTACCAAATCATTCACTTACACATAGATTTTTTATGAATGAGAATCCAATAAGTACTAAATTGAGTCGGAATAATTTCGCTAGTTTTGCATGAATAGCCTTTAAAACTATTATACAAGGCACACGCGATTCATGATAGTGTAATAAAATGAATCTTTTCAGAATGCCGGACACTTACGGAACTTCGTTTAGCAATTTGGTTTATGGTCTATACAGACCTACAGGCGCTGATGAGACTGATGCTTTTGTTGTGGTAGAAGTTGAACTTGGACGACCCCTGAAGCCTATAATTGAACTCCCGAAAATTCTCAAGTAAGTTAACTGCAAGCGGGCCTAACTTAACCAAACCAAACTTAGTTTTTTAACAATGTTGGTCATCCCGCGTATGACCAATAGGGAGAATATAGTATCGCATGTGAACAGTGTGAGCACCAATAAGGTTACAATGGTAACAATTCAAATCAGCGACTTTTTAACCGACGCGGCGAAGTAAAAAAAGGAGTTTGTGTTTGACCTGTATGTACTCGTATGTATGTATATCCGTCCCTATGTTCCCTCGACAGCTGAACCGATTTTGATTAATGATATGTCGTTAGATTCGTCTTTATTGCGCGAGTGTCACTGGATATATTAAAATTATAAAAAGTGAACTTTAAACAAGGTGACCTTTTTCTGTGTTTACGTATTTTCCATCTTTTTTAAAGTTCACTTTTACGCAGTCGAGTTTTTGATATTTTTCATTTACTTTTTTTTATTACAGAGAAGATATATGTGCTATGCTTACGAAAATGGAACTTGAAGCCCCCAGAAAACGAATATGCACCGGTCGTGGACAACTGGAGTGTGAGTGGCAGAAAACAGTTCGGAGTGCTGCGAACTCTTTGCGAAAAGTGCCTTATTACGGTAACTACGAGTTCTTATCACAGATCCTACTAGTGTGGGCATCTTATTTCCAATAATATTATAAGAACATTTATAACTCGTTACCACATTGCTGATGTTGATGCTGGAGTTCAAGGTACGATGAACCTATCCGCGCTATGGCGTTGAATATTTCGCGGCGATCTGAGTCTGCTGTAGGTAATTAAATTAAGGGCTATGCTATCAGTTGAGCATAGACTTTTTTTTTTTTTGGGTGTGAAATCATCATATGACTTCTCCCGCTCTGGGCGGAGCGGAAGGGCGTGTCAGACTCTTACTGACTAAAACCCACCCATGTTCCTTCCCTTTGCCTTGCCAGGGGCCACGGTTTCCCCTTAGGACTTCCCGCAACCCCAGCAGGCATCGGCCCTAGCGGAACCCTTCAGTTTTGCTGACAATATCTCTTTGAGGCGCGCGTGGAACACGACTCGCCGTCGACCCGGACCTGTACCCTAATTACGTAATGCACGATCAATTTTAATTTGAAACAAATTGCGAATCCATTGCTTCATAAGTTCGAAAAAAAATCTGATCAAATGTTTTTTTCGAACTTATGAAGCAATGGATTCGCATTTTTTTTCAAATTAAAATTGATCGTGCATTACGTAATTAGGGTACTGGTCCTTATCGGACGGCGAGCTACCCATTGCTTTCCGTCCGCAAGCCCACGCCTACGGTGGCCGGAAATCGGATGGAGACTTATCCTAGTAAATTAACTGTCAAACCTGTGGTACTGGTTGCACATAAATGGCAACCACGCTAGCTCGAACAATCGCTCAAACGGCAGCGATTGTTCGAGAAAACAATAACCCTATAGGTTTTCAAACAAGATTATTAACAGTTATTATTTCTCTTTTCTCATCTGTACAACTTGTCACCTCAGCAGAGCACAGCACAGTTGGCATTGTCGAGCGCAACAGAGTACTTAGTGCGAGCGGGATGGACAACATTTCTTTAACGTGAATGAGCAGACAACTGCTATGTCAAGCGCGACAGACACCACTGATTGTCCTGCAAATTACAGACACCTTTTTCATTTTGTTGTTCTAATACTATTTATAATCACGGATAAGCAACTCCATAGCGTAGGAACACTTAGGTTTTGTATTTAGAGGGGCGCCAGTTTGAGGTCTCGCACCACCTAAAAAATTTGCTAAGGCTGCGTTGGGAGGCGCTATATCTTCTCGAGATCTTGATGTAGATGCTCGTCTTTTAATTACTTCAAAATGAAAAATACAATTTTGCAGGAGCCATAGAATTTTGCACATTCAATCGACAGCTGAGTGAGACCAGGACTCGAGTGGAACTGACCACATCTTGCTGGCAAGAAGCTGCGATATTCGTCAACAACCATTTTGTTGTACAGCAGTATCAAGAATCTGATGAAGTTTTTGAAGTAATGACCTCATGATCTTACTCAGTATTGTTTTAACATCGTAAGTAACAGGACAGATAACAGTTTTGTTATTTTCAAAAATACTACTCTAGTACTTTTTCACTAATGGAAATAATAATAAGTAATAACGGGTCTTCGATTTCAATCTATTCTCCTTTTGGTGACACCTAGTTGTCACCTGGCATCACACTTTATTCAACGTTATTTTTTGTTTATACTAAATCTCTTAAGGGGTCATTGTACTCATCATTATGAACAATTTTCACTATGGGACCAAAGCTGAAATTGCGAAATAAATCAGCTGTTCCCTACATTTTGAAGAGATATGCGAACATAAATGTATGGAACAGCAGATTTTTTTTTTTCGAGAGGAGGAGGAAGAGATGGAAGAGGTTTAGTATAAACAAAAAATAACGTTGTATAAAAAGCCAAATTTAGGGTTTCAAATTGTTCAGTTTGTTCCCCTATAGGAACTGGTGATGATGGCTCACGCTTGCCTGATGAAGTCGGCATCCAAGACGCTGTTAAGCAAAAATTACCTAACGGTCGCGGTGGAGCCGGCGTTACGAGCCGCCAGACACGCCCGCCAGATGCAGGACACGCATCACGCTATGGAAATTTATTTACGGGTAACTTTATCATTAGAAACTAGTTTTTTCCCACATTTTCGATTCCGTTCGGGGGAATTTTCCTATGTTCCGCTCCTTAAAATATCACTGTGCATAAAAATTTACTGCGCGAGAAATAACCATAGATTATGAATTTATGATTTATAGAAATCACCTGCGGCATCGTGCGGCTGGAGGTCGTATATTATCCCACGGCATGGTCTATCCGTGTGCCAGATTTCATCCAAATCCGTACAGCCTTTAAGGCGTGAAAAGTAAACATACAGACAGACCGACAGGCAGACAGAGTTACATTCGTATTTATAATATTAGTATTGATTTTCTTCGTTTCATCATTTTCAGTTGGTTGTGGATAAGCCTTTAAATGCTGACTATTGGCGGGAGCTATCGACTTGCCTGAAAGACATCGACAGAAACTGGGCCAAAGTCTGCCTCGACAAGGCTATATGCATCAACCCTCGACACCCGCTGACGTGAGCTCTTAATATTTTATGCTAAAGAATTACGTAAAAGCAACGTAAAATAAATGAAAATTGTAACCATAATATAATAAACTTGTAATAAACGCCAAAAAATGAAAGTTCTTGAATTTCACTGCGATACGAGTATTATTTAAGCTTTATTAAATTGCTTTTGATTATTTCAATATTTTTTTATATGTAAGTAATGCAGTAGGTTTGTTCAGAAAAAAATATTCGAATTCCAGATTTCGCTCTGTTTCAAATTTTACTCGTCAATATGTATATATATTATATATTATCATCATTATGAACAACTTTCAAGGGACCAACGCTGCTTCAAAGCTGTTCATAATGATGAGTACAATGTCCCCTTAAGCCCTTAATTTAATTTGAATCTAATTTAATTTAATTTTAATCTAATTTAATTTAATTTTAATCTAATTTAATTTGAATCTAATTTAATTTAATTTAATTTTAATCTAATTAAATTAAATTTTAATCTTAATTTAATTTGTAAATGTTATGTTATTATGTTATGCCTATACCAATTGTTATTGTGAGTCTATATTTTACTTGAATTAAATGATTTGAATTGAATTGAATTGAATTAAGAGGCTTAGTATAAACAAAAAATAAGGTTGTATATATTGACCTGAAATTGTTACTTATGTCTTTTGTATGTTCCATAGACTCCTGTCCAAAGGCGCTATGTTGTTTGAAGAGGATCCCTCGATAGCGGAGCCCTTCTTCATCGCTCTGCTCACATTCCACCCGACTTGGACCGCCGCGTGGGTCATCACCAGCGCATACTTCTACGAACGCGAGCTCTTCCATTTAGCAGCTGTTATCATGATCATTGCGGAAAAGTATGTTTTACTGATGTTTTTTGATAACATTCAATTCATTTTATTTAAAGGAGAATGAGTAATGGTGGGCCCACCTCTCAATAGAAATAAGATACTCATGAGTGTTTTAAGCAGAATAAAACTTAGTATTACGACTAAGGTTAAAAGTCAGTACTTTCGGAATTATACTACCTACGAGTATTATACTACCATAAAAGTGATCCCAATCTAAGCAATTAATGATTGTAGTTTACTTCATTATAAGATAAACATTACCCAGTGCAGCTGCTGAGCGCTGCGTGTCGCAGGTTCTATTCCCGCACGGAACAAATATTTGTATGACAAAAGCCCTATCCAACGGTATAGCAAATGTTACAATTGAAGGGTAGGCCCAGACCCTACATAAGGGCCTGCTTCCATTCAGCTGTTGAATTAATTCCACTGCTTATACAGTGGCGATAGTACCTACACCGTACGCAAAATACGCGCTTTGACGTGGAGTTGCGGACACCAGCCCAACCTTTAGTACACCGGTTAATATTAATTGATATAATTATGTCCGTTAAAATGATAAATAAACAATTATACTAAATAATATTATTTATACAGGATGGAAGAGTAAACACCGTTGTCACTCAAACTATGGGTAATTGGCTTAAATATAAACATAAAAAACCGAGTAAAAAAAAAATTACGTTATTTTCTTTAACAAAAATATTATAAAGGTTATTGTCCGACACCGTCCGCAAATTCATGGATATGCGCCCGCCCGAGTGACGTAATCGATCGCCGCTCATCCTACCTACCTACACAACACATGAATAAACAATACAACCTTTTCAAGGCAAAAATACCTACCTTAGGAATTGCGTGACGATTCTAAATGTACATCTTTAAAAAAAAAAGTTGTGATTTTCCATTGAATTTATGTTCTATAAACGAAACCAAACCACTTGGTTTGAAGGATAACGGTGTTTACCCTAACACCCTGTATAAGGTGACTGGTAATTAGTGACCGATACTTAGCTGTTCCATACATTTTAACGTGTTTGGCGAACATAAATGTAGGGAACACAAGATTTTTTTTTCGCGATTTCGTGGTTGGTCCCAGAGTAAAAGTTGTTCATAATAATAAGCTAATCCATGCGTCATGTTCGTGAACGGGCGCCGTCAGTTGTGACTGGTCATCTCGTAGCTGCCATGGCTTATTTTAATTTGATTTAATTTTTGAATTGTTTTATTTTTGTTTTTTTTTTATCTTTTTATTACGGACGCTTTTAACGTTTTGCATCGTTCTCGCATGTATAAGTTCAACATGAATGATGTAACCAAATTTTTATTTAAAAGAGTGTCCGTGGAGTTTCTTGCCCGTTCTTCTCCATAGGTACAGTACGACACAAATTAGATGTAGCATGAATTTGAGAATTTTCATTCATTCATTTCAATTTTACGAACGTGTTTGGCTATATGAGTTTACAAGTTATTGCTTTCGTAAAGATAATGTTTACCAAAAGCAGTAATTAAGATTGGTGATTTTGAAGGCGCACTCAGTTCGGATGGTGATCGTTTTAACGAATTTGGCCGATGCTACATCTAAGTTGTGTCGTACTGTACCTACTACGCTTTGGAATGGGCATCTAGCTTCATCTTTTCTGACTGACCGACCCCTTGACAATTCAAAAGTGCCTGTAATTGGTTTATTTGAAATTAATGCTTTGAGTTTTAGTTTGAGTTTAAGTAAAGTTACGTGTTTAAGCATCGGTCACTAATTACCAGTCACCCTATATAAATAAAAAGAAAAGTCCTAACTGACTGACTGACTGACTCATCAACGCCCAGACCAAACCCTTGGACATAGAAACCTGAAAATTTTCACTAATTCTCCTGTTTTATTTTCAACAAGGAACAAGGAAGGATTTTTCGAAATTCAACCCCTAAGGGAGTAAAATAGGGGATGAAAATTTGTATGGCAAAACCTGTTAGTTTTGTGGTTCAAACCATGAAAATTGGTATTTAGCCTTGTAATTATTAATAATTACATGTATCAGCGTTGTCAGGTATTCAAAACAATAGGGTGTATGCTGAATGAACGTCATATCATATAGGATAAAAGAGATAAGTAACCTCATCGTCACCCTGTGTTAGGTACTATGTCTCTATGTATTTAAATGTTTGTGGAGTGACCTAATCTAAAGTTCCTGAATATCAGTGGAGTTTCTTGCCCATTCTTCTGCATACGAAAACTACCTTTTGGAAGGGGCGACTAGAATCAATATAATTTTTTTGTAAATTGTGACGTTCAGAAGTGCCCTACAAGGGCCTAGGTGAAATCAATGATTTCACTTTGACTTTATCAAATCACAAATACAGGGACATAACAAGCATTTAATTAATCCGACTTCTTTTTAGAACTTAATGTATATATTTATGGGACACATTGATGATAACATATTGGATGTTTTTTATAATTTCTAACGTGACGATATTATTGTGGATGTCCACTGCATCACGATAACACAGAGGATTAAAATGTATAGAAATAATATTATGAAGACGCTTTTAAACTTCCGTCCACGATAACGTTATAACCAGAGCTCGGATAACGGTTTTTTGAAACGTTTTCGTTTTACAAACCTAAAGGTTTTCGGTGACGTTCGAACGCAAAGTTATTAAAACGTTTTTGAAGAAGAACAAAATTTTTATAGTTCGCGGTTAATAAAACTTTTTAACCGTTTTTTTTTACCATTTTTGGGTTGATCGATAGGAAACACGCAACACAACCTCAATCAATACGTAAGCGGCAAACGCATTGGAATTAATGATGTAATGAAATGAAAATAAGGGTCAATTTAACTAAACTAATTCATGCTTGATGGCGCACGCACCGTGCGCGGCTGCGTCCTGCGGAATAAACCGGTTTTTGAAAATGTTCTCATTTCGTTTTCGGTCCGAACAAATTGTACAAAGAAGAACGACAACTGTTAGAAACGTTTTAAAACGTTATTTTAAATAACGTTTCCGAGCCCTGGTTACAACGTGAATGTTCCATACATTTTACTTCCCTTCCGTGGAAGTCCACGATAATATCGTAACTTTAGAAATTATAAAAGCGCACATTAGGTAGTACCGTTTTGAAGCTTAACAGAAAACGTCAGAAAATCCTTTTTTCATATCTCATGCTCGCAAAGTAGTGTTTGTTTGATCCGAGTAGCGGGTGGAAAACGCTGCTTCCCTCTCTAGGGCGGGAAAAACTCATAGTAATTGCTTCCCACCCTAGGGCGGGAATGAATTTCAAAAATAGAAGTTTTGGTTAGGTAGTCGGCTACGAACTTTTTACATGAAAAATATCGAATAGAAAAAAATAAAAAGGCTGTGGTCTTGTGAGTGTATTAAACAGCCAGTGCGAATTTAAAAAAAGAACCTATTAAGCGGGACAGCCCGCGGCGGCAGTGTTTCCACTTTTAGGGATTTCTCCCTTTTTTAGGGAAAAATGGCCAATAGTAAGCATGGTTTAGGGATATTTTATTTTGCCAGGGATTTACGGAATTTTAGGGGAAAATTGAACTTAAGTTGGTAGCCCTATTGTTTATAGTAGGCAGCACCTAATGTACTACTTTACTCTATGGCAGCACCGATTGATTAAAGGGGATTCCCTGACACGTAATGAATATAATTTGTCTAATTTTGGTTTACCATGTTATTGTTAATTTTACTATTTCCGTGGTTAAAGATGAAATCGGAAATAAGACGCATTATACCTAGAGTTGGTTTGTTTCGTCTCTCTCGATTAATAATGAATGTTTTGTAGGTATTTTTAATGCTATAAAAATGAAAAATTCCCTTTACCAAGGAATTTTTATATTTTTAGGGAATTTTAGGGATAATTCATTATGAAACTGGGGAAAAACCAAAAACGTAAGTGGAAACACGGCGCGGCGGTGACGAGGCGCGTTCCAAATTTAAACATTTTCACAAATTGTACTAACTTCTCAGTTAATTTTAAATAGGTACTACTCATGTTATTTATCAATAAGTATTTTAGAAGTTTTACTATTTTATACTTTCCTTATATTCGAAATGAAAAGTAGAGTGTTTAACACGGGTGAAAGACATCAATTCCTACTCGGAATTGATGTCTTTCACCCGTGGGAATTGATTCCTTTCGACCCTTGTATAACAATCTACTATTGCATCTGTCAGGGGGCGCAACCTACGGTGTGAAGAGGAAGTGTGGTTCCAACGTAAGTGGGAGAAAGAGTTGGGCGACTGGTGGTCCTCCACGCCACTGCTGCCCGGCATGAGCCTCTACTATAATGCTGCGGACCTGTTGCTCAGGCTGAGGGCTGTGCCTGTGAGTACTGCTTAGAAGGCTTACGGGCCCGGAGCCTGTTGTACTCCGTGCCTAAGAAAGATGCGATAAGGTAGCCCACGACATTCAAATGTTCTTACGTTTTTTGCGACTTTGGGACTGGGCCAGACACGTCTGCCGCTTGTCGAATGAGACACACGGGCCAAATCTACCACCATGTTGGTCCCATAAAACGTCCGTCGACATCGAGGCGGACCCAGGAGAATATAGCGAGACGAGCTTGACGCGTAGGCGTCAAACTCGTCTCGCCATATTCTCCTGGGTATTAGACAGGATTGGTCCACACTACCTCAAGACAGAGAGGAGTGGAAAAGAGAAAGGGAGGCCTTTGCCCTGCAGTGGGACAACACAGGCTATTTTTTTTTTTTAAATCATTAGCATTATCAATACAATTTTAGTATTGACCTTAAAGAATTTCACGAGCTACCCTGACGCTTTTACCTTAAGACCTTTGACGCTTTGAGGCCTTTATTGGGTTACGTTGACATCCATCATGACAAGTGTAACATTATTGGTAGGTATTTACGGAAATGCAGTTGAACTTTCATACTAAGAACAGTGGCGGTAAATAACTTCATCACCACTGAAATACATCGTGACGAAACCGCCGGCATGTCAGAGAAACAAAAATTCGAAGACATATGACATTACCAACAAGCCTCATCTCCGTGAGAGGGAGTGGGATTGTCAGCCCACTCCCTCTCACGGAGATGAGGCTTGTGTCCCAGCAGTGGGAACACTATAGGCTGATTATGTATGTTTTATATGTTCACACTGATGCGAGCTATATGCAGTCATGTATTGCTGTTGCTACGCTTTTAGCACACCTGATACTGATATGTGGTCTTCAGTAGTTCTTCTTCACCATTAATAGCTTTATTGAAAAATAATAATATTAATTGATTTCATATCCGAAATAAAGACATTAGGTAACCAGTACTTAAGTACAGCAAAACTGACCCCTTGGTCCTCTCTTTCCCATAGTTGGCAGAAGTGTGCATAGCTCGAGTTCTATCGGTGACAGGAGAATCAGCTCAGTACTATCACCTGGTCGGTCTTTGCTGCCGTCTGCGAGGAGATTACGAGGATGCCTTGTGCCATCTACATGTTGGACTCGAGAAGTATGGCGAGGTAAGTTTCTCAATATGAAGCAGAAATGTCTTGGCAAAAAACTCTTCTTTCAGTTTAACTACTTGATGATGAACAAACCCTTCTGCAGTTCCTGGCCACAAATAAACCAACACTGTTTGGTACTTCCTTTGTATAAGGAACAGTCATTCACCTTGCACAATCCCTAACTTAACTGCTTTTAATTAAAAAAAACTCTTTTGCCACCAACCAATTAATGGTTTAGTCAAAACAAACAAAACTATTAGCTACTGGACTACTGTAGTCCAGTAGCTAATAGTAGAATAAATACATATATATTATCTAAGGTATGTGTTAATAACACATACATTAGATAATATATGTATTTATTCGCTAAATAAACAATGTGTGTGTTCTTTTAGAATAAAATAAAGAATCTTTAATAGTAGTTTATGAAACTGTTGCATAATAAGGGGTGTTAAAATACTAGTGAGTATCACACGAGTTTTTTAATACCTAGTTATGTGCAGTTTCATACACTATCTACTCTCATACATTAGGATTGATCCTACTAAATAAAGGATCAAGAATAAAAAAATCCCACAAAATTCAGTACAACAAAACGTATGAGTGGGGCCTGCACCCAGCACATCACCACGCATGCGCTAGAGCGGTGCTGCTGTCCCCCGCTAAAGTTCCCTTACTCAAGTTGATGGAAACTCCTTGGTGTTATGTATTAACTTCTTGGATTTGGCCTGTATCTTATTAGAAAAAAAATGTTTTACTTATAGCATTATTTTGTTAGAGAAAAAGTGTTATATGATGATTATATTTTTAAATTTTGATATTGTGTACATAAAGTATGTCAATATAAACTCGTTTTGAAGTTTATAATTCGATTATTACGATATGAGATTAGATAGTAGTTATTTATGTTACAAGAGGACAAAGTAATATTTGGTTCTTCCAGGGCGTTATTTTGAATTCAGAACGAAGCGAAGGATTCTAATGTAGAATCCAGAGCGTAGCGAGGAATTCAATATACGCCGCCCGAGAACAATTTTTTTTGTCCCCGAGTGATAGGTACCTACACACTATTTTTCATCTCTACCTATGAGAAAATAAATACCTTCACGCGAGCGCCTCCAACCTAACTACGCAAATCTATCAGAAGCACGGAGCGGACCAATCAGAAGAGAGAAACCTCAAACTCCTATGGGAGCAAAATTTAATTTTGTTCCCGCTATTCTCTATAGGCAATTGTCGTTTTTCGAATAGGTGTGATGAAAACCCAATTTACTTATGAAGCATGTTACTTCTCTTCTAGATCGGTTACCTGAGAAGCCTAGAAGCTGAAGTCCAACATAGACTTGGTAACTTTGAAGAAGCAAACGAGTCGTTTGGAAAAGCCGGCAACAGCCATGGTTCCTTCAGGTAAGTATGATTGTTTATTTATTGTCTTTATTTAATTTGGTCAGTATCTTACCACGTGGTAAAAATCGCTATGTTCAACGATAGTGCACGTTCGCCTAGAACTAACCTATTCATCGTGATTTGAATAATTCCTGGTTATAAGGCTCTATCGAGAAGGACAAACTCACAATATAGTCATAAAGTGCACATGGCGAAACAATGAGGCCTCTGCTTCGAATCTTGCGGGCAGCGGGGCGGCGGCGGTGGCGGCGCGGGAGCGGCAGGATAAAATGCGTAAAATCAAATTGACCGGCCCTTGAAACCAGCGGCGCGGCAGCGGCGCGGGAGCGGGCAACGAGCGGTTGACTCCAGTCAAGCGGTGACCGCCCGCGCGTCTGCATTGCAGTGTTGTGCAATTTATTGGCCACAATAAATCGAGCGTTATGAATAAATTTTAATCAAAAAGATGTTGCCGCCGTTGTTCAGACATTTCGTTTGCGAATAAAAACCAATATCTCGACGACACAACCACGAACACAACACTACGCCGCTATAGTGCCGCGCGATCTGCCCGCTGGTTTCGAGAACGGGTCTGCGTTGCCCGCGCCGCTCCCGCGCCGCCACCGCCGCCGCCCCGCTGCCCGCAAGATTCGAGGCAGAGGCCTGAATGAGCTTCCCAAATGGTTTTTTCTTATGGATGGCCAGAGAGACCAATGTCGTCAATAAAATAAAACTATGCTGATGTATGCGTGAATTTTGTCATTAGTCTGATCAAGTCTCAACAAATCCCTCAGAACTTTGATACCATAATATCGCATTATTATTATTAGTATTATACTAGCTGCCCGTCCCAGCTTCGCATGGGTAGCCCTAATTAGCAATAAATTAAAATTGCGGCTATAAATTGAGATTTAAACTATCCTATCTCTCAAGTTGGATCGAACTGCACATGGTGTGTGAATTTTATTATAATCGGTTAAGTGGTTTAGGAGTCCATTGAGGACAAACATTGTGACACGAGATTTATATATATTAAGATTGGCGGCACTGTTGGCGCAGTGGTTAAGCGATTGACTGCTGCGCTGCGTCTCGCGGGTTCGATTCCCGCACGGAACAAATATTTGTATGACCTACAAGTAGTTATTCCGGGTTTGGCTGTGTGTGTATGTGAGTTTAAATCTTTGTAAACGCATACAGGAGAAATTCCTAGTATAGGGGAAAGTTAAAACAAAAACAAAAAGGAACGATTTCACTGCCTCACTGAAATTTTAGCAGATGCTGTTCTTAAATAACTGTCCTGCAGTTTGGCAGAATATTTGTGAAATATCCACTTGTGTAACTTTTTTTGAAATAAATAATTTAAAAAAAAAATGAGGTTCAAGCTCGACATAGAGTGACCAAATATCTATAGCGCTACAATGTTATTTTGGCGCGTGACCAAAATTTGAACTAACGCTACCATCTTAAAATTTTAAGACATTATTACATTTCAAGTAAAATTATTGCACAACTGTGTTTTATTTTCTTGTTCTACTCGAGTGTACTAACTCTTTTTTTACGCACGTGTTTATGTGACAAATAAACTTATTTTTATTTCTTTCTTTTCTTGTAGTGTACAAATATTACTCTTTTTTTTTCAGTTTACTGATGTCGCTGTCGTCTGGAGACGACCAGCATTCGCACGCTACTCTCCTGGACCTAGTGCGTCGCTACCCCAGCGCGTACGCATGGACGGCTTTCGCTGAAGACTGGTTGGCTAGCCCTCCTACAGCAAATAAAACATCTACAGTAAGAATTAATTTTAGTAGAAGGTGGTTTGTAAGTAGTTGTTATAAATAGATAATAATAATACGAGCCTGTTACTGTCCCACTGCTGGGCAAAGGCCTCTTCTCATACAGAGAAGGCACGAGCATTGATCACCACACTTGCTCAAGACGGGTTGGCGATTTCAGACTTATATTAACTACAAGTCCAGGTTTCCTCACGATGTTTCCCTGCACCGATGTCGGTAATGTCCAAGATAAACTCAAAAAGTACGAGTAGGTACTCGTACATATGAATTGAAAAGTTATAAATATATACTACCTAGTTAAGCTGCATTTATGCTACTGATTTCTGTTTAAATTCCTATAATTTTCCAAAGAATAATGTCCGTCGCGTATTTCACTCCTCTAAAATCAAAGACTAGAAGTTTGTCAAGGAAAGTTGTATGAAATCTTGTAAATCATTACACTACATTATCCGAAATTGTCAAACTTTATTTTTCACATACCTACACCTCCATCAACACCTTTCGGACGGGCGTCCAAACTAAGGTTCTTGGATCACGACGCTGCGCGCTGAAACCAAACGGAGGTACGGTACGGTAAATTGTAAAAAACAAAATAATGATTAAGTATTTGCATTAATTGAGAAAAGGTGATTTTTATTCCCTAGGTCAGTGGTCAGCAAACTCATTAGTCAATAGATCAAACTATCAATACTGTAACGACTAAGATTTCTTATGAGAGCCAATCCTTGCTGTGTGTCCAAACTGTCTCAATATACTTTTCTTAATCCTTAAAACACTCATCGTCTTTCACTCCACAACGCTTCCTAAAATTAACTTGCTAAGAAGTAGGATGCCTTCATCATCATCAACATATCGGCTGATAATAATATGATGAAGGCATCTTACCTATTAACAAGTTATCCTTGGAAAACTTTGAAATGTAAATGATTAATGTTCGATATCCTCTAAATTTTTGATGAAAATACTTCGGAAATAAATCTTTGAAATATAGTTTGAATTTTGAATAAAACTTGATATCTTGCTTAATTATCGAAACCCCGACTCCATCTACGGTCGCATCACTCATAGGCCAAAGAGCCGCGAGCTCGCGAGCCGCTGTTTTTCAACCACTGCCCTAAGTACCTCCATATATACTCAACTGTTTACTTTTTTCATTTTAAGATCGATGTAGGAGACCTCGACGAGGAAACAATCGCTGCTGGCATCGCGCAGCATTATAAGAAGGTGAAAGCTAGCGCAATAGCCTGTGCCATCCAGGCGCTCAAGATCGACCGGCAAGCAGGCCGGGCGTGGGCAATTCTGGGCAAGCTTGTGATGCCCAGGGCCAAGCGCTTATTCTGCCTCCATATGGCTAAAATTGTGAGCGCTACTACACAATCACACAGTATTTCTCTAGTAGTTCTCTTTAAGTAGATATAGCCAGCTCCTGTATAATTTAATCTGTTCTTCTTTTCGTGTGGTTAGGTTAAACTGACTAACCTGATGTGGACTAACGTGATGTCAGAGTTTTAAAGCCGTCCATGGACCTCGGATTTGGCTACACATGCCACCGAGAAATATCTTTCAGGCTTCCTCACGATGTTTTCCTTCACTGTTTTTGAAGCAAGTGATAATTATACAATACGCACTTGAATCCGAAAAGTCAGAAGTGTGGTGCCTTGCATTCGAACTCGAGACCTGACTTGGCCTGACAGTCTAACTGTCTTACCAATAGGCTCTGATCGAAGCAATTAAAAGGTGAGAAGGCAATATCCTGACGCTATCCAGGTTTGGCAGATAGTAAAGATTGAATGAAGTCCTAATAAATTCTGGGAGATCGGTCGATGCACGATCATAAAAGAGGATGGGATATTAGGGAGAAAATCAAGTCTACCAACTCCGATTTTTTTATTATTTCTAGTGAAAATACTTAGCGTCTGTACTTATTGTGGTCTGTCCATGAGCTGATCTAATGTCCCAGTACCGCATCATAAATGTGTATTGGAAACCGGACTTTTTAGATGTATGGCATCCTACCCCCGCGGCGAGGTCCGAAGACGATCCTTCGTCTCTTCGTCTGTTGATTACTAAATACTTAATGAATCCTTGTATTCCAGAGCGGTTGGAAAATGCTCAATGAAGATATTGATATAGCAAAGGAGCCGTCCCAGCGCTTGCACTGCCATGATGTTGGTACCACGCTACGGGAGTGCCGCTGCGGCATGTGCGATAAAACACGAGTCTGAGATATTTTTATACGAGTAATATATCTGAGATATAATTACCAACGTGGCCGCTGGATACGTCGTGCCCCGTGGACCTTGAGCGTCCCAACGATGATCGTTGAAAAATGAAAAGTCGTACTACTCGGACTATTCGGATTTTTCCGGACATATCCGGCTTTTTGGCCTTCGTCCGGACTTTGTACGGCCTTGTCATTTGTCAGAACTTTTTGCCATAATGAGGATTTTCTTTTTAAATAATATAAACCTTTTTTCACGACTTTTCAAATTCCGAATGGTTTGCCAACATACAACGGGAACTCGCCATATTGATCACGTTTGTAATGCTAGCCACACACGTAACGATTTGCTTGCGCAAATTTAGGTTTGCGCAAGCAAATCGTTACGTGTTTGGGTGAAATTTGCGCAAACTTCTTTGAAAAACGTCAAGTTAGATTTGCGCAACCCTAAGTTTGCGCAAGCAAATCGTTACGTGTGTGGGAAGAAATTTGCGCAAATTTCTTTGAAAACCCGTCAATTTAGATTTGCGCAAGCCTAAGTTTGCGCAAGCAAATCGTTACGTGTGTGGCTGGCATAACATATTGATAGAGTGTAGTTGTACTTTCTTTTAACTAACATTAACATTAAATTGTTTCAATTAAATCTGGTGTACAATTTGAGTAATTTTTCCCTTTTCGATGCATGTTAAAAAAGAGATTAGGAGTAAGCGAGTTTTCTCACCAAATCATAAAAATTTACGTACCTACGTTTGCACTAAATCTATACTAATATTGTAAAGAGGTATTTGTTTGTTTGTTTGTAAGTTTGTATGTAGGAGGTAATCTCTGGAACTACCAGTCTGATTTGATTTTTTTTTTACGATTTATCACAATATAGCATTGGAGTGAAAACAAAAACAGCAGAAAAATAAAAAAATTAAAACTTTTAATATGCAACATTTCTTCTTAGGTTGCTAAATTCTCATAAAAACATATTGTCAACGTCCACAACGCGAGCATTAAAAAACGTGCCGCGGTGTGGAATTGTGTCATCCGTTAAATGGTCGAGTAGTAACCTCGAACGCTGACTTCGGAAAGGCGTTTTCCACCGCGTGCTTCACGACCCATAATGTTCCGTAGATAATAATTATGCCGAGCACCGTGCTGTAGAATGAAAATATATATTAGGCATATTCATATTCACACATTTACCATTTTAGTGTACCTATATTTTTTCAATATGTTCATTATTTAGTGCCAATTTCAGCAATGAAACTGAACGCGATCAGCACAGCTAAACCGGGTCCAAGAGCTGTCAGTGTCAATATTCCACAGAACCTAATGACACTGATGGCTGTTAAGGCTACCTGTCCACTGGAGCGGAGAGGAGAGGAGCGGAGATGTGCCAAAATTAACCAATAGAATTGCACCTCTGAAGCGGAGTTTTGATTCTATTGGTAAATATTGACACATCTCCGCTCCTCTCCTCTCCTCTCCGCTCTGGTGGACAGGCAGCCTAAGTGCTTGTTTACGGAGACGCGGGGCGTTGAGCGTGGCGTGCAGCGTGGCGTTCGGCGATGCGTCGGACGTTTTTTCTGTTTACAGAGAGGCGGGGCGTGCAGCGGCCCGCGTCATCACACGCGCAAACACAAACTTATGGCGATGTACGATGTTGTTTATGGAAGCGCGGGGCGTGCGGCGTGGCGTGAAATGTAGCGGTGCCGGCGGCGATGCACGCGGCGTTGCACGCGGCGGTGAACGCGGCGGTGCACGCGGCGTGCATCGGGAGCGGAAGGCGGGAGCTGATATTCAAGCGCGACCGAAATATTTAATAATAAATAAAGAAATACATAGGACGCATAACATCACGCCTATATTCTCCGAAAAGTTAGGCAGAGATGTTCCTATAGTACCTACACCCACATTTCGCTAGTTATGTTTAAGTCCTATGTAATAGGGGGCGAGCCTTGCCATAAACCGGGCACAAATCCAGACTCCGGGCTACTACTGAGAAATACCAGATGGAAAATACCAATAATATTTTGCCCGACCCGGGTATTGAACCCGGAACTTATGCTCAACAGTAGTGCTTGCGACCACTAGACCAACGACGCATTAAAAAAACCGGCCAAGTGCGTGTCGGACCACGCACAATGAAGGTTTCCGTGGTTGGGATAAATAAAATTTATCCCAAGAACAAACTTAATTTAGTAGTTGAGAAACATGTTCTCTCATACATCGATATACGTCACGGTCAATTCTCCAACTGCAAAAAGTTTGTAATAATTTTTTTTTATAGTGATGCAACGAATAATTAAAAAAAAATCGGACATTTTCTTTTACTAGTGCTGTAAGATCTTGCTTCCTGCCAAATTTCATGATTCTAGGTCAACGGAAAGTAGGTACCCGGTAGGTTTTGATTCATGTGCGAGTATCAAAATATTTCACATAAATGGCCATATTTTTCGTTCGTTCGTTCACTTAGAAGCTTTAATTGTTTAGAGCTCCAACGGAACATAGAATTACTTATTTGATGTTATATGTGTTATACATACGACGCCGCGGGCCCCGCCGCGGGCACCACCTGGATTTCAAGCAAACGCCTATAAAAACGCTTCTCCGTAAACACTCTCATACAACCCGCCATATGTTTGAATTTTGCGCGGGCCGCCCCGCCGCACGCCCCGCCTAACGCCCCGCGTGTCCGTAAACAAGCACTTAACGTAGTAAATGTGCTGATCGCGTTCAGTGTCAATGGTAAAATTTTTGAATTTATTCTGTAAGTAGTGGCTATTCGGACATCGTGAAATAAATGTTTTTCTGTTATTTGTCACGTAAGCCATCGAGAAATATTAACAGCCGGTCTACTCTGTAAAAATCTCACTATACAATGCCGCCCTGGGCATGTGACCGCCCGTAAACCTTATGAGTAAAGCTTTTAGAAATAATAAACAGAATTAAAATCGGATATGGCAAATACGGCAAAAAATTTAAAACAAGGTCACAAACGCTACTCAAAAAATTAAAATTGAATAACATGAAAACTAATCAAGATAGAACCCCTTTTAAAATTAATTTTCGATAATTTTTCATGATTATTTAGAAAAATACATGGGTCACATGCCCACGGGCGGCATTGTATACACCGTGAAAGCTTACGTGAAGCGAACTGTCATTGCACCTGATACTAGGGATTTACAGCTGGTGTAGGTAAGATTTTTGCAGAATAGACCGGCCGATTCGTAAATTATGGCTTCTATCTATAGAAGTATCTTCTATACTAACATTATAAAGAGGTTAAATTTGTTTATTTGTATGTAAGAGGTAATCTCCGGAACTACAAGTCGGATATGAATAATTCTTTTTGTATTGGATAGCCCAATTCTTGAAAAACGTTATAGACGACGTCGCTACTCGACGTCGCTACTCGACGTCGCGGGCAGAAGCTAGTATTTTATAAATGAGATTAACAAAAAGAATTTTAAAAATAAAATAGTAACTCACTTTAAGACCATTGTCCTCACACAAACACTGACTGACTTCCTTGTTATTGAATTAGGTATTTCAATGCCTCTTTATGTAGCTATTTGTATTGAACATGGATGTAAGAAGACTAAAACAATAACATAAATGGATAGTTTGAATTGCTGCATGTCGCATCAGAATTGGGCGAAAGTAGCCACAGATTGAGTTCCGAACAACAGGAACCAGCGGGCGAGTTAGCCCAGAAGAAAATAAATAAAAAGTATTTATTGAGGCTCGCACAGGAGATCACAAATGAAACTAAAACACACTCATAGAAACATCGACAAAAAATACAAAAAAAAATAAAAACACAAAGAAAATTTAAAAAAAAAGCTAGCGAAATGGCGTGATGAGTTAGACTCCTACCTAAAGGATTGGGTAATTATTGCAACAAAAAAAAAACAGAAAAATGGAAAAACGGAAGGGAGCCCTTTACTGTGCAATGGGACTCAAAAGGGTAATTTTATATGTTATTTTTTTTTGTTTTATCATGTATTAGGTACGCTAATTACTAGTGCCGTGCTTTCCTATGATACATGCGAGATCTATAATATCTATGACAAAAATTGTGAGTTAATGCTCAAATGTGTCTGTGTATGTATTTAGTTGGTAAGCCTTTGAATATTTAAAGAAATAATAATAATATTGCACAAAAAGCATTATAACTTTAAAAATCATTGTGAAAATCAAGTAGATAATTATGTACCTAGTATACTTCCTATTTGAATCGGATGCATTAAGTATGGATGGTTGTACTGTTGCTCTCAAATCTACCTACCAAAGTACCTTAGTACCACATTTTATAATTTTTTCTAAAATGTTGAATGGAGTGTTTAAATAAATAGGCTTGAAAAATCTGTGTCTAACGTAGATACCTATCGTTCGTTATCGTTCATCGTTATCAGCCTATTAATGTTCCCACTGCTGGGACACAGGCCTCCTTTCTGTGAGAGGGAGTGGGCCGTAATCTACCACGCGGGCCCAGTGCGGATTGGTAGATATCACATGTCTTCGAATTTTTGGTTCTACGACATGCCGGTTTCCTCACGATGTTTTCCTTCACCGTTTTGAGAGCAGTGGTGATGAAATTATTTACACAAAGTAAAGCGCCTGCTTGGGATCGAACCCACGACCTACAACTCGTAAGTCGGGGCCGTTACCACTGGGCCACCACTGCTCTCTGATATCTATGATTGATTGATATGATTTATCTGATAGACCAGATACCTATACAAATAGTAAATAATTCTCCAAAATTCTGAATACATACCATATCCATTTTACAAATACTGCGGAAGAATAACTCTTACCTCCTTGGATGTTATAAAATCTGCAAGAACTAAATTCGTAATTGTCTATATTGTTTACCTAAAAAAAGATTAAACAAGTGTCCTTAACGAGTACGTTTGTTATGAAAAAACATGAAGTTGTTTATTTTGTAAATAAGATATCGGGACCACTTTTACACGCCATATTTAAAAAAAAACATGCGGTGCAATCTTTGGGAACTGCCAATAGAAGTGAAAACAAGCGTGCAGTGACGATGACACTGGTTTCACGCAAAATGTACACATAAGTAATATACGCAGTATACATACAGCTCATGGAAAGCGTTCGGTGGCGATGACGCGAGTTCCATGATTTTTGTTCACCCAAAAAGTGCTCAATGCGCTTAAAGAATTTTTCACTTCAAAATTAAGCTAGATCGAGTTGACATTTCTGAGAAGAACTGGCGAATCAAAACCAGGGTTAGTAGATCTTTACTCTGGTGCAGATTACCAGATCATCAGAACCTTTTTTTTTCCTATGGGTTAATCCTTTTGGATACACTCCATCTGGGGAGAACGGAGGGTTATGTCGGAAATCTACCCGGTCCCGGATCTAGTGGAGGGCAAACTAGGGCCCGTGCCCCGGGCACCAATTTCAAGGGGTGACAATTTTAAAGGTAACAGACGATTGCACCACCCAGCACACCGCATCTTTGCAATAAATGAGACGCGCAGCACATTATAATGTTTCTATTTCTTTCCTTTTTACAACAGTTTTGGCGCCCCATTAGATTGGCGCATTGTCGATCGATACAATTTTACTAATATGTTGTTGCTAAAATTTTCATTTCGAGAGAATTTGAATTTTGCGAGCTAACGTAGTACATCGCCCATAAAGGAGTGGCGGAGGGCAGCACACGGCATTTTATGCCCCGCCTCAAAAAAAATCTAGATCCGGGGCTGCACCTACCGACTGAAACTCCACAGCTACTTCTACTATCAGGAGGCCCGGGAGATACATTCACCGCACCCGAGATCATCTGAACCTGAGCAGGAAAATCAGAAAATCTGATTGGGAAAATCTTGTCATTCCAACTTTTATCAAATATAAGTTGACCACAAGTAATAAATTATAAAAAGAACCGATACCTACCCTATTTCTATAAAACCTTTCAATACAAAAAAATTATATAATTTTTGTTGTGAAAAAAACTTTATAACTTTTAAAACTGTTAAAGGCACACCGTTTATTGTTATACCGTGAAGTTTTCTTAGTTTATAGTTCGTGTCGCGTCGCGCTCGTCTGTCCGAAGCTTAAAATAATATGACAGCGGAAACCATAGGTTGCTAACTTCGAACTAGTGGAACTAAACCTTTCTACTATTATATTTTTGAATGAGCCCAAACACTATGCTGTGTACCTAGACTATTCTGGTTGTATATCGGTGTAGCGTCCTGGGTCGGGTAAAGGGTAGGCATAATGTTGATGAAATTCGAAGACATTGCTCATCGAATTTAGCTAGTGTTACACAGTAGTGGTTCCAGGGGGGGAGGGCTCGAGCCCCCCCCCAAAAGCATCTGAGTTCGTCTGTGACAAATCTTAAAGTGAACCTGATGCAGTTATTCAATTAAACTCTTTAGCAAGCATTACCCGGCTTCTACCTAAGGTCTACAAGTCATAGGTTTTCACATCTCATTCGCAATCTGTCAAAAATAGTGTCTATTTACTAAAAATTTTGACAAGTTTGACGGATTGCGACTTGAATGAGAACGTTTTTTATTTTTTAAGTACGAGAATTGGCCTTCTGTGATGTGTAGTTGTGTACTTATGATTACTGAAATAGCTTACCACTGTTTTTTATTTGAATTGTAAATGACTGTGCTGTTAATGTACGTAGTATAAATAAATAAAATTATATTATTATATATAAAAAGGCATAAATGCAACTACCTTTTATATTATCTAAACAATTGGATATTTCAACTATTCCCATATGACATAAAAATAAGACTATATGAGATATGAGGCATGGCTAAGGCATACCATGAAGCCCTGAGCAAGGACACCGTCACACCGTTTATAATTACGCCATGACCTGTGGCACCCTATTTTTACGGACTGTTTGGTTGCATCACACACCTAATTAGCTATTGAATTCAGAAATATAGGTCAGATTTGCCATTGCTTGCTTCTTGTTCCCTTCGATCTTGTTTCTCATAACTTGTATTTTTTTTTCGAAGCCGCGGTGGACATTTAAACCATATCATATTTCATAAATAATGGCATAAATGGGCCTTTCAAATAAAAAAATAATTTCTTTAATATCTCACATACAGCTTGTTTTATTTAATTTCAACATCGACCCGTCCTTGTTGAAAGACCCTTTAGTTTTACGAAAAAAACCGTATAAAATAGATAGATTTGGTTATTCTGAATCCAAAGATCCTGATTTCAGAATTTTCCCCGTCACGTATGACCCGAGCGCATTTATAAATAAGTTAAAAAAAATACCGTACTGTTTCATAGCAATCTGTCTGATTTTCAGAATGTAGTTGAACGATAGATTTTAGATACCGAAAACAAAATTTTAGAGGTAAGTGTTTTAAGACCATTTTGAACGTATTGTAAAATTTTACCGATCGGTAACATAGCATACTGAATTGCCCAGTCCAGAACCAATACAATGCATTGGAATTGAAAATGAAGGAACTATTAAAACAATGGGTAGTATTAAAAGCTCCGACAAAAAAAGAAGAATTGTCCTTACTCAAAATATTAAATCTACTGTCTAAAATACTAACTTTCCGACTACTTTTGTCCGAATAAAAATGACGAAACGACCGAATGAGATACTGAAATCTTCGAAAAATAAACATGACTGTTTATTGCGATAATACTTTTCTACCAGCATAAATTAAGTTCTACTGAAAACTATGCTTTGTAATTTTTATCTTTACTTGCCTACTATTAATTCATAAATTACCTTTCATATTTCATAGACTGTGGTGCTATTTTAACTGTAACATTATACTGAAAATATTATTCTAAGTCATCATCATCATCATATCAGCCGAAAGACGTCCACTGCTGGACATAGGCCTCCCCCAAGCACCGCCACTTCGACCGATTCTGTGCTTCCCGCATCCACCGAACTCCTGCGGCCTTTACTAAGTCATCGGTCCATCTTGTGGGAGGCCTTCCGACGCTACGTCTTCCAGTACGTGGTCGCCACTCCAGAACCTTTCGGCCCCATCGGCCATCTGTTCTGCGAGCAATATGTCCTGCCCATTGCCACTTAAGTTTGGCAATTCTTCGGGCTATGTCGGTTACCTTGGTTCTCCTGCGGATCTCTTCATTTCTGATTCGATCACGTAGGGAAACTCCAAGCATAGCCCTCTCCATTGCTCTTTGGGTGACTTTTAGCCTTCTGATAAGGCCCATTGTGAGCGACCACGTTTCAGTGCCATAAGTCATCATTAGCAACACGCACTGGTCAAAGACTTTCGTCTTGAGACACTGTGGTATGTGGGACGAGAAGATATTGCGTAGCTTCCCGAGCGCTGCCCAGGCGAGTCGGATTCGACGATTGACCTCTTTCTCGAAGTTGGACCTACCTAGCTGGACAGTTTGTCCTAGGTAAACATACTCGTCTACAACTTCGAGCGTAGCGTCTCCGATCTTTATGAGGGCGGGTGTTACATGGGCATTTGACATTTATTCTGAGTGGTTATACAGAAACTTATAAAAAATATAAAAATGTACTTGTAACAATCGCCAAAAGCTTCATTGGCGATTTTTTATCGAATCGTCTCCGGCGCTGCGGGAAGTGCAACCCCTTCGCCCTTACGAACAAAGGATAGGCACCCGTGCGAGCCGTAGCGGGTGAGGTGAGGTTCCTATGCTTTGTTACAGTGGGCGGGGGTTGCTCTCCCTCCGCGCCTCCGGTTTTTATATACACTCTAGGGGTAGGAGCCAAAAGACTACGTAAAGTCGGGGTGCCCCGATTCCGTTTGCATAAATTCAAAAATTTACACTAATACTACTAAAAACCATTAAAATCGGCTGTCAGTTTGTCTGGACGCAAAACGGAACAACCTAGGAGTGAAATTCGTACATTATCTATGGTAAAATATCAATTTTATGTAATACCTATGTTGAATTTTGTTTTTTCTCAAAAAGTATATGTTTGCGCAGTGTAATATTTGGCAAAAGTGTTTTACATGACGATATCTATACACTATAAAATTGTGAAGCTTCGCACGCGCGGGTTATAATTCGAAGTGGAGCCAAAACTATTTAATTTTGTAACATAAACAGACAAAACACGCAAGGATCGGTCGTATTTCCATCATTATTGAGAGTTAAAAAATAAATTTGATAACCAACAATAGAAATTAAAACAGTTCATGCAAGTTGTAAAAATATGATTATTTTGACAAAACCTCTGTTGTCGGTAACTTATTAATTTTGTCGGAGGTTCATTATTCTATTAATTTTGGAAGTTTATTTTTGTTATTCGAAGATCCATTTTTTTTTAGGAGAAAATGTAATTTGATCATGCTCTTATTTGTTGTTAAATTGGATATTTTTATTCGTTTATGTTTTGGGTTTTTTGTCGGTAATTCATTATATCGCTGGTTAATTAGAATAATAGTCGGCCACAGATCGCTGGACATTAATTTGTTTTTCGGAACCATTATATTTCCCTAAAACAATTACCAAAAATGGAAGAAAATAAAAAACAATTAACGACATACACCAAAACCCTCCTCGAATATAGAAAACAATTATACAGAGAAATACGAACGAAATCAGTTAAACTCGAACGAAATCAGTTAAATTAATTACAGGAATAAGTAAAGAAATAAACAGGAGCATATCAAAGGAGAGTAAAATGCGGAAACAAGATGGTGGACAAGGTCCTGGACAGACATTTAAGAAAGTCAGGTGCTATAAGGAAAGCGTACAAAGAACTCAGAAATAAAAAAGAGTGGACAGAGAGCCTAAAGAACAAAGCAGGAAACATTATTAGTGAAAGACCTGGGATAATCAAAGAAAGCCCCAAGTTATTACAGAGATCTATATGCATCTGGGGCAAGCGAACGTCAAGAATCACAAATGCTTACGGTTAAGCCTCCAGAGTGTTCAACCCCAGGTGGGACTAAAAAGTGAAATCGAGCAAGCAATAAATTCTCAAAAACCAGACAAAACACGAGGACGACATAACCAACGAATTGCTTAAATCCCTTTCTGAATCATTATAAGCTCCACTTCAAATACTGTTCAATAATATACTCAACACAAGAGCAATCCCGCTGCAGTGGTCTAAATCGACCATTATACTACTACATAAAAAGGGTGACAGAAAGGATTTAGGCAACTACCGGCCTATTAGTTTAATGTCGAATATGTACAAAATATTTTCAAAAATAATACTAAACAGACTCTCTGTAACACTAGATAAGCAACAACAGTGCGAACAGGCGGGTTTTAGGAAAGGTTATTCGACTTTAGATCACATCCATGTTGTTACACAGGTAATAGAGAAGATCAAGGAATACAAGAAAACCCTTTATTTATGCTTCATTGATTACAAAAAAGCCTTCGATTCTTTAACACATGGTCCGATCTGGAATTCTCTTTTTTCCAACAAGGCGTGGGAAAGAAGTACATCACTCTACTCCACAATATAAAACAGCCGTGCGAAGGTGAGGGTAGAGAGAGAAGGAAATGTTTTTACAATCGAGAAGGGCGTTAGGCAGGGCGACCCATTGTCGCCAAAAGTTTTTTCTGGAGTCTTAGAATCAATATTTAGAAACAGATTGGGAGGGAAGAGGCTTTAAAATAGATGGAGACTATCTCAGCCACCTACGTTTTGCAGACGATGTTGTAGTTTTTGCAGAAAACTCAACCGACCTGGAAAACATTATAAATAAACTAAAACGTGAAAGCAAAAATGTAGGCCTGACCTTGACACCGGAAAAACCAAGATCCTAACAAACGGAGAAAGGAAGAGTATTTCAGTAGAGGGTCGTTACCCTCTACTGAAATACTCTTCCTTTCTCCGTTCCGTCATAGAGTACGTGGAAGAGGAGTAGGTAAAACTTAGCACAAATGGTTTTCTTTAACAATTATGCGAGTAGTGAAATTCGAAGACGCATATCTTTGGCATGGAAGAAATATTGGAGCTATAGAGAGTTTTTGAAAAACAAACAAATAAGAATACATCTAAACAAAAAACTCTTACGAAGTAGCGATTCTACCATGCTTAACGTATGGTTGCCAGACCTGGTCTTTAAAGAAAGAAGATGAAAGCAAACTAGCAATTTGCCAAAGAAAAATGGAACGAAGTATGCTGGGGATAAAGAATTTATAGTAAAACTATTAGACAAAGGACAAAATTAGTTGATGTCGTCAAAAGAATCAGGTTACTCAAGTGGAACTGGGCTGGCCATGTCTGCAGTTTGGAAAACAGTCGATGGACCAAAAGAGTAACTGAATGGATACCAACAGACCAAAGCAGAAGTAGAAGTCGGCCAAGGAAAAGGTGGGAACATATATTTTTGGAGAAGGGAGGACCAGGATGGATGACTAAAGATAGGAACAGGAATCAGTGGAAGGAAATGGTCCCAGGTCTACGCCAAATAGGCGACTTCTGACTAGCGCCGGGGGCCACATACTATTATACATTATTATATTATAATTTACTAGCTTCCGCCAGCGGCTTCGCCGTCCTTTATAATTTATAGCTTACTATATTATGCATGTATTATACATAAGTGATGTTGAAATTTTAAAGTAGTAGAATAAAGGTCTTGTTTTATTTTATTTATTTACTATGTTTATCAAAAACACGATTCTATAAAATTTCCTAAACTATTGACGCCTTGGAGCCGCCAACACCCCACTCCATCTCGCTCTCACTCAGTCGTGGACGCAGTATGGTGCGAGCGAGATAAAAAGTGAATTTGACCTGAGATAGTATCGCCGTGGGTTGAACAGGTGCCTAAGTACCTACAAGTGCGTAGCTTAGCCGTCGGGTGCTGTGGAGCGACGCCTTTAACCGATTGAGTACCAACGGTGTGAAGTCTGTATGACGAAACCGACATCGAGATTGTATTGCAAGTCTGTATGAAGAAATCGAATCTATATATTTACAATATTAAAGAAGAAGAAAAAAGAGCAATTAGGTACAAAAATATATTACAAGGCATACCTGGCGAGCACGGCCTTGTGACATGGCTCGAGTCACACGTTTTATCACAGTTTATTCATATAAAATGTGTGACTCGAGCCATGTCACAGTAGACCGTGCTCGCTAATCTGCAAAGTTTTTAGACTCAGACCAAATAAAAAACCAAGACGGAGCGCTGCGAACAATACAGTGAAGCATGCCAAAACTACACCGCCGCTCTGGGCATAATCGCTCACACGCACACATTTACAGCCTTTTACAATGACACTACAATCAAACTACACCACACAAAGAGCATACATGTTTACGAAACTGGCTTCACTTCACTGTTGACAGCACTTCTTGAGTTTTTGTTTGGTCTGAGTGTAAATGCTTGCAGACTAGCGAGCACGGCCTACTGTGACATAGCTCGAGTCACACATTTTATATGAATAAACTGTGATAAAACGTGTGACTAGCTTTTACAAAACATAGTACTTATTACCTCAGCCTCAGTCATTAAGTCCGCCTTTGTACAGTATTTTTTTTTTGGTTGTACGTTGTTTTATAGAGAATAGTTTATTAGAATTTCGTTTCAAATAATTTTTTTCTTACATTATCATTTCATAGCAATCAATACGTAGAATACTTATTTTGAAAAAACTTAAATCATAGATTTTTGTTTCAAATAAAATAAAATGTTTCGATATTCATATCATAGAATAACAAATCAAATATTCTTTATTCTCATACTGTTTAGTTAATACAAAACTTATTCCCTAGAAAATCATTTAAAAAAACATTATGCATAGGTACCGTAGTATAGTTATATGAAAGCGGTACATCTGTCGGAGTGTCCTAATTTTGATTCTGCGACCAATTTCGATGTAGCATGTATGTAGTTGGTCACAATTCTAACCTAACCTAACCTATATGGTCGGAGTGCCCTAATAGTTGTACTACTAGACACAAAACTACACACACACTATTGTTGTTTATTTATAGCATAGCGTCTATTTTTACATTTTCGTTGAAATAAAATACCACCGAACAAACAATATTCGTTAAAAAAAAAAAATTCTACTGTTTAATAAGTTTGTTAAATAAAAATATGTAATAAAAAAAATCATCGAATTGTGTTTCTGTGAAATAATGTTTCATTCAAGTCGTTGAAAAAATAATATTCGAAAACAAAATATATGAACTAAATATTATATGAAACATTTGTTGCGAAACAAAATTCTATGAAAGATGTTTCAAAATGGGCCAGGTTTATGTACAGTATCTCAAAAAAAAAGAGAAAAATCCGTAGAATTCAGGAAAAATACAGATAATTCAATTAAATGTTTACTGTTGTGGTAGTAAATTGATATTTATTATAAATTTTTATCGACTTTCAACATGGCGTCTCACGGATTTAGTTACTCTATGCTTAAAAACATTGACAGTAAACCATAGATCATAGAAACAGAACTGTCAGCTGTCACAACAGTGTGAAATAAACATCTCAAACGTGACAAACGTCAATCAAAATGACAGCAGATCATAGAAACAGAACTGTCAGCTGTCACAACAGTGTGAAATAAACATGTCAAACGTGACAAACGTCAATCAAAATGACAGCTTACCGCCATGACGGGTTTTTGTTGTGTTGCAATTTCAAGTGTAATTTCTTGTGTTTACCAGCAAACCAAGCCATTTTAAAGTAATTGGACAGTTAAGAACTGTTTTAAATGAATTTCCCTATTTTTTTGTATAGTGTACAAGGACCTGGCCCAGGCTCCATACTAGTCCATACATTTTGAAACATCTCCTTTCTGTCTGCGAAACAAAGGGACACCATTTTTTTTTACTCGTGCATAAAGTAATAATCGAAATAAAAGATTTAATAAATCTATATATATAAAAAGTTAAATTAAAAATTTAAAAAACCCCCGACACAAAAAAAGAAATCCTTTAAAAAGCTATAAAATAAAATATACTGGCCCTTTATGTTTAATATAATTTGTAGTAAATATTTTGTCGTCGCGTCGGGGGACGGCGAATGAAAAATTGAAAATATATTTTCTACAATATGCATGCCGTCCCCCGACGCGACGACAAAATATTAACTACAAATTATATTAAACATAAAGGGCCAGTATATTTTATTTTATAGCTTTTTAAAGGATTTCTTTTTTTGTATCGGGGGTTTTTTAAATTTTTAATTTAACTTTTATTTCTTGCTTTTTAAACTTTATAAACGTATTACTAGTACATACCTACGATACGATCGACACGTGCCTCGCTTAAACCTGAACAGCTGTAGGTACGTTACTAATTTACCCTGTTTTCTTTTTGCTTCTCCATCATCAGACCCTGATAAATATATATCTATAACCTGTTCATTGAGACCATTCCAATGAGCCCAAACACGATACTACTGCTGTAAATTGGTGAGGAGTTGGGTATCCTGCAAATACCAGGTAATGCTGCAGCATCAGTTCAAGGTTACTATGTTATTTGAATACCATTGAAGTAACAGATTACCAAATTTAGACTCAATCAGACCTGTAGAAGATGCTCAAATCCATTCATCAATTGGAAAAGACCTGATAATCTTCAAACGGCTGAATAGATTTTCTTGAATCATAGCTAAGAACACTCCCGATTAAGTCACCTTTCAAACAAAACAAAAATAATCGAAATCGGTTCAAGCGTTTGGGCGCTACGATGCCACAGACAGATACACAGATACACACGTTAAACTTATAACACCCCTTCGTTTTCCGTCGGGGGTTAAAAAATGAATCCCTATTTCCTTGGTCACGGCATCACGCGTGAACGGCTGGACCAATTTCGCTAATTCTTTTTTTGTTGTGATTGTTATAGTAAGGAGATGGTTTTAGAATAGGTAGGTGGAGGTAGGGTAGGTAGGTAGGTATGCAAGTGGGAAGGTATGCATGTTGGTAAAGTGGGTATAGAGGTAGGGTAGGTAGGTAAGTATGTAGGGTAAGTAGGTAGGTAGGTATACATGTATGTATGTAGGTAGGTAAGTAGTTAGGGTAGGTAAGTAGGTAGTTAGGGTAGGTAGGTGCGCCGTAGATAAGTGCTTACCCGTGCGAAGCCGGGGCGGGCAGCTAGTAATATTATACAAAACATCACGCTAGTGATCCCCCGATTGGTTAGGCAAAGATGTAACTATAATATCTACACCCACATTTCGCCAGCTATGTTTACCTTAGTCCCATGAAATAGGGGGCGAACCTATTGCCAACAACCAGGCACAAATCCAGACTCCGGTCTGCTACTGAGATATTTCTGATGGAAAACCCCCAAAACACTTTGCCCGACCTGGGAATCGATAACCTTGGACCTCTGACACAGCAGCATTTTTTAAGAAAATGTCCGATATTCATAGTTTAAATACCAGGAATAAACACAACCTTGCTGTACATCACACTCGTCTCCACAGAGTAAGCAACTCGTTCATGGGTCAATGTATACGCTTTTACAACAAACTTCCCATTGACATTCGAAACTTACCCATTAAACGATTTAAAAACTTCATTAAAACCAAACTTTGTAAAAAAGGGTATTATAGAATTTCCGATTATTTAGAAGATAAAAAAGCATGGGATTGAGCTGCTCGCTCTGCTAAACCTTGTAATAAAACCTTGAAAATTGACATTATAATTATTCAGTAAAATCATCAAATTATACCAGTTTTATATAAACATTGACATTGTTGAATATTACATACAAAATGACATGATTACTTTGTAAAGTATTATATTATTTTAATTATTGTGAATGTGAGGACTATGTGGATATTTTTTTTTTTTTCTCTTCTCTATTTTCTTTTCTTTCTCAGTTAGTTTTAATTTAATGATGGTCTGGCAGTTTGAGTAGTTTATGCGGCCTACCCAAATGTCCTTTCTTTGGTTCTGTTCGTCGAGTTGAGCTCCTTAAGTTCAGAGTTGAGCTCCGCGATTACTGACAAATGCTTGCACTGACTGGACAGGTCTACTCAAAGCTGTATGGTTCTTTCCTCAAAAGACCATTTCAGACATTAGTCTACATGGTCCTCATATGGCCTGACCAAGATTATGTCTGGACTTTAAAAGAGACTGTGACCTCTGAGTTTGTTTCGGCGTTTCTTCTCAGAGTAGTCAGATAGGAAACGCCGAACTCATCTACACTCGAGAGCAATGAATCCGGGTCACTTAAAGAATGTTAAAAATCTCGGAAACTAAAAATGATAGGTTAATGCAATAAATTGTATTTAATAGACAATGTAATACTCCTTAAATGAAAGTAAAAAAAATATGAGTCACCATACATTTTATTAACACAAAATTACATAAAGAAAAAAACTGCTGATCTCTCCTTAAAACAAAAATAGGAAACATGAAATTTTTGAACTTTATTACGATTTTCTTGAATTTTAATACTTCGTATTGCCTCCTCGTGCTTCCATTACTGCGTTTACGCGGTTTGGCATGCTGTACACCAAGTTCCTTATACGATTTTGGGGAATATTCTCCCATTCCTCTGTGAGAGCAATTTTGAGCTCACGAAGCGTGATTGGGGGAGGGTTTCGTTGTTTTACGCATCTGCCTAGCTCGTCCCAAGCATGCTCGATCGGGTTGATATCCGGGCTGCGCGCTGGCCACTCCATACGAGTAATGTTCATCTCTTGAAGGTAGTCATTCACAATCCTACCTGTATGAGGTCGGGCATTGTCATGCATAAATATAGCATCCTCACCTAAATTGACCATAAATGGACCAACGTGATCATTGAGGATTTCTTCCACAATCTTACGCTAGTTAAAGAGCCGTTTTCTATGATCACCAGCTCTGTGCGACTTTCAGAAGAAATTCCGGCCCACACAAGTACAGACCCACCACCGTAGGCTACTTTTTCTTCGATGCATGCTTGCTTGAATCTTTCCCCTGGTCTTCGATACACTCTGTGTCTTCCATCGTGCTTGTAGAGCATAAATTTTGATTCGTCGGAGAACATAACTTTTGACCAATCTTCAATACTCCAATTTACGTGGCTCTGGGCATATCTTAGTCTTGAAATACGATGCCCACGCTCCAGTTTAGGGCCGTTTGCAGGTCTAAGGGGTTTTAAGTTAGATTCAGCCAGCCGACGTCTTACTGTCCATGCACTTGGGTTACTTCCTCCGAGGCGTCGAAACTGATTTGTGAGTTCAGTTCCTGTGAGAAAGCGATTTCGAAGCATGGTGTTCACCAAGTATCGGTCTTCTCGTGCTGTGGTACACCTGGTTCTGCCCGTTCCTGGTCTGCGTAGGTTAGAACCAGTTTCTTCGTAACGTCGGAGAACTCTTTGTACTGTTGACAGCGACACACCGACAGTCCTGGCTGTATCGCGCTGACTCCGGCCGGTTTCCAGCATTGTAAGTATTCTGGTGCATTCTTCAGGCGTAAGCGACATAATTTCAGCTTGAATAATGAATATAGAGCACTATCAACATGGTTTATGTACCCACATAAATGACAGATTACAAACAAAAGCAAAACCAAATGCTGTAATTTCGTAGTTCCATCTTCGAAAGTGGCCCTTTTTCAAATTTGATTTTTTTATGATATAACTTTACAATAACTAAGAAGTTTTAATACCTTCATTTAAGGAGTATTACATTGTCTATTAAATACAATTTATTGCATTAACCTAGCATTTTTAGTTTCCGAGATTTTTAGGATTCTTTAAGTGACCCGTATTCATTGCTCTCGAGTGTAGCTAATTTTTAACATACATTTTAATATGACGTGTAAAAGTGATTCCAATATCCTATTTACAGAATAAACAATTTCATTTCATTTCATTTCATTTCAGTACCTCTTGTGACCACTTGGTCCAAAGAGTCAGTTTTTACAATACCTTATCATAATTCATTTCATTGATGTTTAAGGGTTTTATGTGGGCAGTGGATGTAATAAATAGAAGAGGTCGTGGTCGATCCATCAGGTTAAGCTACGCCTGCCAGTTGCCGGGGTTGAACCGTGGATGAGTGACCGAGACTCCTCCGTGCCTCGGAAAGCACGTTAAACCGTTTGTCTCGGGAGTCATTCGTAGATCTTTGGCAGTCGTTACGGGTCGTCAGAAGCCCGAAAGTCTGACAGCCAGTCCTTACCAAGAGGTATCGTATTACCCAATTACTGGGTTGTGATCAAATCAGATTGACATGCGCTCCGCATGTAAAATACTGGTATTCAGCTGCAGCCGGTTAGACTGGAAGCCGACCCCAACATAGTTGGAAAAAGCTTAGGCAGATTGATTGGGAGTAATAAAAAAGGCACGATGTGACGACATTCGTCATGAATTGTTAATAATTACTGAAACTACATGACATGCCCGTCAAGATGGAGGGACCAAGTCTTAGATTTCAAATCAGCCTACATAAAAGTTTAATACTGTAATGTCCGTTTTCACTGACAAGTAAATAACACTTAAACGAATCCCTAAAGAAAAGTGCACTGTTGGACTCTCAGCGCTGATTGAAAATCCAACAATGCACTTTTATTCATGGATTCCTGTAAGTGTCACTTAGTGAAGGTGAAAACGGACATAAATCTATTTGCTGCCTATGCTTTAACTTTAGCTACCTTAACACGTTCAGTGCCGGGAGCCCTCCTGGAGGGTTCCCCTAGTCGCATATGGGATGCCGGGAGCCCTCGCGGAGGGCTCATTTTAAATGAAGATTTTTCTTAGCGAATATAGCATTATATATAAACCGTGAAAATTAAATCAGATGTATATTTTTACAAGATTTATTAGCATATGCGTTGGTTTTGAAATCAAAGACTTAGATTTTTTTTTAATTTTTTGTTCACGGTTACTAAAATTCATTAAAGATTTAAAAGGTTTGAAACTACATTATAGCGCCAAGACCCCCAGAAAACACTATATCACTTTGTTTTACAGTGTTTAATAACACGGTTTTAAACCTAATGCCGTTGACCATCCGCGATAGTTAACTTTAGCGCAAACGTAATGCCGGGAACCCTCCTGGAGGGTCCACTTGCAATATGTATGGCGTCATGGCGTATGAGCTCGACGAAAATGGGTGGAGACGAAAGTGTTAATGTATACGCAGTTATTTAAACAATTAAACCAACCATTAAACTGTGTACTCAAAATATTTTAATAGCTATCATTTATAAATAACCGAACATATCAAGTCTATCCTCTTTGAGGCGGACGATAAGTAGTAGTGGTTTGTGGCGTTGGCGGGAGGTGGCGGTCCGGCGTGGGCTTCGGAGCCCTAGTGGGCTCGGGCTCCATGCGAGGGAACAGCTGCAGCACCCCGGATATCACCAGCGTAAAGGTAAAGATGACGATAGCCGCACCAAGTAGACTTCTGGAAATGTGCAAAACAAACAACGTTACAGACAGGGGATTACCAATTAGTTTATTGGGGGTACGTTTTAAAATAATATTACTGTCGCCGTCCGTCTGGTAGACGAGTACTACAACCAAGATTAAAAATATCAATTATGGAATAAAACAAAAAGAAACCTGAATAATTTTAACAAAGGGTGGCGCACTCACAGCAGGCACATTTTAATTTATTTTATTAAGTATTCAGTTTCGGACAACAATACAATCCATCTTGTTAGTGAAAAAATACCTTACAACTAATGTTAGTAATACACATAGCAAATTAAATTAAGTGTCCGAGGCAGGTTAGTCAGAGAACGATCAAGCAAGAGAGCTACTTAGTTGACCATCCTCTCCACAAAATGCCTCAGAACAGGGGAGTAAGGACTCTCCGCCACTACTTTCAGGATACTATTGTTACTGACCCGCGTTCGATGCATCAGGGAAGCAACTTTTTTGCGTATGACTGAGTGGAAACCGTCAGTTCGGTTTTGCGAAAACATCTCTGATGCACTACAGAAACGGGGCAGTAAGTAGTTATATTGCACGACTCTTAATGCGAAGCATTAGAGTGTGCTCTACGATCGAAACAATTTTTTTGCCCCATTTCTGTAACTGTTTTTATTGTTACACTCCTGCTAGTACACAGAACCTACTTAATTTATATACCATTGTATAGATGATTAAATGGAGATTAATATACTGTACTTTTTAGGGTTCCGTACCCGAAGGGTGACAAACGGAACCCTATTCATAAGCCTCCGCTGTCCGTCTGTCTGTCAGCGAGCTCTATCTCATGAACCGTAATAGGTAGGCAGTTGAAAATTTCACAGATTGAGCATTTCTATTGCCGTAAGAGCAACAAATAATAAAATTAAAAAATAAAGGGGGGTCGCCATACAATAAAATTAAATTTTGAAAAAAAAAAAATCTGACCCTGGTATGTGGGGTATCATTTTCTAGAGCTCATCGAGTAGAGAATAAATATAATTTTTATTTGTTTTTATCTTCAAAAATGATGAATTAGGGGGCCGTAGAAGTTGTCTGTTTTAGACCATTTTTATACGAGCTCTATCTCAACAACTAAACAAATTAGGAATTTGAAACTTGTGTGTATCATGTAACATATACTGTTTATAATCAACAAATACTAAAAACGCCGATTCATAACGTATTTTATATAATATGGGCGATTTTCTGCAACTTAAAGTAATAATTTTGTATTTCATGCTAATATTTTGCGATATAAATTCCACAGATAACTATTTAATAGTCGGAGTAATGACATGGAATTAGTAAGTACCTACTATCATGGCAGCATATACTATTTCGATCATTTAAATTTCGATCATCCAAAAAGGTCTACAAAATAAACTTTCTTCACAAGATTTTAAAACCGGCCAGTATTTTTTGAGTTTTAAGAACTTTATCGACTTTTTTCAAAGTATCCCTAGACGGTGTTGATGTGTGTACCTCTTGTTAAAACTACACTCCAATAGACAATATATTCAGTAACATTGAAATGAATGCTGGCACATACAGTGTACTATTCGGTTACCTAGCTTAAACCGTTGTGGATACAATTTCATATTGAGAAAAATTATTGGTGTAAAAATATTCGGTCATGGCGGCCAATCTCAACGGAGACTGGCCTTCGGCGCGGGAGATATTATAGTGCACAAGTGTGTGCGCAGACACGAGTGCACTCTCTCTTCCCTCACTCTCATAGTCCGATGGGATGTGTAAAAATAATAAGTAAGAAATAATAGATTTCTGTATGACTATAAAAAATAACGTAAATAAATACCTGTATTGACCCGTGCGTTTGCACTGGCGAAACATCACGACAAAACATGTTGAAATCTCTAGTTCCTGTCAAACATTGTATGAAAAATTTACAGAAAATAGAGATTCCAACATGTTTTGTTGTGAATGTTTCGCCAGTGCAAACGCACAGTTATAATTAAAATTTGGCGTACTACTTACATTCTATTTTGTACAATATAGTCTGATGTAGCAAGAGAAATCCTTTTATTTATAAGTAACTAGCTTTACCCGGCCTGGCTTCGCACGGTTAGCACTAAGTACTTATCTACGGCGCATCTACCTTTCCTAATTACCTATTTCTACCTAATTACCTACCCTACCTACCTACCTACCCTACCCTTTTTACCAGGGTAGGTAGGTACCTAACCTACCCTACCTACCCTACATATCTACCTGCTTACCTACCATATATACCTATTTATACCTACCAATACTATGTTAGTAGCAAATAAATAACTTTGACTTTAGTTAATGCATGTTACTGGATAAAATTAACTAAATATTTTTCTCTTAAAATAAATGAAATATACTCCTACACCTATATTTTAACACAACAACATTTTCTCATTAAAATTAGACAATTTCTTTACAAATCTTTGTTTTTTTATAGCGCCTCTGTTGTTACCTTTACGAAAGTATTACAAAAATTCATAGTGTTAAATCTTGTACGACATGGTATGGAACCCTTCGTGTGCGAGTCCGACTCGCACTTGACAGATTTTATTAACAATTGATTTAATGCAGCAGAAATGGAAAAAGCATCAAAATAGTTGGAAAAAAATTCCTGTCCGTCAATTTATGAACCCTGAAAACATTGTAGCTTGCGATAAAATCAATTAATTGAGTCAATTTTTTTTTTATACATTCGTTTCAGCCCTAGAAGGAACCCTATTGAAAATTGCTCTTTTATTCAAAGTAGTTTAATTATAATTAATAAAATACTAACTAAAATATAATATCTTTATCTAAATATTTCCAACCTTTGACCAAGTTGCCTAGCAACCGCCAAGTAAATATCTTTGTCAGTCTTTGACATTACGACTTCATGAAAAGTGATAAATTGTTCATTTTTGTTAATTCTTTTTCGTTTATGAATGAGTGTTATGTATGAGGCGTGCACTTTTGGATTTTCCAAACTATTTTGACTTTGGACCATCTGTTGGCAGTCTGGAGTAAAGTTAGTACAAGCTATAGTGTTCATCGAAGGTAAGTCAAGAGAACTTTTATTGAATAAATATATTAATCGTATTTTACTAGAAGGACAAATAATTGAATTACTTTAAAAACTATTTTACCAGCATTTACTTAAATTTTTATTGCTTTACCTTATTAACGTTTAATAAATGAATTAATCAATCCTTTAATATAATATTCTAATTCACTAGTTAGCGATATTTCATATTTCCATAAAGTAATATTGCCAAGTTAATCGAAACAGGTAAATATTTGACAGCCACTTGCGACGTTGAACTCTTTCTGCACAAAATACCTACGTGCCGCGGTCCGCCATTCGGTGACTCAAACTCGAAAATTCATCATTTTTTTTGAGTTGTGAGAAATTTTATGAAAATCCTAGAAAATTTTCGACTTTTCCCAAATATTTTTTTTTAAATAAGAAAACAGTACATTCTGATTCTTTAGAATAATGTTAAATTAAATATTAAAACATGTTATTTAACATAAATTAACGTGAAATATCGCCTGAACGAAAAATTTACTCAGAATTTCAATTTATACTCAGGCAGGATAAAAAGCTTACATCTTTCCACATCTTTATCACAATTTCTTGCTCTGTAATTTTAAGTAATACTTAAATTTAAAATACTCACGACATAGGCATTTTGCTTGCACAATCACTGACTAGATCTTATTGAAATCTTTCGGCGGCTCCATAAATAGCCCAAATAGAACATGGAACTACGAAAGATCAAATTTTTCATGTAAGTAGAAGCAGGTATCGTACATTAGGTACAATCTTATCAGGACCAGAGCCGTATTAAGGGGGGGAGGCGCCAAAATAATTTTGATGATTGCCAAGTGCACAGGCGCGGTCCAATTCATTCATTTAGTAAAATGACCACAGGAAAGCTAACTTATCCAAGTTAGGATGCTTAAATTTTCGAGCTCGCTTCGCTCGCTTCTCTTATGTACTATAATGACAATCACAGTTTAACCTCGTATAACAGTGGTTCAATTTTTGAGCCCGCTTCGCTCGCTCTTTCATTATTTTAGTATAAAAATCACAATGACAGCTTTACCTAGTATCCGCGTCAAGATGCTCCCATTTTCAACCTCATTTCGCTCGCTCTGGCATTCTAAAATATACTTAAACTTATCCTATGCCCATCCAGAATGCTCAATCTTCGGGCTCGCTCCGCTCGCCTATTTATAAAATCGGATCTGAGTCAGAATGCTCCAAATTTTTCAATCGCTTCGCTCGCTCTTACATTCTCTTAGTAAGGTCACAATGACAGCTTGAACTTCCAAGTCAGTAATTCAGTATGCTACTTTATATATTTTTTTTAAACAATACTTACTGACTTTTCGAACTTCACTGCGGTCGGGTGAAATCAAACATTTCATTTAGTATTTTTTGCGTCAATAAGGATAGGTACATGAAATTATTAGTTTACAATAAAATACTAGCAATAATTTATTCGTTTTTCGTTAATCTCTCCCAAAATTCTCTTAAAGGGTATTTAGAAGAAATAAAACTACTTATTTACGATTTTCGTACTTTTTTCTATACTTGTGCTGTGAGAACTGCTTCTTGCCTTTGATGATTCTAGGTCAACGGAAAGTACCCTACAGGTTTTGATTTATTTGCGAGTATCAAAATATGTCGCATAAATGGCCGTATTTTTTTATTGCGTTGACATAGAAACTTGATTTTTTACAGCTCCAAGACCTACATATTTGATATTAATTTCAACATAATAACTCCAGGCATTCCTGAGAAAAAGGGTCTTGACAGACACACAGACGGGCGGACAACGAAGTGAGAACCCTATAAGGGTTCCGCTTTTTTCCTTTTGAGGAGCGGAACTCTAAAAACAACCTGGAAACTATTTTATTATAAGTATTTTTATTTCTTCAGCATTACTATGGGTATATGTTTGGAGGACAGTTTTTACAGGCAAATAACTACGATGGCTCTGGTATTGCAGTTGTTCATAGTGCTAACATACTGGTGAGCCGACGGTTTGTTTCCGATCCAACAACATAAAAAAAAACAAGTAGGTATGTACCAGTATGTTTACACATGCGACATCACGCAAGTCGAACTATGTACCCAATGTACGTATGTTATTGCAATTATCAATTAATTCTACGGCCCTTTTACGTTTTTCTTGCGTGAAAAACAACGGTTTAAGGCTCGTGCAGACTAGCGCGACTTATCGCGCGACGCGACACCGGTAATGAGGAACAAAATGCAAAGCTAATTGCAGAGGTCGCCACCAGCAACTGTACTTATGTCAAATAATTTTCGCATTGTTTATATTAGTGGTTTTTGCAATTTTTTGTGTTGAAACCGATCCACCAAGGTTATTGCTAACATGTATTGTTCCTGGAAGCCTATAGAATTGAAAGACGACCTAAACAAACCAGGAGCAAGGATTACTGGAAAGAAATGAGATATTATTGCAAGGTAGACTTCTATCTAATAAAATATTTTTAATCAGTGCTAGGGTCCAGATTTGGATCATTTTTTTGTTGTAAGATGTTAATTATTACTTGGTTCATGGTAGGAAAATTTACGAAAGTTGAGAGAACCGTACTTTAATAATAAATGGTATTCTTTATTGTTTAGGTTAGGTTTATTTTTCATTAGTGCTAGACTCTAGATTTGGGTATTTTTTTAGTTGTAACGTGTTAATTCTTACTTGACTCATGGTAGGAAAATTTACGAAAAATGAGAGATCATTTACTTTAATAATAAATGGTATTCTTTATTTTTTAGGTTATCTATGACCGAAATTTTTATTTCAGCAATCAAAGCCCTCAAGCTTCTGAAAGCCAAGCAATTGATGTTCCTGCTGTAGAACTTTACCAAGACGTTAATAGCTCCACCAGAGCTCCACCATATTGCCGAAAATTACCAATCAACATACTCAAAGTTACTTTTAGTTTTACTCTTTTAGTTTCCCACTTTCTATTTGCGTAGTATCTTTGGGAAATAAATGAACACCGGAGTAAGTATTTTAGTACATCGTGGCACAGCACAATTATGCATATTTCGAGAAAACTTGAATTTACTGAATGATAGGTTATAAAATGTATGGAATTGACAGTTTTCAATGGCCATGTCGACGATGCGCCACCTATCGTGATAAAATGGCAGTAATCATCCCCATTGTTCTACCGGGAAGATTGCTTATTTGTTTTGTTAGAATCGCGTCGCGCTATAGCTTCGCGCCGGTCTACACGACGCTTTATTCGGCGTGTGTAGGCCCGGTCGTGAGTGTTGTATGGCTCACTATGGAAGCTTGTTGACAGACACGTTTTTTCTACGGCACGGTTTAAACGCCGCGTACCGTAAAGCAACCGTGCCGTGTACAAAGGGCATTACGGTGCCGTATCCATTTTGCAATGACCGAGTAAGAACAACTTTTACTTCCTTGACGAAGATATAAATATCACTAGTGATGTTGGATTATGTAATTGTCTATTGAATTCGAGCGTAAAAATAAACAAACAAACTTCGTCACATTTTTTTTGCTTTTGGTAATAATCAGTATTGTTTTGTAAACGTAATCCTAAAACTTTATTTCTACATAAATAATAAGTATGTACCTAGTGTGTCACCGAAGCTATTACTTTCGCTGTCCAGCATTACAATTAATGCACTTAGCCCTAATATGTCCGTGCATGACACGTGACATGTAATTTGATGTAATCATGTAATGCACATAATGTGATTTTTTTTTATGCAATATTCCAGGCGAATAAACCAAAATTAAATAATACGAGTAGAACCAGCTATCTAATTACGTAGAGTCTGATTAATGAAAGTTGGCCCTGGAATTATTTGCGAACTTTTTTTAAAGCAACTCTATATGAACGTGAACGTCAATTTGACAAGGTTGTCGTTCGGTATCTCTGGTGTATTTAGTGTTGTAATGCATGTATTTTTTAAATTTGCCGCCAATATTCTGGGGCCAACTTTCGTTAGCCAGACTCTAGCATATTTTCGTAAACGAATATGTACGACTAATCTGTTTCATTTTGACAGTTCAACAACATACATTGCAATTTACGTTACTGAGCAGTTTTTTTGTTTTTTTTTTTTCGAATTTTTGAATCAATGGATTAGCTTCTTCAGAATCTGTTCTAAAACGATTCAGATTCTGAAGGAACGTGTATTACGCAATTTAGGATAATTGATTGAAGTTAAGTGAAGCTCATACGTCTGTGCATTGCATGTAATGCAATTTTGAAAATAATATGTAATGGTTATCTGAGAGTGATAGACGAATTTTTGCTATCGTAGAATTAGTAAATAACCTTCAGAGAGTGAAAGTGTTAAAGTAACAGTGACGGGTTCTTTAATTCATTCTAATGACTGTTTAATCACCATTAAAACGTTCTGACTGTAGGCGCGTTGATCATTATTAAAATGGCAGTCTTGCACTAAAGTTGTGACGTTTATTAATGTACTATACGGATTGTTTTGTTACAATGAAGAAATCGACTGCGTCACAATGTGTCTTCCTGATCCTGAGTTATATGTTCAAAGAAGCAACCTCAGTAATATTTGCCGGTAATACTGAAACGATTAATCTTCCTCAGGGAATAATTAAGGGATCTTACGACTGGTTCAATAATCAAAGAACATTTTTGGGAATACCATACGCTTCAGTAACAGAAAGATTTCAGGTAAGTGTTTATTTTACAGACTATTTTTTAAGGCTAGCCCAGATAGGGGTGGTAACACAATCATCATCATCATCATTTCAGCCGAAAGACGCTACTTCCACCGGTTCTGTGCTTCCCACACATCCCCGGCTTTCCTACGCTACGTCTTTCCGTACGCGGTCGCCACTCCAGAACCGTGAGCAATGTCACGACCAATGCCCATTGCCACTTAAGTTTGGCAATTCTTCGGGTTATGTCGGTTACCTTGGTTTTCCTGCAGATCTCTTCATTTCTGATTCGATCACATAGGGAAACTCCAAGCATAGCGCTCTCCATTGCCCTTTGAGTGACTTTTAGCCTTCTAATAAGCCCATTATGAGTCTAAACTTTCGTCTTGAGCCACTGCGAATCTGCGATATGTGGGGCAACACAATTAAATTTCGAGAACGCCCTAGGCCAGCAACTCATCGACGTCCCTCTAGCGGCCACATATAAAAAAAAAAAGTTGTACTTATACATAAATAATAACTAATGCTGCGCCACGCGGTTTCGCGAAGCGAGCTCGATAATTTTTATCATAGATAAAATAGAAGTGGTTTTATTTTGTCCCTTGCATGGTACTAGAAAACAATTAAGGTATGGCAATCCGAGACACAGTGGTCACGTGGGTGACACTTACCTACGTCATCACATCTGTGTTACCAGTATTGAGTAATAATAACTCCCCAACCACCTTTATTACCTGTGCGAATCCAATAAAACAATGAGGTTTTAATTAACAATTACGTTGGTACCTATGTGTTTAAACCGATTTGTTTCGTTTGATTAAACAAACGCAACGACAGTTTAACCCGTTCAGTGCCGGGAACCCTCCCGAAGGGTTCACTACGTCGCATACGGGATGTCGGGAGCCCTCGCGGATAGTTCATATTAGATGTACATTTTCTTTGCGAATTTTAAACTGTGTTAATCAAATCTATTGTATGTTTTAACAAGATTTAGTAGGTATAAACATTTATGGCGTGCCATACAGGACCGTAAAAAATCGGACTGCCGGACGGTAAAACTCCGTGTAGTGCACAAACGCTCTTTGTCTGTCTGTCCGTCGTCTGTCACAGGTTCTTATTTCAGGAACTAATGAAGCCTTGAAATTTTGAATACTTTAATCAAATGCTCAATCATTTTAATACCAATAAAATCTTACATGATCAACAGTATGGCTTCACCAAGGGACGTTGTACGACTGACGCCGGTGTCACCTTATTAAAACACATATTTATGGCGTGGGAAGAGGCCCAAGACGCCATAGGAATTTTCTGTGACCTCTCCAAGGCATTTGACTGCGTCGACCATGAAACCTTAATTTTGAAACTTGAGCATTACGGACTTGGAAAACTTGCGCTCAGTTTAGTTAAATCTTATTTAAATGATAGACAACAGCAAGTTCAAATAAATGGTGTCAATTCACTCGGTTTAAAAGTAAAAATGGGTGTTCCACAAGGATCAATATTGGGTCCTTTCCTCTTTTTAGTATATATTAATACATTACATGCATGCATGCATGCATTACATTATATTATTACATTTTGTTGTTTTTGTGTGTTGTGTTTGTTGTTTAGTAGTTGTTTAGGTATATTACTAACATAGTTTGTAAGTGTTACTAACAATATGAGTCTTGTTACTTGGTAATAAAATATTTTATTTATTTATTAATGATCTACCCCATTTGTTAAAAACTCAACCACAAATGGTGTTATTTGCTGATGATACTTCATTATTTTTTTAAATTAATAGACGTGCATCAAATCTTGACGACGTAAATAACGCCCTGCAGCAGGTCCAAAATTGGTTCACTGCTAATAATTTAGTACTAAATGGGACAAAAGCTAAGTGCATAAGATTTTCTTTACCAAATGTCAAAAGTAGTAATTGTGAGGTAGTATTAAATCAAGAGAAACTACAATTCGTCGATCAAACTGTTTTCCTGGGGATCACGCTCGACTCTAGGCTTCAATGGCTTCCTCATTTAACATCCCTTTCAGGACGACTAAGTTCGGCAGCATATGCTGTGAGAAAAATCAGTCAATTTAAGAATGTAGATACCGCGAGGCTAGTCTATTTTAGTTACTTTCATAGTATTATGTCGTACGGTATTCTACTATGGGGACGGGCTGCAGACATCGAGTCTATTTTTATTCTGCAGAAAAGAGCCATCAGAGCCATATATGGCCTCCGCAGGCGCGACTCTCTAAGGGAACTGTTTAAAGATATTAACATCATGACGGTACCTTGTCAATATATCTATGAAAACATTATGTACGTAAGGAACAATCTACATCTTTTTAGTAAAAGAGGTTCAAGACACAATTATATCACTAGGAATAGAGACCAATTAGTTCAACCGGGTTTCAGGCTGGCTAAAGTAGACTCATCATTCATGGGGTACTGTTTAAAATGCTACAATAAAATACCTCCCCACATACTTCAGCTGAATGAAACGAAATTTAAATCTTATATTAAACGCACACTATGCAGTCAAGCATATTATAAGTTGGGGAATTACATCGCTGATAAAAATGCTTGGCTCAACGCTGGTCCTGCTCCACAAGGGCGCATAAACTAATTGTATAGCATCGGAAAATACTGTTGGAGCTGCGGAAGATTTTAAAAACTATCCTTGCATTGTATAAATTCAATCTCTTAGCATTGTATAATTGCATAGCACATGTGTGAGTACTATGTACAGACTATAAAGCTACCATCTAGGTACTGGGTATGTCTTTCATTGACTTGAATGTGCCCTGGCGGCTGAGAGTATGTCATGCTCACTCTAATGTCACGCTGACGGTGGCGTGTGTGTTGGATCATTTAGCTCCCTTCAAAATGGTTGAGCTGAATGGTGCTAATCCATGCGTCATGTTCGTGAACGGGCGCCGTCAGTTGTGACTGGTCATCTCATAGCTGCCATGGCTTATTTTAATTTGATTTAATTTTTTAATTGTTTTATTTTTGTTTTTTTATCTTTTATTACGGACGCTTTAAACGTTTTGCATCGTTCTCACATGTATAAGTTCAACATGAATGATGTAACCAATATTTTGTAACCAAATGTTTATTTAAAAGAGTGTCCGTGGAGTTTCTTGCCCGTTCTTCTCCATAGGTACCTACTACGCTTTGGAATGGGCATCTAGCTTCATCTTTTCTGACTGACCGACCCCTTGACAATTCAAAAGTGCCTGTTATTGGTTTATTTGAAATAAATGCTTTGAGTTTGAGTTTGACTTAAATAATATGAATAACGCTTGTCCGTCTTTATAACAAGTGAAACAAATCCAAAAATATTACGATGCCTACTACTTTTGTTCCTTTACACAAACATACCGTAAAATGCTCTAATTTGGCCTACTAGTACTTTGCCTAAACAGATTATTTGAATTTCACTAGTAAACTATTCTACCTAATCAAATTTCGTCTATGGTACCATTTCATGGTACTTTCTCAAAATCACATAAAGTTTAAATTTTAAAAGTACACGAGTGTTTTAATTGCTCGTATGACCGTTTTCATCCACTCTTTATCTTAGTCGATTGCACTGTTACTATTAGGCTGTCTATCAAGTAGGTTATAGGTGAAAATAGTGTCTCTGGCCGATGTTCCTAGACTTTATTCTGCCTATATTATAAATGGGTAGTTTCTTCAATGTGTGACACCATTTCATGTGAGTGCTCCACTGAGTAACATATTTTCGCAAATAATTATGGTCTCCATAATATGAACGTTCCTGTACTTTAATATGGCTATAAAGCATTTAAAACCAATTCACTAGCTATACTATACTGAAATGAAATTGTTTATTCTGTAAATAGGATCACTTGTAATCACTTTTACAAGTCATATTAAAATTTATGTTATAAATTAGCTAGATGAGTTCGGCGTTTCCTATCTGACTACTCTGAGAAGAAAGGCCGAAACAAACTCAGAGGTCACAGTCTCTTTTAAAGTGCAGACATAATCTTGGTCAGGCCATATGAGGACCATGTAGACATGACATGACATGTCTGAAATGGTCTTTTGAGGAAAGAACCATACAGATTTGAGTGGACCTGTCCAGTCAGTGCAAGCATTTGTCAGTAATCGCGGAGCTCAACTCTGAACTTAAGGAGCTCAACTCGACGAACAGTACCAAAGAAAGGACATTTGGGTAGGCCGCATAAATAAACTACTCAAACTGCCAGACCATCATTAAAACTAACTGTGAAAGAAAAAAGAAAATAATGAAAGAAAAGAAAATAGAGATGAAAAGAATCCACATAGTCCTCACATTCACAATAATTATAATATTATTATTATCTTAGAATAATAACGCTCTAAGATTATTATGTTCTTTTATTCCATTTAAATACATAAAAATTACATTTTTAAATATTTCTTAAAAAAAGATATAAAAAACATTTAAAAATATAAAAAATAGTCGCCCATCGGCATCAGGAACAGGGTCCAAGCTGCCGGTGGTCAGGGCTCTAGAGAGAGGAACCTCCTCACTATGCGTGCCGTGTCTAGGAGTACTGCTTTCTGAATCAAGCCCTTGACCCAGCCGCGCAATGAGAGCCTCCTGAGGTGTTGGTCGAGGCTCTCCGCTATTAGGCCATTAACCGTTACGATTATCGGTACAATGATTGCAGAGTCCACGTCCCACATGTCAACAACCTCGTGAGCTAAGTCAAGATACTTGATTTTTTTATCTTTCTCAGCTTTCACGAGATTCTCGTCATGAGGGACAGCAATATCAACAATCATTGCACGGCGTTCTCGTCGATCTATCACCACAATATCAGGCTTATTAGCTACAATAGTCCTGTCAGTGATGATAGATCGATCCCAATACAATGTGGCGTGACCATTCTCGAGAACTGGGTCGGGCACATACCTGTAGTATGGTACTTCTGACTCCACAAGGTTGTATTGCAAGGCAAGTTGCTGGTGGATAATCCTAGCTACTAGATTGTGTCTGTGCAAGTACTCGCCGTTAGCAAGACGAGAACAACCGGAAACAATATGTCGGATTGATTCACCGGGACGGTGGCATGCCCGACAAATGTCAACCGTACCATCCTTGACAATGTATTTCCGATAATTATTATAATTATTATTATATTTTTTTAGCTTTTAACTATTCTCGGGACCCTGGGGTCCCGGACCTTTGGAAGGCATACGAGGGGCCGAAGCCAACTCGCAGAGGCCCGTTAGATGTTTTTAATGAAATGAGGCACCAACCGACGATTATCCCTGTATGCACTATGCAAGTGCACCCAAGGACAACCCCCGGTTGGTGTAGGGCTATTGCAGGATATGGAAACAAATATATTGGACTATAGGTTTTGGTGGCTAAAGTTTATTGGTGACCTGGAACTATGGAAGGACTATGGCCCCTGCCTGATCAATGTCTAAATGTACACGGATGAAATGGCGGGGGGTGACTTGCATACTCAATAATGGGCCCCCGAAAACGGTCGCTTGCACAAAGTGTCGTAGCGACAAGGGGGCAACATGTCCTGAGATGCTTATGAGGAGTGGAGCGGTATTCCACGGCTATCAGGACAATCCCGGAAGTACGGTCAAGATCCCTACCAGCATCTTACTGGAATACTTCCTTCCTCCGAGCACGTCTGCTTTTGCGAATCTCCACTCAAGCCAGCCAATTAAGGCAAGAATGAGGTGGGAGCTCTGTTCCTCGTCAGTGTTCACTCCAGCCGGCCAATAAAGGCAAGCCAGAGATGAAGAACAATATTTCTCCCAGGAGATATGGTCCGTGGGGTCGCTACTGCCCAACAGCTCGCCACATGCTGCCCTGCGGTTTTCTGTATCTCTCTTGGTCTGGCTCCTCATTCTAGACCTGTTCCGGCAAAGTAAACTCTACCGGCACAGACCTAGAGTTTGGAGCGCGCAAGCCCCACCACGACGTCAACGTAGAGATACGACGGTGGGGTTATTATTATTATCATTATTTCTTTTATTCCATTTAAATACATATTATTTACATTTTTAAATATTTCTTAAAAAACAGATATAAAAAAACATTTAAAAATATAAAAAATAGTCGCCCATCGGCATCAGGAACAGGGTCCAAGATGCCGGTGGTCAGGGCTCTAAAGAGAGGAACCTCCTCACTATGCGTGCCGTGTCTAGGAGTACTGCTTTCTGAAACAAGCCCTTGACCCAGCCGCGCAATGAGAGCCTCCTGAGGTGTTGGTCGAGGCTCTCCGCTATTAGGCCATTAACCGTAACGATTATCGGTACAATGATTGCAGAGTCCACGTCCCACATGTCGACAACCTCGTGTGCTAAGTCAAGATACTTGATTTTTTTATCTTTCTCAGCTTTCACGAGATTCTCGTCATGAGGGACAGCGATATCAACAATCATAGCACGGCGCTCTTGTCGATCTATCACCACAATATCAGGTTTATTGGCTACAATAGTCCTGTCAGTGATGATAGATCGATCCCAATACAATGTGGCCTGACCATTCTCGAGAACTGGGTCGGGCACATACCTGTAGTATGGTACTTCTGACTCCACAAGATTGTATTGCAAGGCAAGTTGCTGGTGGATAATCCTAGCCACTAGGTTGTGTCTGTGCAAGTACTCGCCGTTAGCAAGACGAGAACAACCGGAAACAATATGTCGGATTGATTCACCGGGACGGTGGCATGCCCGACAGATGTCAACCGTACCGTCCTTGACAATGTATTTCCGATAGTTATTCGTCATGATAACTTCATCCATTAACGCACAGACAAAACCTTCGGTTTCTCCGAAGAGGTCGCCGAAGCGCAGCCAGGATATAGACGCCAAAAAGTCAAGCAGACTATCATTATAATTATTATAATATCTTTACAAAGTAATCATGTCATTTTGTATGTAATATTCAAAAATGTCAATGTTTATATAAAACTGGTATATTTTGATGATTTTATTGAATAATATAATGTCAAGTTTCAAGGTTTTATTACAAGGTTTAGCAGAGCGAGCAGCTCAATCCCATGCTTTTTTATCATCTAAATAATCGGAAATTCTATAATACCCTTTTTTACAAAGTTTGGTTTTAATGCAGTTTTTAAAGGGTAGTAATAAAAGCTCCGACAAAAAAAGAAGAATTGTCCTTACTCAAAATATTAAATCTACTGCCTAAAATACAAACTTTCCGACTACGTTTGTCCGAATAAAAATGTTGCTCTCCCTCCGCGCCTCCGGTTTTTATATACACTCTAGGGGTAGGTGCCAAAAGACTACGTAAAGTCGGGGTGCCCCGATTCGGTTTGCAAAAATTCAAAAACTTACACTAATACTACTAAAAACCATTAAAATCCGCTGTCACTTTGTCTGAACGCAAAACGGAACAACCTAGGAGTGAAATTCGTACATTATCTAATTAAATAAAAAAATATGTTGAATTTTGCGACCCGAACCCGATCGCGCGGGCCGGACAGTTGAGGTATTTTCATCATTATTGAGAGTTAAAAAATAAATTTGATAACCAACAATAGAAATTAAAACAGTTCATGCAAGTTGTAAAAATATGATTATTTTGACAAAACCTCTGTTGTCGGTAACTTAGTAATTTTGTCGGAGGTTCAGTATTCTATTTGGAAGTTTAGTTTTGTTATTCGAAGATCCATTTTTTTTTAGGAGAAAATGTAATTTGAACATGCTCTTATTTGTTGTTAAATTGGATATTTTTATTCGTTTATGTTTTGGGTTTTTGTCGGTAATTCATTATAACGCTGGTTAATTAGAATAATAGTCGGCCACAGATCGCTGGAGATTAATTTGTTTTTCGGAACCATTATTATTTCCCGTTTTTAAATCGTTTAATGGGTAAGTTTCGAATGTCAATGGGAAGTTTGTTATAAAAGCGTATACATTGACCCATGAACGAGTTGCTTACTCTGTGGAGACGAGTGTGATGTACAGCAAGGTGGTGTTTATTCCTGGTATTTAAACTATGAATATCAGAAATTTTCTTAAAATTTGATATATTTTTCTGTACATACCTACAATAGGTTTCTAATATACGAGTATATTGTGAAGCTACAGTCAGAATGCCTATTTCTTTGAATTTTTCTCGAAGGGAATCTCTCGGACCTAGGTTGTAAATGGGTCGAACAGCCCTTTTCTGAGCCTTTTCTGTAGAACAAAGATAGTATTAATGTCCGAACAGGTTCCCCAGAGAAGAATCCCATATGACATAAGACTATGAAAAAAACCAAAATAAACAATTCTGGCTGTATCTACGTGCGTTATGTGTCAAATTTTTTTAACAGCATAGGCGGCCGAACTTAGCGTTCCTGACAATTTTTCTATGTGTGGGCCCCATTGCAATTTACCGTCAATAGTGATTCCAAGAAAAACTGTCGACTCAACAGGGACTCTTCAGCTCTATTCCATACTAGCTGCACCCCGCAGTTTCACTCGCATAAGTCTCAATTCCATGGGAATATCAGTATAAAAAGTATCCCATGTCCTAACCCAGATCATGGTTTACCCATGTGTCAAACATCCAATCCTTTCAGCCGTTTTAGCGTGAAAGCGTTACAAACAAACTAACTTTTTCATTAAGCCCACGTCACACGGACGTAAAAATATCGCGGCGGGCAATGATATTATAAGTAAAAAGACGTAGATATAGGTTATCTACTCAACATTCGATCTTTAAAAACGGCACAATGTCACACTATTAGATGACACGTGGAAGTAGGACGGCATGTCGTAATTATCGGAAGCGAAAAAGAGACAAGACGAAGAAAATATGGCTAATTAGCCAAATTTTGACGAGTCACTTGCGGAGCGGGTATAACCTATCTACCTCTTTTTACTTATAAAATTTATGGCATGTTAACGAGCACTGGATTTTCAACTCTCGGTGTTGAGCCGAGCTTTGAGAATACAAGAGTGCAACCCAGCGCGTCGAAAAGACACACTGTTGAATTTTCAACTCTCCGCGCTAAACAGAGCGTTGAAAATCCAGTGATGAAAATCCGTCGAAAAAATCGCCCGTGCCTACCTGGGCTTATAATTATTATTATATAGGATTAAGATGGAAAGCGACCAACTTGCCGCTGGCATTGCTCGCTCGGCTCGCGCACGGTTGGTCACAGTTCTAACCTAACCCTAACCTATTTGGTCTGGGTGCCACAAGCGGCGTGTTTTTTTTTTTTAAACTACTAAATGTCGTTGCATTTCACATAAGGCGTAAAATTATAACACACACGTAGTAAATAATAGAACACTAAACGTTAATAAGCTGTTATAAAAAATACGTTGTAATAGATTTGAAAAATAGCACGATCCCTATAATTAAATAAAAAAATATAATTAATACTATGTATAAAAAATTCACAAAGGGTTGGACACTCCTGTCTCGGAATCTTGACGCAAACCTAATGCCGGGAACCCTCCCGGAGGGTCCACTTGCAATGATGATATGTGTTTACCTAATAAGTTCTTAAAATTGACACTACCATTTGCGATACTAGGTATGTACTCGCAATACTTTGTAATACCTACATTATTTCTAAGATTTATACGTACTGTATTTTACTAAATTTTTATTTATTATTTATTTATTTATTATTATTTAATATCACAGATACAACTGCTCTATGTTATCAGATATTGGCATTCACTTTAAATTGTACATTTTCTTCCACCAGGTCCCTGGGAACCCTCCTTCATGGAACGGCACGTTTACTGCAAACCGTGGAAACATAATGTGCAATCAGTACTTTACAGCTTTGCAAACACCTGTTGGTCAAGAAGATTGTCTAGTACTGAGTGTTTTCACACCACCCTCCCTGGAACAAGAGCCTTTTCCTGTAATGGTTTTCATACCTGGAGGGGGATTTTACTCTGGCAGCAATTCGGATCTTATTTATAATCCAAAATTTTTAGTGGAAGAGAAAGTTATTGTTGTTACTGTAAACTATCGTCTTGGGGCATTTGGTTTCCTGTGCCTGGGACTCCAAGAAGCTCCAGGGAACGTTGGTTTAGAAGATCAATTAGCTGCTTTGAAGTGGATACAGAATTATATCGCCTACTTCGGAGGTGATCCAAATTCCGTCACAATATTTGGAGAAAGCGCTGGAGCAGCTTCTGTCCATCACTTACTTCTTACCCAATCTGCCGAAGGGTTATTTCATAGGGCCATTATGCAAAGTGGATCAGTTCTGATGCCACAGGATTTTGTTTACCAACCCGTTGAAAGCGCATCTAAGGTAGCTTCGCGTTTAGGCTTTAACACGTCAGACCCAACTGAACTATTGAAAATATTCAAAAACTCAACAGCTTACGATATTGTCAAAGCTTCCAATGTTGATCAATCTAATAACGCATTCGCGCCTTACTTGTTCACACCCTGTGTGGAGACCGCTATGACGAGCAGGACACCATTGATACTGGAACAACCAACACAATTACTTCATAAAGTTGGTCTTAATGTATCTGTTATTATTGGCTTCAATAATAGAGAAGGCATCTATTGGGCGACTCATTACGTTTCTCAAACTTTTGACAGACTCATGGCTAGTTTCGATCATATAATACCTTCTTACTTGCTGTTTCATAAAGATAGTGACAAAATAACTTTTCGTGATGATGTCGTAAAAATTTACTTTAGCAATAGAAAATTCACAGACGGCTTAACATACTACTTCACCGACTCTTTGATTGCATTTCCAATACTAGTCTCATCAGAAGGTTTTCTTCGAAATGCTACCAGAACATTATATAACTATTATTTTGAATATGATTCGTATAGAAACTTCAATAAATTTCTGACCCGGCTAGCAGCAACACCAGGAGCGTGTCACGGGGACGAGCTGTTTTACATATTCCAACCAATTTTCTTCTCTGTGCTACCTCCCACTTCGAATGATGTTGCAACGATAAAGACTATGACAACGTTATGGACCAGTTTTGCTAAAACAGGGTAAGTTCTATATCATAAGACAAATCCAATTTGATAATAATAATATTAGCCTTACAATCTAATTACATATATTGTTTAGTTAATTCTTCATCGATTTCGTATTCTTCCACGGTTCCCGGTCATGGGTTTTCCTCTTCCACATTGACCCGGCTGTCGCCTTAAAATCATCGTCCCACCTTTATATCGGGTGTCCTCTCATCATCGTCTTTACCTTCTCTTGGGTACCATTCGGCTACTAATTTAAGATATAGATTTGGGCTAAATCTAATGTTATACAATTTCAGACTAATATTGACAGACTGAAAGAAGTTACACAAACCAAATTCTTGAGTACACCCAAGAATTGGAAAGTAAATCTAGATAATTTGTGCAATAGGATCAATAAGCTTGACAAATAGAAAAACGGCAATTATTACATACCACGCATATATAGAATCCATTTTAGTATATGGGGGAACAGTACTGATCAGGATAGAGCATTTATTGCACAAAAAATGCATCAGGGCCATTTGTGGACTCCATCCTAATGAGTCCTGCAAACCGTTTAAAAAAAAGCTACCAACTAGGGATCCACACAAACTTGTATCAGTCTATACCTACATATCTTTTTATAATATGCTTGTATAAAAGGATAATCCTAAGTCAGCCAAGTAGGTATCATACTAAAAGATGCCTTGTGATGTGTGTACGTGTATTTGTTACCGGCAAAACCCGATTTTAGGATGAACTAATTTCGCCTAGGCCAAACTAGTTTTCCCTACACGCGATAGGACAAACCAGTATTGCCTAGGTGAAACTCGTCCATCCTGTTACCGATAGGATAAACCAGTTTAGCCTAGGTCAAATCGGTTTATCCTAGTTAGAATTTACATGCTTTAGGATAAACTGGTACGTACTAGTCTGAACTAATTTTGCCTAGTCGGAACGCATGTAGCTGCCTATATAAACGGGGAATCCCCGAAACACCTCTGGCTCTCGCCTCGCGCCCCCAATTAATTAAATAAAACGGGTAAATATTTGACTTTGACAGCTATTTGTGACGTTGCCAACGTTTAGAATAAACACTCATAACTCGTTTATTAATTATTTTGCATGTGTTACCGGCCAAACCCGATTTTAGGATAAACTAGTTTCGACGATCGACACCGACGAGCGCGCATGTTAAGTTGCTGGTTGCGTTTAAAAGATTTTATTATAATCCTAGTATAATTATTGTGAGGCGTTTTATCATGGACGAGCCTTCGTGTAGTAGACAAGCCAATTAAAGCTGTGGAGAGAAAAGTTTTTGGAGGAAATTTTACAGAATGAAAACAAAAAGTCTTCTCATTATAATGTGTTATCACTGTTATCAGTAGACGAATATGCGATTTGGTTAAACAAGTAGACGACGCGGAAAAGTTAGAAAAAATAACATCATTACAAAAAAGAAGACTGAAAAAATTTGCTGTTTTGAAATTGGTTATGTCGGCTGTTAGTCGACAGGGCGACCGAAGAAGGGTTGAAAGGCGCGAGGGGCGAGCCAGAGGTGATTCGGGGATTCCCCTTTTGTATAGGCATCGACATGCCTTCCGATCAGGCAAAATTAGTTCAGACCATGACGTAACAGTTAATCCTAATACATGTAAATTCTAACTAGGATAAACCGATTCGACCTAGGCTAAACTGGTTTATCCTTTCGGTAACAGGATGAACGAGTCTGGCCTAGGCTATACTGGTTTGTCCTATCGCGTGTAGGGAGAACTGGTTTGGCCTAGGCGAAACTAGTTCATCCTAAAATTGGGTTTGGCCGGTAACACATGCAATTGATACGTAATATTCTGTCAAAACATGTGGACATTAATCAAAACCAGGCTGTAACAACTATACCATGTTTGGTTCATGTTTTGTTGCACTTATATTTTTATTATTATAATGAACTTAAAACTTTTGTTTTTAGGATACCTTTAAAATCAAATATTACTTGGAGATCTAGTGGAGAACAATTGGCGTTTCTTGAAATAAATAAAGACATTCAGATGACGACGTTACCAAATGAAGATCGAATGGAGTTTTGGAGGAAAACCTTTGAAAAATATGGAAGAAAATAAATAAAAGTCTATATGCGATATTTTATTTTTAGTTCTAATACCTACTTTTTAAAAGCTTTTATTCAACTTGCATGTTTTTATGTTAGTTTGTTTAGGGGCAAATCTTGCTAGCTGAGTTAATAGGTGCCATTTCCTCTAATCCTACGGAGTTGACATTTTACTTGTTGGTTTAGTTCACAAAGACAATGCATTTTTATGATAACCATGACCTGATTGGCCACCCAAGACAGAAGAGAAAACACTTCAACGGTCAACTGTCTGTAGACACAGTTTTATATACCTACGCTTTAATTAAGATAGTCCGTTCTAAAGTCCACCATGATCTGACTGCTACACCCAGGATTGATTTCAGAGGAGGGGAAGTCTTCAACGCTCAACAGTACAAACACGAAATTTTATATACGCTTTAGACTCCACCCATTATCATAGAACTCATACGCCATGCCACGCATACATATTGAGGTGAACCCTCCAGCCTCCTGGAGGGTTGCCGGTATTACGTTTCCGGTAAAGTTAACCATCGCGGACGGCCAACGGCATAGGTTTAGAATCATGTTATAAAACACTGTAAAATTGTGTTTTCTGGGGGTCTTGTCACTGTTTCCAACCTTTTAAATATTTGTAACAGTGAATAAAAAAATAAAAAATGCTTTTAAATTAAAAATGCATTATATACTAATAAATATTGTCAAAATATACATCAGATTTTATTTTCACTGGTTATAATGCCGTATTCGCTAAGAAAAACCTGTATTTAATATGAGCCCTTCGCGATGGCTCCCGGCATCCCATGTGAAGCTCCCGGTACTGAACGTGTTAATTATATGATAGTCCGTTCTAAATTCCACCATGATCTGGCTGCTGTTGCACCCAGGAATGGCTTCTGATGAGGGAACTCCTCAACGGTCAACAGTGCAGACACGAAATTTTATATACCTACGCTTTGATTTTTAAAGTCCGTTCTAAATTCCACCTTAATCTGGCTGCTGCACCCTGGATTGGCTTTTGACGAAGGAACTCCTCAACGGTCAACAGGACAAACCTGAAATTTTATATATGTTCTAATTATGATAGTCCGTTCCTGAACGGTCAACTGTACAGACACGCAATTTAATATACTTACGCTATAATTATGATGGTCCCTTCTAAATTTCATCATAATCTGGCTGCTGCAACCAGGATTGGCTTCAGATGAAGGAACTCCTCAACGGGACCTACACAGTACAGACACAAAATGTTATATACGCATTTAATTATGATTGTCCGTTTTAAAGTCCTCTATGATCTGGCTGCTGCACCCAGGACCGTTGAGGAGGTCCTTCGCCTGAAGCCAATTTCAGGCGAACTCCTCAACTCCTCAACGGTCAACACTAAAACACGTTTTTTTTTATATGGATATATATTGATAAGTATTATTTTACTGGATGGTATTCAGGGTCTGATGATGGAGCCGGAAGATGGCTAAAGGATCTATACCCCGGTTGAAGTGTAGAGTGATGGTGAAGTCAGAAGGTGGCCTCAGGAACTGCGCAACTAAATAAGGTAGCCCTGATTTGTTTGAGCTCGTTAGTTTTTTCTTGACATAAACTATATAGCCCAAGGTGTAGTCTAGGCCTAGGGTCTGATGATAGTGCCGGAAGGTAGCCACAGGAACACATAAAGTTTATAAGGTAGCCTTGCTGTATTGGACTCGTTGGATTTATCTTGACAAATACCTTACAACTGAAGGTGATAGAACTGATATTTTATTAAATACTAATGCTAAAAAGAACAAAATAAAATATAAGTAAGAATCTTTTTTTAAACAAGTTTTATTGAACTAAAAGGTAATAAATAAAACTTACTTAAATTCTAATGCTAAAAAGAACAAAATAAAATATAAATAAGAATCTTTTTTTAAACAAGTTTTATTGAACTAAAAAGTAAAAAGTAAAACTTACTTAAACAAAGAACTTCAATATTTTCTTAAAAGCTTGACGCGTGAATGTCCTTCTTACACCTTGCAGCCCCTGCAGTTGGACGTATGATATTGTAATTATTGTTAGGATTATTTAACTCCAACTCCAGAAGCAAAATAAAATAAGATTTTTTGTTTTTACGACGAAATATAAGATAGTATGTAAGATATAATGTGTCCTTCACCACACAATCCTCACTTTTGAAAACTTCATGAAATTGAATTTTGAAAACGCCAAAAAATAGTCAAGAAATAGTCATAAATAGTCACCAAAGTTAAAAAAATAGTCGCATTAAGATTCCGAAGTTATAGCTATAAGTTGGTGAGGATTGTGGGGTGAACGTCTCCACACAATCCTCACCTCAGTTCAAGCAAACGGCTGGGAGTATCGACTTGGTTTCAATTGCAAAAAATAGTCAATAAATAGTCGTAACGCTATGCCAAATCTCGAAAATAGTCATTAAGAGGTTCCAGAGATATAAAGGTGTCTTGGTGAGGATTACGTGGTGAGCCTTTCTCGCCACAATCCTCACCTGATTACCGCGGAATGCTTACGTTTTTTCATTTGAAATTGGTGTCAAAAAATAGTCAAGAAATAGTCGTCTTCAACCACCATAATTTCGACCTGGTTTATTATGTAGAAGTATGTTAAATTTCCATGTAAACTTCTACATACATTTTCGAGTCGAGTACAGCCGAGCACAAAATTATTATGTTCGTATTTGTAGTGGTCAACAAATTTTTTGTTTGTATTATTGTTAGTTATGTAGCTATTTTAGGTAGGTATTTTAACTATGTTAATAATGAATAACATAATCATAACATATTATAAAACAAAACCTCCGCCGCGTCTGTCTGAAACTCTGAACGCGATAAACTCAAAAACTACCGAACGGATTTTCCTGCAGTTTTCACCAATTGACGGAGTGATTCATAAGAAAGGTTTAAGTGTAGTATAGAATTATTGCGAAACCGGGTATATAATTATCTTTATATATCTGAATTTACAGAATTCATGATTTCTGTTACTAAGTACCTACATACACATACCTGTTAAACTGTGTAACATGTTTTATTTTCCTAACAAAACTATTCGATCGTAAACTCGTAAAAAAATAATTAAGATGGCCAGTATCATTTTGCGGACTTTAAAAACTTGTTTGTCTTTTGGCATTATACTATTTATAGTTACTGAATTGCCCAAAATTTTAAAAAAAGCACGTTAACAATGGATTTTCATATACCTTTTCTGGCTACTCAGCACGTTAACCATGAATTTTCATAAATTTTTTCGATCCGCACATTTGTACAACAATAATGATGCATTCTGCTTCATTTAAAAAAAAGTATAATGGTGGTTACCGAGCACGTATAGTATAAAGTAAATATTATACCATCTTATCTTTTTCATAGTAGAGAATATAAAATTATAATGAATATCTGTTGGTATTTTAATAATAGGTAAGTAGGTAGAAGTCTTAATTTCTCATACTACAATAAAATTAATCTGAAATAAAGACTTAGTGTGGATTTCACCAGTGAAATTGAACGCGTTCAGCACATCTAAACGCGTTGAAATATAACAATTTTGACACTGACAGCTCTTGAACGCGTTTTAGAAATGCTGATCGCGTTCAGTTTCATTTGTGAAATCAGTTAACTCATAAAGCCAACCGGAAGGAAATGTCTAAATGAAATAGCAAGAAACATATTTAAAATTGGAGGAATATCATGTACAGGTAGATTGGTATTTATTAAACTCTGACAGAAATAATAAATACGTAAGTAACTACAATATTTTATTACCGTATATTAATATACAACAATATTAAAATAAAGGACATTGACCATCCATATATGGGAGTTGGACCAAGTGCTGCCCAGAATGGACACATAGTGCATTATGTTCCTTGGGTTTATACTAGTCTCTAAACCAAAGCTCTTCAAAATATATCCGAGGAGTTTTGAGAAAAACTATCTTTTGTTGAGTATTGTTTTATTGATGAATAAGGACAACCAATGTCGCATTTTATTAATGAATGACAGTAATTATGTTAAACAACACATTATTAATTCCTTTATTTCCTTTAATAGCATATCATTTACACTTTTAAATATTTTTATTAAAAAAAAACATTTAAAAAACATAAAAAAATGTAAATGTTGCCTACCGGTATAGGAAACAAGGGTCCAAGACAACATCTGGGATGATATTTTCACTGCACTGGAGCATCGAATGATTGACCATCCATATATGGGAGTCGGGCCAAGTGCTGCCCAGAATGGACACATAGTGCATTATGTTCCTTGGGTTTATAATAGTCTCTAAACCAAAGCTCTTCAAAATCTATCCGAGTAGTTTTGAGAAAAACTATCTTTTGTTGAGTATTGTTTTATTGATGAATAAGGACAACCAATGTCGCATTTTATTAATGAATGACAGTAATTATGTTAAACAACACATTATTAATTCCTTGATTTCATTTAATAGCTTATCATTTACACTTTTAAATATTTTTATTAAAACAAACATTTAAAAAACATAAAAAAATGTAAATGTTGCCTACCGGTATAGGAAACAAGGGTCCAAGACCACATCTGGGATGATATTTTCACTGCACTGGGGCATCGAATGAAAGACTCGCTACGTTTTTTAACATATCGCGATCAAGGCTTGAATGGCGAATGAAAATAGTTAGGTCAGTGATAGATGATAGATCCAAGGGAGAATCCAAGTGATATTACCATTTTCGAGAACTGGGTTTGGCACATACCTATAGTACGGTACTTCCGATTCCACTTGACTATATTTCAGAACAAGTTACTTGTGGGTAATCCTGGATACCAGGTTGTACCTTTGCAATTTGTCTCCGTTACGCAGACGACAACAGCCAGAAATAATGTGTCTAATTTATTCCCCCGGACAGTGGCATGCCTGCCAGATGTCAACCGTGCCGTCCTTCACAATATATTTCCGGTAGTTATTCGTCATTATAACTTCGTCTATAATCGCAAAGACAAAATCTTCGGTTTCCCCAAAGAGATCACCGAATCGCAACCACGATACGGACGCTAAGAGGTCTACATCGGGTCTATGTAGGACCCATTCATACATCTTAAGACCTATTATGCTTAAACAGTCGTTTAATCGTCATCATCGTCATCGATAATAATTGTATCGAGAAACAGAGCAGGGCGCCTAACAACGTCTTGGTGCCTAGCCCACCCTAAAAACCAAACTAGACACATAACATGGGCACAACTGCCAATTGTTCTCCGACCCGTGAAACATGAGCAGCAATAGTTTCTTATGCACTCTAATCCACGATTGACCTGATTAATCAATATGTAGCACTGGTAGATATTCGACGATATATGTCTACTCTTTATGTGCGCTCGTATGAGTTGGACATCAATCGATGGCATATTATATGCTAATATATTGTTATGGGGTCCGTTATATTTTTGGATAAGAAATGTTCCACTGCTGCGTACATGTTCACTGTAATAACATTGCATTGTCATTGTCACTGTCACTCGGTCACGTCATTTGGTATTTTGTTTGATTGTTGAGGTTAGATCGCTGTAAAACACCACATTCCCAAAAACATTACATTCTCTTGTGTCCAAACGAACCTTGGCACTCGCCGCCGCTGCCGCGGCACCGCTCGGTACGCTCGCTCGGCTCGTGCGTTGTGTGGTCACAGTTATAACCTAACCTACCTTTCAGCCATTTCATTTGCTAAGCCAAGGGATTATGGCACTTAAGTTGAGCCGGCTATAGATGAGAGAAACTAACTTCAACAATCAAACAACGGCGGCTGACAATGCAATGCTTACGGCACGTTAGCCGGGCTGAGGCAGCGCTACTAGAGTACCGCAAGAATTCTCGCGGCACTCTATACACTTCCTTGTTTTAATTCCTTATAATATAGGTAAAAATCTTTTTAAACATAGGCTTTTAATTAACTAAAAAGTATTACTTATAGAATTAGAATAATAACATAGAACTTTTTAATCTTTAAGTGTAAGTAGGCGTACGTTCACGCAAATTCATTAATAGCATGTTTTAAAAAAGATTTTTACCTAAATATTTTGTACTTTTTAGCATTAAAATCAATTTGTTTCAATATAAATATTCTATTACTTTCACTTCTAAGGTAGTTGTCAAAATAAATTGAAATGGCTGAAAGGGCTGTCTTGTTTAGTAGACCACTTTTCGGTTCCATCATCAGACCCTGAACTTACAACTTTGGCTGTACTACTTACTTGTCAAGACAAAGCCATCGAGTCCAAAACCGATGGTGCTATTTTGTTTGGTTGAGGAGTTCCTATGGCTACCTTCCGGCTCCATCATCAGACTCTAGACATCACCTCGTATAAAGCACTTGTATATTCAATGAGTTCAAACACGATGGTGCTGGCTTGTTTGGTTGAGGAGTTCCTATGGCTACCTGCTGGCTCCATCATCAGACCCTGGATACAACCTTGGGCTAAACTACTTGTCGAGACAAAGCCAAAGAGTCCAAACACGATCGTGCTATCTTGTTTGGTTGAGGAGTTCCTATGGCTACCTGCAGGTTCCATCATCAGACCCTGGATACAATCTTGGGCTAAACTACTTGTCGAGACAAAGCCAAAGAGTCCAAACACGATCGTGCTATCTTGTTTGGTTGAAGAGTTCCTATGGCTACTTGCAGGCTCCATCATCAGACCCTGGATTCAACCTTGGGCTAAACTACTTGTCGAGACAAAGCCAAAGCGTCTAAACACGATCGTGCTATCTTATTTGGTTGAGGAGTTCCTATGGCCACCTTCCAGTTCAATCATCAGACCCTGGACACCATCTGAGGCTATAGCACTTGTCAAGATAAAACCAACGAGTTCAAACTCAACAACGCTATTTTATAGATTTCGAATAATAAAATAAATTGTATAAATAAAACTACCAGAAAAAAATGGTAATTTTTTTTTAACCCAGGGACCGATTTTTTTTTTGTATTTTTTTTTTTGTATAATTTGATGTAAGGAACCATTTGGAAGTACTCCCAAGTCTGGGCAGCATTTGGTCCACAACCGGTCAATGTCCTTTGCAATTTAAGTATTCGCGACTGTACCAAAACATAATGTATGTAGAAGTTTAGATGGAAATTTAACATACTTCTACATAATAAACCAGGTCGAAATTATGGTGGTTGGAGACGACTATTTCTTGACTATTTTTTGACACCAATTTCAAAAGAAAAAACGTAAGCATTCCGCGGTAATCAGGTGAGGATTGTGGCGAGAAAGGCTCACCACGTAATCCTCACCAAGACACCTTTATATCTCTGGAACCTCTTAATGACTATTTTCGAGATTTGGCATAGCGTTACGACTATTTATTGACTATTTTTTGGAATTGAAACCAAGTCGATACTCCCAGCCGTTTGCTTGCACTGAGGTGAGGATTGTGTGGAGACGTTCACCCCACAATCCTCACCAACTTATAGCTATATCTTCGGAATCTTAATGCGACTATTTTTTTAACTTTGGTGACTATTTATGACTATTTCTTGACTATTTTTTGGCGTTTTCAAAATTGAATTTCATGAAGTTTTCAAAAGTGAGGATTGTGTGGTGAAGGACACGATATAATGAGGACAGGAGTTTATGGAAGGATAGTAACACAGGGTTTTGTAGTATCCTTCTGCTTGTCCAAAACTATAGCCATGTGGAAAAGACTTGAGTTTGCGCTTACAGGTGTGATGTTACGCACAAATTAAGTGGATAAGAATTTTTAGGATAAATAAAATTTGTTAGTACTTAATTAGTTATATTTAATTAATAATGCTTAACATTAACTTAAGTATTTATCTACAACGCGTTAAGGAATAAACAAAATTCTTGAAAGTAGTAACAATTTTTTATCGTGCTTATTTTAATACTCTAATTATTATTAGGGTCCAACATTTCTGAGATTTGACGCTGAGGTATTCTGTTACTTGTTGTACCTAAGTCTACAATTGAATGAAGCCTCATTCAACCGTGAGGATTATGACGGCTAAATTCCGTTGTAGTAGTCCACCACGTCGGAGGTGTGGGTGGACTTGGAAGCTCGTTCAGCTTCTTTGTCACCCATACCATGAAGTATATGAATATACCCAGACCTGAGATCCTGAGAATAAAAAAGAACCTATGTATTAGTTACGCGCGTCAGATTTCATTCAGAGCTTGACTCACACAATCACACAACCACACACACACAATCTAGGGTCACACAGGTGCATTTGTACTCCTCCAAAACACATGTGCGTTCAAATCCATGATAGGCCCAAGTTGGTTTTTGTATTTTGAAAAAACATTTTATTAAAATTAATGTATTGTTTTAGTGAATACTCTGTACTCTACAGTCTACACCAACATGAAAGCCCAAAGGTATATATTGTATAGGATTTCCGTACAATGCAAGGTCAGAGAGATCACGAAAAATCATCATCATTCTCCTGCCCTTATCCCAATTTATTTGGGGTCGGCGCAACATGTGCCTTTCTTCCATACTTCTCTTTTAGTCGTCATCTCAGTAGTCACCCCCTTTATTGCCATATCATTTTTCACACAGTCCATCCATCCTTTCTTTGGTTTTCACCTACTCTAATAGCCATCGAAATTCATACTCATAAATTTTCCTCACGACATTTTCCTCGTGGGGTAGAACTAATTACTTATTTTACCTATTACTTACATGCCCAACATTTTAGAAAAGTAATGATTCACTGCATTTAAATATGACTATACATACAAGACTTCCCGATCACACAATTCACACAAATGAGGGCTACATGTCTATCCAATGACTGTATAATAATGAGACACACAATGAGATAATCGTAACAATAATGGCACATCGGTGCGTAATGGTAAAGCACACATCACAACAAAATAGCTGGTCTTTAGCAGAAAAAATCTACCTACATCTCTCCCGTTATAGCTACTCTGGTCGTCTTGCTGACCATGATTTTGTTACTGTTATTAGTAATTAACTGTTTATTTATGTTACTTCGATGGTCCTTGTTTATTATCATTTGATGACTTCGAGTTACAGCTATACATAGTGAAATTGAATTCATGGGCATTTGTACTCATCATTACGAACAACATTCACTATGGGACCATCTTGAAATCGCGAAAAATATATCTGCTGTTCCCTACATTTATGTTCGGATAGCTCGCCCAAGTTTAGAGTTTGATTTGATTTTGATTTTGACATATAGAGAACTTTATACATGTCGCAGGATGATTTGATAATTCGAATTTTCGCGAAAACCGGATAATTAGCCAATGGTGAAAAGATTTCTGCCAGCAACTTGGAAGTCAATCTACCTGCGACCAGATAATAAGACAATGGCATAAACATTTCTGCGGTAGATTGTATGATTCGTCATTTTGAACTGGGTGAAATAGGTTAGGTTAGGTTAAGTTAGAACTGTGACCAACCGCGCGCAAGCCGATTGAGCGAAGCGAGCGGGGCCGTGGTAGCGGCCAGAAAGCGCTACTTCCAAGTTGCTCGCAGAAACGTTTTCACCATTGCCTAATAATCCATGTTTTCGCAATATCCCTAGGGTATCTCTAGGGTTTTCGCGAAAATTTGAATTTGAATAACGTGATGACCAACCGGGTTATCATCATAAAGTTTTAACTACCATCATAATTTTTGTTTTTACCCGTGCGTTTGAGACCTCGGACCAAATAGAAAGAATTGATGTCTTAATCAATGTATTCATAGGGTTGCGGAAATGTTACTCCTACAAAGTTAACAATATTTTAAAAGTATCCACAGACACAATTTTCAGTCAGTCTTACTTAATTATTATGTGGCGACGTAAGAGGAGTTCCACGGGGAAGTCATTTGGGGCCAACCTTGAAGTAAGGCCACACCCTTACTTCAAGGATATGGAGTATGGGTGTGCGCGTGTAGTAAAGTGGTAGTTGGCTTTAATCGACGGAATAAACAACAAAGGAATCTTTGATATTAAATAGATGTCTCGGGATAAGACTAAGGTCCGGGTCCTGGTTTAAAATAAATAGTTAAGTACTATAAATAGTAAATTAAAATTGAAAATCAATTCGACGGACAGACAGACAGTTGTACAACTCTATCAAGGTTGTACTTAAGTCTTGTATATCCTCCTTCAGCCGACTGGAAATAGTTCCTCCCTATTGTACCTACGCACATACTTAAATCTAGGGTCATAATCATTGATCTATTAAAAATAGGTCATATTTCAATATGACTTATTTTTAATACAATTGGTGCCGATTCTCTTGTCACAAATGCCTCTAAACTAAACTAAAAATCACTAAAATTTAGTTTAGTCCTGTCAAACGAGCATTTCCCATTCTGAAATAGTCTAATGTGACACAACTTAACTATATTTTAGTTTGACAGCATTAAGATTGCACTGAGTTATTAGTTTAGTGAAAATGGCAATTTTGCTATTCTGAATTTGACGTTTTTCACCTAAAAATTTAGATTATCCAACTAAATCAGTCTATTTTTAAACGCAATTAAAAAGGAGTGGAATAAAATTAGTTGGCATGAACTAAAATTCACACACTTCAGCTGCAAAAACTTTATCTTTTTTTTTATTTTGCTTATATCTCGAAAACGGTGCGTCCTAGCGCAAAAATAATGGAAATTTCGACCCCCTCTGCCACCGGCAAACCCATATGCCCCTACTCACTGGTAATATTTTTTCATATTTTCCATAAAAAGTTTAAAATTCCATACAAAATACGTCAAGGCTGCCCCCCCCCCGCGCGCCTCTGGCTCTAAAAAAATTCACGGGGTAGAGCAAACAAGTACCACGTGGGTCGCGACGTGACTGTCAAATTCAATTTTAGATGTGTCAAAATTATTTTTTAATTTAGAGATATTTTTCCGCAGAATAGCTTTTAGATTCTCATAGTCAAAAGTAAGGTATTTTAGTCGTAGTTTAGTTAGTTTAGTTCGGTGTACAAGAGAATCGGCACCATTGTTTCAGTTTATTTACTTTGACATAGCTCACTATAGCACTTCGCTGTAACTGGGTAGTAAGCTCATCTGTAAACAAAACGATTATTGTTTGTACGCAACCAGACCCAAATAGAATTGATGATGACAATAAATTATAAACAATGCATAAATAGTTTTATCTGTAGGTATGTTTTAATTAACCTCTCGAATGATGACGCATTATAATCGGATTAGATCAATAGACTTTCGGGAATTGATTAAACATCCAGTCAACCACCGCTAGCGAGGAGGTACGGTCAGCCAGAAAAGTCGATAACCACTTCAGTTTTTTTTAATGGCTATCGCATATTGAGCAAAATATTCATTAAAAAATAGTAGATTGTTTACTAAGGGAGCAAACAACTATCTTTAAGGCGAGAGTGTTTCTTTGAATCCAAAGCGGAGCGAAGGATTCTAGAGTAGAATCCCGAGCGTAGCGAGGGATTCTAAAGTAGAATCCTGAGCGCAGCGAGGGATTCAAAGTACATCACTCGAGCTTAAAATAGTGTTGCTCCCGAGGTGAACACTCTACTTTTTATCACCCTCTATGAGAAAACAAACGTGTGCGGTCCGACCCCCATCAGGAACGAATTTCCTACTCACTGATTTACACAAAATAAAAAAATTATGAAAATAAAAAAAACATCGCAGTCGCCATGTTGGATTCACATTTTGACCTCACTATCGGATTTACCACCCTCAAAAACTATGAAAACGATACCCATGACGATGTTTTTTTTAAATTTTCGCATCCACCATCTTGGATTTAAATTTTGACCTCACTATCGGCTTTACCACCGTCAAAAACTACGAAAACGATACCCATGTCGAAAAATTTGAAAATTTTCGCATCCGCCCTCTTGGATTTAAATTTTGACCTCACTAGCGGCTTTATCACCCTCGAAAACTATGAAAACGATACCCATGACGAAAAATTTGAAAACTTTCACGTCCGCCATCTTGGATTTACATATTGACCTCACTATCGGCTTTACCACCGTCAAAAACTACGAAAACGATACCCATGACGAAAAATTTGAAAATTTTCGCATCCGCCATCTTGGATTTAAATTTTGACCTCACTATCGGCTTTACCACAGTCGAAAACGATAAAAAAAAAAAAAAAACCGCCATCTTGGATTTTAATTTTGATCAAATTCACAATTTCTCTCTTGCCAGCCTGTTACATATTCATACAATGTTCGTGATCGATCTCTTTGGTGAATAGAACTTTTACTAACAATTTCCACATTCCAAATTCAAATCACTTTTAGTCCCTAGGGATTAAAACGCTATTTTGGTCCCTGTTTACGAGGATTAAACTACGTCTTTTTGAATAGATGTGATAAAAAACCTTTTTTTCCTCCATCGGCACTGCCCACGAGCTTTAATCAGATTGGTGGTATCTTCACTCGCAGTTCGAGATTTTTCACATCATTATCTCGTTATTAGGTTTATTAGTGTTGATTAGATTGATGCTATTCGTTCTCTCTGTCGGTAGAGTTTGAGGACTTTAGAAGTGTCACAATGAGTTCATTTTTATGTCGTTAAGTCGTTAAAGTCTTTTCTTATAATTTTTGTAGGACATTTCTAAAACCTTCTTGATAGTTGGGATTTGTATGTAGGTACTCATGTACTCATGTACTGGAGTGGTGTGCCGATCCCCAGAACTCTGTCATATTCTACAGGTTTAAGAATGCATTTTGTACTTAGATGAGAAGTTTATTTTCCAAGTTTAATGATGACTATGAGCATGTGAATGTCTCTTAGTTTTATGTTTGCTTGATCTCTTTTGTTCTTTATTTCACGTCAGGTAAGTCTTCTGTCTATGGGCATATTTAGGTAGTTGGCAGTACTTTTCTATGGCAGAACGCAGAGTTTCACCACCTTGTGGGCAGTCTCTTCTTCTTAAGGCGAAGGTAATATGGACAGACTTGGCAGCACTAGCCTTGATTCTCCACTTTTTCAGCCATGATCCAAACTTGTCCTTGTATTGTGACTTGTTCTTGGAGTTTCATGGATGGCCTAATCTGGTCTTTATCGCAGGATATGACCGCAGCAGTGTCATCAGCACTGGTTGCAGTAACAATTAGCTTTGAGGTGGGCAGGTCAGCAGTGTAAACTGTGTACAGTACTGGGCCCGAAACGTAACCTTGGGGCACTCCAGCTTCTATGGAATAGAATGAATATAGCCAGTTTCCAGATTTAACTCCGAACACTTGGTCTTCCAAGTAATACAGCATGAGCAATTGAGCATTAAGCAGCACGTAAGCGGTGTGTGGTAAGTAAATTTTTAGTTTACACATTAAGAATTTAATTACATACTCGGTCGAATGCTTACTGCATACAGCTGAGCAGTAAGTACCTACTCCTTTCTTTCCAAGGATTATCACTCTGTGTAGGTATTTGTTTTGTCGTCCATGGTGTCCTTTGTTTCTCAAGTAGGTATAGGTAACAGTCGTTGTAGCAATAACTTCTCGAACAGAAGCGGTGGGGCGCGCCCAACTCGGGGGGCATAGTCACCAATGGGGGGGCGCGGTGACTCTAATAATAAACTATAGATTTATTAAATTTTATGATCCTGATTTAGAAAATGTTAAGGTTAGGTTTCAAAACCCGAACGTTTTACAATATGGTAGGTCCTGTAAAATGAGCTTCAGCTTCTGCAAGTCGACAAAATAAGTTTTCCTATTTCTAGAATAAAGAAAACCGAACTTATCCGAGGTGCGTGCTACAATTTTCGAGCTCACTTTGCTCGCTCTTCGATTCTACATTCTCGTGGTTCTTCAACTTTTCTCCTTACCTAAGTCTATAAAAAACTCCTCAATATTCATTGCGTTATTTATGTTGTTGAGCAGATTTTTTTTCGAACTTATGTAGCAATGGATTAGCAATGTTTCAAAACGATTCAAATTCTGATTGATCGTGTATTACGTAATTAGGGTACCTACTGGTTAAGCTATCATATTTATTATTGAAACTTTCCAGATGAGAGGGAAGTACCTAGAGTAGTCTCAACCAGCATTGAATAGGTAGAATGGTTAACAAGATAATTCCTTCTCTGAAAACATGGTACCTTTTTAGGGTTCCTGGTATTCTTCTAAGTTACGAATAGCTTTCTAAACTTAGGATGTCATATTCTGGATACATGATGTCGGGTTTATTTAGTTTCAATACATCTTTTAGAGAGCAGTGCATACAGTGGTGGCCCAGGGTAACGGCCCCGACTTACGGGTTGTAAGAGGTGCTGTGAGAGGTCGTGGGTTCGAACCCAAGCAGGCGCTTTACTTTGTGTAAATAATTTCATCATCACTGCTCTCAAAACGGTGAAGGAAAACATCGTGAGGAAACCGACATGTCTTAGAACCAAAAGATTAAAGGTTTCCTCGCCCGTTCACCATTTGGCGTCTTAATTGAGGCATGTGTTCTTGTGGCCGGTTTAGTGACTTAATTATTTTCTATAAGAAATAGTCGTCTGCTTTGTGAGGTGATAGTCTTTAGTTTATCTTGCAGAGACTAGGTTATCATAATGAAGGGGTAACCCTTTCACTGGGTTTCAAGTATAGAACCCATTAAATCGGTTATAAACGTGTTAAGCTTCGTGCAGACAAGCGCGACGCGACACCGGCTATTTTTATCCGTTAAGTTTTCTTAGAAATTGTATTAATCGTGTCGCGTCGCGCGACAAGTCGCGCTGGTCTGCACAAGCCTTAACAATCTTTGAGTACCTATATATCACTGGAGAAGCCTTACGAACACTTCCCCTATAAAAACGAGATGTACCAAGACCGGTGACGTCACAGAAGCAATGTGAGGAAAATAATCTATTATGAATCGAGTTTTATGTTGAATCATGGTTTGAGAATAAAAATCGAAATGTGTTATGAGGTTAGGATTTTTAATTTCAATAAAAACATGAGTACCTAAATACCCATTATAAAAAAATATTTACTTATGGAAGGTTATTCGGATCTTTACGTAAGTTTGAGGTTTTTGAACGCTTTTTATCATTTACACGGAGCTCCGCGTGCCCCGCCCTTATAACGATTTACGAAATGCGTTAGAATAGAATCGATTTGAATTTTGAAAGTAGTTTTTATAAACGTAGGTACACGATCATTTTGTTGTTGTTCATAATACAGAAGGGAAGTGTTCGTAAGGCTTCTCCAGTGATTTAAACTCAAAGGTGCAGCGAGCCGAGCCGCTCAATGCAAGCATTGCGAGCGCATGTTTACAAGGGAACACGAACACGCTTGAGTAAAGTGCTCGAAGCGTGCGTTCGCCAAATTTAGTACCTATAGGCCTATCGCTGCGCGGCCTATCGCCGTTTTGTAACAAGAAATGGACCGCGACATGTGCTCGAAGCAAGCGTTCGCCGCGTCTTGTCTATCGCCGTTTTGTAACCAAGCTCACCTCGAACGATACATTACAAACAAACGTTGCAAGTCAGTGTCCGCTTAAAACAGTGCATTCAATAAAATAATCTATATAAGATATCTCTTTTTGTGAATACAAACCTTGCTGCAGTTGAACATACTCGCACCAACCTTGCTACAGTTGAACATATGTCTACCTGCTCCTGCTATCATGCTAATCTCACTCTCCTCTGAGAAGCGACTACGGGATTTTATTTTAAATCGATAAATAGTAATAAGTGCTGCTTTTTTTTCATCTAGGTCAGGTCGTTCTGAGCACATCCTGATTATAACCCCTCATAGGTCCCTAACGGAAAAAATCTATAGCACGAAAAACATAACCTTCACCATACCATAAATATATAATAGGGGATTTTAAAATAGGGATGTCGTCGCGTGGCAATGGAATCCCTGAGGGTCCAAACAGATCCACACGGGTTCATAAATATGCCCGTGTTGATGGTTCTGTTGTTTTGCTACAGCACTTTTTGCTCTTTGCCCCCAAAAAATTGTTTGGTTGCTTTATGTCGTAGAAAAATTGGTAGGTAGGTCAACACATCTATACCATGTGATACTACACTTTGTTGACTCAATTTAGACAACCAGACTAATTTTATTAGCCAATGCCGCAACCTGAGAAACAAAGGCATAAGTACGTTTGTAATATTGCATTTATTTATTTATTTATTTTTATACAAATTGACTAAATAACACATACACATTTATACCACTTCTAAAATTCAAAAGAAATGTTACAAAAAGTCGTCGGTCCTGAATCTGTACGTAATTCGGATTACTACTTACGCCTTTATTCCCCTCGTGGTGCAATGTAAGCGAAATGAAATTGATAAGCCGTAAGTATCCTAATGAATCTGTTAAAGGGGCAACGCTAAGGTAGCTCGCGAAATTCAAAATTTTCTTTAGTTTTTTGCAATTTGCAGGTCAGTGTCAGGTTGCATGTTGAAAAAAAGCAATACTTGTAAGCATAATCCTCAAATCAGATTTCATGAAATAATTATTCAATAGGATTACATGAACTTAAGAGAGGTGTATTGATCATTATTATAATTCTATAAATAAACACTTGATACGGCTACGAATCATATTTAGATCAACATACAACCTGATACTGACCTGCAAATCGCAAATAACGTAAGAAAATTTGAATCGGCGAGCTACCTTAACGCTTTCGCCGATATTATTCAATATCATAAGTTCCAATATTATTTATGGGATAAAATGTTTATGATTCAATAGCATATGGGAGCCAGTTATTCTAGAAGGGTCACAGATCTACCAACATCAATATCTAGTGTTTACATTAAAACTCGCAACCCAATGAACCGACTTTAATGAATTGTTATAAATTGAATAATGTACATAATGCAACAAATGAGTTTATATAGTATGAAATGAGTATATAAGAGATAAGGAAGACCCATTTCTCAAAACTCTATTTTATTTCTTGCATGGTAAAGTTATTCAGTCAATAAAATCTTACTTACTAGATTATTAAAGTAGGGGTGAAGGGAAGAAAAAAACAACAAAATATAAAAAAACAACATGCAAATCGGTTATGTTGCTTTTTACTATCAATTTTTGGATGTATGTGTACAAGTATGAATTCGAGGAAAATAAAGGAATATGTAATGGTTCATAATATATACTCTACATCGCAGTACTCGTTACGAACAAACATTACTTATGTTATTTTCGATATAGTACTTCTACTCAATCATTATTTTTGTTCGATTGCTCTTCATTCGCATAAGATATCATGAGAGCATGTTAATGTAATACATGTCACAAAACAAAAGAAAATATCATCTATAGAAATCCAATCGATTTAAATAAAAATAATCTAGCTAAGAAACACCATTCGTTCTTTGCATAATATTAGCAAATACTGCATAACATTCTCACTGTACAGACACGTAAACATAATGAACATAATTATCGAGGAAACATCGTCATCGTAGGTGTCCATATGATATTTATTATAAGGTCTCGCTCACAGATGCATAGAAACGAACAATATTCTCACTGCGTTTAGTATAATCGGTGAAAAAGTCGCGATAAAAACCTAAAATCCACATACTGAAAGTCTAAAAATATATTATAATAAATTTCAAATGTCTATACATAGATGAGTGTTCACTACGCGCTTATAACGAGCGTCGAGCGCGCGTCCATTACGTTATAATATTAAATACGATAAAACGAACCGGCGGCTCCGTCCGTACACAACGGCGTCGTCGAATCGCAGATACGTCGCTACTCGTAACCGTACCGAAGGGACTAGACACATAATCCAAGAGTACCGGTCGCTCGTCTACGAGCGATGACGCGACTCGCTACTGCGTTACATAAAGTTCGTATCGAAAGTAAAATTACATGTAATGTATATATACTATATATATGTGGAGCGGCTCGCTCAGACGAACACCTTGGCGAGCCCGTCGGCGCCCGCGCTGGCGATGTAGGGCCGCAGCGGGTGGAACGCCACGTCCAGGATGCTCTCGTCGAACTTCTTGCGGTGCGCCGTGATCTCCTGCACGCACGTCTTGGTGTCGAGGTTCCACAGGCGCACGGAGCAGTCGTGGCTGCCCGACAGCAGGAACAGCCCGTTGGGGTCCAGCGCCAGCCCCGTCACGGCGTCCAGGTGCGCCACCATGGCGTGCGCGCAGCGGCCCGACACGCCGTCCCAGAAGCGGATGTGGCGGTCCTCGTGCGCCGTCACCAGCAGCGGCAGCGTCGGGTGCGAGCGCACGCGGTGCGCCGGGCTGTCGCACGCCACGCGCAGCACCGGCTGCGGGCAACACGCAGCGGTTAGCGACCTGCCGACTGTACGGCTCGGGGAAATCATAACAATAACACTGAAAGAATCTCTATTACCTGTCCAGTTTCAAGGTCGTACAGCAGCAGCGTGCCGTCGCGGTAGACGACGGCGGCGCGCGAGGCGGCGTCGGCGAAGTCGGCGGCGGCGGGCGCGGGCGCGCCGGGCTCGTCGTCGGGCCGCAGCGTGGCCAGCAGCGGCCGGCCGGCGCGCGGGGCCCACAGCCGCACGGTGCCGTCCGCCGACGCCGACAGCAGGCGGCCGTGCGCGCTCGCCAGCGACCACACCGCGTCCGTGTGATCGCGCAGCACCGCTCCCTGCGCGTCACGGTACTGATTTCATTTTAGTGAACTTTCAGCATGGCAGGCTTTCAATCCCTGCCCGATTAGCTTCCCTGACACCATTTATTTTTAGTATGCATTCTGTTAATACCCAACAAATAGATTGCGGGACGATCATCAGTCGCAACGTGCAGTTTGACCAGAATTGTTCATATATAATATACTCAGAAGATTATCCCCTGTATTTATAAACGTTACTTAAAAGTTAAGAGGTGTTTAAATGAAAAAAAAAAAAAACACTAATCATTACTTAACTTTAAGCAACATCCATAAATATGGAGGATTATGGCTGACCATCGAAGCAACATTACCCAAGAAAAACACGAGTCATACCTGAACAGCGGGGTCGTAGGGGTCGTAGGGGTCGGCCGTGGGCGGCGGCAGGTTCCACACGCGGATGGTCCCGTCCAGGCCGCCCGAGAAGCACTCCTCGGAGCGCGGCGCGCCCATGGCCAGGCACAGCACGGGCGCCGTGTGCGCGCGGAAGGTGTAGAGCGGCTCCACGTCGAGGCCGGCCGACTTCTTGGCGGGCACGGTGCGCTGCAGGTTCCACAGCTTGAGCGTGTGGTCCTCCGACGCCGTCACCAGCGCCGCCTCGGTGGGGTGGAACGCGAGCGCTCGCACCTGGAAACATTACAACATTCAATTAGCATTATGCGTAACAACAGTGTACCTTGCTCAATTCTATGGGCAAACCGTAATAACCTAAAGTGAAAAGTAACTAGGCGTATGTAACTCTTTACGGAAACGACTCACTGGTCCGGTTCATTGAAGTGTTCCAAAAGATTGGTCCAGTAACGTTTGAAACGCATCATTTGAATCTGAATCAATACTTTGCCTCTGTGCTCTTCCTGCGGGACCGCGTCGTTTGCGAGGCGACTGAACAGCAGTGAGCGAGAGAGAAAGACTGAGACGCTGAGTTACGTGTCAGTCAGTACTACTGAAGCGAGTGAGCGGTACACATTACAAAAGAGATACGAAATGAGATGTGTATCACTTATACTCTCACAGTTATTGATTGTCGTTATTCATGCACGTAAAACTGACCACTACGGCGCTTACATATCAAATACTATAAAGTCGTTTTTTGCATATAATGTTTGCACAACAAGATATAGCTTTACTTTGATTTGACAATCGCACCAATTTAAGTTTAAATAAAATTTTGATGAAAACAATAGTCCTGTTTACATTTTGTTTGCGTGATTATGGGACTTACCTTTTGAAGAAAGTTTCGAAGAAGGATTCTTCTTTTTACATTCTATATTTTATTTCAGTTGATGATTCAATCAAATGATCCAAATTAAACATATCAATGATTTGGATCATTTTAGTGATCCAGATGCAAATGTTCGCAAAAATGATACAGTTTGCCAACCTTAATTTCGGAAGTTGATGAAGTCTTTGGTTTTGGTTTTTCATTTTTTGCCACCAACTTGTGGTACGTAACTCACACAAATTCGTATACCACTACTTGCAAGGGTATGTAAACAACAGTGACTGGAACTTATAATAACATCATCAACATACACAAAGTGGATTATTGAAGCTAACTTCCAAACAAAGTTAATAAAATAAAAGAGTGACCAATCCACGAGCTTCTGCCCAACGAAAAAGAAATCGGCCCCGTAATCAAGGAGACATCGATGTACAATTGTACATACATGAGAGAGTCCCAATTTACATTCATCCATCATTCAATCCAAGTCATTTGTTATAAACAGTATCCGATTTTATAACAAGTTGCCAAAATCGGTTACAGAACTTAGCGATGGGAAGTTCAAAACCCACATAAAATTAAAGACTATGTTGAAGACAAAGAAGTTTAGCAATAAAACCTCTGCACATGTGGCTTCCCTGGTACCTCATTAACGGCAAAATATGTAAGAGTCTATTAACTGCTCCCAAATTACCATGTTCATATTTTTGTTTTATTTACATTCTTCCTTGACATAATCATCATTTTATTATACATTATATACGTACTGTTTAATTTTCAACTCTTAAGGCTGCCTGTCCACTGGAGTGGAGGAGAAAATAGGAGCGGAGATGTGCCAATATTAACCAATAGAATCTTGACTCCGCCCCTGACTTTAGATTTGATTGGTTAATAATGGCACATCTCTGCTCCTCTCCTCTCCGCTCCAGTGGACAGGTAGCCTTATTAGGGGCTTTTGTGGACATGTTAATTATTCAGATTTGTTACAGTTGTAATAGCAATCATGTTGGTATAGTATTACTCAGTTAGTGGTTTATTGAGGTCAGATAGGCAGTCGCTCCATGTAAAATACTGGTATTCAGCTGCATCCAGCTAAACTGGAACAGTTTTAACTAGATGCAGCTGAATACCAGTATTTTCTCGACCCCAACACAGTTGGGAAAAGGCTTCATCTTTTCTTTTCGTGTCGTTAGTGACTAACTTGGTGTCAGAGTTTTAAAGGCGCCCATGGGGCTAGGCAGATTGATTAGTTAAAAATTGCAAGATAATAAAGTAAAAAGGTACTTACTCCATCGAAGTGCGAGCGCAACGTGTACTTTGCGTTCCAAGTCTTGCGGAAGGACTCCTTGTTGGCGCTGGCCACGTCGTAGGCCTCGGGCTCGTTGCTGACGGTGAGCTGAGCGAGCTCGCCGAGCGCCAGCGGCTCCTCGTCGGCCTCGCCCGCGCCCGCGCCTGCGCCCGATACCACTGCGCTGCCGCCGCTTGATCCACTGCCTGCGAAATCAGATTATTATATATAATAATACCAGCCTATCATTATTCCACTGCAGGGTAAACGCCTCTCCTCATACTGAGAAGGCACGAGCATTGATTGATTTCCACGCTTGCTCAAGAAAGGTTGGCGATGTCAGAATTTTATATTAACTTATAAGGGAAATCATAATAATTATTATTGTTATTGTAATATAATTAGTATAATATAAATGTTAGCATAGTAAAAACCGCAAAGTAGAGGAAAAAAGTTCAATGAACGGAGTTCACTTTTCCGCTCCAAATTATTCAAGTTCTGCTGTGGTCGATGCCTAATAAGGAGACATTTACGATCATTGCACTTGGGGCCAACTATAAAAAATTTAGTCTGGCTATAAAAAAATGGTATAGTTCGATTCAAACGTAATGGCGGCTCGTAAGTTAGCTACTCGCTGCGCAGTACCCCACCCCTCGCCCCACTGACCCATGAATTCGTTACTGCGCTCAGTGACTAGCCTCATGTTCCGAGCCGCCATTAAGTTTGAATCGGGATGTAACTGCGTTTAGCAACCCTGATCTTTAAACATTTTCAGTCTCTCCTACCAGAAACACCATATACAACTTACCAACTGGGTACTCGTCGCCCTGACCTCCGCCTTCGGCCTCTCTCTCAGTCAGCAAGTTGAGCTCGTTCAGGACCTCCTCAGCCTCATGGTCGACTTCCTCGCCTTATGTGTTAAAGTAAACAAACACCTATGTAATCAGGCATTATTTCAAGATTTCAACTAATTAGAAAGAACTGATAAGGGCAGAGATCTAGAAGAAAACTTAAATAATGATAACTATTGGCGTGTGAAGTTAGGAACCGAATTCGTGATGCAACTTTACTTTCATACATAACTTAATTTCCTTTTTACTAAATATTCCGCAAATCAATATGAATTAATAATGGATGAATGAATAATTGTTATAACTAAACAGTATTTCCGCTCTAATGAAACAGGAAACTTTACTTCAAGACTGTAAGTATAATTTAAAACTGATAATCAGTTAGAATTGATAAGATAGAAGGATAACTCAAACATACTTCGAAACAGAAAAGCTACTGGATTGATTTGCGCGGATTTGTCGCATAATTTCATAAGTTTATACTAAAATAATAAGAATAAACTCTACTACTAAAGCTTGGTTTTTGATGAACTTTACCTTGTTTACCAGGAGGGTGGTGTGTCTGCTTGGCATCCAAGTCATCGATCTCGTCCATATCCATCTCCTGGTTGGTGAGGAACTCGAAGTTGGCGAACACTGCAGCCGTCTCCTGAACCGAGAGCCCCTCCTCATTGTACCCGCCGCCCGCGGAAACGCCACTTTTACGCGGCTCTTTTCCTGTATCTGAATGACCATCACATAGAACATTTTTTTAGGAAATTGAACAAAATGAAGTTTGGAAGAAGCGTGTAGGTATCAAGCGCCGATACCAAATAAATTGGGACGAAAGATGATGGATCAATAAAAAAAATAAGTAAAACGTTTTTTACTTAGCATAGTGATTTGATACCTGCCTTCTATCTGAGACACATTTCTCTGCACATTTACATCATGAAAAGAGATTGTTATCTTGGTGGCATGCATGTATTGGGTATTGTAAAACAACTTCTGAAAAATTGATTAAATCGAATTCGAACTACAACACATTTATGTTTTAACAAGTGTTAAGGCCGAAACACACTTGTAACACCCGACGCCATCACACGCTTACTCATTGGCCACATTTCATCTCGTTGAGCTATTTTTCGTCATGTGGCCAATAAGCAAGCGTGTGATGGCGTCGGGTGTTACAAGTGTGATTCGGCCTTTAGTGGTACAAATTAATTATTTATACTTACCATAATCGTATTTGCGAACCATATGGTTCATAGCGTAATCACATCTGTCGTGTTGCTGCTTGTCATAATTTCTGTAGTTTGGGTTTTCTACTTCCTCATTGTTCAAACCGAGTAAAGCCCGCACTCTATTTGAGCGAACGTCCAGTATAGTGTCTGTGTAACCTATTTCCTGTTTGGCAGAAGGAATGGTTACAATTAATATGCATAATAATCACGTATAAAATACCTGGATTCTTCATAAGACTGTCACTAAATTGGGACAACGTTGCGGCGCGTCCCCTAAGCTTTGCTTGTAAAGATTCATATACAAAAGAAAAATTGAAGCAGAGTAATAAGAATTGCGGCGGTCGCACGAAACGTTCGTCCTTAAATAACTTATGAGGCTCCTAGAAAAATTAAGTCAAAAGATTGGCCAGCTCTTTCCCTGTTCACTAACAACAACATGTCAAAACAGTGTAATCAGCAATCTGTTAACCAACCACTATTAAAGAATATTGCCTAGTCTATAAATTAATCCTAAAAATTTCCAATCCCGGAATTTACAAGCTAGGCTATAAGGTAAATACATAAATATTAAACTTGTTTGATACAAATAATAGCAACATCCTTTATATAAATCGTATCGTCGTTGCAATTATCTACTTTGCTAAACCACCTAATCTAAAAAAAATAATTTATGTACCTACTTATAAACATTTCAACGTATTTTTTATGGTTCGTATTATTAGCAATTTGCGACACCAAATAGAGATAACACTTAGAAAGAGTAAAATAAATAAAGAAAATGTTGTAGTTACATAAATAACAATTTTTAACTTAACTTTCATTTAAATTCCTAATAAAAAACATGTGTGGCCACACAAACAAACAATATTATAAAAGGTTCCTCATGGAACTTAGAGTTGCTTATCCTCAGAGAAACTGCTATGCTAATTACCATTGTTTATAAAAATTACTTGTGTACACATTGCACAGGAAATAGAGTGACAACATGAGTATAACTAACAGTATTCTTCACTTTAGGCACTGGTATGTCTGCTATTACCATCCTTAGATCTGGAACTGCAGTTACCAGGTCTATGATTTTGACAACCATAATATATTTTTAAGGACTAATTCATGACATATTGTCTTACAATGGGTTGGGTAGACTGGTTCTAGTCAGTGCCATTTCTCGACTTTTGTTAAAGACTAAAAGTTGAGAACTAGCGCCATTATGTAGAATAACAAAGACCTACCTGCAGGTACTGTTTAATGAGCTGACGGCCTTGCTTCCACTGGGCTCGCTCAGCCGGCTCGGGCTCCGCAGGGGGTTCCTCCGGCGGCGGGCGCACGTCGCCCTGCTGTAACTCCACCCCATACTTGAGCTTGTGGAACTTCGCCCTCTCTTGCTTAAGTGCATATTCCAGCATCTTAATCCGCCTCACCAGGTCGTTTTTTAGATTTTCTTGGCCCTTCCTCTCACCCTGGAGGAAGGCAATCCGCGCCTGTGACCATAATGCGATAATTAAGTAATGTGATGTAAATACTTTACATTTAATCAACAACATAAAGAAAAAAAATCTTTTTTTTTTGTGTAAAAGCACAAACTTTAGGAAATAGTTCATCTGTATCCTTTTTTTTTTTTTTGGGTGAGAAATCATCAAATGACTTCTCCCGCTCTGGGCGTGTCAGACTCTTACTGACTAAAACCCACTCGTGTTCCTTCCCTTGCCTGTGCCAGGGGCCACGGTTTCCCCTTAGGACTATGCTTAAGATTATACGAGCATACTGGCACTATTTTACTCATTTATAATGTTACACACATTGTGACATTCCTAGGTGAGTAATATGAGAAAAAGAATTATTAGGCCACTAGCTGCGCCCCGCGGTTTCACCCGCATAAGTCTCGGTTCCGTGGTGAATATCGGGATTAAAAGTATTCTGCGTCCTAACCAAAGTTATGATCTACCCATGTACCAAATTCCATCCTAATCTGTTCAGCCATTTTAGCGTGAAAGTGTAACAAACAAACATACAAAAATCTAATCTTTTCTCTTTATAAAATTAGTCTAGATTTAGATCCATAGATTTTATAATATTTATATGACAAGTCTATAAATAGAAATTTTATTGAATTGTGCCAACTTTCAGGCCACTTTAAGTCCATTTCAGCAGCTTATATGGGGGATCAGGAATCAAAATACTTACATCAGTATAAACCAATAAAATAAAGCAGAAGAATAATTCACGGAATGCTATTCATTTGTTTACACACAAATTATAAACAACAACACTATTTATTTCAGTGACAAACATAAAAATATCTCATTTTCTTTATAACACTGTAAATATAAGATTTTTGTAAAGTGTTAAGTGTTTTATGTAAAGTAGTTGTTTAAGGAATAGAATAGGGAAAATATTCTTTCCAACAATATGGGAGCAAGTAGGTAGGCAAAATGAGGTAGCAGTCGAGCATAAAAATAATTATCAGTAGACCAGTTATAGTTGAAACTTATAAAGACACCTACCCACAGACAAACTTAGCACACAGATATACAGACTTAGCTCATCACATTCATGAGGAATCACAAATATTCACAAACATGTAATATGCCACTATCTTATCATCCCTATATCTATGAATACGTATGCCATTAATTTAATGATGGAGGGAGAGACTCTATGGCCATAATATGGCCTTCATACAATATGAAGGCTGTTACGAGGGAAAAGGGAGTGATGGAAGAGAATAAATTTTTTGCCTACAAGAAACATGGGACCAAGGGGGTGAGAAAACTAAGATCTAGAAGAAAAATTTGCTTTAAAATCTATATAATCTAGACAACATTCTCTGTAGTAAGATGTTTTGTTAACCAAATTCAAAACTGAGAAAGTTCTCTGTTCGCAATCTGATGAGGTTGAGATTGTCTTTGTTACCTATTCTTAAGATTATTGGAAATATATCCAATTAATTTCCTAGGCAATTAGTTTACATAAAAATATATTGATATTATTCTATTACATTACATTACATGTTCCCCCAAAGATAATTTTACAAAGAGTATCAATTGTGTCTCATTACTGAAGACTTGATATGTTACCAAGTTATGTTTTATTCAAACACATTTTTTACTTGATCAATCAAACTTACATTAAGGCCCGTATTACAGAACGTCACTCAAAACTCAAGCATTACTTAAAACTCGTTTAAAGCCTTTTGATTGGTTGAAACTAGTTTTAAGTAATGCTTGAGTCTTGATTGACGTTCTGTAATACGGACCTTAGTTATCCTCTGGACTGTGATATTAGGAAATACTTCAGCAAAATTAAGGATAATTTGCCATAGACAATGGGTGAGAATCCTATAAGAAATCAGTTGTATTTTGAACCCAATCTCCCATTTAAAGCAAAGTCAATACTAGCTTTAGATATTTTAACAATATAATGTTTAATATTGTATTAATGTTCAGTGACTACTTTTATTTGAGTTAAATCTATTTATTCATCCACATCCTACTACTTACTAGCAAAACAAAATCTTCAAGACAGCGATTGTAGTTCAATAGCACATAATGACAACACAACACAATTAAAAAGATAGATAAACAACAACTTGGGAAACAATTTCACTAGCAGATAGTAAATTATATAAAAGTACAAAAAACAAATTTTTAAATTACATTAATAAGTCTAGTATACAATTCTATATTTATCAACATCACAAGCATAAGTTTAAATTCAGGCACCAATACTTTTAAGCCTGATCAGATTTCTGATACTGATAAAATAGAATACTAGATTTAATTAGTCATTGATTACATTAAGGCACAAACTAGTACCTATTAAAAAATAACAAGTGTGAAAAGAAATAATAAATTCTATAAAGTATACTATTCCACTATTTTGGTCTGAATACAGTATCAGAGTATGGTCTAATTGTTTTGATGTCCCAAAATGATGGTCTAGTAAAAATACGTGGAGCCAACGACACGACAATTTAGATTTTAAATTTCAGTCCGTAAATTGTTTGGTGTCAATGAACGTTATACTATTTACGATAAACATTCATAAAATAAAATAAAAATCACCTCAAACTCAGCTCTGTCCACCTCCCATTGTGATCTCTCGAGCTCGAATCTCGCCCATTCGTGTTGGATAAAGTGCAAAATGCCCGGTATTGAATACTGGATACTTTGGCTAGGTTCGTCATTTTGTTTGTTATTTACACTGACTCCGATTTGAGATCCAACTTGCCCTCCGTTGTGATGAGATACGGAGCTATCATCCATGGCTGTGGGGATTTTCATGACATGGCCACCATTACCATTACCGAACTTTACTTGTCACACACCTAATAGAACTACGATGATGAACTATGCGAAACGAAATACTAACACATTATTAAAACTATATTTCAACTAATGTTCACGTATGTGACACCATCTAAAATATTTTTTATCGACGAATTCATGAATGACAAAAATTATTGCATGACGGAAAGAAAAGTCGCAACGACGTCCGTCCGCTACATTGCTTTTACTTTTTTTTTTCAATGTTGCCATACATTTCGTGACAATTCAAAGACAAAGAAGAAACCTATTTTGTAGAGAGAGAAGAACGTGTTGAAAACGTTGTATTGTTTCTACCACAAACCTTAAAGCCAGCTCCACCCGCTTAGCATTTGCCGCAAACTACAAACCTACACAGGCTACACAAACCCACAAAGAGGGGTGGATGAATGAGCAAAAGCTTCCCCGCAAGCTTTATTTGATTTGTGCACAAAACCTGTCCCTTGATACGACTGGATATCGGATCAGCATGAAAACTCTGGTAAGTTGCAAGCCAAAACCACAAGCCAAGCCAAACAGACGTCCGAGCAAGTACGCGGTCTTATGGCTTGGCGACCTTACTCGCCCGTGTGTCACACCAAGTACGCGCACTTTAAAACCGCCGAGGAAGTTCACTGGCGATCCAACAGGTTTGAAATATTGCTCGGGCGTAGCCCGCCTTGGTTCGTAGTTTCGTAAGTCTGTCATCGCCGCGAGTCATGACTGTCACGAGCCAGCATTTTGTTTCATCATTTGTTTAATGTATGTTTAGTTTGGTTCAGAAAATTCGAAAACATCGAGATACAGTGTGAGAAAGCTTCACGTGTGTCACCGACGGCGAGCCGAGTAAGTTGTCCAAATCTCTTAACAAAATGGCGGCTCGCAACTCGCAGCGATGACAGACGTACGAAATTACGAACCAAGACGGGCTACGAGCAAAATTTCAAGCCTGTTGGATCGCCGGCGAACTTACTCAACGGTTTTTAGAGTACGCTTATACGCCATAAGTACGCGTACTTACTACTGCGTCTATCACCCCATATGATTGAATGTATTAGTATAAGCTTAATAATACTAGGTATATAATTTGAACTTTCAGGGCCACTTCTATTTAATCATATGTAACTGTTTGCTTGTTTTTATTGCATGATGTGGTCTCCTATAATTGAGGGAGCACATAGATTGTTGTTCTTGTCTTTGTATTATAGCATGTAAGGTGTATCCTTTGTTGGAGATCCTAATAAAATAAAATAAAATAAAAATATGACAGTTAAATGATTTTATAAATGATGGTATGAAGTAGCAAATTTTTGCGCAATATACTTGCGCAAGTAACTCGTTACGGGTGTGGCTAGCATGAATCTTTGTGTCTGTCAACTCGGTCGCAACTCAATATCTATAAAGGATTTCTAGGAAGTCACTAATTAGAATTACGAATGTCGTGAAAGTATTCGATGAATACGAAAATTCGATAATTTTTTATGGTATTCGGTAAATCCGAATATTCGTATTCTTTGCATCACTAAAGTTATGAAATGATCTGAACGTTGTTGTGGTCACCTTAGCAATTATTTTGAAGTATTGCTGCGCCAGCGCCACCCTAGCGGGAAGCAAACTGACATATTTTGGCACGGGTATCGCTAGTGTCTTTTGACTCACGGTAAATATGCCATTACCTGTCAATTATCATAAAAATTATAACTGAAAAAAAAAGCCATGTAGTATTCGATTGAAATAACAATGGAAACCATTCATAGACTAACAATTTAAAAAACTATGGCTACGGCTTCCGAGAAAAGCGATGACCGCACTTGACGGCCGCAGTGATGGCTGTCATGAAAATGATGACAGCGGCAAAGATTTAAATCGTTAGATTCGCGCTACCGCGTCAAAACTTATTCAAGTTTCTGTTTCGTTTTAACACCTCTGACACACAATGACGCAGTTACTACACTTGTTTGTTATGGAAACGCTATTTAAAATAATTATGCGTGAGCTCACTCTTCTCAGTAAAATAAAAAAAGACGTGTGGCACTCGGAGACTGCCGCGGTAAAGCTATTGCATAGCTGTTTTTATCAACTTATGCAATTATAATACAACCAATGCCACCTAGAGGCGAGTTGCTGAACTAAAGAGACAGAGGTGTTATGTTAGGTTATTTTCGTTACGGAATTTCTGGATTCGGTCTCCACGCTCAAGGTCCGCGATAGAAGCTATGCAATAGCTTAATAAGTTATTGGCTACTTACTACTTAAATACCTGCTGACAAATAGTTTTCAGCCTCATGATCAACTTCAGTTTACCTTTGAAGTTCACTTCACGTTGAAAACCCAGTACTACATTGAGAGACAAAACTGACAGTGAGTTGATAAGATTCATTCAAACGACTTGCAGCGCCACCTTTTCAGTTCGATTGGCATTGACAACCGCTAGTGCTTGGTTCCACCAGCGTATCTGCGTGTCATCTTCTCTTTCATTCGTTCGTGGCCTGTTTTCCTGGCTATAAACGCCTGCTACACGGTCGCCAACCGCGTCCCGACAGAGGTGACCTTGGTAGTTTACAACCGTGTAGATGATAGTTTACAACCAAACGTTGAACAACTTTGCCGGTCGCCAACCAAGGTCACCTCTGTCAGGAAAGCGGTTGGCAACCGTGTAGCAAGCGTTATAGACTCTGGCACGGCCATAGCTTAATAGTAGACAAGGCATACTGTATTATTTAGTCTGTGCTGTTAAAATAAAAGTGTTCTGTCTGTAGTCTGCGCTTGGCTTATTCCAAAAAACCAAAGGCTCCAAAGTTACAAAAAAAAAACAACTAAATCCTTCCGGTGGCGTCTACACGCCATTTTGTTCGAAATAATTTAGTGTAGTCCGATTGTGTTGCTTTACTATCGGGTAAATATTATAATTCTGATAATCATTAACAAAATAAAATGCATTAACGTTTGTTATTTTTTATTTGTAATGAACTTATGATTTCTTGTTATACTTGCACTGATCCGGGTAAAACTACGCATTCCATGCAGAGCATCCATTCATCCATCGCCACACTTGTTTGACTTCGAAAAATTGTACATATTGCTGATAATTACGTGGTATTTTTTTCAGGAAAAATGTCACGTTATGGTGACTGTAAAGTGTATGTGGGAGATCTAGGTAACAATGCAAGCAAACCTGAACTCGAAGATGCATTTTCGTATTACGGACCCTTGAGAAATGTTTGGGTAGCTAGAAATCCCCCCGGCTTCGCTTTTGTAGAATTTGAAGATCCTCGTGATGCTGAAGATGCCGTAAGTTTTCTCTTTCTAGCTGAATAATTTTTTATAATTAGGTACTGTTTTTAATAAAAATATTCGTCTATTTATAGATACGTGGTTTAGATGGACGAACAATATGTGGTCGTCGCGCTCGTGTAGAAATGTCCAACGGCGGTCGCGGCTATGGAGGCCGGGGCCCACCACCTCGCTCTCGCCTGCCGCCTCGGCCGTATGATGACCGCTGCTATGACTGTGGAGACAGAGGACATTATGCTCGTGACTGCACACGCCGCCGCCGCCGCAGGTGACATTTGAAATCTGTTTACAAATCTTGTGTGTCGGAACCTATCTTTGGCATGGAATCTTTAAAGGTAAAAGGAACTATTCCAAACCTAGTGTCAGAAACACAAGATATTAACTGGACTTGTCATTGCGAACTGTTGTTCTTATTCAAAGATTCCATCCCACTGTATTGGACTCACTTATACCAATGATAACTATGTTATAGGTTATCATTGGCCTGTGCGCCGAGAACGAACTCGTCAGTGTCTGCACTTCTTATTGTCTGCGCTACGTAGCTTTCACTTCGCGGCGTGTACTCCAATTGAGTTGGTTGCATCGGTAACTTCGCTCGCTCTGCGAACTACGTAGCTACAGCCTACGTGCACACTTCACTTGTCGAGACCGTCATTGAGAGTAAAGTTCGTTCTGCGCGTCGCAACGCACGTCTAATGTAATCACTGCGTGCACTCAGTGAGTTACACATTACTATCCCATTTTTGTGTTCAAAGAAAGCCTGTGCTGTTATGCCAGTCATTTTTTTTGTAGGAAGGTAGTATGTTTAGAATAGACATTATAGATTAAGCGCTGATCTGGAAGATTCTTGAGGACCAGAAGATATAAATCATCATTGAGGACAGAACTATACTAGCCTACCGCTGTTTAGGTTAGCCTGTTAAATGAGAGGGTTTCTTTAAATTGTACTTCTCAAATAATGGGTAAAACTGAACAGGAAATAAAAATACTATTGTTAATAAACAGTTGTTAAAAAGACGACAACTGGTTTATTAGCACTAGTGTTGCAAGATTTGCGTTTAACCTAATTTAGTAAATATGAATTCCTATTATCAGCATGTCTTCAGTTTTGTAAACAAAAGTTGTCGTAATTGTTTAGTACTTACTAAATTAGGTTAGGCGCAAAGTTGTAACCACAATGGAAACATTTCTAATACCATATTCTGTAAATTTGCAGCCGGTCGAGGTCCCGTCGTCGCACGCGCTCCCGTTCCCCGCGCTCCGGCTCTCGCTCCCGCAGCCGCAGCCGCTCTCGCTCGCGCTCTAAGGCAAGGTCTATGTCGCGGTCAAGATCTCGTTCTCCATCCAAAGATTCTAAAAAATCTACCTAAACAACCTACACTAGTTCTGTGCATACCTACATTGAACAAATTAAGTTTTGCTTAATATAATATCCGTTATTCTATTGTGTACAACAGTCACTCAAATCGAGTGTAATTAAATCCACTCCACCTGTTCGTCAGTTGTAAGAATTTTATCATTCCTGTGTATGTGTATTGATTTTAAGTTGAAGAACGATTGATTTTGAGATCAATAAATTGACGTTTTAAAAATATATGGTTATTATTATTTCATTCAACTTGCTTTACACAGTAGACTAAGGTCGCGCGCACTTTAGACGCACATTTTTATAGTACGTACAGCTCGGCCAAAAGGAGTTAAAAAAATTGAGGGTGCCACTGTCACACTTCAAATGGGAAATAATTTGTTAAAATAAATGTGCAACAATAAACGCTACTTGTGGGTGACTCAAATCAAAATTTCATCTAAATCCGTTCAGTCGTTTTTGAGTGAAAGAGTAACAAACATCCATGATCCATCCATCCTCACAAACTTTCGCTAGGATGATCTTGGTCGTCACACTGAATACGTTTTTCTCCGTCAAGTAGGTAGTGTTCTGGTGATATCGTATTCTTGAAGTCCTCTTTGGAGCTCGAGCGCAATGAATAATCTGTATCTTCAAGATAATTATTTACATATACCTCGGACACTCGCGGATTCGGTCATTCAATGCACACGCGTTTCATACGAAGTTTTTCAACACATTTGCGAGGAAAAAAACAGTCTTGTTGTAAGAACTTTAAATGCTACAATAACGTAACTATAGAGATGAAACATTTAAATTTTTTAAATTCAACCTCAGAGTAATAACCAAAGACTACTATAGTATGACTGACCTTTGTTGCCAGGTACAGACATCAACCTACTCCAATCTGTCAAATTTTCCCAATCAATATTGAACCTTATAACATAGCGATAAAGTTGAAAATCTGTTAAAGAATTTTGACAGATTGTAGTAACTTGATGTGCTGGCGTCTGTACTATCCACTTCTTTTAAAAACTTTTCTACGTCGGATGGTATTTTGGGTACAACACTACAACATTTTAACGATACCAAGTATTTATGCCAACGCCGCGCGCGTCTGCGCTACCACGCACGCTAGGTTTCCCACGGTGCGTCCGCGATATGGCGCACCGTCGGAGGGCGGCTTAAGCCTGTCGTCTGTTCATACAGTCTACAAACGCTATCGGGAGACTGGTTTGTTCACGCGCCGTTCAGGATCTGACAGGAATCGGGTCACTTCTGAGCGAGATGATCGATTTATTGTAACAACTTCTTTACGAAATCGACACCTTAATGCTTTTCAACTGCAGCAGCAGCTTCATGTTGTACGTAGGGTGGCTGTAAGTGACTCTACAATTAGAAGAAGGTTGAAGGAACGTGGACTGGTACCGCACAAGCCAGCAAATGGGCCGAAATTAACTGCAGACCATCGAAGAGCTTTGCACGTGAGCACCTAAATAATTGGTCATATCTCCAGTGGAACAAAGTTCTCTTTTCTGATGTGTAAAACTATGCTGTATGGTAACGATGGTAACGACCGAAGGAACAAGGTCTACAGAAGAGATGGAGAATGCTTTGCACAATGTTGCATTGAAGAAAAGGTCAGCTATGGTGGTGGTTCGTGGACGGTTTGGAGAGGAATCAGCGCCGACGCTAAGACAGAGCTTGTCTTTGTGTCTGAACCACGTCTGTCTGCACTAAACAGTCATCGGTACAGACGCCAGCACATCAACCTACTCCAATCTGTAAAAGTCTGTGTCAGTACGGATTTTGTTTTCGAGATTTCACACTTCTTGTATTACTTATTTACGCTCAAAAAGAAAAACAAATCTTTGTTGGCTTATAACTTTTTAATGGCTTTTTATTTTACTATTCTGCTTCCGTACAGACAAAATTAATAATAAGACCTAACGATATCATGTTAAACTTTGAATGTACGATGTCAAAAAGTGGAGTAAAAAAAACCCCTCCGAAGTTTGTATGGAAAAAATATCAAATTGTTTCACCTTAAAGAAAGTATCGTAGGGGGCAGTACTACGCGATGAAAGTATCGTTTTGTGATTTTTACATTGCTTGTCCAGTCACTTAGCGACATACTTAGGTAGTGGTTTAGAAGAGCAATGTATTTCTAATTTCTACTGCAATAATAGTAGTCACTATGTTAAATGAAAACAAAAATACGTAATATAGTACGTACAAGAATAATATTAGATTCGTTTTCCATGATTTTCAATTTCAACATTTTCAACACATAGGTCACATAGTAAAACATTTGTGCTGAAGGTGATAAATACCTTTGATAAGTAGTTTTATGATTTATAAAGTTTCTAGTTTGGCTTTGATTTTACAAGAAACCACTGAACAACACGGCATTCTTAAATGTTGTCATCATCGCACTAGTTAGCGGAGACGGCGATTTCCCTGAGACATGAGCATCGTGATTACGACGCGCGGACACAGACACGCCCCCATGCCACTTCTCCTGTTATTTCAGTCAGGTTATTTTTGTTAGTCAGGCAGGGATCCAAAACTCCCATTGCCTTATCAACAGCTGGGTAGGTAGCCATGCAAAGAAAACACCGTTTCCATTGATAGTTTGTTTATTAACACTTATTAAAACGTTCTACTATTACACTTATAAAATGGCGACTGAGTGTTAAGTAATTTAGGTATGTAATTTTCCAATTTGGCTGCTATTGACTTTAGTTTTAATGTTATTATGGTGCCTAAAAACTATCAAACAAACATCTGAATCACCTTAAGTTATAATTTTATTCACTCTTGAGATCATTTAATGATATTTAGTTTTACATAAAATTGCAACTCAGAATATTTTGCATTATAATGATAATAATAATGTATTATTGACTTGAATACAAAAATAACGCGATCAATAATCTCACTTATATAATCTTTAACTTATAAGTAAATAGGTATATATTATGTAAGATGTATAACTTAAATAATCATATTCATTTTGTAAAAAAAAAACTGTTTTGAATAGGTATACACACATTTTCAAAATGTTGAATTTGGGCCGTAGTCACATTTGTTCATCTAACTTTTTATGTTGTTAAGCATTTTAACGGATTATTAAATATAGTAAGACAATACGTTACAGAGTTTCTATGGCTAAACCGGCATTATTCAAATTGTTCAGGATTATATCGCAGTGAGCTCTGATTGCAATATAAAAATATACGAGAGCAAAACCATAGATGTTCAGTTCATCAATAACTTACTATAAATGCTTCAGTAAGGTACAATACTTGGTTGGTAGAACATTATATAAATCTGATGTTCTGCATAAAGGGCCAGTATCGAAAACGAATCACCGATCAATGTAGGTAATACAATAGGCCCAAAAATTGTAATTAATAGATGATAAGTAATATAAATCGTATTGATCAGCACCTTAATTGCGTAATACATGATCTATTATCACAATCTGAATCATTTTGAAAGAGATTGCTAATGCATTGCTTTCGTAAGTTCGCAAAAATATCTGCTAAGCAACGTAAATAACGCAATGAATATTGTTGAACTGTCAAAATGAAAGTGATTAGTCTTAATCATTTACGAAAATGTGTTACGTAATTAGATACTAGCCCTAAATCACATTATTTTCATGCGGTGCATCGTCGTCACCATAAAGCCAGTGGTTCAGTAAGTACTTAGAATTTTGTCATGGTGCTTATTTTGACTGCACAAACTACGGCTTCCTAATCATTACTCATCACAAACTGTCATGCAACTACCGGTGTTTATTGCCACTGGGTTATGAAAATAACAGAACATTAATATTAACCAGTAAAAAACAGACTACACAAAGGAAATTACAATTAAACGGGTTTTGTCGACGGAAGAATAGAGAAAATGATAGATAAACAATCACAATCTATAATGTTACTTTACCGGTTAATATTAATGTTCTGATATTTTCAAATAGAAAAAATAAAGAGATGATTGTAACAATAAAGTCGAGAAGAAAATTGTTCAGTTTACAAATTAGTATAATCATTAAAGTTTTGAATGAAACGAAACTAAATATAGGTAAATATAACTTTTACGAATTGGTTAGTCCTACTTACGATCTATCTACTATTATAGCAATACATAGTATTTTTTCTTATATTTTGTTACATAAAAATTAAACACAAAAAACATTAATTGACGAGACTCGCACACAAATATACACACTTCCATGTAAATTATCAGTACTTAAACGCACTGAAATCATAAAAGACATCCACTGTGGCAAATCATTATTATCAATGTTTTTACTGAAATCAATACTGCTGATAAAACAGTAGAGGTATTTGATGTAATAGATTTGCGACAAGTAAACATTAACTTATCACGCATGCATTCGATACATAATATTATGTAGAACACTGCTTTAATACTATGCAACATTTTTATTTTGTCATTTAAAATACAAACATTGCAAATATGACACAGTTTGGCAAAAAAGAGTCTGGAAAAAATGAGGGCGCCACTATCACACTTAGGTGACTTTGAATGGGAAATGAGTAAAAGAATTTAAACAAATAGTTAAAAACGCTGCTTGTGGGTGACTCAAAACCTATCTAGCACTTGTCAGCAAAGTAGTGCCATCATCAAAGGTCTGCATAGTAAAATATTTAGTTCCAACTGTCACCACATCAGACTCTTTTATGTCGACCTGTACATAAGCTTACGGTACTTTACGTTGAAATTAAAAATTTTTTCGAGTTAAGAGGAAAAGATCTGATGATTGTGACAATACAAGGTAAAATAGTAGTAACATATTAGTACAATAAAGTCCCCTTTACACCGCAAAGTAAATAATGTAAATAACATCACCATGTTGCGCAGTACCAAAGCAGGTCCTTATAACATTCAGGGTCAAAGTAAACTACCTAGCGAAACTCCCCAGATGTGATGAGTATCGAATCTAAACATGATAAAAGAATTTAATTTTATGAGCTTTTTGTTGGTGTCAGTTGGTGCTTCGACTACTGTTAGTGTAGTTTACTTGGAATATTAGCTTATAGAATCAGTTTTCTTTTGTGTAAACTTTACAGATAATATAATAGAAGATAGAAGGGCATCAATAATAATTATCTAAACATGATTAAGAAGTTCATCCAAAAAGTTGGCATTGTCGCAATTAGCTGTCAGATATTTACCTGTTTTGATTATTGTGGCAATATTACTGTATGGAAATATGGAATATGGCTAATTAGTGAACTAGAATATTAATAATGAATTACAATATAACACTGAATTTGATGCAACCGTTTTAGGTGTAAAAAAAAGCATTTGGCAAGTCTCCAAATACTTTTTTTACATCTAAAACATATTCGGTGTTACGATATTAATTATTGCATTTCATAATCAATATTTTAGTTCACTGGTTAGCCATATTTCTTATTTCCATTCAGTAATATTGCCAAATTAATGAAAACAACGATATATTTGACAGCTATTTGCGACGTTGCCCACTTTCTGTATAGCCGCTCTCAACAAAAGAAAACACATATTCTCAAATCATACTTCAAGTAACAACAGTACCAGCGGTAGTTAATACAAAAAAAAAAAGTTTTTATATTATCGCGTTCAGATATCGACATCCATCACGTCTGCAGAGTTATGCTAGCTAAATTAATTTGACCCTAAAATTTGAAAATAACCGCCATTTAAGATATATATCCAAATATGTAATGTTCATCGAAATTTTGTATATTGCAGATTCATAATATTGAAGGCATAAGTAGGTACTGCAAATGAACTCCACGCCAATAAAATCCAGGAAAATATTTCAGTTGATATTGGATATATATCAATGATATGGAATAATTTTAAACCTCACATCACATTAAACCATTAAAAACAATGTAACAAAAATCAATCACATAATATACACAAATACCAGAACACTAAAATGCTAATCATTACTATCACATACATAATATACATATCTCTATGAGAACTTCGTATGTATTAAGTCTGCATCTGCATTCATTAACACATGAGACAGACTAAACAACACTCAACATTACTGCAATGTTTTATGAATTAATGGAAAAGTGAAAATAAAACATTAGGCCATTCAAGATATTCACCCAGCTATAACACTACGAACAATGCTTGTCATTCAAAATTCACTCTTATTACAAGAGCGTAAGTGTCAATATGGATGCAGACTCAATATCAAATTCAACTGAGAGCTTACATTTTAAAGTAATTTTGTTCTCAACAGTCTCCAATTTCGAATCAGCTGTTATTCATATCCTTCCTCCATTGCTGCCGATCCGTAAAGGCCCCGATTAATTTAATAACATCAATTATGAATAAGAAAGAACACTTTTCCAATCTTTGTAAATACATACAACAAATATAAAAATATGTGTACAGAGTATCCTACTCTTAAAAGCTCCTGAGAATCATTTTAAATGTTCATACAAACGATAGAATTGGGATTTCCAAACTGATCATGGTTTTATCACAATATTATCACAATAAAAATAAAACCAAATCAATAGAAAGCAGTTTTCAAATCGAAGTTTATGATAATTTGTGCACAAATCTAAAATAATATGGTAAGTACCATAGTACATGGGTACCAAAGCATTTTATTTGTACAATAATTATTTGATCACATTATAACGACACTATAAAGCTATAAAACATGGAAATATCAACTTATATTACTTTCCTGTACATGAATACTTTCGTGTCGTATTATGTTCCCTCACAATACATTTATAGAAACAATGAAGAGAAATTTATAGGTATCCCTTTTTCTTTGGGAGAATTTTGCATGAATCTGCAATATTTTTGGATTTTATAACTTTAAAATCATGCTTAGCTGATAAGCTTTCGACGCTGAGAAGTTTATCCTTTTAATTTATCTTTGATTACTTGAAGGTGACAAGAAGGTAATTTCAACTTCAGTTTCCATCCTCAATGTCGTCATTATGACCTGTCTACAAATAGAAGACAAAACTGGCAACCACAATTTGTTCAGCATTTACCCTTTTATTGCTTCTTTTCAGGTTTCTTCACAAGATGTGCATTCACTGGGTACTTCAGTTCTGTTTTCAACTGATCATTATGTTCTTCTAATGAGTTCACAGCGTAATGGAGAACAAGCTCATTTAAAGTTCTGAAACAAGATTTTTTTATTTTATTAATTGTTTTAATCATCAGATTGGATATTCATTTAATTGTGTTTTCTAAAGTTTTTATAAGATTATCAAATGAAATTTACGAAATAATATGTAGGTAATGTTTTATTCATTTTGGACATTCTATGGACCAAAGAACGAAAAAAACCCTCATCTTATATATAAATTATGATGTCAAATAAATCTTAATTAAATAGTGGTACCACCAGATTAGTAATAGGCTGGCACTCTGTCAAGACATAATGATGCATCACCAAAATGTATTTAATTTATAGTATCTATGCCAAAAATATTTCTAAGTCATTCTTTATGACTGATTATTATTTTATCAAATGGAACCACATTATTCCCATTTGATCAAAAAATGCAATAAGAAAACTTACTCATAAACATTATAGGGTTCCGCAAATCCATAACCTCTTTCAGTCTTAAAGATAATACAGTGATAGACCTCGTCGTTGCAACAAATAGATAAAGCTAATTGACCAGTGGAGTTAGGCCTAATTAAAAATGTGCCTTTAGGTTTCCCTGTGAGGAGTTTTTGTGCCATTTCTCTTGTACAATTAACTTTCCAACTAATCCACTCTCTGTGTGCATACAATTCTTCAAGTTTATGTATATTGTCATCTTCTAATAAATGCAAGTATTCATCTGTTTTCCCTCGTCCTTGTAGCCATCTGTAATGAACATGATAATGAAAACGAATTATATTTTTTTTTTTTATTGCCAAAATTATTTTTTTCAGATATTTCAGTCAGTGCTATACTATATGTAGCCCTAAAGGTAATAAACATCAGGAATATCCCTCTGTTTTCCTTGTTGTATTGAATTAATATTGTATGTAGTGTTATAAAATTTTGGAATAGCATTGTTTGTACTGAATGGAGGAGGAAAATTTTATGTTCCCTATCATCTAATGACACATCTATAACTCATACAAGCATTTTCCAATAAATAGGTAGTTGAAATATGTACATAGGAATAAATACATACACATGTAGGTAGCTACATGTACATGAACAACCTTTTAAGAGATTTCGGTACAAATATACCAAGAGTTAGAAACCAAGAATTATTTTGTATCGTAGAACCTTATACTATTTCCAACCATTTACTTAACTTTTGACGTATACACGCTTATGAAGTTCTGTAATTATTACATTAAAAACCAAAGTGTCTTTATGGGTACTTTGTTTTTTTCATCGAATTATGAATTCGACAATAACATTATTTCAATTATTTACTTTTAATTATTATTTAAATTCGATTAAATTCATCATGAATTCCGAAATTGAGTCGGAAATGCAATTTGGACATCATTACTTTAGCTGGCAAAAGTAAAAAAAATGGTTGGAAAGATTATAAATGTTCTTTTTTACACTTTCAAGCTAAAATGGCTTTGGATGAAATTTGGCACATAAGTACATTATGACCTGGGTTAAGACAAAGGATAATTTTTATCCTCATATTCCTCCAGGATTGAGACTTCTGTGGGTGAAACGGCGGGGCGCAGCTAGTGCTATTACATCATGTTTTAAAGAAACTATTCTTATGTATGTGAGCATTCATAACCTGTCACACCATTGCACCATTTGCTTATCGAGAGACCTGTTATCAAATCCCCATTAAAAAAAATTATTTTGCCAAATGAATAACAATTGGCATAAATTATTAGGGTGTGTGAAAATTTTAATGATATAAGAATTATATTTAAAAAATGTTACTTACACTTTATACCGGTCTTTTATTTTGTAGAGATCTGTGACATCTGACTTTAGTTTAGCAATTTCTCTCTCAAGCAGCAATTGAGCCGTAACTGTATTTCTCAAAATATCATTTAGTTCAGCTTTGGCTTGCTTTAAGTTTTGAACTCTTGATATTAAATTTCTATTATTTTCTAAAACAGGATTCTTTTCATGTGGCTGCGCTTCAGCTTGCATCTTCTCTTGTAATTTTAAATGTTCTTCACAGATTTTAACTGTTTCTCTAAAGGCATCCAGTGCTTGTTTTTTCATATTTACTTCTTCTCGTAATCTTGTATATTTGTAAGAGCGACCCTCAAAGTCTTTTGTTTTCAATACATATTTTTTGTGGATTTCCTTAAATTTAGTTTCTAGGGTATCATCACTCATGTTTTCTCCACCTTCATTTTCGAGGAGTCTAGACAGAGGGTACATAAGCTTGATGTCGAGGCTGCTGTTACAATGTGCCAGGGAGAATTCCCTATAAAACCGAACCAGCTCCACCACTGACTTGAAGTCAAATGGCTCACAAAATCCATAGCGCCCCTCATGGTTATAGATTTTGATAAGTTTGTTCATACCCCCTTTTCTCACTGTTAGAGTATAACCACTATCTTTGTTAGATGCGTTGCGCACCAGGAAGGTGCCATCGCATGTATCCCGCAGTTTCTCTGTAGCCTCATCTCTGGAATACACAATTAGCATTCAATGAGACATAGAATAAGAAAAATGAAGATCACTAACTTGAACCTAAAAATGACCTAGAAAGGTTTTGGTACATCTTATAATAAGACCTATGAATTGCTCATAAAGTTGTAATATTTCACAACATTTGGGTCATATGAGAGCATCTAGGATTTTTGTAACCAACCTGAATGGGTTTGTAGCCACTAGACATTTGGGATGAAGGATATAGGTTTGACACTGTCCTGTAACCCAGAATTCTAACCTAATAGTAAACTATATCTTTTTAGCATAACAGTTTTAATGGAATGTGGATGAAGTTTGATAACTAGATGCAGATTCATTTAGTTAATCAAAGGCCAATTCTACGCAGCCTCGAACCTACCTAAGCCTTTGAGACTTTTGGAGAATGAAAATAGAAGTTAACAGTTAAACAAAATTTTTGCTTCCTGATTTCTATAATAATAAAGCTAATTTTGCATGTATAATTATATAAACAAACACAAACATTATTGAAATAGACTTACCTAGTGATATCACCCCAATACCATTCGGCATTCTCCAAACTCTCTTCGGCTGACTGTTGAGGGGCGCCTATTTCAACCATTATTTCCTAATTGGCACTCAAAGTTCATACATAATGAGATTTTCACTTTATTCATCAATAACTAAGATAAACTGAACACCCTTTAACACATCTTCCGAGGATATTGTACTGTAAGAGCGGCTAGATCACAAAACTTCCGCGTTCGAGGTTACAAGAAGATAACCAATTAATTCACTCTCAAAACATTTTAAACAATAATTAACACTATTTTACTGAGTTCACATACACATAATCTGTTAAAACACGGCAAATCTTGAACTACACTCCGAAAAAGAGGTATCTAGATCACAAAGGAAATGGGCAAGAGAATGATGGTTGTTGCTATGGCACTAATACTTCCTTCAATCTGTTTATAGGAGTTCGCGTATAAGGACATCATTTCTTTACACTGGAAAAAGGATATGGTAAATCCATGTTTTATACAATAACTCAATGTAACTTCGTTCACTTCCTTTTTTAAGTCAAAGAGTAGCACCAAACCCGTCCGCCATCTATTTAATCGCCATAAACCACCATAAACTGCCATAAACTAAAAAAAAGATGCAAGTGATGCGCCTCCGACTCCGAATGCCGATATTGCAGATGTGCGTCAGAAGTTGAAATTGAAATACACGTTAGATGATAATAATATTATGACTATCGAATGAAATCGAAATGCACAACATTGATCTCTCATATGAGAGTAGTCTACTCTTTTGCCACTTAAAAACTTACTAAACAGACAACACTATTGTGGAATGTTGAGAAGAGAAAAAAATCGTTTTATATGGTAGATTGTTTGCAAAATATTTGCATAATTATATGTAAAGGTTTAGTGTTTACTCTTTGATACGAATCAACATGAAAAACTAAACGAACTATTATTACCTTTCATCGCATATCTAGTCTGAATAAGGTATTTCTAATCAATGGCTTGATTGCACTAATCAGGGTAGACGGCGCGCGGCGGTAGATCAAAACAGTCCCCCCCCCCCCTGGGGCGGCAAAACAAAAGGAACCCTCTTTCTTCATTTATTAGGTCTTCTTAGTTTGTGATCAGAAATTTCTTAAACAGGGTCGCCCGCACATGTTTTACTCTACACACTATACGAAATATGATTATATGAGGTAGGTGTATGTAGTGTAACTACTTAACCTTTATCGACAACAGTAGGTAGTTAGGCATACTGCTTTCCCCTGTCCACACCCTTGGCACGCCCATGTACCCTCCTCTTGCCAGTGGCCAGTAGACCCAAGGATATTATTACTGCCGTGCTAGCGATAAGAGCAGTAAGTAAGTACCATTTTTGTTCAAAATGAGTTAAAAGTAGATTCGGAATCAGCGCAATGAGCTGTACAATTTGATCTGACTGCCATTTTAATATCTTAACGGGAACCTTTAAATTTCAATAAGGGTAACGGCAGTAAGTCAGTCGTAAGTCGAATTTATGATAAATTTTCCTTAGCATAACAGCAGTAAGTAACGGCGAGTTTAAAAGTGCGGTATCATCATTCATGTTTTACTTCTGCTAATGATATCAGCAGTAACTTCACATTGCGGTTATAGAGTAAGCAATTGATGCTAAAGTTATGTAACTCTTATTAGATATAAAGTAGTTTTTTTTCTAACGGCAGTAAGTCAAATTTTATGATACGTTTTCCTTAGCATAACAGCAGTAACCATACTTACGGCGAGGTTCTAAGTGCGATATCATCATTCATGTCTTACTTCTGCTAATGATATGAGCAGTAACTTCATACTTACTCTTACTGCAGTTATAAAACTCGTAGGTACTAGACATAAAATAGTTTTTGTCATTTAAAAGTATTCTTATAGAAATACAGATTTAATGATTACACAATGAATTAATAATACTTTGCTTAGGCTACACATTTGAAAAATCAGAATTTAAATAAGTTAATAAAACAAGTCAGAAAAGGTAAAAATGTGACGAAAAACTACTCAAAACTATGCAAAAGGGAGCAGTGGTGGCCCAGTGTAGGGAGCAGTGGTGGCCCAGTGGTATCGGCCCCGACTTACGAGTTGTAGGTCGTGGGTTCGAACCCCAACAGGCGCTTTACTTTGTGTAAATAATTTCATCACCACTGCTCTCAAAACGGTGAAGGAAAACATCGTGAGGAAACCGGCATGTCTTAGAACCAAAAATTCGAAGACATGTGACATCTACCAACCCGCAATGGGCCCGCGTGGTGGATTACAGCCCACTCCCTCTCATAGAGAGGAGGCCTGTGTCCCAGCAGTGGGAACAGTAATAGGCTGATTATGTATGTAAAACGTACCGCTAGCACGGCAGATTACATAATGTTTGAACCAACAAACAATTCCAGACAGACTCTAAAATTCATGACTCTGGTTGGATGGGTGGCAATGTGGCAGCCTTGCTGCTTGTGAAGGAAGTTAAATTCTAAATAGAGTTTTCTTCTCGAATTCGAATTAATTCCGGAATTGGCATCCGGTTTTAATTCGATTTATAGGAGAAATCAATCATATGAAATCTGGTAACACATGCAGTAAGACGGGTCAACAGCAACCACCACGGGTGGCAACTGGCGTGCGAAGTGTCTGTAAATTTCGTACATCTGTCTAATCAAAAATGTTTTTTATTTTCAATTTTGCTTGGGCATTGTGTAATTAATAATGAACTGTTGTATTGAAATTTCGGTGTTATGAAATAACGGAAAAGCAAATCATACAAAAAAGCTGCGGTGTTTTACAGAAATGTTATTTTTCTGCGGTCATAAGCACCGATTCTCAAAATGTGTATCAAAGCTGGTACAATAATATTTTGCTCACTTTTCCTCTTTGTTTCGTCCACGCATATAAAGGGAGAATTTTCGACAAATGAATTTTTCAAGTTCCTAGTGAAATTCGGGTTCCAGAAAACAGACATCCATTATCAAAAGGAAACATATGGCTATATTTTCGGGAACTTAACAGCGAATGTTCCATTCAAATACCCCATTACGTTTGCTGTATTAGACAGAGGTCACTTTTTACACTATTACAAAAGCCGTGATATTGCTGATAAAGAGCTAGCATGCCAGGTTATGTTCCAAAATTTGAATGGCACAGCCTATCATCCCAAATGCAATGCCTATGGTCAAGATCTGTTTAGAAGAATTCCATGTCCGAAAGGTGGTCTGTGTATAGATGAAGACACACCTTGGAATGTGATAAAGAAGAACCAGTTTACTTATGTTATTCAAAACTCTGGACAACCAAGGTAATTAATAACTGACATTTTTCTTATTCTATTGTGTGTGGTAAGGAACGGGGAGAACTGGAAGGGGATGGACGAGGCCTTTGCCAAAGGGCACACAGAGACTCAGAACTAAGATAAAACGCATAATACAACTGTAACTCTGAATAAAGGCTATAAATAAATAAGTATTGTATGTGGTAGATTTTCCAGACAATATCCTAACTAATATTATAAATACGAAAGTGAGTTTGTTTGTTACGCTTTCACGCTAAAACGGCTTAACGGATTTGGATGAAATTTGGCACATAGGTTGACCATGACCTGGAGAAGGACATAGGATACCTTTTATCCCAATATTCCCACAGGATTGACACTTATGGGCGTGAAACCGCGGGGCGCAGCTAGTTATTTATAAATAGAAGTGTTTTCATGGAATAAAGATGATAATAATAAATAAAAATAGCTAGCTTTAGTTAGCTTTGTAACTTTACAAAGGTTTTTTAAATGTTTACACAGGTTTTGGTATGTATCAATGGTGTCATGTTACCTAGATGAGATTTCCTGTACATGGCACCATTACACTGGAGCACCTTCAAAGGACAACAAAACCTTGACAAATATACCGCAGACTATAAACTATGATTTCTGGCTAGTCAATGGAAGTCCCAACTTATCATTCTACAACACATTGCTGTACCAGTTTTCATTTGATAGACAGAATACACTGGAATTGTATCTTGTTTTCTGGCTGTGCTATATTATCCTATTGCCAGTACAGATTTACGCTGTCAGGTAAGATTTTAAAACATATTTTTAATAATTAATATTTGTTTACATACACCATTGTGTAAAATTAATTAATACATTTTCAGAGAAATTCGCTTCAAAACTTTTAGATCAATAGAGTAAGCAGTATTTTATGTACCTATTACTGTGATTTTTGTGTAACTCAATGCAACATCTTTAGAGCTTATTAATTCGTAAGATTGTCAGATATTTCATTGAATATACTCTTCATATTTAACCTGTATTTATACCTATTCATCGTATTGCTATAACTATACTTTTTTCTATTGCATTATTGCTTTGAATTTTGACACAAAAATTCATATTAAATGATACATTTAATTTCAGGACACAAAAGCATCCAGTGACAAAGTTGTTCTCATGCAGCCTTGTCCTGGAGTTTATTGCTCTATGCTTCAATGTGCTACATACTGTGAAGTTTGCTGTGGATGGTGTAGGATTTGCTGGGCTGGCAGCCGCTGGCGATGTTTTAGATATTATGAGCAGAGTGAGTCACAATGCATCCTCTTACACTAATCAATCTAGCAGGGGGGGTGAGTTTTTGACAGATTTTGTATGGCAAATCTGTCAAAAACTCACCATCGAGAGACCATTGTGACATTTGTAAATTAGTAGACTTGGCCCCCTGGTTGTTTGTTACCTGTCATTGTTTATTTTCAACCAGTATACAATAATATTCTCGCCCAGTGATAGATAGATTACATACTTGGCCTAAGACAAATTTAAAAAAAACCTTGTATATTGGCTTTGATGTATTTGCCACAACTTTGCTGTTATTAGTGTCTAATAACTGCAAAATTTTGTGATATATAATTTAATATTATAGGTTGTATTTTTTCTGTGTTTGAATCTACAGGGTTAAGTTAAATTAGGTAGCAAAACCCCACAGACATTTTGGGTATAGATATCTAAACTGATTTTTGTTTTGGGAAAGACTGCTAGTCAACATTTTTTGTTTTCAATATAAAATCTTTATTTTTGTTGATATGATTTATTATGTTAGGATACCGACACCCATCACATATGTGGAGTTTCGATTGCTAATTTATTTTCAGCATGGAAACATCATATCCTGTATAATATCATAATATGATGTGTTCAAGCTTTTAATTTAAATTTTGTTATGCTATGTAGGTAAATTATTCATGTTTATTTTATTATTTATTTAATACATTTCAAATTGCATGCCACTGATCCTGCCCTACTACTACTATAGCCCGCACGCGAGTAGTTGGCCGCAAATCTCATCACAAATCATCTCGCTATTGCAATCTCATGTGCGTTTTGTCTAAACTAGCCAGTACTTTCAACGCGTGTTGCCGTCGCGAAGTGAAAGTTCCGGCTAGTTTAGACAAAAGGCCAACTAGTTGCGCGCGGACTATAATACAGATAGCTTGACAGAGTCATGTAACATACCTTACACTTTGGGGTCACTTTGTTAGAAAGCACCACAAAGAAATTCTAGTATTGACTCTCAATATTTTGATCGCCTATTTCCATAATATGCAGCATAGAATAAAATAATAAATATTATATTGAAGGGTCCTGTATGGAAAATTCCATAGCTGTTTCCTTATGACTCTTATGAGCCATTAATAATTATTTAAGCCATCTAATTCTATTGCTGGACAAGGTCGAAAGGAAGCAAGATGTTTTGTTTAGAGTTTAGGCCTTACTTTTTTCGATTTGCAGTCATTGAGCTTCCATTTTACATAATAAATAAGTTTTAATTTAAATAATGTTACCTATATGTATAGGTACTACTAACAAGTCCACTATTTCTAATACCTATATATAAGCACATGAATGAATAACTGATCCTGTCTTATCTCTTGTATTTTATTTTTTTATGCTATTTCAGGCATTTACATACATTTTATTGCATGCAAAAAATTCCTATAGTTACTTATCTGCCATAAAACTACACATGATTAATGAATATTTGTTGTATTTCAGACACTGTTCATGTTGCTCCTACTTTTGTTAGCAAAAGGCTGGGCAGTGACTAGGTTGGAGCTCACATACAAACCGCTAGTGTTCGGAGTCTGGCTTGCTTATGGAATTGTTCATATTTTACTTTACGTTTGGAATACAGTGAGTATTTTACTTTTTGAAACATATTTTGACTTTGAAAACTATTTGGAGACTAAGGGCATGCGGCACACTGGCGGACGGAGGACGGCAGAGGATTTTAAAATCAATTGATTTTAATACTTATCCAATCGAAATAATCGACCGAATAAGGCGATTGACGATTGACCCTGGAGCTTCGCAGCGCAGTTTTCTCGGGAGCAAAAATACATACCTGAAACCTGCATTGAAATATATACCTTATTTCGATTAGATAAGTATTAAATTAAATTGATAAATTTAAAATCCTCTGCTGTCCCGTCTGCCAGTCTGCGCATGCTAGGTTCCTATCAACAAAAACGAATCGTTTTGCTTACCAATAATGCCCATTATTTATTGCCAAACTGGGCATATAAATAGATTCGTAAGGTAATTTTACCTGTGATAGCTTCTTCCATATGGGAGGGTCTACTATGCAAAGCTATGAGGTCTTTGCTTCATTATTGGTAAAGATACAAGCCTTAATTTTAACCAATAACGGACCATAAATTATAATATGAGATATGACAAAAACATACCTACTGTAAGGTAGCGTAAAAAAAGAAGTTAAATAAAATACGCCTGTTACTTCTATTGTGAGTAAAATGTTTTTAATTACCATTTTATTGGAATGGTGACCTTTATTTGAGACAATCTCTTTTAAAACACAATATTATTTATTTATAGACTGAAGTGGACATTATAGAAGAGATAGACGAATACCAAACATGGCCTGGTTGGTTGATCCTTGCGCTACGCGTAGCGATAATGACTTGGTTCGTGCTGGAACTCAGATATACAATGATGTATGAACACAATATGCCAAAGCTTAACTTTTTACTACACTTCGGCGCATCTAGCCTCGTTTGGTTCGTGTACTTGCCGATTATTGCGCTGATTGCGCTGCAGATCAGCCCTCTGTGGAGGTTCAAGTTTTTATTAGGTAAGTGTTAATGTTTTTTTCTCATTATGTAAGCCCAGCTACCAGCTACATTACACTCTTTTTATTTATTACCAGTTACATTCACCTCAGTTGCGGTTCAATTTTGTAGCTGTTAGAAAGTGGGTTCACTTTATTAATGACATAATTTTTAGTTGTTATATATGAGTTCTATATCAGAACAGATATAATTTTCTCTTTGTTTGCATTTTATATTTTCGCTGCCAAAACAATTACCATTTATTTAAATGTTTTCTATAATAACTTTCATTTAAATGCGGAATACCTTATACCTGTTGCTGAATAACATGTGAATAATTATATTTTTTTCAATCAGTAATGGACTCTCGTTGAAATTGTCACGGCCATTACAGTTTACCGAATAATTTCTGGTCACGTATGTGCAATTATCTTTAACAGTCGTGTTTGTGAAACTTGTTGGTGTAAAATACTTCAGTTATCGCTAATTAATTCCTGTAATTAATCTTAAATAGATATACGTTTATTAGTTGTTTTAAACCTGGGCCGATTTTGTACGAGTCTGAATGTTTTAACATAACCAGCCTATATTGTTACCACTGCTGGGACACAGGCCTCCTCTCTGTGAGAGGGAGTGGCCTGTAATCTACCACGCGGGCCCAGTGCGGGTTGGTAGATGTCACATGCCTTCGAATTTTTGCTTCTAGGGCATGTCGGTTACCTTACGATGTTATTCTTCACCGTTTTGAGAGCAGTGGTGATGGAATAATTTACACGAAGTAAAGCGCCTGTCTGGGTTCGAACCTACGACCTCTGTAAGTCGCGGCTGTTACCTACCACTGGGCCACCACTGCTCTCATGAATGTCGGAATGTTTTAACGTGTTTCCGTAATAGGCATTTTCGCTTAATTAAAACTACGTAAATCAGGCGTTTCAATGGGATTACCGTAGTAGGTACTTAGGTAGTAGCAAGTTACGCATGCCTGCACTTGGTAAAGTCCGCTGTAATCTGTTGCCTACGTCATTATGTCTTCGTTACGTTGGAAAGGCTCGTTCGTTGAGGGAATTAGGCCTTGTAAATTAATAAGGAAAGGTTCACTTATTAAAAGGAGGGGTAATTAACAGTAATTTTTCATTAGAAATCTCTAAATAATTTGATAAGCCAAAGGCCTTTAAAAAAACCTACCTTAAAAATTAAATTAATTGGGAAATCAGGTCACATCGATCGGGCACAAGGCTTGTAGGTACCATATAAAAGCTATTTGCACTTTTGCCACAGATTAATACAGATAGGAACTTCGCACAATCATTTAAATAAAATGCGACTTTTGCTACGACACAATAAAGTGCAATATTCAGGTCGCACAGCGCTAATCACCTACAGTTATATTCACCTAGAAGTTACCTCTCTTTTTATCGCGTGACTCTTAGGCCGCTCGCCCACGGCAACTTTTTGTAGCGATGCAGTATCGATGCTGTCGCGCATGTGTATCGATACAGCCGCGATGCTGTAATTATGGATGTGGATACTGCGCGATAGTAGCGATGCAGAAGCGCGTTTACAAAACGCGCAACAGCATCGCTACAAAAAGTCGCCGTGGGCGAGCGGCCTTAGATCTACGTTACACTCACTAAATTGGCCCAGCAAGACGGGCCCGCCGCGTACTTGTAGCTTCATACCTAAACTGCGGAGTGTCCCATCTGTATTAATCTGTGCTTTTGCTTACCTCTTGGGATATACAATATTATTTCAATCTTAAGCTACAAAAAATACTAAACTTGTTTTCAGGTATCACATATTCAGCGGACTGTCTCGCGTTTTGTGTGATGGCTCACTTGCTGTGGCCGACACGCTCAGAACAGTACTTATTACTAGCGCCCTCTGACTATACAGGTATTTATTAATAAATTATTACTATTTTTTTCTGTTACTAATAATACTATAAAACATAGTCGGTCGTGACTTGGTCTGGGGTTCGATCCCTAGATCGGGCAGTGTTATTGGGTTTTTCATTATCAGTTTTTTACTTATCATTATTACTTTACCCCTGTAATGCTACGTTCACACGGAGACATGACGGATCTGATTTTTGTTGGATACGGTTTAGTTACTTATTTGCCGGATCTTAAAACCGAATGCACGTGTAAACTCATACTTATAAATTATATTGAAACTAAACCGTATCCTGCAAAAATCAGATGTCTCCGTGTGAACGTAGCGTTACAATCTGCCTAGTGTTTTCCCAACTATGTCGGGACTGGTTTCCAGTGTAACCAGATGCAGCAGAATACCATATTTTACATGGAGCGACTGCCTAGGTGACTTTCACAACACAGTAACTGGGTAATATGATACCCCTAGGTTGGCAGACTTTTGGGCTTCTGACGACCCGACAGCCGGGACCTACGGCTTAGCGTGCTTTCCGAGGCACAGAGGAGTCTCGGTATGTAAAGATGGTCACCCATCCACTGACCAACCCTGGCAAGCGTAGCTTAACCTGATGGATCGACCCGTGCGGCGTGTTATCACTTAGCCACGAGCTCCTCCGAGGTGTACTACTGGAGAATAATAATATACCGTTATATACTGTGTTTTTGTTGTTGTTCAAAGAAGGAAAATAGTAAAAATTACAATAGTGTAATTAACCTACAATTACTATTTACTATTTTAAAGTATCTATTGTTTACCTAAAGATTAATAACATTATAAATATTACAAATACCAACATTACAAACGTTTGTAACAAAATTAGATTGCCTCATGTATTTGATATCGTAATTTGTGGTTTTACCTACTTGTATAAAGCCCACGTTACGATAACGCGTTAGCCAAAGCATATCAATTATGGTCAGCCATGAAGCAGAAACAAATCACTTTACGTAGTTGAATGCCTCTATTATAAGAGAAGTCATCGTAACGCGTTATAAATACAATGTAGTTGTAGTCTATATTTATTGTATTGTGCTCTTATCTACCAGTCGGTCCATTTGCTAATTAGTAGGCTGTGGGTGTAATGTCTATGATGTCGTATACGTCACAACGATCGATAATGAAGCTGCCTGTCCATTGAAGCGGAGCAGAGAAGTACAGAGCTAGGAAAACGTTATCCAATAAAATGCCACTAAATTTACGTTTTGAAGCTAGTGGAATTCTACAAACAAACCTTTTTTGCAGTCCATTTCACAATTTCTGACTTCTATACCGTAGGCATAAGGTGGCATTAAAAGCAAAAAAGTGGTTACAATACCAACTGTTTACTGCAGCTGCCATTTGTCATGCCACCAACGCAATAGAAGTCAAAATCGGTTGAACGGACCGTAAAAAAGGTTTAGTTAAATGTCTAATCTTATTTATTTTTCCTATTTAGAGCAGTGGTGGCCCAGTGGTAACGGCCCCGACTTACGAGTTGTAGGTCGTGGGTTCGAACCCAAGCAGGCGCTTTACTTTATGTAAATAATTTCATCACCACTGCTCTCAAAACGGTGAAGGAAACCGGCATGTCTTAGAACCAAAAAATTCGAAGACATGTGACGTCTACCAACCCGCACTGGGCCCGCGTGGTAGATTACGGCCCACCCCCTCTCACAGAGAGGAGGCCTGTGTCCCAGCAGTGGGAACATTAATAGGCTGATGATGATGATGATGAAATGTCTAATCTTATTTCAAATGGAGTTTAATTATAGTTAAACTTCTCGCTTTCAATGAACAGGCAGTCTAAGAGCTGTCTATTAGGAGAATCACGAATCATTTGATAAGTCACGGCCCGTGTGGTAGACCAATTCTTATAGAAACCAAGATTAAATCATATGTTCATATTCGTATTAGTGAATGTGAGCAAACAATTCATACGAATATAAACATTAACTTTATACGAATAATGTTCATATTCGTTTGAGACGCTAACTTTAGCAAAGTAAAGCCAAAGTGCGGTCTGTGAATCTTGCTCTAAGATCATAAGTGTTAATCATAAATTAACACTTTAATCATTACCAACGTGTGTCCTCAGTTTTATTTTAATATAAATAATATCATACTAACACTTTATATGATATTATTTATATTAAAATAAAACTGAGAACTGTGTTCGGGACTTTATTTGATCCAAGGCTTGATAGTAAGGAAATCATACACGTTAACGCATTGGTCTGTAAGTTTTTCAGTACGAAAATGTAGGTATTGAGCTGAAATTATGACACTTTCCTTATTCCTCATGAGGTTCTCTTTTGGATTTTTTATTGAGATTGGATTTTATTTTTATTATTTTGTTGTTCTAGCGCTAATAGAAATTTATATCAAAGTATTCTAAGTCTTCTTCCAAAACTAAAAATATAATACTTATTTTGACCTAACTAAAACTGTACACAAACTAAAATATGGCGATAGAAGGACATTTTTAAATTTGCTTTTGTTTGTTAGAAGAAATTTTTATTTTTGCTAATATTTAGAAAACTCTTACGAAAATCTTATTATTTCAGAGACTGAAATAAAAGAGACTGTTACTCAGAAAAATTAATGGTTTATTATTAATCAATTGGGTTTATTTTGTTCACGTTATTCCCTAGTATCTGGCAACATATTTTCACTTTTTTTTATTTTTTAAATCTGGAACGTTCCAAACTTTCAGTCTGTGAGACCGTGCGCGGGAATAGGAGTCTCATAATTAGGCGCGGGTATAAGAAGGTTAAACTGCTCAGTTTTACTAAACCCTATTGATTTATTGACAAAGAAAATAATCTAACCATAATAAAAAGTAATCTTGATATCTGTAGGCTGGATTACTCGCATCGCCGACGTACTATGGATGGCTATCATTTGTTCGTTCTTAATAAACATGATTTTATCTGTACGTTTATCAAAGCACTTCATCTATCGCAAAACATCATGTAGTAATGGAAATGGCTGAATGCCTGATTAAGTACACATGAAGCGTACATTAAAAATGGCTCCGATAGATTTTTGCTACAAACAGTTATTCGGGCTATACCACAGATTATTACAGATGGTTCACTCCGCAAAATCATTTAAATAAAAAGCGACTCTTGATACGATATAATAAAGTGCAATTCAGGTAGCACAGCACTAATTACCTACAGTTATATTCACCTAGAAGTTGCCTCTCTTTCTATCGCGTAATTTTTATATCTTCAGACTACGTTACGCCCACTGAATTCGACATTTCGACCCCGCCGTGTACCTACTTGTAGCTTCATACCTAAAATGCGACATGAATCATCTGTATTTATCTGTGGTTCAATCTTATCAATAAACGTCTTTTTTAAACACTTTTTCACTTTTATTTCTACTTGTTAACGATAAGCTTTTTCTATTTTGAACCAGAATACGATCTAATAACTGATGGGATAGTTATTATTAATTATTGATATTGTAATTCGTTACTGTAAATTAAGAGCGCTCGCAATGTGGCTTTTATTAACATTGGTATAAGGTTTAAACAACAATGGCTGCCACTCGCTTGTTAAATGCAATGACTATCTCACCATTATCATATTATCACCACACTGCACACCTATACTGATGGACATTGAACCGCCATAGTTAGTATCATCATCATATCTGCCGAAAGACGTCCACTGCTGGACATAGGCCTCCCTCAAGCACCGCCACTTCGACCGATTCCTCTACAAGGTCATCGGTCCATCTTGTGGGAGGCCTTCCAACGCTACGTCTTCCGGTACACGGTCGCCACTCCAGAACCTATCGGCCTTTCGGCCCATAGTTGGTATAATGTTTAATATTTCTATTTAATATATTTTCCAGCAGGCATTGAAGAACTAGACGAATTCAACGAGTCCCCTCACGTAGTACACAGCGACACCGTAGCACTCACAACTGCCGAAAGCATCAACGCTGACGACGAAGAGATCATATTCACCAGAGCGACGCACAAAAACGGCACCGCCTTCTCATAGCAATGCGAACAAGTAAGAGAGGATACCGTCAAATAACGTTCAGGGCCCGCCTCCCGGACGAATGAAATTATGAATTTAACACGATCGAAATTATTTACTGATATTGGTGTCATTGAACGATTTGTCTCCAATATTTATGTAGTAAAAGTCATGTTGATTGTGTCGATTTAATATTGTTATTTGTAATATTTATTATGAAATACGAGACGAATGATGTCGAGTGATTATTGTCGGGAGATTATGAATGAGTGATAGAAATTCGAATATAATGGCTAATATATTTAGCCAATAGTAAATTTTAAATTAATGTATCCTGCTGTGTGATATTCAAGTACATTGATTCCTTATCAAAGAAATCGTTGAAAGCACAAAATTAATTGAATTTAATTATGAATACATAATTTTATTATTACTATGTAAGCGATGTAGTTCCGGTCTCAAAGCGATCGTATCAGTGTCAATTAACAAGTTTATTTTCTTCAGTTTCAATATAATATGACACTAAGAGTGGTACAAAAAATATCACAAATGTACTATGTGCCAACGATTGAATCAACTATTATGTAAAGCGAAAAAAAATATTGCAGATACCTATAATATAAGAGTATTCGTAATCATTGTGTCTTTGTGAAAAATGTCTGAATTTACCAAAATATATTTAAGAAATTGAGTGTTAAAAGTGCTGTTAAAGTTGAATGGAGTTTTTCTTATTGTATGAATTTGTGTGTATTGGTTTGTATTGTTCTGATGCACTCTTGAATAGATTCCATGTTCGATTACCTACTTGTGGTACTTATTTACAGTTTACTTAAATTGTTTGTGGTATGTGTAATTAAAACATTAAAGCACAGTGATCCTGGATGTACCTGAGTATTGTAAAAATATTTTGATATTTGCATAGCACTGATAAATACCATTGCACTGTCTAGCCATTTTGGTTCTTATGACGTTATGTCAGAACAGTTGTTCGGCTGGTTTCACAGAACGGAGACACACGTGAGGCGCTAGAACATTGTTTCACAGCGACGCGGATTGGTCCATACGCGACCCGCTCCGTGTAGAGCCCGTACAACGTATCGTACTACTCCCTCGTTTCAGAGCACTGCGGGCGGTCGGTCTCCCGTGTACGACGGCCCGTACGGGTTTCCCGGACAGCTGTGAAACCAGCCTTAGGCGTAAAACTGTATAATTCTTCTGTTATCAACACCATAGTCAACAAACTATCAGAACGTACGAAATTGTATTAATTTAATGTATTATTTTGGAATGAGATCGAATAATCTTACGGGTTAAGGTTCGCTAGTGAAATCGAATTCTTATGAAAAAAACGCTGATACATTTTGTATACAAATAGATACTTGAATATAACAAATAGTGTCGTGATGTACAGTGACTTTTAGAAATGTTAAAGTACAATTAGATCTCAAATTGATGTTATCTTTGTGATTTTTTTAGCAAAACGGCAGCTGAATTATATTTTTGTCAATGTCTAAATTAATTTGCTTTTCGTGTTATCTGTCTAATTATTGTGTATAAATTATTTAAATAGTCGCCAAATTAACTAAATTGTCAAACTAACACATTATTAAAATTATTAGACAAAAATAGCTTCTAATGCATTCTTTTAGCGATCTTTAGGACATAAAATAAATTAATTATAGCAGAGCATGCTCTTTAAAATTTTTAGAATAGTTAGATTCGATGGTCATATTATTTTGTTGTGGAACACGTAAATTAAAAGAAGACTCGCGTTTTTTATTCACAGATATAATTTGTGTAAAGCATGCTCTATTCTCTATTGAAGTATAACGTTATTGTTTCAAAAATAATGTCGTGTCAATGTAGCATAAGAATAGAAAAGCTAGTGATGTAAATTTTGGTTACATAATTTTTATTTTAGTAGAAGGAAATTATTTTATTACATTTAAAAATAAAGTTAGTCGAATGCTGAGTTTGTAAACTTTGACAAACGTAATCTATTAATAATATGAACCTAGCAGTCGACGAAACCATTACTGTGCATTAGGCCCTACCATGTAACAGAAATATTGTATACTTTAATTTAACAATAGGGGGCTAGAGTTGGTTTTAAAGGTGAAAAAGAACTATTCACGTAGGGTATCGTGTTCACATACCTACTACTAAATATTATTGTCGTGAATAGTAAGCTCGACCAAAATATTTATGTTCAAGTCACCTATTGCTAAATTAAAAAGAATCACAAAATTACTGATGTAGGCTTAACAAAACCATGCTCAGCAACGTTGAACAAAATTTCAAAATTAACTAAGGAAAAAAATGGTTTGAAGCCGTCTCATAATACGTTTAATTAATTGCAATTTATGAAATAAAGAAGAGCGGTGTCTTCTCAACAGATGCATTTGCTGAGCTTTTTACGGCGCGAACACATGCTGTTTCCATGCGTCCAGAGAGAGAACTGCTTATTTATGACCACAAAATAGATACCGAAGGCCGGCTTCATACAACGAGCGAAAACAGGCTAACTATCTCAGACGAGCTCCCCCGAGACTCCCGCGAGCGCACTTGCATTCTGTACGTAGACGCGTGTCTGTGTGTGCATGCCACCCGCGAGCGCATTTGCACTCTGTACGTAGACGCGTGTCTGTGTGTGCATGCCACCCGCAAGCGCATTTGCACTCTGTACGTAGACGCGTGTCTGTGTGTGCATGCCACCCGCGAGCGCATTTGCACTCTGTACGTAGACGCGTGTCTGTGTGTGCATGCCACCCGCGAGCGCATTTGCACTCTACGTAGACGCGTGTCTGTGTGTGCATGCCAACCGCGAGTGCACTTGCACTCTGTACGTAGACGCGTGTCTGTGTGTGCATGCCATCCGCGAGCGCACTTGCACTCTGTACGTAGACGCGTGTCTGTGTGTGCATGCCATCCGCGAGCGCACTTGCACTCTGTACGTAGACGCGTGTCTGTGTGTGCATGCCACCCGCGAGCGCATTTGCACTCTGTACGTAGACGCGTGTCTGTGTGTGCATGCCACCCGCGAGCGCATTTGCACTCTGTACGTAGACGCGTGTCTGTGTGTGCATGCCAACCGCGAGTGCACTTGCACTCTGTACGTAGACGCGTGTCTGTGTGTGCATGCCATCCGCGAGCGCACTTGCACTCTGTACGTAGACGCGTGTCTGTGTGTGCATGCCAACCGCGAGTACAATGCACTCTGTACGTAGACGCGTGTCTGTGTGTGCATGCCATCCGCGAGCGCACTTGCACTCTGTACGTAGACGCGTGTCTGTGTGTGCATGCCAACCGCGAGTACAATGCACTCTGTACGTAGACGCGTGTCTGCGTGTGCATGCCATCCGCGAGCGCACTTGCACTCTGTACATAGACGCGTGTCTATTTGTGCATGTATTTTCACTCGTATGGAGCTGGCCATCTGTAGCTATCTATAGTTAATGGTCTGATGTTTTAATAATTGGTCAACCATTTGGAACAGAGAATGTAGGACGATTGGACCCAACAGCGTATGTGCGCACTTGCTTTATACCTACATTTTGATAACAGAGTTGGCGAGTCCGGAAGGATGAGGACAAAAATGGAGCTTATTTATTTTTTTATCGAATTTTAATGAGATTTATGGACTAAGTTATACCACATATAACCTGTTTACAATAGCTGTGATTTTGTTAATCATGAATTATTTTTTCCCTTTACAAATGTACAGATGTGGGAAAAGAGCGACAGTTTTTATAAATAAACATCCATTGTTAGAATGTTTGATTACATTCTAACAATGGATGCATAAAATCATACAAGGCGGTTATATTTTAACTCGAAGCCATTGTAAAAATAGAATACTGATGACGGAAAGTGGTAATCAAGATCGATCAAAACTGGCGTTAGTTGAAGGTTGACGAGGTTATCGAGGAGCGTCGAGGATCAAATAAAGATCCTAATATAAATCACGCTACGACTTTTTGAGTTCACTGTTCAGACCTCCTTCCTAGTCTCAGAGACACGCAAACATTTATTTTGCCACCCATCTGCTGTCAAACCTCGAGTTTTTATATAAATCCTGTCTATATAGGTTATTTTATATTTTTTAGAATCTGCTCTCACTTACGCCTATTCCTAAAGAAAAGTATTGTTTTAATTATTTCAACCTACCTTTAACGTTTTATATTTTGTGTAAAATCCACTTTTATACGTAGTGTTATATAGTTATTTCTAAGCCTTTGTAGGTGTAAATTGATGTAAATAAACTTTCTTATTATGTACACAGTCATAATGGTTGTTTAATTTTGTATATGAATAAGATACCCGGCCAAGTTAATTCGACAGCACTATCAATCGTGAGGTCATTCGCAAATTTAACGGTTTTAAGACGAACTCGGAACCTGAAGTGCTAAGTGGGCGGCTGGGCAGCATTCCAACCCTAATTGCGACACGATCAATCACAATCTGAATCATTATGAAGGGGATTTTGCTAATCGATTGCTTCATCATATGTTCGAAAAATTTGTCTGCTCGACAACGAAGTTGACGCAATGAATGTTGTTGAACTGTCAAAATGAAACAGATTGTGATTGATCGTGTGTTTGGGTACGCAATTAGGGTGCTGTTTTTAATAGTTTTGGTCGGTTATCGGTTAGTATTTCCTTTGACGGCCCGTTCCTCAGTATTCCGAAAGATGATGCAAACCATACCTACATGTACATAAGTATTAATAAAACTATAGGTATCTATGATGCAAACAGACCCCATTTGACACCTAGAAGAGAATATTATGTTCGTGCTCGTACCTACTGCATATGTCCAGCCCAGATCTACCTAACTACGCAAACATCATCGTGAGTCGCCAATTACATCATTTTTAGATATTCGATAAGTACGAATGATACGATTGAGTTCGAGTACATAACCACTTAGTCAATTTAGATAATTAATGCGAATTTAATGTCGCGATTGTCAAGTGCTCAGCTAAATGAGATGGATGTACCGAGACTTATCGATCCATACAGGTACATTTATGAATTACTAGCTGCCACCAGCGACTTCGCCTGCATATCTTTATAAAATTATAACCTATTAAATTACTCAGTGATCGTATAGCATTCTAGTTCTAGTGGTGAAAGAATTTATAAAATCGGTCCAGTAGTTTTTGAGTTTATTAAACATACAAAAAATCAAATCTTTTCTTTTTTAACCGACTTCCAAAAGGAGTTTATATATTTTTTTTGTTTGAAAGGGTATACTTTCGAGAAGGTCCCATTGTCATCAGGTCAGCACCTGTAGGTGGGATCTTGGAGAAATCGAGGGAACTCTTCAAATATTAGGCGCACCTATAGCGATTTGGGTATTTTTTATATGCACTAAAAAGCGATAAATAAAAACTTTTTTCCAAAAAAAAACAACAGACTTCCAAAAAAACACTACAAAATGGCAAATAACGAAAATACGAATCCAAAGACACCGACTTCCGAAATTAAAGTGATTTTTAATTTTGTAGTTTTTTTTTGGAAGTCGGTAGTTTTTTTTTTGTAAAAAAGTTTACTTAGATGTCTAGTCTAATTTTCTTTCAACTTATGTAATTGGCCGATATCTAGCCTAGCTATACCTACTATGTTAAAGTAAAATAAATAAATAAATGCTCCATACCATCCTATAAAAACCTACCTTAAATGCAGTGACGGAAATGATAAAGATACAAAGAATTTTAATATCTTACACATTTTTACAAAATACCTGACTCAATTGTGACGACTCATTTAGGTACCTACTTCCCTACTGACACTTGACGTCGATCATAATCAGATAAAGATTAGGTACCTACTTAAAGGGTTTTAGCTTTATCCGACCGACAGACGGTTTTCTTTATTCTATGCCGGTAGTAACACGCAAAAAAAACTTGGGTGTGTTGTATGATGAGACCCGAGAAGAAAGTTTGCTGATGTCTTGATTGCGATAGGCTGTAGATAATGAAATCCTCAACTACCCTCTTACTTTTTCCGACCTCAAACAGACTTCAAAAAGGAGGAGGTTCTCAATGCGACTATACTTATATATTTTTTTTGTGTTTGTACGTGATTACTCCTCCAATTATGAATTCATTATGATGATTCTTTTTTTCCCATTTAGTATGTGGATGATGTTATAATAAGTTCCTGTCACTGTTTTTTACATAGCAGATAGTGGTATTCGAATTTGTGTGGGGTAGGTACTACAACTAAAAGGTGAAAAAAAAAACATTTCAATTTTACTCTTAGAATAGAAACAACTTCTCTGCAATTGGCTCTGTGTTTCTTAACAACTGTTACCCATTTGTTATAGCTGTTGGTTCTCCTATAATAAATAAATAAATAAATGTTTTTATTCCTCAATTAATGTTAATATACCTATAATTGGTGTATACATTAGTAGTAATACCTTATATTTAAAATAAAATAATATCAATTGTTGAATATAATAAATAACTTATGCTGTTGGTGTTCTTTAATAAATAAATTAAAAAAAACTTTTCACTAAAATAATAGGTACTTACCGAGTGTACTGACATCCAAAAAAAAACAGTACAGAGTGAAAAATAACTTTAATTTCGGAAGACGGTGGCAAAACACGTAAATTCTAAACCAAAGACACAGACTTCCAATAAAGAAATTTTTCACTTTGTAGTGTTTTTTTGGAAGTCGGTAGTTTTCTTAACGTAAAATTAAACAACAGTTGCCAACAACAATAATTTATTTTCCCACACACTAGTACATACATCATAAAAGAATTTGAAGCTAGCATAATATAAAGGAGAAATTAATTATATAACAGGTACAAATAAATACATAAAAATTTTATCGTTAAACTTCTAATTGTATAGGTTTTTAGAGAGACCAGGTACATACACATTAAGTCATTTATTATAATACTTATCAGAAATACCTTTAAACTCTAATGAAATAAATATTAAAATGAAGAAACGATGTAAGTAATTATCAAAATACTGATTGATTATAATTATAACGCCTGCTGATTAAATAGGTACAATAGACATGAGATTGCTGAACATAAACAAATAGTATTTTGCAAAATACGAGACCATTTCATTCCTGAATTACTACACTAAAATACAGATAGCTTATTATTACGTAATTTTAAATCATAGTTGCTCTAAATGGGCATAGCCAGCGGGCCACAAATTGGCAATTGATCGCAATGACTTTCATTTTGACTGTTCACCCACGTTCATTGAGAATTTACGCTGTTGAGCAGACGAATTTTTCAAACCTATGAAGCAATGGATGAAAGAAAGAAAGAAATCATTATCCTTCAAACTCTTGGATGGTGATTGGAAGTATGTTACGTAATTAGGGGTCGTACATTAATTACGTGAAGCGTTTACAGGGGTCGACCCAAATCTCCCGACATCTCACCAATGGGGAGGGGGTCGAAAAATCGCCTCACGTAATTAATGAACGCCCCCTTAGGGTGCAACTGCAGGATGGGGCAAAAACCAATTGGTATGTGATCTACTCTTAGATATTAGGCAGTGCAGATCACATATAGGTACACCAGTGGTTTTTTAGATGTCAAAAGGAGTGTATTTTTGACCGCTACAAATCAATTGTAGTAATTCTTAGTACAAAGAACACACAAGGTGAAGAAATCCATCGCTTTGTCGCGTTTAGTTTTCTTGGACTAGGGTGCGGCAAGATCTACCACCGTGACTCCCCGCCCCATCCGATCATGGCTACGCCCATGCTATCAGGTGTTGTCTCCTCACTAAGTGTGTAATTTAAAGATAAAGTTACTAATTCGGAATGACTGCGAAAAAAAACAAGAAATAAAATAGCACATTATTTTGAATTTTGTAACTACATACAATTGCTTGGTTTACATTTTCCTGTTTGTCCCTAAAGTAATCTACGGTTTCATAAAAGGTCGGCGCTCCCTACTAATCGTCACACCACGGTGTTTATTTAGCTGCAAAATGGTCTACTTCTACCACTTCGAAATTCGTTTGCTAAGTAGCAAGATAATGATCCGTCAACCGTAGGAGTCAGGAAGTCTTCGCCACACTCCCTTTATTTAATTTTTAACAGACTTCAAAAAGGAGGAGTTCATATGTTTGTCGCGTCTGTTATTTGCATAGCAGGTAGTGGTATTCGAATTAGTGTGGGGTATGTAGGTACCACAACTAAAAAGTCAAAAATAAAGTTCGGAAGTCGGTGGCAAAAAACGAAAGACACCGACTACCGAAATTAAAGTTATTTTTCACTTTGTAGTGTTTTTATTGGAAGTCGGGGGTTTTTTTTTTGTAAATTTTTTTTTAGGGACCCAAAATCATGAACGAATTTTATTGAACAAAACAAAATGTGTCTTTTCAGTTCAGAGGGTTTTCGTCGTACGGCATTTCATAAAAACTTTCAAGCCCTTGTTTTTCATAATGACTGAACCGATTTTAACAGAAATTTCATACCTACGCATATGCAGGATAGGTACAAAGGTTTAAAAACTTAGTTAAGAACATTTTCGAAAAATTGTGTTACAGTCAAATTAGACCGATTTTAAATTTTCCATAGAAACAGAGATTTCCAGTTATCTGTTTTTAAATAAGACATTTCGAAAATGTTCTTAACTAAGTTTTTAGACCTTTGTATCCTGCATAAGCGTATGAAGTTTCATTAAAATCGGTTCAGTCATTTCGAAAAACGAGAGCTTGAAAGTTTTAAGGAAATGCCGTACGACGTACCTAAACCCTCTTAACTTACTCCTAAACTATGTTTATAATCGCTGAACATGGAATAAATGTCAGTTATATTATCGGAGAGACTTCAAAAAAATCATTTTGGACTAGATACGTACTTACAGTAAACGGGCAAGCGTATAATAAGGTCATTAGATTCACTCATAAATCACGTTTTGTTGCAACTTGTCTCGCCTAATATTTACCGGTTTCAGGCGGGCTCCAATGCTAACCGCATTTATTATATTTACTCAGTTCAATAACCTCACTCTTAACACATAGACAGTACCTACCTACCTGTCTACTTATTTGCATGTTTAAAATTTTTGAGTGATGTCTAGTCAATTTATTCGACTTCGCATGTTCGCAATACAGCGATACCTACAACATAATATAATGTTACCTAGATGTTGTACGTATCAATATATAGGACATGATTAGGATGCCTACCATGTATTATGAGAATAAACACCTGTTCTCTATTATAAACACAATTTGTACCGAACTACCAATCAATATACAGAATAGTAGGAAGCGGACTATCGCGGATAAAATGTTTGACCATTGAAACGTAAAAAGTAGAACAGCGGTTTATAAATGGAAGATTATAACACGTAACTGACCTCATATGGATAAAAATAAACAGTTAGACCCTTTGAACTTTAACCGTGAACATGTTTACATGGTCATACTTGATCGAGTGACCACATAATACATTGGCATTACTGGGTTTTGTTATAATGTTTAAATACAGTTTTTAGTATACAATTGGAAGATATATTTTCAGTCTCCGCTGGTCAAGTCTAGACGAAGTAATTGACCTTCAAAGACATCCACGATAGTACAAGCATTTAAATAAAACCGCAAAAAATAATGAAAGTACTTATTGTATAGTGCGCCAGCAACAGATATCTGTTAAAATTCTATTTAGCTACAACGTGGTAGGTAGGTGGGTATAAAGATTGATAGCTAATGTCTGCACATCGTATCAACATACAAGGGCGCGCTTGCGTTAGCTGTCTATTTGCGCAACACGTAACGGCTTTCGGATATAAACATCAAATAGATCATATTCTCCCGTGTTAGAATCGATGCCAGGGCTTCAGGTTTATACCAAACGGATAATTTTAGATTGGTAGAGAGTGGCTGACCTCGCATGAAGCCATGCAAGTGGCTATGTGCTTATCTACAGGTTGCACTTATATCCAACAATAACCTACTATATTACTGTTTATACCGTAGTATTTATTGTAAGACAATTGTGACTTGGGACCTTGATTACTTATAGCTTCAGATAAATTTATATAAATTCAAATACCTACTGACTTATTGCAATATAGCATAAATAATTTACTGCTTTGTTAGAGAAAATTAGTTATTTACGGATAATTCAAATAAGCGATTAATATGCGTTAAAATATTAATCTGATTATTTTGACTATGACACAGAATATTCCCTTCTCGTTAATAGGTCTCTTAATATTTCTGTTTCCAAATTATGATACTAACATCAATTGAATACAGTGATCAAAAAATAGAAAATAATTTACTGAGCCTTTAAATAAATCTATATTAGCTACAATGAGAACATTAGACAATATTATAAATATTTTACGTTTAAATTCATTATTATAATAATTAATTTCAAAAATTTCATAACAATAGAAATATCTCTGAAACAGGAATGTACATAATAAAGATTATACAATTTTCTTTATAATAGATAATAATAATTAATATAATTTACTTATTTTATATTCCTTATGAACTCAAATAATTGTGAACTAGAAAAATAATTTTATTATCTGGTTTATAATTTTTAATATCAACGATATAATTATATATTTTTAATTATAAATTGAATTACGATATTACCTTTTTAGTTATTTACTTATTTTTAAACTTAGATAATTCTAAGTTAGGTATAACACACTTTTTGTGACACGTAATTTTCCAGATATTTGACAACCAGCTCAATTTTTACAATGCAAAATATCTACTTAATATGAAATTTTAAACAAGAATTTATAAAAACAATAGCAAAGACGGTATGCAAAAATGAATAGTATTACACAAATATTTAGAATAAGAACTTTTTCTAACTGTAAGAAGTCTACATGATCAATTCAGTTTCAGCTAACATCAATATTCTAGAACAGATTACAGCCCACTACGGCAAATATTAACAAAGGATTAAGAATTATTCATTTAGATAGTAGCTAAATTATTACAAATCCCGGAATATATCATACCATAGGTAAGGTACCAATCTAATATTTTCCGGTAAATATTTTATTAAACGATTAATACGAAACCGTAGTATTAAGTTGCAAATGCATAAAATATCAATATTTTATTTTTTGTTCAAAAACTATTCAGAACTATAAATAAATAACAAGATATAATATCACGTAATACAGTTACAACGTCTTAACATTACTTACCTATGTGTATTGTACCATTATGCATTACTTACTTAGATGTCAGAAACAATAGAAAACTCACCAATAAATAAGTAAAATATGTATCCTATACATCTTACTATACATACACTGTAATTTCGTAGAGATAAAAATATACAAACAAACTATTAGGACACAAAGTGTATAAATAATAAATTATTTAAACAAAACATCACGGGTAAATCTAACTATGACTGCAGATGTATTTCGAGACGTTATACTACCAGACAAGACTAGTAAACATTATTGTAAGACTGCGATATTCCTTTTTGCACCTATTCTCGCCATTAATAAAAAGTAGATACCTACATAAAAGCAAACATAGTATCTACAAATAGCGAATAGACTAGAAACAGCACATTACCTAAGTCATGAAATTCTGTGCAGAGATTTCACTCCTCCCGTCTCATGCATACCTACACTCGTAAGTCGTAACATTAAATCATAAGGATCTTCTTTAATTTATATTCTGCACATTATCAGTTACAATAGAAGTACGTAACAAGTTTTTACAGTTAGAATATTAAAACAGTCGTTACAATATTTTAGCATTTAGGTATTTATACAATGAGGATAATTTGACAGGTGCTTTCCCCATCCCGATTTACTTATTTTAAAAGTTGTTTATCCATCCATATACCTACGCAAATCTGAATAAATAATCAAACCCGAATTGGAAAAGTATGTGCATATAAATGTATTCTGCCCAAACAATAGCGATGTACGTGAGACAGAATAGTCATAATCTAAAAATGAAATGATAATGTTACGACGATTGTACATTAAGCACTATCCTATCACAAACACCGTCTAACCCGAGGAAGATTAAGCGTTTTAAGGAATACTTTAATAGAAGATTTCACTAAATTAACGACGAATTCGTGATGTAGCTCCGCCACTAACAGGAGCCAGCAGGCGTCTAGGAACCAGAAGACGAGCGTTGCCTCTGGCTGGCCTCGAAGCTCCAGGCAGCTTTAAATCAGCTAAATGCGAAGCGTAGCCGTCATTAAGAGTCGTTGCCATATTGCTGTACTTTTTACTGATGCGTCCAATAGCATAAATTTGCTTTGGAGCAAGACCACAGTTATGATAAACAGTAATGTCTTTCCCCGAACCGTATGCTGCATGCATAATTACTCCATGTTCAGTTATAAGATTGTTTAAATGCGCCGCCTTATGTCCTAATGGATCCGTTGAAAATCCATCAGAGAAAAATACTAAGCCATGAGGGAAGTTATGTTCAGCCAACCATGATATTACTTTTCTTTGTTGCATGTCAGGCCTCCCGGTTATGTATAGAATGAGATACCCAAGATCTTGCCAAAATCGCACGACATCAACGGCACCTGCCCTTACTTTTGGGTCTCGACCGGTAACTGATACGCTGGCAGTAAAAGATCCATCAATACTGAACACTACACATTCAGTTTGGGGAGGCACTACGGCTAAATGGAAATTACACATGGTGTGATCCCCTCGAACAACAACTCTTACCGGATATATGCCGCAAGCGACACTTTGTCGTTCTGGTAAGGTGTAGGTGATTCTGCCAGTCTTATCAGTCACGACAGTAGACAATATTGCCCATTCGCCTGCAGGAGGATCTTTCATCATATAAATGTCTACTTTTTCTCCAGTTAAAGTAATCATATCTAATGGGCCGTACATGAAACGGGCAGAAAAGGTTTGGGGGCACCCTTCCTTGACGATAACGTCATTAGCCCTATGATTTGCAGCTACATTTTTCAATTTAACCGACGTTCGTTTTCTCATCCATTTTTCCCTCTCTTGTCCAGGTTTAAACATTGAACACTCTTTATCGTCCGAGTGTCCATAAAGAGCTAAATCAAAATGACCAATTTGCCGCAATATGAAAGCGATTACATCAGAACTTTCCCAATAGCTTGCATGGAATAAGTGAGGTAAAGCGTTTGTGGGAAAATTCGTCAATCCTTCTGGACAGTACAAAGCGTAGTCTAGTCTTTTAGATCCCCACCATTTCTGCTGTAACGCGTTCATAGTAATTAAAGGAATGTTATCCACTAAGCCACTTATAGTGCTTTGTACAGACACTTCAGAAAGCCTCCTCAACACAGGAGTTGGCGGCATTTGCAAGTGATCTCCAAATAATTGAGGATGACTCTGTATCAATTCCATTAAATGGTAAGGTTGACCATTACCTAAAGGATATTTAGTATACCTAGCAACATTTATTGGTGGTAAATTAGTGAATCTAGCTGACAGCAACGGTTCTAACCTTGAGCCAACAGGATCTGTAGGGTGAAACAAGTTGAACACTTGTTGTACGGGTGGTTTCGTAATGTCTCGAGTTTTGTCATCAGAAATTTTTCTTGATGCTAATATAAGTGCCAATGGACTCCCAAATGTGAAAAAGTCGCTCACTTCGAATTCAAATTTTATATGATTATCACTTGTGGACGACGAACGCCTCCTGGGTGTCGGAGCTTGTAAGTGAGACTTGTTGAGGTAATGTGGTTCTAATGGATCATTTGGAATAGTTATTTCAGTATCCAGTATGCTATTCTCACTGTCGTGTCTGGATTGGTACTGCATAGTTCTGATAAGAGCATCATACGCTAACACTGAGCCCATGCTGTCACCAACAATACAGACTTGGCCATTGAAACCTTTTCCATCATCGGATCTGATAAATTCAGTGTAAGTGGCATTGGCCGAGTTTATCGTTTTTGTTACGGACTCTGCATAATCTGGAGAAGTTGTTGCAATTAATGGTATGGCACCAATAGGTATAAGATCGTTTGTGAGAGAAGGAGATTCAATAGTTGAAGGTGAACAGTCAAAACTGTAAGGACTCAGTGTTGAAAGGACCCCCAAAGCTTCAGTGCATATAGATGGACATGATACAAGTTTTATTGCTATGTGTCCTATAAGCGTTGGATAATGCTGGCGCATTACTGATTCGAAAGCTCCTTTAAAAGTGGTGACATCAGATTTCTTGGCAGTCATATCAACATTTGCATCTAAAACACTTCCAGCATGAAATACTAGTATCAAGACAGTTGTTGGGCATGAGCTGTGAACAGGTGTCTCTGGACAACCATCAACACTAGGATGACTTTGTAAATTAGGCATTCTGCGTGAGCCTCTCTCTGATGTCACCCTTCTTAAGAAAGAGGGGTTGAATATGCTATCTTCTTGACTATTATCGCCCTGTGTTGGTGATATATCAATGTCAGCTTCATCAAGAGAGCACATGGAAGACCATTTATTAAATGAGGATTCACAGTCATAAAATTCATCTTCTGAGCCTGTTTCTGTTTCTGATTCTCTAACAAGAGTTTCCATTCTCCAGTTAGCAGCTTGTGCTTGCAAACTTTTAATAGATCCCGAAGACGAAGATCTAAGATTTGTTTTGGAAGAGTTTTTGTGTTCTGATGGTGGAGTCCCCTCAGGTGTAAGATGTTTTTGCATTCTCTTTTCAACAATTTTCTTTGAGACTAATGGTGTTGGCACATCTTCATTCTTTTCTAAACTGCTCATTGTAGCTGCCAGAGACTTAGAATTTTCTTCAGATACATCTTGTTCATCACTTGTGTCACCTGCCATCTTCTTTTGCAAAGCTAATTGTGTCTGACGCTCTATTTCTCGGATGTCATCCATTGTAAGACCATGCCATTCATCTTGCCATGCCCAGGCTTGACGATGAGCCCTTAACATGGTTTTTCTTAGTGCAACATCATGAATAAATTTTTCTAGTTTTGTTTGCATACCCCAATATCTGAATTCAACTTTACAGAGTTTATAAGCGCACATGAGAGATTTTCCATTTGGCAGTGGTTGTGTCTTACCTTGTACTTCACCCCAATATTCTTCAAGCCAGTTGTCAGTAAGTGGGCCCCTATTACATTTCTGTGACTCAAATATTGCAGGATCCTCCTCTCTGACATAATCTGCACCATAAAGCTGATCTTTGCAAACATCAATAACATCAACTATTCTACTTTTTAAATCACTTCCAGTTAGTTTGAAGACATTTTCTTGGTGGCCATTATCAGAAAAATAATATGTTTCTATTTCTAATGAAAACTTTTCAACAAATGGGCATGTGTATCTTGTTTTTGTGTAAGGATAAGCATTCCAAGCTTCTTCAGACACTGTTAAGGCAGATTTTGGAAGCAAGCTTTTGAACCATCCAGGTAAATGGCTACCAACATGATAGATTTTCTGAGTGTACTGACCTTGTCCACCGGGGCCATCGTCATAGGGTTCATTAACTAGGATCTCCACACCACTGCCTTCACCAGAACTTTCTTCTCTACTCTTTTTGGCTATCATATACAGCTGTGCGATCCTGTACTCCTCTACAGTAAGAGGCAAAGGTATTCGGTACTCCTTAATCAGCATTTTGGCGACTTAATTGGAGCATTCAATATAATGAAACATATTCTGAAACAAAGAGATCAAAATATTGTTATTGTAGTAGGAAAGTATTTGGAACAATGCCACTAAGAATATCAATTCAAGGGCACAATAGTATTGACTGCTTTCTTCCTTATTTACTAAATCTAATCTGATCAAAGTGTTTATAAATTTATGAAAATAGAAAAGAAAAAAGCTTTATTACAATGCCATTTATTATTATAGTTGGTTCTCATAGATCAAAAAATCATGTAGGTACTTATTAATCAAAGGGTTCCACAACATCGTTAGATATCTAAAATGCAAGCGAGCTTACAGTTCATCACGCCAATTTTTTGGTACTTTAAATGAAAAAACAATGAGAATGTAATCATCTGAAAATCAATGCATTTGTTATCTTTTATATATAAACTGATCACTTAAAGGTTATAATGTAGGGATTTTAACGCATAAAACCATTAATCCTCCGTTTAATTGAACGTAGATAGTAATAAGATAAAATGTGTACGTTATTTTTTTACTGTATTGTTTTTCATAAAAACATAAACGCTGTTCTATTTACAATATTTCGAAAAGCTAATATCACAAATATTTACCTCAACAGATCGAAAAATGAGGAGTGCCGCATCACACTTCACACGGCATTTTTAATTCAATAATTTCTGTTTTTCACAAAACACATCCCAAGCACAGATCTACGGATGAACTTTGACATTTTCGCGATCGTAATGTCAATATAGCCTAAGTGCCATTCCTTTTCAAGTTGTACACACGACCATCCAGCATCTCACAATAGTAACAAGAGGTGCTTTTTATCCACAGAAGAAGATAACAGTCGCATGCACTTCATATGCCAGTGTGATATAACATCCTAGGCGAGACTATTTCACAAACAAAATGCACCATCAAATCTAGTGTTCCACGAGTAGAGTAAATAAATATACTTTGTATACAGTACTAGCAAAGTTTATGTTGCTATATGCGCGATCGTAGATTGGAACGCTGTTGATTCTGCGTAGGTACGACAAAGTCGTATTCATAGCCTTTCTCATTTTAAATACAGAATTTGGGATAGTATATAGTATACATAATAGTAATTCATATTTTATTGAATCCGGAGTTGGAAAAATATTACGTGCGTGTGTACATAATTTAAGGTACTTCTTCTTGTATTTCCAAATTATTTTACTAATTTTATATCCAAGCTAGTGATCGTTATGAACATATGACGAAAATAAAAAATATCGACTTATCTCTGAATATTTAAGTCTGATGGCAACGCACGGACTTTTGCCTGCGATAACCGAGCCTACCCGAGGGCGCAACTGTCTTGACCACATTTTTGTCAAATCAAACTTCACATCTGTAGGGATCATAGGGAAATCATCTATTACAGATCATGATATAACCATGGCAGCCATAGCTCAAAAACACACTCTCACCAAAGCTAGACCCCGGTATAAAATTAAAATTGACGAAGAGGCAGTCGCCGCAGAGATGAAAAACACAGATTGGTCTAACGTGTTAACTGCCAATTGCACAAACTCCTCCATTAATTCACTAATTGAAACTATTTCCCACTCAATCGCTAAAAATTCTCGTAGAATCACCGTCAGTCGAAGTCAATACAATATAAAACCCTGGATAACGCCAGGCCTCATGAGATGCATGAGGCATCGTGATAATCTTCATCTAGCCTTAAGATCCTATCCAAATGACGAAATGCGACGCCTAGTGTACACTAGGTACAAAAATTTTTGTAACGACTTGCTACATAAACTTAAAACTGATTATAACAGTCAACTCATAATCAAAAACCAAGGCAACCCAAAAAAGCTCTGGAACACAATCAAATCTATTTACAACCCAAATACCGAAAAAAGTGATTCTTCCCAATTATTATCTAACTCAGAGGCCCCTGTCAATTCTTTAAATAGTTGTAATGATTATTTCACTTCCCTAGGCAAAAATCTTTCTGATCTCATACTTACGCGACTGTCCGAGACCCAAGAATCCCTTGCGGGCAAATATAAACCACGTGAAACTCCACCACACTCCTTCTTCTTTCACCCAACTGACGAGGACGAAATAGAAAAACTTATAGATCAACTTAAAATTGACAGCGCCAGCGGACTGGATGAAATCAGTGTCAGACAGATTTTATTTCTTAAAAAAACACTGTTAAAACCACTCACTCACATTTTTAATTTAAGTTTGGAAAACGGCATCTTCCCAGACTGCTGGAAGGTTGCCTGTGTCCGACCCATTCATAAAAGCGGTCTTAAAGAACTACCGGAAAACTACCGTCCTATCGCACTCCTGTGCATTCTATCAAAACTTCTCGAAAAAGTTGTAAACAAGCGACTAGTAAATTTTTTAGAACATTACAATTTAATATCTGAAAGACAGTTCGGCTTTAGAAGAGGCAAGTCGACCGAAGACGCTAGTATATTATTGACCAACTCCATAGCTTCTTGTATTGAAAAGGGTGAACACGTCTTGGCAGTTTTCCTTGACCTAGCCAAGGCGTTTGACACAATATCGATTGATTTACTCTTATCCAAACTTGAGGGTATAGGAATACGAGGAAACGCGCTAGACTGGTTTCGAAGCTATTTAACGAATCGCCGGCAAATTGTAAAAGTTGGAGACTACTCTAGTGGATTACTACCAATCAACTTTGGAATTCCTCAAGGTAGTACTCTTGGTCCGACTCTTTTTGCCTTCTATATGAACGACATCCTTAATGCACCGCTTCAAAACGCTGAAATAATTTCTTATGCAGACGACACAGCAATCATATTCCATGCCAAAACTTGGGAACAGGTGTATCAACTTGCCGAAAATGGTCTGCTTACAATCTCCGAGACTCTTAGTAGAAATTTACTTACACTTAACATTAAAAAAACTAAGCTGATTACTTTCTTCAAAACCATGGCTTCCAGTCCTCCTCGCCAATTAACACTCAAATTCCACACATGCCGCAACGATCACGATTCACCACCCTCAAACTGTATCTGTACTCCCATAGACCGCATTTCATCCCTTAGATATCTAGGTATTACAATAGACGAAAATTTATCATTTCAACCCCACATACACTTGCTAGCGGGCCGCGTTCGAAAACTAATCTACGTCATGAAAAAGCTACGAGACTGCACACCTATTAAAATTCTTCGAACAATATACCAGGGCCTCTGCCAATCAATACTCCAGTATGGAATCTCTGTTTGGGGCGGAGCCGGGAAAAGCATATTTATTGAAATAGAAAGAGCTCAAAGAGCCGTAATTAAAGTGATGCTCAGAAAGCCTTTTAGGTTCCCGACAGATTTGCTGTACAACCAATTTCCGGTTCTTCGTGTACGTCAACTTTACATACTTAGTGCCGCACTGCATGCACACAAATCTATTAAAAACAGACCTGACTACCAAAGCCTGCTCTCAAAACGTATCTTACACGTCCCTCTTCCTAATGCAAACAGTCTTCTGGCCCGACGGTGTCCCTCTTACTCACACACTCATATCTACAATAAAATAAACAAGCGCTGTGATACTAAAGGTCTAAACACCCACTCGTATAAAAGAAATCTAAAAAGTTGGCTTCTCTCCCTGTCATACAACGACACTGAGGATTTAGTGAGTTAACACCAAAAACAAGCACATCATTCACACAAAAACCACACCTGCAACTCACCACCACACGAACACACTGACACACACACACACACACCCACACACACACTCACACACACATTATTACATTATTTAGAAATATTTTATTTTGTTCAATTTATTATTATTTCTATATTTCACTACCCATTCTTAATTAACTATCCTGTCCATTCTCAAACATCCTGAAATTAAATTTAAGTTAACGCAAACATGTTACGAATAAAAATGTATGATAACGCAACTCAGGCCCCCAAGATACAGGCGCTGCCTAGTTTGGGGACCACTGTTTATTGCTATGTTAAATTAAATATTCTAGTTACAGTAAGCTTACAATGTCACTATTTCCTGAAACTTTTTGTAACAATGGACCAATAAATTTATTCTTATTCTTATTCTTATTCTTATCTGATAATGTTGCCTGAATTGCACGTCCTTGACCCTCCCATATACGCGGACTCACTAAATTAGCGTAAGTAATACCGTATAAAATGGAATTCATCAAAGATGTTTCCAATCCTCTTCATCTTAGTTCGTAAACTGAATCCCCGCAACCTGCCCATCCCAGATCAGCTGTAGCCTCCGTGAAAGCGCTACCTATGCGCTTTTCGTAGTGTACGAACTACCCGAAGAACAAAGGCAGTAGTAATTTCTACTCGGTCTGTTGTCCCTACACGATATTAAAAAGAGGTTTCTTTGTAGATCTGACCACAATTAATTTTTATTAAGTTGCTTATGGTTGATGGTTAGCCATGGCACGAGCACGACATAATAATAATTTAGGTTGGAAAATATATGGCTCGACTATGAATATTCTCCTCTTTACTAGATGGACATGAGAAAATCGATAGCAGTCGTCGCCGACGTTGTACTTTATACGTATGTATCTACTCACTTGCACAATACATTATTTGAAGAAGCAGTAAGCTATTTCATTAGTAGGTACTTAATTGCAAGTTTTTAAATAAATTAAGGAATGCTCAGGATTTACTGGCAGGAGGTTAATTCGTTTTTTTGTGGTTGGTATCGTATGTCGTCGTGTAGGTAGGTAGGTACTTACTTACTCGCCCATCCCATATCAACTATCAGAGGATAGGTATTTATCTAAAAAACTTGTAGGTATGTACTTACACTACCTACTACCTATTTTGTAGAAACTCAGAGCGCAACTGATTTATAAGTGGCTAGGTAGATCCGTTTAAAATACATTTCTGATAAGCCTTGATATGATGTTGCCTGCCACATTACTTTTAAGTTTGCTTTATGTGGTGATTGTTCCCGGAATCCCCTTTTAACGTGGTATTATAGGGTTGCCAACCGTCCTGTTTTGCCCTGTTTTTTGGGATGTCCTGGATCGTTTAGACTTCTACTTACCGTCCTGGTTTTTTAAAGCATCGTCCTGTATTTTAAATTTCTCGCCTTCAACCTTACGTATATTGGCGGCCGTCGTGCGTGCTCCGCGTTTTAAAGTTATAAAAGTTTTCTATGACCTAGGCTACCTACAAACGCGGAGTATTTTAGAAATAAAGATGTAACGTGCTCTCTGCTTTTTGTATGTGAGAAAGAGACAAAAAACAGAGTACGCGAACTAGTACCACTAGTACTACTCTGGTTACTAATGGTTAGACGTTAAGATAGAGAGAGCACTAGTGCGCGAAAAGTTTTATTGAACCAGTTTTCATTAAGTACTGCTCTTATAAGTTATACCTAATGCATCCTGTTTTTCATCCGTAATGTCCCGCTATTTAATTACGCAACACATTTTCGTAAACGATTCCGACTAATCTGTTTCATTTTGACAGTTCAACACGTTCAACAATAATTCATTGCTTTATTTACGTTGTTGAGCAGATTTTTTAACAATTTGTTTCAAATTCTGTTTGATTGTGTACCTATTGCTATTACGTAGGTAATTAGCATTAGGGTACCTACTGGTATTTTCACCTTCTAATCCTGGTTTTTAAATTTGGGGACGGCAACCCTATGGTATTAGTATCAATGAGCTATTATAATACTTAAATGGCTTTCCCATTAGAATATCATCATCACATCACACCTATTATTCTTACAGACTGGTGGCATTACAAGCCATAACTCTGTTATACGCGGTTAATTCAATACGTATGTCACGCCAGCACATCAAGTTACTACAATCTGGTAAATTTCTTTAATAGATTTTTAACTTTATCGCTAAAGAATAAGGTTCAATGTTGATTGGAAAAATTTGACACATTGGAGTAGGTTGATGTGCTGGCGTCTGTACTTCATAATGTGTTCGATTATTCGTATAAACTAGGTCCAAATCCAAAGTACCTACCTAACTAATAAAATGAAAATCAAACTCTATAATATAAATGAAAATCAAAGTTTATTGTATAAGTTATAATAACAGTATAACACCACAAAATATATTACAACCATTTTTTATTACTTAAGTATAAAAAAATACGTGGAATAGCAAAAAAATATAATGCTAAAGCGTGTTGTAATGAGATTATTATCAGAAGCCGTAGAGTTGCATATCTATGTTGCATTGCATCATTCATGGATTTCTACAAGCAAAATCCTTGCCTGAAGCCCGTTAGGGTTACCTAATTCTAAGGGTGCATTTACACGATAGCCACGTGAGCACCGTGGGTGTACAGTGTATAATAACTTTATCATCTACTATGTTTGTATATCTTTCTAGATAATTATTATATAACAAAGTCGCTTTTCGCGTTTGTCTGTATGTCCGCATTGTTCTATTAAAATACGTAACGGATTTTGATGAGCTTTTCAACATCATTCCGGATTTAGATAAAATGTATTCCGGAAGGTTTATTATATACAGTACTAGCTTCCGCCAGCGGCTTCGCCCGCGTGGTAAATGTATAAATTATAGCTTACTATATTATGCATGTATTATACCTATAAACCTTCCTCTTGAATCACTCTATCTATTTAAAAAAACCGCAACAAAATCCGTTGCGTAGTTTTAAAGATCTATGCATACATAGGGACAGACAGCGGGAAGCGACTTTGTTTTATGATATGTTGTGATGTAGGGCGTTCCCGTTAACCCACAACAGTAAAGCATCCATAATTGATAAAAAAAATATAAACATGGAAACAATAACAGACTTAAAAAAAAAAAATACATATTCACAAGAATTATTTAATTGATACGTGACATAAACACTCTGTATATGCGAACTTGTTGCACTTGCCTTTCCACGTTGAAAGACAAGTGGGCGTGTAGTGTTTTTTTTACGTATCAGTTTAATATTTTTTTCAACATACTTGCTCTTATTGAACCATTTTTAGGTTCATAATGCAATGTATTAAACACACGAGCTTTTTACTTTACATAATCGCACTAGCACGGTAGACGGTAGAATAACTAAGCCATATCTTAGAAATAAATGCCTACAGCCGCGCGGTACGTAAACATGCGATAGGGCTGCCCGCCTCCAGTATTTTAATTACATTTGCCTACTTTGTGTTTCCATTTAGTTTTGTGATTGTAAATATACTTTTTTTATCTACACAAATAAATAAAATACTTTGTGAATTGAATAACAAAACAAAACACAAATGCCCGAGGTTTTAAAACAAGCGTACCTACCGTATTAATTCATGAACCTCCTATAACTACCTATTTCACTCGTGTTATCACTTTCCTTTACTCTATTCACTTTATTTATTAATCCAGACATCTTTTTTTCGGGAGATAAAAGGAAATACTTATCCATTAAAAATACACACAATATGTACCTACCTACCAGTAAGTAAAATTATTTTATAGTAAGACTATAAAATAATTTTGTTGTTGTTGTTTGTTAATAATAATACCTTTCAAAGTTTCCAGGTAATCTAAAAAAGTTATCTCTGGATGCGTTATTGCCAAATTCATGCAACCAAAAACAGCAACAATATATCCTACTCGTCATATTAAATATGTACTTGAATTTATTTTTAGTGTAAAAATCGCGCGTTGATTGTTAAAAAAACAACACACCGTTCGTTCGTCACTGCGGCACAGACGCGACTGTCTGCGTACCTCGCGCATACCTCGATCGAGGCGCGTAGGTATAGCTCGCGCTTCGTCCGTTTCTATGAAGTTGGCCTACCGTCTACCGTGGCACTAGTGTGGTAATGTGCGCCAAAGATAACTATTTACTAGTCGGAGTAATGACATGGCAGTATGGAATTAGTAAGAACTATCATGGCAGCATGGAATTTATATATAATCGAAATTGACTTTGGTGAAGCTTTTTACCAAAGACAAGCCCGCAAAAGGAAGTTTTTGTAAAAAAAACATACCATAGGCAAACGAGTTTAGTTATTACACGACTGCCCAAAAAGGAGTGTAATGTGTTCAGGGTTTATGTATGTATGTGAGTTTCTTTGTTCCACCATAACTTCTAAATTTATGAACAGATTTTGATGTATGAGGTATCGTTAGAATCCTTAAATCATCCCGAGTGACATAGGCTATATTTTATTTGAAAAATTAAATCCTTGTAGCGGCAGTATGGGTCCATTTCAAAATGTGAAAAAAAAACCTCAATTATTATTTACAAAATGGTATCCAATTAAAGGCCTTGATGAGCATATTCCAAAATTATATAATTTATTGGCATACATTTTACATAGGTAGGGAGTACTGTATGCAAAACAAACATTTCATCTTTGGCTGCAAACGATTTAATCAGACTTCACTAGCACTGCGAATATCTAAATTTAATGGTTTCGTAGATGATTGAGTTATTATTAGAAAAAAAAAACTTAATATAAAACTTGTCACTAAAATGTATAACATAAAATAAATAATTAAAAAAATTAAAAACACGACTGCCCTAGCAAAAACGAACTAAAAAGTAAAAAACAAGCTGTATTAGTTAATCTGTACACAAAGCGAAAAGTCACTCATTTACTCGCTGACTAAACAGATAAATAAAATTGTTATTGCAGTCGGGGGACCTATTAGATTAAAAAGTGTTCCACAGAACGATCCCCCAGTTCATAGTTCGTTTTTGCCAGGGCAGTCGTGTTTTTAATTTTTTTAATTATTTATTTTTAGTAAATATTTTTCCCATGGGCAGGTCAGCGGGATCGAATAAGCACGAACTATTAAATGAGTATTTTCTATTTTCACCCGAGATTTGCGCTTTTATTAACTAGCATTTTTTTTTTTCGATATTTTTTTTTTTTTTTATCATGTACCTATTGGTCGCTATACTTTTAGGAGTTAACGGGAACGCCCTCTGATAGTTAACATACTGTATAATTATTTTACATTAAACGTAAACGTAATACGGCAACTTGACGTTTTGTCAAGTCGTGAAAAAGGCACTTTTTTGATGCGTGGCGTTTCTGTGTATACATTAACATTTGTATGAGTACGTTGCACCCGTGCGAAGCAGGGGAGGGTCGTTAGTAACAAATAAATGACCTGAGGGCTTAGTGTGAGTTTCATTTTACCAGCTCGATCAAACACATCGACCGCGTTTGGCGCTCCGATTGGCAGCCGGCCGGCCTTCATCGGTGAAGGGCCAATCGGAACGCCGAACGCGCTCGATGCGTTTGATCGAGAAGGTAAAATGAAACTCGCACTAGGCCCTCTGACCACATTTCATAAATCAAGCGCCGCTGTCGCATACTCAGTCTGGCAATTAGTGACCGACCGAAGGTTCGGTTTCGGCAAGTGTCGGCAAAAAAGTCAGATCGCCCAATCTGCCGAACCTTCGGCCGCACCAAACTCTGCGTTCGTGTGTCACCCGCCATCATCAGCTTTTTGATCCAAGAAGTAGTTAACATTTGTTAATTTTTATATTAAAAAAAATTGTTTTTTACATAAGTACTTGCTATTACGGTTTTTTATTTCATTTAACACGTGTTAACTGTCTGTACAAGTGTAAAAAAAATAAGCTAAATTACAGTAACCAATAGATTTTTAACATGTCTAATAAAGTTTCGGTTTCGGATTCGGCCTAACCTGAGACAGAAACCGAAGATTTGGTTTCGGTAGTAAGTCCTGTTTCGGTCGGACACTACTGACACTGTGCCTATTTCGTTTAACAATTTCATTATGACCGATTCCTATAATTTACGGACCGTTATTGGTTAACATTAAGGGTCCGGCGTACAGATGGGAGGAAAATGCGTTTGGAATATTGTTATCTCTATTCTGTTGTGTTGTTGTTGTTGTCTGTGTCTGTTGCGTGTTATGTGTGTTGTGTGTTGTTAGCGCTGTTACGAGCTATCGGAATTTAGATAAATTTGGATGTGTTCCGTAATACCAAAAATTATGAATGAAAACTTAATATTCTTTCATAATTTTTTCTATACTTTGTAACTTGATAATATAAGCTATGCTCCTGCCGAAACAATATTCCAAATATTGTTGTTTATAATACAGAAAAAACAGTATGAAAACTTGTCATTTAGCTGTAAAAATGTGCGAAATTCAACTCGCTTAAACTTCATTTTAGGCAAGAATTTGGAAAAAAAAAAGATGTACAAGCCTAGATAAATACTATCTACATCCGAATATTAACATAATATGATGGAAAAAAGCTCAAATTGCAAATGATTTAGGTATTACGTTTGTATGGACATTTCAAGGGTCGCCGCCTATGCATAGCTTTGCATAGTAGATCCTCCCTTATGGAAGTAGCTATCACAGGTACAATTAGCTTACGAATTTATGTATTTATATGCCGAGCTTGGCAATAAAAAGGCTGCAATAGGTACAGAACACGATTCGTTTTTGTTTATAGGAACCGATTAGTGCATTAGAAGATGTTTAGTGTCGCAAACAGGCGCGACGAGACTCTAATAAATCAACTTCTAAGAAAACTTCATGGTATAACAATTACCGGTGTTGCATCACACGGCAAGTCGCGCCAGTCTGCACGAGGCTTAACATAACAACGCCACGCCTGTATAGTCTGTATACCCCAAAGGGTTATGCAGAGGTGTATCTATAGTACACCCATATTTTGCCAGTTATGTTTAAGTCTCATGAAATAGGGGACGCGCCTATTGCCGTCAACCGGGCACAAATCCAGACGGCTGTTATTGAGAAATTCACAAAATATAATAATAAGTAGTTTCGTGTAAAAGCTAAGGCACTTTCTTAAATTGCACTGACAAATTTATTTCGTTTCTGAATTACATATTTTAGGGCGATAGTGCTATAAATCGTGTTTCCCCTCTTTTTAAAAGCTGCCAATATGGATCCTTAATCTCAATACATGTAAATTAATAGTTTTGAATGTTTTTAACGAATGTATAATATAATTCTGAAAAAGAGTCTTAATATCAGTAGTAAATCACAATATAAAAATATCAACAACATATTTTACGTACATACTTAATGTGCTTATTTTAATATTATTTCATAGCATAAATAATGGTGAACAATATGCCCAGTAAATAGTTTTGTTCTTAACTTTACGGTATTTAAACTTTATACATACAATACAATACATACTATAGTATTAAAATAGTATATTTCTTTATTCTTACATAAAACCAGTATTTTTTTAAAGTTAGTATCGTGTACTAAAATGCATTCAGTAAAAATATATAAAAAAGCTTTGTTATTAAAGAAAATAATATCTAACGTTCAACCCAAGAAAAATCCTGGTCCTAAATAAATATTCAAAAAAATATGTAACAAAAATGCAACAGTTTATCTTAACAATTACACTATATTATCACAGATGAATACAGATGGTTCACTCGCAAAACCATTAAAATAAAAAGCGACTCTTGCTACGACACAATAAAGTGCAATTCAGGTCGCGCAGCGCTAATTACCTACAGTTATATTCACCTAGAAGGTAACTTCACACCTAAAATGCGGAGTGAATCATTTGTATGAATCTGTGATAATAATAACTTATGCGGATAATATTTTGGTAATGTCTAAGAATGATTTGTGCAACGCTTCAATATACTGTGAGCTGTCGTTGTACGGTTTATAGCTCGCAACTGCTGCGCCCAACTTATCTGGAAACGCCGAATATCTGAAAAAAGTAAAACATTTATACAATACAATAAATTAAAATGATTTAAATCTGCCTGTATGTTTACTATAGTTTCTTTATTTCTCGATGGTGCGTCAATCATTGCATTTTAAACCTTATATCGATGACATAAAAGTCCCATGACACACGCTGTGATTTGAATATTCGAGAATTTTAATAAAAAGTTGAGTTTCTCATTCTCTTTTTAAGTTAGCTCTCTTACCCCGCCTTTATAGTTACATTGATGTTGTTCAGATATGTATTGTTAAATAATTTGGTTACCTTTTCGACAAGTTTGGTGTACTTACAACAAATTTTAGGTGTAAACAATAAACAAAACTAGTAGACAATGAAGGTGTATGTAAGGTAATAGAAATGTAGGTGTTTTATACCTTTGTGTAAAAGCGAAATCATAAATAAAAAATTATTACGTACGCAATTCCAAATCCTTCTTTGACAACAGGTCCAAATCCCCCGGCCATCACGCTAGGAGAAGACAAAGTACTTGTGCTCAAAATGGACTTATTCAAGAACTTGTACTCATATGAGTCGAATATCTCAGGTCTAGGCATGTTGTTGTCCTCAGCCATCTTCATTAGGGCAAACATGTGACGATCAAAGCCTTGTCCCATTGCAGCATCTTTGACGAGTTCCAAATGCATTTTGGAACATTCTGTCAGTTTGGCGCGCAGTTCTTCATCAGAACTCTTGTTGGAATGTAGGGTTTCGCAAAATGCCTGGAAAGTTATTTATATTTATACAATACATTTATTGTACACCACAAAAACACAACACAAAGATAAAAAAAATAAAACACTACAAAATACACAATGGGCGGCCTTTAATCGTGATTCTGAAGAATGCTTCGTTGATTTAGTGTTCGAAATCGCTACTGCTGAGCATGAAGTCCTGGATTCAATTCCCAGGTCGGAAAAAGTGTTATTGGGTATTTCCATTAAGAATTTCTCAGTCGCAGCTCGGAGTCTGTATTTGTGCCCGGTTGATGACAATAGGCTCGCTTCTTATTACATGGGACTTAAATATAACTGGCGAAATGCGGGTGTATTATAGGTACAGGTACACGGCGGTACACCTCTGCCTACCGTCGGGAATTACTGGAGTGATGTTATGTTATGATTTTGAAGAATATAATATGACGTGAGTACACAGGATGGGTAGTATAGTCACAGATTAATACAGATGGGACTCTCCGCAAAATCATTTAAATAAAAAGCGATTCTTGCTACGACACAATAAAGTGCGATTCAGGTTGCACAACGCTAATTACCTACAGTTATATTCACCTACAAGTTGCCTCTCTTTCTATCGCGTAACTCTTATACCTTCTGACTACGTCAGGGTTGTCATCTTTTAAAGAATAATTAGATAATTATGTAGGTATCAGAAACCAGAGTGTCGCGGCGGCGTCACGTCACCTGCTGCTGCCGCCTGCGGTAAATGGAGACTAAACAAATTAAAGTACGTCGGTACTTTAAATTGTTTTGTCTCCATTATTTATTAATATGTACCTACGTAACTGGGCAAATAAAAAAGTATGTACGAATACCCTGTTGTCTACATAATAAAAAAATTACTAAGTACATAATAATATATTTAGTTATGGTTACACTAAGTCCGTGGTGTACCTACCACGGATACCACCAAACAAAAATATTATTTAATTATGTACTTTCCTACCTATACTTATCGAAGCCTGAACCTGACCTTGTAAACAGAACTTGTAAGTACCTAACTATACTAAGTATACAAATGAAAATAATAATAATGTAATAATGAATATTTAAGAACTACGTAAATCGTGTGACTTATATAAGAATAACAATTAATGTAAACGTTTGGTACTTAAACTACCTACCAAACGTTTACATTAATTGCTATTCATAGGTCATTACATTATTTTTATTTAATTTTGACATCATTTTAATGTTAATGTTATTTTAATAAATTCGATTTTAGTTTTATTTTGTTTTGATTGTAATTATTTAATGTTGTTATAATTCTAATTTAATTTGATTATAATGTTGATTTTAGTTTTGATTTTATTTTAATTATTTGGTTGTGATTGTAATTTTGTCTTTTGATTTTATTTAATACTACTAACATATTTTTCTAAGTGCAAATACACACATCAAAAGTGTCTAGGGATCAACATATATTTTTGCAATAACTTTTCTCCTGATTGATATTAATTAAAATTTTCTTTAAGGATTCATCAAATAAAGTGTTTTCGTTTGTCACAGTAACGATAAACCAAGTCACCTTTGCATTAATAAAGAAATTTGCCATTTTCCTAATAAAGGGATTTTTGACATTTGAACCACTAACATTAAAGTTCGAAAAAAAGACTGAAATAACAGTTTTCTTTAAAATTTTATTGGGTAACTTAAACAATTAATAATCCGTGTTTCTACCGCGAACACTAACAACACAAGAACATCGGTTTGGCATACTCAAAATGAGTTCATCCAAATCACGCTGTGGAATGGCCGCCCATGTTCGTTGCAACAACAAAAAAAGGTCTTCTTGCGACTGGATACCCTCCATATTCGGCAGAGCTCTTCTCTGTAGCATATCCCATGCATGCTCAATCGGGTTCAAGTCTGGCGACTGAGCAGGCCAGGGCAGGACATTGATGTTAGCTGCGGCGAGAGTCTGTCTTACAACTCTTGCGGTGTGCGGTCGTGCATTATCATGCATTAACTGAAATAAGGGACCGATTTGCACTTGTAGAGGAACGATGACGTCTGATACAATCGTCTCAGCATAAATTTGAGCGTTGAGGTTGCCTCTGATCCAAATCAACTCAGTTCTTCCGCCGATCCAAATACCCGCCCATACCATGATGGTTCCACCACTATAAGGATGGACTTCCTGGCAGGATTTTAATCGCTGTTGGCGTCCAGGGGTTCTCCAGTGTCGTATACGTCTTGTATCCGGTCTCATACCAAAACGAGACTCATCAGAAAAGCACACGAAACGCCATTGTTCTTCTGCCCAATTTCTGTGTTCAAGAGCCCATTGATATCGAATCCTACGATTGTGCATTGCTATAGGTGGTACCCGTAGCGGTCTTCGGGAATGAAGGTTCACTTCATGCAAGCGGTTTCTGACTGTTTGGTCGCTAATTAAGTTCCCTGAAGAGTGATGAAGCCTCACGGCTAACATCATGGCGGTTATTGTTGGAGCTCTTCGAGCTAAGATTTGAATGTATCGGTCTTGTCTCCGTGTGGTGCAGCGATACCGTCCTCCATGGCGCTCAGCCACGGTACCAGTGCTTCGGTAACGTGTCCAAAGTCGACTGATAACACTCTGACTTGTATTCAGAGCTAAAGCCACAGTACGTTGCCGGGAACCAGCTTCTATCATTCCCACGGCTCTGAGCATTTCTTCCCTGCTTAAATGACGTCGCTGCTCCATAATAACGTTGGTTTTAATCAGTAGTAGGGAAACAGTAGCACTAATAATGTCTTCAATGCGTTGTATGTTTTTATAGGGAAAATATTGACAGCTGATTTTCATCTTTTACTCGAATTTGATTCACAGTTCCTGATTCAAATTATGAAATGCACCAAAAAGGATCCATATAAATTTATAAAATCATAAATTTATTACAAAGCCACATCTCAATCTCAAGAAATCCGCATAAAAATGCTTGATCCCTAGACACTTTTGATGTGTGTACTAATACAATATGGATGTTTTTCCGAAATAAATGGTTGAATTGAATTACTAATTACTTATAGATAGACGTGCATTTCTTTACCTTTTCGTGTCCTTTGGAAGTGAGAAAAACGTGAGGTTCGGATCCTTATTATTATAATAAGCAGCCAAATAGGATGCAATAAACTGTTGCCTTAATTTTAGTATTTTTAGTTTTAATATCTTGCGACAAACGGCGCTCGGCAGCCCTACTGAATAGGCACAGTGAGACGAACCCGCCGGGTACTTGTAGCTTCATACCTAAACTGCGGAGTGTCCCATCTGTATTAATCTGTGGTATAGTGTATGTATGTACCTATGGGGACACCCTTTAATTTTCAACTGTTTTTATTTTTTGGAATTTTTCCTTTATTTGTACTGTAAGACCTTGCTTTTTGCCAAATTTCGTGATTCTAGGTCAACGGGAACTACCATTATAGGTTTTCGACCCAAAACCTAAAGGGTACTTCCGGTTGTAAAAAATTATTAAAATTGTCAATTTTTGTTAAAAGCAAGGTCTTACAGCACAAGTAAAGGGAAAATTCCGAAATATATAAAAAAAAGTTGAAAATTAAGGTAAATTTTGGTACTTACAAGTTTTCGCGAAAATCTTGCCCGTATTTTTTTACCGTGTTGAGTGACGGACCTTGATTTTTATACACCTAACTAGCTGCCCGTCCCAGCTTCGCATGGGTAGCCAAAATTGCGGCTATAAATTGAGATTTAAACTATCCTATCTCTCAAGTTGGATCGAACTGCACATGGTGTGCGAATTTTATTATAATCGGTTAAGTGGTTTAGGAGTCCATTGAGGACAAACATTGTGACACGAGATTTATATATATTAAGATAGGGAATATAGACCTCAGTATCTGGTATAAATTTCAACTTGATAGATCCATCCATACTTTGTAATATCTACATTATTTCTAAGATCTATACTGTATTTTACCAACTTTAATTTTTGATTAAAATTTATTATTTATATTTATTTATTAGTGACACACGGACAGACAGACGGACACGAGACTAATCTTATACGTCCGTACCTCAAAAGGTAAAAAAGGAACCCTTCCTTTTTTACCTTTTGAGGTACGGAACCCTACGGAACCTAAAAATCTCTGACGTTTCTAACAACTAAAGGTGACAGGCACACTGATCCATTCAGATTAAAGTGGATGAGAGATTATCTAGTATAATCTGTTTTGTGGCAGCCTCTTCTACGTTTGACGGCGTCCTAACTGACGACCAAGAGTTTATATTAAATGGTTGGAAGAGCAGTGGTGTGATGTTGAGTGGTGTTGAAGATAATAGATTTGAACCCTGACAGGCGCTTCAGTGTGTAAATTATTTCATTACCACTGCTCTCAAAACAGTGAAGGAAAACATCGTGAGGAAACCGGCATGTCCTAGAGCCAAAAATTCGAAAACATTTGATATCTACCAAACCGCACTGGGCCCGCGTGGTGGATTACGGCCCACTCCCTCTCACTGAGAGGAGGCCTGTGTCCCAGCAGTGGCAACATTATAGCCTGATTATGGGCGGCACCATCCTACTGTGTATTAGAAACAACCAATTGTGACGTTCACTTCACTCTGTCTTTCACGCATATTGATGATTATTCCAATTTCAGAATTGAGCTTTCAATGATGCAGATAGTGTCATCTAGGAAGACGCACCCCACTCTGCGATTACTGTACTATAAGCTGTACTTTAGTACGGAGCTGGGCGGAGTGGGGCACGTCTTCGTGGATGGCACTATAGCCGTGAACGTTACTCGCTGATATGATTTGTAATGTAGTATTAATTGTGTTTAGTGCGAGACTGCACGTAAGGTATTTTAACCTTATTTTCAATTGATATTATATCCACTTAAACAAACACCAACTTTACGCAAGTGTAAATAAAGTTGATTTTAGACTGACTAGTACTGTTGAAACTCATAAACAAAATATGAAGTTGTAGCGCAAACTGAACCTTATATGTAGGCATTACGGTTGTTTTTCCTAAATCTCGTGTTACTGTAATGTTTGGCAAATAAATTGTGAACGCAGATTAGTTTAATGTTTTAATTATATCTGAGTAATCTGGTGTATAGTTCAATTACAAATCGCTTAGATTTTACTGAAGGACCATAAGATAATAAATAATCTTAACTAATATTAAAATGCGAAAGTGAGTTCGTTAGAGCAGTGGTGGCCCAGTGGTAACGGCGTCGACTTACGAATTGTAGGTCGTGGGTTCGCACCCAAGCAGGCGCTTTACTATGTGTAAATAATTTCATCACCACTGCTCTCAAAACGGTGAAGGAAAACATGTCTTAGAATAAAAAATTCGAAGACATGTGACATCTCTGCCCACTCCCTCTCACAGAGAGGAGGCCTGTGTCCCAGCAGTGGGAACATTAATAGGCCATTGATGATGAGTTTGTTACGCTTTCACGCTAAAACGGCTGAACGGATTTGAATGAAATTTGGCACATAGGTAGACCATGGACCTGGATGGTACCTGGATTGGGACGAAGGGTACTTTTTATCCCGATATTCCCACGGGATCGAGATTTATGCGGGTAAAACCGCGGGGCACAGCTCTTCGCATTATAATTACTTACCAACCATTGTACGATTGTATCATATCACAGACAAAGTTTATAGATAAAAAAAAACTAGTTATTTCACACCTTTGTTTTGTCTGTGCAAGGCCGCATTGTTTCTGTGCGTCCGTGTTTGAAGGCCGAAGTACTGCAAGACTCGTAGGTACCAACGAAGTTTCCTTTCAACAGATGATGCGCAGCCTGCAATGAAATGAAATTGTTTATTCTGTAAATAGGATATCAGAATCACTTTTATAAAAAAAAAAAAAAAAAAATAGGCTAGATGAGTTCGGCGTTTCCTATCTGACTGGTCTGGGAAGAAAGGCCGAAACAAACTCAGAAGTCGCAGTCTCTTTTAAAGTAGACATAATCTTGGTCAAGCCATATGAGAACCATGTAGATTATTGTCTGAAATGTTCTTTTGAGGAAAGAACCACACAGATCAGATGTGAGTGGACCTGTCCAGCCAGTGCAAGCATTTGTCAGTAATCGTGGAGCTCAACTCAGAACTGAATGAGCTCAACTGAAATATTTACAGTACTTATTTAATTTTAATTCTTGTGTATTTATACTAATTATTTAGGATGCTCTAAGCTTAGCCAACTGGTAGAAAACACCATTATTTAATTTTATTATGAGAAGTAATTTTTTGTGAAGCCCACCGCTGCATAGAATTTGCTGTCAAATAAATAACAACCTTGTATAGGTTTAAATAAGGTCGAAAATAAATACACTTCCGTCTGCTTTAATGCTCTGACGGACTAACGGAAGTTGGTTTATTTTCGACTTTGTTTCAACTACGGTAATGTCGATATTTGATTGGCAGTGAAACCACGCTGCTCTGCGCTTGCCCTCAAAGTTTATTTTTGCTAGAATCTTAAGTTACAATAGGTACCTGAAACGACAGTTGCATAATGCAGTCAGGGCTAACTTTGAACTTCTTACAAGCTGCTTTGTTAAGGCCTTCATACAAAATGTAGTCTATGCTGAGCGAGTCACACCATGCCTTGTATTCTTTTTTGGCATTGTCGATAAAATGCTTCGATTTGTCGTCTAGTTTGAATTCTGAAAATATAAGTTGTTATTGAACAGGAGCAATATTTTTTATCTCTCGTTTTCTAATTAAGCAAATCGTATAAGAAAGCCGTTTATTATGAACCGTGGCATTACAGGGTGTTTGACAAAGGATGGTTTGGATTGAACAAAACAACACTTTTTCTTCCATAAAACTGATAATGAGAGTCTCATTCTCATTATCCAAAAAAAAAGTAGTAAATCTGTTTGACTACTTTGTTTTACTTGCTACCAATGAGGTTATACAATACTAGAGGCGCAGTGGACGGCACATAAGCGTCACCACCACTTAGGTGTCCGCGGGCATATCTGAATTCAGTTGTCAGCTTGACGTCAAGTGAGCAATTGCTTAGCGATAAAAAATAAAAAATGGTGGAATTTGCGGTTAAAATTAGTATGTCATGGTCTGAAAGGATTAATAAAGCAAGTGGTGTTACATTTCACAATCAAGTTTGCTAAATTTTCTTCAGATTATCTAAAAAAACATTACAAAACGAAATCAATTTAGCAAACATTGTTTTTGCGATCAATGTTACCAGGAAAAACGATGTTGATTTTGCCAGACTGTTGGGAGTTTAGTGAATGACGACATGTAAAAATATTTCGTACTCTTTTAACTTTTATCATTTATTTAGTAGGGATAGATGTAGTAGTGTGTATAAAACTGCACATAACTAGGTATTAAAACGCTCGTGTTTTAATACCCCTCCAACAGTTTCATAAACTACTACTAACTATTTTTTAATTGATGTTATTGTTCTAAGAAATTTAAACTGGAGGAGGAGCTCGTGGCTAAGTAATAACAGCCGCACGGGTCGATCCTTCAGGTTAAGCTACGCTTGCCGGGATTGGTCTGTGGATGGGTGACCATCTTTAAATACCGAGACTAATCCGTGCCTCGAAAGCACGTTAAGCTGTTGGTCCCAGCTGTCATTCGTGGATCTTGTGACAGTCGTTACCTACGGGTCGTCAGAAGCTCGAAAGTCTGACAACCAGTTTTACAGGTATAGGTCTGATAAGCAGTTGCTCCATGTAAAATACTGGTATTCAGCTGCATCCGGTTAGACTGGAAGCCGATCCCAACATAGTTGGGAAAAGGCTAGACAGATTAATTTAGATTATTCTAAAAAAAGTGAATGTCGCTGGTTAGTGCGTTACATCACTTTAATTAATTTAATCGATTGTCATGAATATAGAAATTATATATTCCATTATGAACAATATTATTTGTCACAAATCTTAAAACTTTTGAAACATTTTTTTTTGCCTATGTTTTGTAAGTATACCGTAATCCTTGTAAATTTTTTAAAATCTTTTATCTACACCCATGCTACAAATCCTCTATAAAAGTTCCTGAAACAGTTAGCTTATTGCCAAAATTAAAACAGCCAGTGTCATAGTAACCCTAATGACATCCAAACGGGTGTTATAATGTTGTACTAAATTTCATAATGCAACTCGTTTTTTACTCATCGAACAGCCACATTCTCGTGGTATGTTTATGAATTTCAAAAAAAGAACATTGTCATGCACGCGCGTTTCACAATTAGAAAAGGTTGGGTAGGTTCTTCGAATTCACGTCGTATCCCGCCATTTTTGTTAGATATTAGTATTGAAAAAATTTATTACTTTGTTGTTTATAGAGGATTCATATCATGGGTGTAGATAAAGTCTTGAATGCAACTGTTATAATTAGGTATTAAAACACTCATGTGATACTATTTTTTACAAACCCACATTCGTGTTTTAATACCCCTTATTATACAACAGTTGCATAAGTAACTATTATCTATTGAAAGTTCCATAACACAACCTTTCATAGTACCTACCTAATTTATTCAATAAAACCTTCATTCATTCTGGGCAAATTATGTTGATAATTGGCAACTCTGGTCGTTTTTTCGATAGCAATGTCTTGTCTCATTCCAACGTCATTAGTTTGACGGTAGAAGAAATGAGACAAACATAGATTATTTTGACAGATTGACATTTTATGTATCCGTTTCAAAGCTACGTCTTTAAACTCGTAAGTGGTGACGTTTTTCAGAAATTGTTTGTAGGACGCTGCTTCTCTAGTATTGTATAACCTCATTGCTTGCTACAGTGTAAATTCCACTCTAAAGTTTCATCTGAATATCTAGTGGCGGTATCTACAACCCCATATGCGAAATACGCATACACCGACGTCACGCAAAACCCTGCATCGCGCAAGCAGGGTTTACCGCGCGATGAGTATACATATATACAACGTCCCGACATCAATCGGGCAGTTGCCCACCATTCACGAAGCCTAACTGGTCGGACGATTTTCCCTTTTCTATGTAGACTGAGTGAACTTTACACCCTCATACCTCAATAAACTCATCCCATATTATGATCTTACCTAATTTCTGAACACTAATATTACTATCTACAGGCTTCGAATCTGGGTGGATAAAAGGTTTCTTGGTAGTTTCAGCATAAATATCTTGGAAGCATCTCAGTACTGCCACTCCATCACCCCAGGAGTGTTCAAAGTTCACTCCAGCCACTCCATCACTGGTCACAATCAGGCTCAACGATTTGTCAAACCACCTGTAAATTACACAAAAATAAAAACAATTGAGAACTGGACTAATAAGTAAGACTGAATTGTAAAATACGAAATCTGAACGTAATAGAAAACAATGCTACCTGCAGTTTATTATATTTTTCCAAGAAGTTGTAGAAAGAAAGAAACAAAAAGTAAAAAGTAAGAAGAAAGAGAAAAAGAGGGGAGAAGAAAGAGAAAAAGGGAGAAGAAGATAGAGTAGTTGTAATTGTAGAATGTATTACTGCTACACAGTAGGAAAATAAATATTCTAAGAATAGAACAAGGGCATCTAATAGTTTATGTAATGTTGTCCAGTTGTCCTTTACCTAGTATTATTAAGTACATTACTTTTTCTAGCTTCATTATGGTGGAAAACATAGTTGGTTGCACATTTTGTAGAACCCCTTATATTTTATCAATTTGTAACAACGTTATTTAATTAGTAATTTTGAGCTAAAAAATAAAATAAAATAATTTATCTCTACAAGTGCTCTTTAAAGATAACATAATTAGTTAATAACCTTTCAACATTTTTACCTGTTAGTACCATCACAATGTAAGTATTTCTTCAAGAGTACACGCTTATCATCATTAATTTTATCATCATCTAATATCAAATTAAAAACAGCTGAGTCTATCTTCCGTAAAACTTCACTATTTCCCGTTGACTCCAAATGTGCCCGTTGTTTTGCCCATTCATCCCTGTTTTGGGTAGTTAATATTCCTAGAGGATGTTCCGAAGCTGGTGTATTGTCATTCATGATTTTACTCAAGTTGCCAAGCATTTCCAGGGGTGACAAAAGGTTACCTGAAAACCATTTTAAATGTAAATAAGGTGAATAAACAAAATTGATAAAATGATAAGGTAATCTAAAGATTAGGATTAAAGAACAGTTAGTTAAATAGGATTAAGTACATTAAACTGATTAATGAAATTGTTACTTATCATAATTTTTTTCTATTGTGTCAGTATGTGGGACTTATATAATTTTATTTGATAAAATAATTATCGGTGGTTAGGCAGTCAACAGACTAGAATTGCCAGTTAATAATGATTAATAAGTACATTTATGTGTCTTGTCAAGCTTTATAAGTACTTGCTTTTTTTTTCGTTTTACAGACAGAAAATGTGGGACAATATTACTTGGAAGAATTACCAGAAATGCTAGGGTTTACTTGTGTAAAGATTCTCAGACATAGGACAGATTAATACAGATGGTTCTCTCTGCAAAATTATTTAAATAAAAAGCAACTCTTTCCATGACACAATAAAGTGCAATTCAGGTTGCACAGCGCTAATTACCTACAGTTATAGTCACCTAGCTAGAAGTTGTCTCTCTTTCTATTGTATAAGGCTCAACTCACACCAAAAGAGCGTCGAAGCGGAGCGCAGTTTCAGTGTCATATGAATTTTAACTTTATTTTCATTACTATAATACTTATTATCGCAAACGAGTCGCGCGGATGCCCGCGGCGCCGCGGGAATTCCGGCGAATTCCACTCGTTCGAGTTTCTCATGCGGTAATAAGTATTATAGTAATGAAGATAAAGTTAAAATTCATATGACACTGAAACTGCGCTCCGCTTCGACGCTCTTTTGGTGTGAGTTGAGCCTAAATCTTCCTGACTACACTCACTGAATTGGCCCAACAAGTCGAGTCTGCCGCGTACTTGTAGCTTCATACCTAAAATGCGGAGTGAACCATCTGTACTAATCTGTCGATATGGTTTAAAGTAAGCACAAATAAGCAGGTGAATTAAAAAAACTTTAAAAATTACCATTGGCATCCAAAACATCAAATGCATAAAAGTTTCCTTGTTTCTGAACAATGACATGCTTGCTTTTTGGGTCCCTAAAAATCTCATCCTTATTCAGCCGAGGCAGACGAGTGGCTCCAAATAAGCCAACAAACTGACTCATGTCTAGAGGGAAGACCTTCATTAGGTATGCACCATACCTTAAAATAATAAAGTAAATAGAGAATAAAAAATATCATGAATGAATGGTAATATAAATAGAGGTATGAGGAACAGGGTGTAAAGTTCACTCATCGTCCATAAAAAAGGGAGGATCTACCGACCAAATGAGTGGGCTACTGCCCGACGATTGATGTCGGGACGTTGTATATATGTATACTATTCGCGCGGTAAACTCTGCTTACGCGATGTAGGATTTTGCATAACGTCAGTGTGCTGCGTATTTCGCATAAGGCGTTGTAGATGCTTCCACAGTAATAATGAATAGTGGGCAGTGGTGGCATGGGCTGGTGGTGGCGTGGCCCGATGGTGGCGTGATAAAGTGAAGAAACCAGCATGTATTTGAACAGAAAATTCAAAGACATCCACCAAACCGCACTAGGCCTGCGTGGTGGATTATGGCCCACTCATTCTCACTGAGAGGAGGCCTGTGTCCCAGCATTAGCAACATTATAGGCTGATTATGCTATGATCAATAAATGACCCACTAAAACATTGAAAAGTTTTTATATTGAAACATAAGTTTTTATAATGAAGTTAAGTTAATATTTTTGTTTGCATTACCTATTATTTTTTGTTTTACTTTGTTTATAAGCTTCCCAACATCTATAAATAAGTTTGGCTTCACAATGTGCCTGGCCGGCAGGAGGGAATGCTGACACCTGAGATACAGAACTTGTCCTAGTTCGGGTGTTTGCAGTTTCACAAAACTGAGCATGCTGTTCTAGTCTAATACTTTAAGAACGCGGCGACGATTGAATTGTCCATACAAACGTAATACCTAAATCATTTCCAATTCGAGCATATTTCCACCAAATAAATTTGATATTCGGATTGAGACAATAGTTATCTAGGCTTCCAATTCTTTTTTTTTTCAAAAACCTACCTCTACATGAAGTTTAAGCGAATTGCATTTCGTACATTTTTACAGCGTAAATGACTTGTTTTCATATTGTTTTTTCTTTATTATAAACAACAATATTTGTAATATTGTTGCATCACAAGCATAGCTTATATTATCAAGTTACAAATTATAGAAAAAAAATTGGAAAAACATTAAGTTTTCATTCATCATTTTTGGTATTACGGAACACATCCAAATTTCTCATAATTTCAGATAGCTAGTAGTGCTATCGCGTCAAGCAATAATTGTCAATGTGTGTGTGCTCCCTGTAGGTGTTTATCGCTCCGACAGGCACAAGGCACACTAACGCAACGTGCTTGGTTGGAGTTCGTTCATAGTATTTTTTGTCAACTTTAGACGATTAGGTACTTTACAGTGTGCTGTACCTGTACGCGCGTACTTATTTGTTTGCTAAATTGTATTGTATGTAATATTTCTGACACTCCTCTTGACTTGACCTATTTTTAACCGACTTCAAAAAAAGGAGGAGGTTCTCAGTTCGTCCGATTTTTTTTTTAATGTTTGTTCCCGGAATACTCGAAGACGGCTGGACCGATTTAGAAAATTATTTTTTTGTCAGAAAGGGTATACTTCACAGGTGGTCCCATTGTCATCAAGTCAGGATTGAATGATGGAATCCTGGAGAAGTTGAGGGAACTCTTGAAATATTACAGGCGCACCTATAGCGATTTAGGTATTTTTTATAGTTACTCTTGAATTTGATCTCGGAAAGCACCATTTAGTGAAGTGGAAGTGATGATGAAGACCACAGATGGCCACCGGAACTTATCAATAATACGTATTTCACGGGTTGCGATTAGAGAAGATTACTTTAATATGGTTGCCAAGCAATTTATGCCCGTCACAATACATAGGGTGAAGTGGAGCTAATGGTGAAGTACCAGGAGAACTCCTCAACAATGAACGTCCCTACATCGGGAAAAGCAATATTTTGTAAAAGGTGATGAGCAGTTGACATTAGGCTATTGTAACTTAGATAAATTACAAACCGACCCACTAAAAAGGAAGAAATAAAAACTTTTTCACTCTTCTTGCTCAAAAAATCCGTCATTGTAGGGTACCAGATCGGAGATAAAATAGCATATCATCCTCTAGGTTCCCCTCGAGGATGATATGCTATTTTATCTCCGCAAAGTTTTTTTTTTTAATCTTTGTCTGTATCCAACGAGCCTACCACCCAAAATAAAAAAAGTCTTTGTTTGATCTATATCTTAATATATATAAATCTCGTGTCACAATGTTTGTCCTCAATGGACTCCTAAACCACTTAACCGATTATAATAAAATTCGCACACCATGTGCAGTTCGATCCAACTTGAGAGATAGGATAGTTTAAATCTCAATTTATAGCCGCAATTTTAATTTATTGCTAATTAGGGCTACCCATGCGAAGGTGGGACGGGCAGCTAGTATATTATATAAAAAAGAATCCCTATTTCCTTGATCACGGCATCACGCGTGAACGGCTGGACCAATTTCGCTAATTCGTTTAGTTGTGTTTGTTATAGTAAGGAGAAGGTTCTTAGGATAGGTAGGTCGAACGAAAAACAATATCTGCTGTTCCATACATTTTGACCGCGTAGGTATTGCACTTTTCTATGAAACAGTTGTTTTTTTTTTACATAACCGACGAAAAATGTCTACGCTGCGGGGTTCAGAATCATGTACTGAATCCATGGTAACCGGCTTCGCGTCGATGTCCCTGCCACCCTGTATATATAAAAATGAATCCCTATTTCTTTGGTCACGGCATCACGCGTGAACGGCTGGACCAATTTCGCTAATTCTTTTTTTGTTGTGTTTGCTATAGTAAGGAGATGGTTCTTAGTAGGTAGGTAAAGGTAGGGTAGGTAGGTAGGTATGTATGTATGTTGGTAAAGTGGGTATTTAGGTAGGGTAAGTAGGTATGTATAGTATGTATGTAGGTAAGTAGGTAGGGTAGGTAGGTATGTAGGTAGGTGTAGGTAGGTAGGTATGTATGTAGGTAGGTAGGTAGGTATGTATGTATGTAGGTAAGTGTAGTTAGGGTAGGTAGGCGAACCGTAGATGAGTGCATACCCGTGCGAAGCCAGGGCGGGCAGCTAGTTACTAATATTATTCGATAGGTACCTACTTATGTGTCTAAAGAGCCTCAGCTATGGCCTCAGCGAGTATTTTGTAGTTTGTGAGTTACACAATTGACATAAAGTTCATTATGCTTTGACCTAATTTCGTGCCAAAAACTCGCTTCCATTCCGTTCTGCGCCAATGTAATATGAGCCGTAGCGTGGTGAGTATTGGCCGAGACGGTATAAGCTAGTTGCTCTCCGTTCGCGACGAAGCCATAGCCACCACCAAGTTGTAGTATTGTACCTACCTATCATAACGCGGTTGTACGAAGTTTTGTCATGTCACTGTTCCTTTTCTTTACTTATGTACCTACTGGCATGCACGCTACTGTTTTATAAGACAGATTGACTACTCCGCAGTCATATAGAGTCTACTTCAGAGCGGCAAAGTTATTTGACGCGAACTGTTGGTACCTACCTTATTTGTATGACGTATCTACTAGCTAGGTTTTCTCTACAAGGCCTTCTATCTTGAGAATAGTCGAGATATCCTAAAATATTGAGACATCGGCATGGTAAAGAAATTTCCAAAAAACGCATTACTAGTCTGTACATTCACTAGCGATTCCCCAAATTAGTCAACAAAAATAAAGCAAATAATGAACATACCTAATTATTACTCATAATAAATATTTATGCTGTCGACTCGCTATGAATGAATGGCATACAGTACCTACATCTAGTATTATCCGCTCACACACACTGCGAAGCGCGCCCGTAATCTGTCCGCCTTCTTTTGTCGAACAGAGATAGCAATATTCCAAACGCATTTTGCTCACGTCTCGAGTTTGCATTTCGTGCCGTAGTACGTCGGCCTCTTAAGGATCGTAGTTACAGTAATACATTCATATGCCCTGTTTATATTCTTATGTATTAGGCTTATGAAATAAATGTATTATTATTATTAAACTTAATATGTACCCTCAAATAAACAGTCTTTTGAGAGTTCATATTAAATGTATTAAAATATGAAACTTATTAATTTTTTATTAATTCATTTTGGTCTTCGATCAATAATAGACTATCTAGATAGAGATCTAATAGAGTCTATTATTGATCGAAGATTTTGGTACTGTATTTAACACATTTCATACAGGTAGTATTACAATAAAATTCCTCTCCACATACTTCAACTGAATGAGACGAAATTTAAATCTTGTATAAAACGCACACTATGCAGGCAGGCATATTATAAGTTGGCTGATTACATCGCTGATAAAAATGCTTGGGTCAATACTGGTCCTGCTCCACAACCACAACTAATTGATTAACATTTGAAAATACTGTTGGGAGCTGCTGAAGATTGTAAGACCATCTTTGCATTGTGTAAACTCAATCTCCTTTGTATTATATAATTGCATAGCACATGTGTGAGTACTATGTACTACAGAGCTACCATTTACCGGGTAATATGTCTTTCATTGACTTGAATGTGCCCTGGCGGCTGAGAGTATGTCATGCTCACTCAGATGTCTCGCTGATGGTGGCGTGTGTGTTGGATCATTTAGCTCCCTTCAAAATGGTTGAGCTGAATGGTGCTAATACATGCGTCATGTTCGTGAACGGGCGCCGTCAGTTGGGACTGGTAATCTCTTAGCTGCCGTGGCTTATTTTAATTTATTTTAATCTTTGAATTGTTTTTGTTTTATCTTTTTATTACGGACGCTTTTAACGTGCGCATCTTTTTACATTGTTCTCACATGTATAATTTAAACATGAATGATGTAACCACTATTTTGTAACAATTATTTATTTAAAAGAGTGTCCGTGGAGTTTCTTGCCCGTTCTTCTCCATAGGTACCTACGCTTTGGAATGGGCAACTAGCTTCATATTTCTGACTGACCGACTCCTTGACAATTCAAAAGTGCCTGTATATGGTTTAATTGAAATAAATGCTTTGAGTTTGAGTTTGAGTTTGAGTTTGATTAAGATGTTCGAAATTAAAATAATGTGTAAACATACCAAGAAATTGCTTCAGGCAGCATTTTGGTAAAGGTCCTGAACATTGGTGTGTCACTTTTCTTAGAATTTAAATGGTACACTTCAGGTTCCAATATTTGTTCTCTCAGGGACAACATGAACCGAACTGCAGTTATCAAAATGTTAGTGGACCTTATGAGCTGATTATTGTATTCTGGTCTCACATCGTTTTGGAACACAATCATTGGATTATAATTGATGGGAAGCGCCGCTCTATCACGTAAATAAAGATCAAACCAATACTCTGAAATATAACTTGTATGCTTGTTATTTTTATCTTTTGCAATGAGTTTCTCTTGAAGTACTTTTCCCTCTTTATCAATAAAATTGTTGGTACGCTGTTGAGCTTCTTCAAACTGATTATCGTTCAATAAAGGTCTAAGGGCTTTCAAATATCGCTCCCCTGTCTTCGATAAGTCTGGTATCGGCAAACGAGGAAGAGACTTCTGAAAATGCATCGTCGGTAACTTGCTTCTTTGCAAATACTGGTAATTAACATCTTTATTATTTTTATTTGTAAAGTTTCTCTGCTGAATAAACTTTTGACACAATATATTATTTTTGCTAATGAGTTTGTTAGCTCCGATCATCTTAAACAATAACACAAAAAAAGATTTCACTTAACTTGCAGTGACTACTCTACAAAAATAATAGTAATCAGAAAATAAATAAATCCCGTAAAAATTAAATTACAAGAAAGAATGTCACTAGAATGTCATCGAACTCGAAATGTCAAAGTCCGACCTCCGACCTGCCTGCCGTCACCGCCTGTCCGACTACGTTTTGTTTTTTTTAAAACTGTCAGTGCTGCCCCACCGTTTTGTAATGATAACACTGAGCACTATTATAAAAATACCACTAGAGCTGTCCATTTTAGTCGATGTCGATAATAATAAAATGTCAAAACCTTAATCAAATGAGAATAAATGTCAAAAAAACTGAAAAATATCACTCAGATATCACTGATCCTGAAATAGATTTTTGCGAGCGAATTAACTGAACGATTGATAAATTGTATTGTTTAAAACATGCAGTAAGTCTATTCTTCTCTACGTTATAGTCAAGTATCAATTGACGAATGTTTAAGTATCAATAATTGTGCTAATAAAAATTCCATTCAATTACATCCACCAATATGAATGAATCGCCGGAGATTAGTAACAACTCCGGCGGCAATGATTTAGAAACCTTGGATTATTTACGCGGTGTGAAGTCGTCAACCTGCCTGTTACTACCGACGACACCTAGCCCTACACCACTAGATTTCAAACATCCTCTCTCAGAAGAAATGAGTGACCGTCCGTTTTTAGCATTAAATGATGATCCTAACATGGTCAATATACAAACAGGTGAGAATTTATTACATCTGTGTGGTTTTTATGTTTGTAGTTTTTGAATGATTAACGTGGTTTTCCATAGAAAAATAACTATTAGAACCTGCTGAACAAGCATTAAATTTTAAAGTTGCATCATTTTACTAAGATGTTGTAGGTACTTACCTATACTATAGTTTATTTACCATACCTGCTGAATAAGTAAGTTGCATCATCATATTTAATCAGAGCACTTATAGTTTGATTCAAACTTAATGGCGGCTCGGAAGTTAAGTTAGTTTCTCGCTGTGCAGTACCCCACCCCTTACACCCGCTGACCCATAAATTCATTACGGCGCAGCAACTCGCCTCATGTTCCGAGCTGCCATTAAGTTTGAATCAGGTTGTACCTATTAATCTTTGAATGTTGTTTTTAAAGTTTCTGATTTTAATAATATGTGTGAAAAAGATTTTCAATGTGAAAAAAAGAATAAATATTAAATCTCAACACTACAACTGGGATTTATTTACTTTTTAAAATTAATTTAGACATTATAATAATTTCAGATGCTTCAGCAGGAGATTCTAGTTCATCGGGAGACAACAGCTCAGTTATTCAAGATCCAGTCAGCGCTCAGCTTATCAATAACATCAGCATGCTAGACTATCAGACTCTTAGCAAGAATGGTGATCTCATAATGGGACAAGTATGTATTTAAATGCTACTAGCACTTCATCTGCAACTTTTTCCCCATGGATTTTGGACTGTCCTCTATAAATTTTAACAAAGCCCCTTTAAAAGATAGTCTTCGTAACTTAACGCTTACAATCTTTATCATTTATTTAGATAAATAAGTATTCAAGCCAATTTTCAAGTAAGTATAGATCAATGGAGTATGAGTATGAAAGGATTATCTAGTGGCATTCTGTAGTTTCTACCTACCCCCATGGGACGAAGGTGTGAGTTAATGTCATGATCAATGGAATAAGATTTTTCAAATATAGTGTCCTCCCTCTTCATAACAGCAGGCCTTGTTTAAAAAAAATTGTTTGGTATGTTTTCATTATATGACTTTAGCGCCTTATTCACCATCCATCTTGCTGTACGTCCTGCCAAGGCTACATATTGTGTTTGCATTGTGCTTGCAGCTATGAATAATAATAATGCGTCGTCGTGGTCTTGGCGGGACGTACAGCAAGATGGATAGTGAATCATCATCAGCCTATTAATGTTCCCACTGCTGGGACACAGGCCTCCTCTCGGTGAGAGGGAGTGGGCCGTAATCCACCACGCGGGCCCAGTGCGGGTTGGTAGATGTCACATGTCTTCGAATTTTTGGTTCTAAGACATGCCGGTTTCCTCACGATGTTTTCCTTCACCGTTTTTGAGAGCAGTGGTGATGAAATTATTTACACAAAGTAAAGCGCCTGCTTGGGTTCGAACCCACAACCTACAACTCGTAAGTCGGGGCCGATACCACTAGGCCACCACTGCTCTCAGTGGATAGTGAATATAGCGCCATAAACATAATTTAAGCAAACAGTAAAATTCAGCCCTTATTAAACTTTATTACCCTTTTGCACTCTGTCAACAGTTGATTTTGAAAAAAAAACACATGCCTTAATTTTAGTATTTTTAGTTTTAATATCTTGAGACAAACAGGAGCTCGTGGCTAAATAATAACAGCCGCACGGGTCGATCGATCAGGTTAAGCTACGCTAGCCGGGTTTGGTCCGTAGACGGGTGACCATCTTTACGTATCGAGATTCCTCCGTGCTTCGGAAAGCACGTTAACCCGTTAGTCCCGGCTGTCATTCGTGGATCTTTGACAGTCGTTACGAGTCGTCAGAAGCCCGAAAGTCTGACACCAGTCTTACCAAGGGGTATCGTATTACCTAGTTACTGGGTTGTGGAGGTCAGATAGGCAGTCGCTCCACGTAAAATACTGTTATTCAGCTGCATCCTGCATGCTGTTAGACTGGAAGCCGACCCCAAGATAGTTGGGAGGAAGGCTAGGAACCAACAAAGGATATAAGGAAAACAAACAACACCACTTTAAAAGATCATCATCATCATATCAGCCGAAAGACGTCCACTGCTGAACATAGGCCTCCCCCAGGCACCGCTACTTCGACCGATTCTGTGCTTCCCGCATCCAGCGGATTCCTGCGGCCTTTACAAGGTCATCGGTCCATCTTGTGGGAGGCCTTCCAACGCTATGTCTTCCGGTACGTGGTCCGCCACTCCAGAACCTTTCGGCCCCATCAGCCATCTGTTCTGCGAGCAATGTGTCCTGCCCACTGCCACTTAAGTTTGGCAATTCTTCGGGCTATGTCGGTTACCTTGGTTCTCCTGCGGATCTCTTCATTTCTGATTCGATCACGTAGGGAAACTCCAAGCATAGTCCTTTCCATTGCTCTTTGGGTGACTTTTAGCCTTTTGATAAGGCCTATTGTGAGCGACCACGTTTCAATGCCATAAGTCATCACTGGCTTCATGCACTGGTCAAAGACTTTCGTCTTGAGACACTGTGGTATGTGGGACGAGAAGATATTGCGTAGCTTCCCGAACGCTGCCCAGCCGAGTCGGATTCGATGATTGACCTCTTTCTCGAAGTTGGACCTACCTAGCTGCACAGTTTGTCCTAGGTAAACATACTCGCCTACAACTTCGAGCGTAGCGTCTCCGATCTTTATGAGAGCAGGTGTTACATGGGCATTTGACATGACCTTTGTCTTGTCCATGTTCATTTTAAGACCCACTTTCGGAGGGTCTACTGAGGTCATCGAGCATTATACTGAGGTCCTCCATGGTCTCAGCCATGATAACTATATCGTCGGCAAACCGAAGGTTAGTGATATACTCGCCATTGATGTTGATGCTAGCCGTTTCCAGTCCAGAACCTTGAAGACATCCTCCAGTGCAGCGGTGAACAGTTTCGGAGAGATAACGTCTCCTTATCTCACACCTCGCTGCAGAAGGATAGGTTTCGAGGTCTGGTCGTGGAGTCGGACTGACATAGTGGCGTCTTTGAATAGGCACTTTAACACCTCGATGTACCGATAGTCGATCTGGCACCGTTGAACAGACTGCAGTACAGCCCGTCTCGATCGAATCGAAGGCTTTCTCGTAATCGACTTTCGAGGTAATCGGGCCACGAGTTAAAATTCTTCTATTCTAACTTTAACATCCCCTCAACCCCCTTTGAGGGGTAGTTTTCAAAAACTAATAATAACAAACTTTATTACTTACTTATTGTTTCATTATCTAAGACCACCGAGAACCAATAGTAGCAGCACCAATGAGAGCAGTGGTGGCCCAGTGGTATCGGCCCCGACTTACGAGTTGTAGGTCGTGGGTTCGATCCCAAGCAGGCACTTTACTTTGTCTAATAATTTCATCACCACTGCTCTCAAAAACGGTGAAGGAAAACATCGTGAGGAAACCGGCATGTCTTAGAACCAAAAATTCGAAGACATGTGACATCTACCAACCCGCACTGGGCCCGCGTGGTAGATCACGGCCCACTCCCTCTCACAGAGAGGAGGCCTGTGTCCCAGCAGTGGGAACATTAATAGGCTGATGATGACCGAGAACCAAGGAATAAGATTTTTCATATAAACAAAATTCGTCTTGTTACCAAGGTTGAATTTACGAAAACCCCTTCTCACCTACATTTCAAAAAGAATTTGTGTGGTAAATTTCACGTTCCTCGGCTCAGTAGGTTCAGTTGTACCGGCGGCGGTGCGTTGATATGTCAGTCAGTCAGTTTCTCTTTTATACTAGCTTTTGCCCGCGGCTTCGCCCGCGTGGATGTTGCAAAATATCCCACGGGAACGTACTTAGTTTAGGTAATTACATTTTACGGCGAAAAAAATAATAATACATAATCTGCGTTCGCAATTAATTTGGCAAACATGTAAACAAACACGAGTTTTAGGAAACACAACTCTAAGGGTCGCGCCACATCTGCCGAGCGTTCCGTGGCGGAAGGTTCGGTTGAATACGCTCCTAATGTTTTTCAAGTTACCTATGACATATCAGCCGAACGTTACGTCCATAGAAATGCAAGCAAACATGACGCGACGGAACGTTCCGCCGCGGAACGTTCGGCAGGTGTGGCGCGACCCTAATGCCTACACATAAGGTTCAGTTAGCGCTATGACTTCATATTTTTTATGACTTTTTCAACAGCACTAGTCGGTCTAAAATCAACTTTATTTACAATTGCATAAAGTTGATGTTTGTCTAAATGGAAAACTCGTGTTTGTTTACATGTTCGGCAAATAAATTGCGAACACAGATTATATCTGTTTTACCTATAGTTAGTTCCGTTTCTATGCAACGTCTAATTTGAAGTAGGTATGTCTTGAATACCAGCGGTTTTAACTTTGGATTTTCTTTCACTGAGAAAATTTTATGGAATCGTGTTTTCGTCAAACATAGTAGGTATACTTAACAGTAATCCTCAACTTTACCATATATTTATTTCAAAATTAATGCTGTACTTAGTATTTTCGATATAACGGGTGATCGTGCTAAGCAATTTGAGGCATTATAAACTCTTATGTTAATATTTATTTCCTATTTTTTGCATTATTGGAGCAGTGGTGGCCCAGTGATAACGGCCTCGCCTTACGAGTTGTAGGTCGTGAGTCGAATTCAGGCATGCCCTTTACTTCGTGTAAATAGTTTCTTCACCACTGCTCTCAAAACGGTTAAGGACGAGGAACGAGGAAAAACATCGTGAGGCAACCGGTATGTCCTAGAACCAAAAATTCGAAGACATGTGACATCTACCAACCCGCACTGAAGAGAGGAGGTCTGTGTAGAGGAGGCCAGCAGTGGGAACATTATAGGCTGATTATGCTATGCTATATGCATCATTGGTTACTAATTTGAGAACGATTAACTGTTACTTGGTTTGAAAGTTATTAATCTAATCATTCTGCATAACAAAAGGCAAGGAGTTGAAAAAGATTAACTATGTGGTCGAGACTCAGACATAATATTAATGGATACAATACTCTGTATTATTTTATCAGAAGCAAAAAAGCTATTTCCTAAGAATTGGTCTAATGATTTTTATTTTATAATTTTCAGACTGAAGACTGCAAGCTGAATGGCAACCATAATGTCAATGGCAGAAAGTTACCAAACTTTATCAACTGGAACTGGAGCGTCATCAGGAAAGTACTTCTTTGGATTGTCCTCTCTGGTCTCATTGCCTGTATCGGAGCTATCATAGGTATGGTTGTGACTATACCAAAAAATTGCAACCCTGATCTGCCATGGTATCAAGGAAAGGTATTTTATGAAGTATTCCCAGCAAGTTTTAAAGATTCTAATAAAGATGGCACAGGTGATATTAAAGGGCTTCTTAACAAACTAGACTATATCCAAGAATTAGGAGCATCTGCTATTAGGCTTAATTATATTTATGAAGCACTAAAGTATCCGGATCAGTACTTCAATATCACTTCCTTGGTTAAGATAGATAGAAGTGTTGGTGTGCTTAAGGATTTCAGAGATTTGATAGCTGAAGTTCACAATAGAAATATGTCTTTAATCCTTGATCTGCCTGTTGTATCGCTAGCAAAATCTGATTCATCAGCAAATTTTACTCAAGCTGTACTAATTGCAAATGAAACTATAACCAATAACCTTGTTGATCCCACATCGGCAGCTATCATATTTTGGGCTAGAGAGAAGGTTGACGGTTTTTACTTAAAGGATTTGGAAAATTTTGTTGATGATGTCAGTTTTGGTAGAAGTTTACAGTTGTGGAAACAAATATTAGGTGCCGACAAAATATTTATCGCCAGTGAAAATGCATATGAAAAAGCTAAAGGTAATGCTTTGAAATTAAATGTGTTGTTGTCTAGAATTGATCTTATTGACATTCATCTAGATTTAAATGACGGTATTACTGGTTTGAAAAATCGTATTGATAAAGTTATTAAGGGCAAATTGTGGGAGAAGCCACATTATCCATGGGTTCATTGGAATATTGGAAGTGTGCATAGTGAACGAATATCAACAAAACATGTGAATAACACTTTGGTGATGACTGCTCTTGAATTAGCCTTGCCTGGAACTGTTAGCATATTTTATGGAGACGAAATCGGACTCGGTGGACTTGGTGATATTGAAGGAGACTTTCACGAACATAAAGATGTTGACAACATAGTGTCGATGTCATTTCCAAATGAAAAAGATTCTGCAATTATTTTACCTTGGATTTCGAAATCTGAAAGGAAACCAAGCTACCATTTCTTGGATGTTATTAAATTGTTTACCAAAGTGAGATTAGACACGCCAACAATATATTTAAGATCTATTTACAAGGAAGGTAATAATCTGAAAAATATGGAAATCCGTGAAACTGAAGAGAACCTCGTTGTTATAGAACGTTGGTATCCTAGGAGGAATACTTGTGTATTTGTAGGGAACTTAGGAAGTAAATCTATTACAACTGATTTATCAACCATGTTTTATGGTGGCACTGTGCTTGCTGGAACAAACACCTCTCTAGTCGGACAAGTATTGTATTTTGATAAAATAACGTTTCCTCCAAATTCTGCCATCATTTTAAAGTTAGAAAAGTAAGTAAACATTACTCTCGTTGATAATCGGCGTTATCAAACAAAATAATATTAAGCTAAAATTGAAATTAATTGATTAATAATTGGCCATAAATGTTGAAAGCCATTAGCATCAGACCTTTGGTACCTGTCGTGGCAGCTATGGGTTTAAATCAATATATTTGTAGGTAATGTGAAGCTTCGGAATTTAACGTGTTATGAACGTAATTTCATATTTTAAACTGATATTATATCATAGATTACAATTAAATACTAAAATAAGAAAATGTAATTGTTAGTAATTGTAAGACAAATATAATCTATGTGTATCATAGTAACAGAATCTCGAGCTTCCGAAATGATCTGAATATTAATCTCATTTAGGTACTCAGTAAATTTTGTAGCAGTATTAATAATAATTTTATTGAATAATATTTATATATGTACTTAATTACAGTTCTTTCATAGATAATGTTATTAATTACTTAACAGTGATTTACTTTTTTACACCATACTAATGTTATTTTTTATAGTTTCTGTTGTTTTTGTGTAATGAGCGTGTCCTGTCCTGACTCTACTCAAATATTAGTTCCTTTTTACCAAAGATATTGTGTGTGCATGATATACATACTTAATATACCTATATTGTAAACCAAAGGAATGTACTTACATAAAAATAAGAAAAAAACAACTCTAGAGTTACAAAAAATTTAATATACATTTGTACATATTGAAAACAAATATTATGTACTTAGTATATGTATTATTATGTACACATTATGATATTAAAGTAAATAAATAGTTGTTGAAATTATTACACTTTCATTTACTATGATTACAAGCAATGATTTTTGATACACTTAATTATAACAGGTAATATATCAAACAGCGAGTATTTCATTACAAAGTTTTCTTACTTTATTTCACTATTTCATAGTGAATTAGAATTGTGAGTTATGTACCTATATTTTATACAAAAAAAAATATTTGCAGGGGTAAGTACCTATGCGAAACGATAGCGTTTTAGTATGTAACGCTAATTCTATGGAATTCTTCAGTTTCATTTGAATATAATTATTGAGAAGGCACATTTTGTATCACATTTGTTTAGATTATATTATGTTCTCTTGAGGCGTCTAACGTAGACAAAGTAGGATACTGGAATGCTTATTGCTTAGTTAGGATTAGGAGAATTCTTAAAATTTTCAGACAAACCTACTTGATAAGATAAGATAATTAGTATTATAGCTAAGCGGGTAATTTTGAGTTGCTTACCAATGATTTTCATATGAGTGATGTTATTTTCTAAATACCTTTAATCCTCCAAATTACTTTGGTATAAATGATGTCTAAAAATAGTTTAGGTATAATTTCTATTAAGTATAATATTGAGCAATACAAAATTAAAAATTCTGCTTACATAAATAGTCATAATGTTTTAACCCTGACATTATAAATACCTACTATTCTTGTATGGTAAACAGTATAAAATTGTGTTTATTTGTTCCAATAGTGTAAACAAAACATGCTGTTCTTTAATTATGACACTTAAAAATTCAGTTGAAATTCAATCTTAAGTCATTGTAGTAAAGGTCACGAGATGCGTCACAATATAATAGAATGTCATAGTACACAAATATAGTAGGTAATAAACCACATAATAGTCACAGTTCGTGGGAAACAGTATCCCTAAATACATTTTCTGTAATTTACTGTTTGCCATTGTTTACATTCTTGGTAATAAATATGAACCGTTATTACTTTTGTGCAGTAGGTGGATTTAAATATTAATTATATGTTTTATGTTAACATGTATAGTTAATATAATCTAAATTCGGAACCACATTTGTACGTCAGTTCAATTCGTAGCAGAATTTGACAAAAAAAATAATTAATGTGATTTGCTTTTAAAAGGTCAAAATTAAAATATTTGAGTTAACAATTGATGAAAGTGTGGCCCTTATCTTAAGTTCTGGTAGCGTTAAGCTCAGTCTTTGTATCGGTGGATGAAAGATCATAGCACTGGAAGGATTCACAAGCAGTAGGTAAGAATTTATCATAATGTCATGAGCTGGGTTGAGACTTTTTAATTTTAGCTACAGTTGGATGCATGACATAAGTATTGGACATTGCTCTCGGATGACTTTCAGTAACCGGCAATGCTGGGAGTTTATCAGTAGGATTTCGTATCAATATTTTTTTCTGGGACCCTGTCATTACCCTCTTAGCATTATATTCTTGTTTATTCTTAAGATCTATGTTATCGGTGGTGTTTGCAACAGACTTCACGCACTTCCGCTCACTTTCACAGTCACTACCTGTTGGTTTATTTAACTTTGGAGCACCAAAAGCTTTAGTTTGTTTCAATAACGAACGATCGTTGCACAATGCCGCGATAAGTGGCAAATCAAGGTTTTTACTTTTCTCTCGAAGAGTTTTTATGTCTAAATCACAATTGGAGTCTTTCACTTTGTTCGCACTTAGTTCACTATTCACATTAATTGTTGAGGGTTGTGGAATATTGACTTCTCTCGTGTAGTTGAGAAGTTTCTTTTTGTATTCGTATGGCGGCGGGGGAGGCGGAGGCATTCGTCTCATTTTAACTGGCGGTGGATCCTTGGCATTCAACACATTCTCATCCGATTTCGTCCGCATAAAATGCGAAACGTCTGGAACGCGCGCGGACTGTTGCGGCCGTTCAAGATTTATGGAATGGTTGCTGAGCGACGTCCTGCTCGTTAACGAGTACCAACTCGTCCGCGTTCCCGGTAACTGGATATAAGAATCCGAGAGATTTTGGATCGATCCATACATGGACGAGGCAGCCATGGAAGTCGACAGGTAAGGCGTACTTCTGTACTGCAGACCATTTTTGTGCATGTTCGACACGCGAGATTCGGTCAGTTTGTGGTCGAGATAATTTTGTTGCGACACGGCCGGGTCTTGTAGAGGGTAGTAGACGTAGTCCACGTCGCTGTACAGTTGCTGGTGGAACATGGGGTTGTGCGGCGGCGGAGGCGGCGGCAGGCGCGCGGCGGCCGGCGGCGGCGGGCGCGGCCGGCGGGGCGCGGGCGGCGCGGGCGGCGGGCCCGGCGCCAGCTTCATCATGGCCACCAGCACGTTAGAGTCCACGCCGTGCGCCATGTCCCTGGACGGTGACAGGTTATTGCTTATCCCCTGAGCTAATTTCGACCTTTCGGCTCTGCGACTCGATGCTTGTTGTCGTTTAAACTTTTGGAATTTGTGTTCCAACACCATGGGACTAGCAAATGTCCTTTCACTAGACGCATTCACTTCGCCCGCTTCTGCTTTCAGAATTGTTATCATGGGCTTTGATGTTACCACTCGGGCTGCCACTTCTTCTTTGTTGTCGTTCAACTGTTTCAAAGTCCTGGCTGTCGCTGTCGGGCCAGGATAAGCTGGTGGCGCCTTGGCAGGAGGTGGTGCATAAGATGAAACAGTTTGATGATTGTATTCATAGGGAGGTGGCGGCTTATCAGGAAATGGAGGCCTGATGGGTGTATCGCCGCTTATGTCAAAAATATTTGGTAAAGACAAATTGAGCAATTTACGACTATCAATTCTAGTTGGAGGAGTTGGCGGTCGATCGAAGAAGGAGTTATTCGGATAGTGATCATCTGAAGGAGCAGTGTCTTCGTGACCCTGAAGGTAACTGTCACCAGAAAACGGTAAAGGAAGCCTCACGTAATCTGACACTGAATCCAAAGTGTCACTTACAGACTGGCTCTTAGGATACACGCCTCTTCCCACAATGAGGTCACTTAATTCACTCGCAGTCAGTAAATTATGTTTGTTATCTGTTGGATCGCTACCGTCACCATGAAACGAGATTGCGCTAACGTTGGAATTTGTTCTTTCTCTAAATAACATTTCTTTATTAAGTTGTTCTTGGTTCTGAAACTTTGCAGCTCCATCGACACAATCCGAGCTAGATTGAGAGGACTGTAATCTTAATGTGCCTGTTGCATGACTAGTTCTTTCTGACTTGTTTTTCAAGATTGAAGAAACGCTATCGAAATCTGCAAGATCATTTTCTTTTGTTGGCTTATAGCTGTCATAATGAGAGCCATCGTAATCTGTTCTACTGGCTTCAGATAAGGTGTCCATTTTCGATCGCGCAGTAAGTTCAGAACTGGACATGGTGTAGACTCCGCTTGTTTCACTTGATGCCGCTACAGTAACTGGTTGACCTAAACCGTCGTACAAAGCGGAAGCTGTATCTTGAGAATATTCTACATCTATGCCAACTGTACTGTTGTCACTCATCATTGAGTTCTGAGCAGTATGACTGTATCCTAATTCTAAACTGCTCGCGTTAGATGTCCTACTAAGAGTGCTGAGACCTGCTCTGGCCATTATCACTGTACTGCAAGATGAGGAACATTGTGACCCGGTGCATTTTAATTTATTAGATCTTGGACTATCTGTCAAGGTTTCGCTAATACTTTGATCAGGTAAAGAGGTCGTTTCATCTAATTGGTTCATAGAGTGTTGTTCTGGTTGTGTAATTTCATTTCTATTGTCATTCTCACAGTCTTCCTTAGTCTTCTTCACTCGGATTTTAGATTTTTGTAGTTGTAATGACGATGTTTTAGTTAGTGGTTGATTGTCTTGTGGCATGTGCCGTATAAAGTAAGAATGTGTGCTATCTAGCAAATGAGCGAAAGCCAAACTTTCCGTAGATGGTGCTGGGGGAGAATCTATCATAATTTCTAATTCATCTTCAGATTGGACTCTATCACTCACAATGCCAGATGTGGTATTCGAACTTGTAGAAGAAATCACTGATATCCTTTGTTCACTTTTATTTGGATTGTATTGAATGTTTAACGATTTCGAGTAACCAAAGCAAATTTTACGCTCCTCTTCTTCCTTTCTCAAGATTTCATTAAATTTTGGTGCAATTTTCATTGAGAATTGATGTGTCTCTCTACAAAGAGCGAAAAGATATTTACATTTTTCTTCACTTGACGAAAATAATGTCATTTTGCCCTCCTCGGTTCTAATTTCAAATTTCTTTCTATCGAAGCTTAGTTTTCCGATAGCGCTCCATATGAAGTTTGCAAGTGATCCATTATCAGGCAGAATCTTTATGCCCTTAGCTGTGACAAGCAGCCAAACTGTTCCAGGCTCGGGTTCTGATTTAGATTGTTTTAGGCGGTATCTATGTGAGTTTATCGTATCAGGGAGGAGACAAACTTCTCGAATAAATCTTGATTCAGCGTCAGCTTTTGTGAGCCCACGATGTTCTCGATGGCAAGCGCGCATGGCTGCTGCTACCCAATCGCCAGTGAGGGATGAGGGTGCGTAATCATCAACTTTGAAGTAGTCTCTGTCCTCGAAAGTGTCTGCGTCACCGTATTCGGCTTGTAATGCTAGTCCGGTGAGCAGCAGTATCAGTTCGGCGGGCAAAGCGTCTCGCGTGCGCACGTTGTGGCGCAGTTGCAGGAAGTAAAGATGGCGGCCGACTTCGTCGTGCAGGAGCAGCGGACTCTCCACGTGGAACTGTACGACCAGGTGCAATTCAAGGAGCGGCTTCCCGTTAGCGTCCAAACCCTGCAACAAATAAGTTGATATAATATATGAACATTTTAGATTTCTATAATTTATCAATTGCTATTTTAAATATAAAAAAAAAAAAATGGTTAAGGTCTTAGAACTTACATGGGTGTGAGATGATCTCCAACTCTTTGGCGCATATTTAGATAATTTGCTTTCTAAGTCAACAAACAAGTATTCTCCATCTGAAAAGACAACATCTTATGTTAATGTGTTTTAATGTTACATTAATTTGATTAAAAAAAACTCATGTAGGTACATTGTATATGTACCTATAATAGGTGCTCTGCATAAAGTTATTATTGTTATATGGCCAATACACTGTTTCTTGTTGGAGAGTACTCATTATTGTCTCCATAATATCACATTGTGATGCCTGTACCGATATAGAACATTGATTACCCAACAGCGTTTGTTTGTAAAGTTAGACAGAATGCTTATGAGGTGGAATGTGTGACGCCATGAATACATAATAACTTTGTTTTGTGAAATCACTTCGCCAACGTTTAGAACTTAAGTCAGGTACGAGTAGTATGTGTAAGTCTTATGGTGAAAATGATCACACTCACTTTGCAAAATTGCTAATCCGAAGAGTTCTGTGTCGGTCATGCCTTGTAGTTGCGCGTGAGCATTGGCCAAAAACTTCAATTCTTTGACCCTTGCTTTGGCTTCGACGACGAAGTGCAGTGGTTGGGGCTGGCCGGGCATGCGCAGTGACAGGAACCGCGCGCCCGCGCCGAGCGCGCGCGTGTCGCCGCCCAACGGCCCGCGAACCGAACACAGAGCACGCATATCGCATCTCGAAACCACTGTTACTCGCACTGAAACAAAAAAGATTGATATTAGCCATAATTACCAACTCATCTCTCAAGACAACTAGACCATTACTGCTCACATGGTTTGGTCTTAGCTCAGGTACGCACGGACGTATTTTTATCGCGGCGATGTTTTTTCTCGTACCTATTGGATTTTCGAGGCTCCGCTTAGCGTCGAGTCGAGAGTTGGATATTCCAATTATTCCAACAGTGTGTTTTCTTGACGCGCTGCGTTGGGATACGCGCTGAATGCGCTCTGTTGGATTCTTAATGCTCGGCTCAATACCGAGAGATGAGAAACTAGTGTACGAAAAAAAATCGCCGCTATAAAAACATGTCCGTACGAACGTGGGCTTAAGGCTAGCGCAAAGTTCAATTTTGGATATGAGATTATAGTACACCACGACCCTCTTACTTTAAAGCGCAGATTAAGGTAACCCTCATGACGATTGGGATAAAAAAAATATCGAACGACAACATATTATATCATCGATACCAGTATCTCACTAGTTGAGTTTTAAAGGTCGAATAATAGTCCTATAAGCGAAAGATTCTTCATAATAAGTGAATGCATTTTATTGGGAAATGGGACATCAGGCAAAAAGTGAGAAATAGATATATTCGAAAAGACATCGTCACCAAATGCTAAACCTTAATAACATTCCTAAAATTTATATTTATTTTTTACATAGCCAGTGTAAGTATTAGGTACCTACCTAGCTTTGTTCTGGCTTGCGTCTTCGTTCGACCGGATTCCAATGTGTTTACATCCTCACGAATTCTTTGTGCGTCATATTTAACATTCACCGAAAACTACAAATATACGACGTAAGACGATAATAATCATACCTAATTTAGAATCATAAAGCTAATATTGTTTGAGTCAATTTGTTGCTCACTTGATATTTGTTTTGTTTAACAGTTGCACGGAATGTTGTATCTCATAAAAATATGATACCATTATATTACTATTATAGGCACACAATACATGTCCTTCATTACACGCTAGTCCTTTTCGGTGTACTTTCCTATTCACTCACCAGCCAGAACGTGGTAGGAATGTCGGATCCGCGCCAGCTGTGCATTCCATTACTTTTTTTTCGTACACGATCTCCTTTTTGCTACCTGCTGTTTTTGTGGCGCACATTGTTGCGTTTACTTATATTTTAGAAAATTTTAACACATGCGCACGAGTTCATTAATTTGTGTAGATCATTGTAAAAAAAAATGAATAGGTATAATCATTTTTTATAAGACTTATGGCAAGTTAAATTAGAATTCGGAGAAAAACCAAAGACTAGAATTTTTTTAAATGTGTCAATCATTGATGAATGCGACTCGTATAACCTAATAAATAATTGATTTGAATGCTAAATCGTTATAATTATTTAAGGACGTCAATGCAGAAGAGTTTACATAACCAAACCATAAAATGATTGAAACTGACCTAGTGATGACTGTTATAAATTTAGTTGAAGACTGAAGAGTCTATCCACAATATACCTATAGTATATACTTATCCACAATCCATATAACTACTGTGGTATATCGGAACAGAAGGACGTAGCGTAGTTAGGGACGACTTATTTTTGGTCGACACCGATCTAGATCATGATTGCGGTATTTCGTTCAATATGTCTTGTGATAATAGAACAATGAAGAATAAATAAGCGCTGTGCAAAGATGAGTAACTGACACAAATCTAAAGGCTGAACAGTAGTTCAGCCTTTAGTTTTGTACCTACTACTAGGTACTGTGTCTACAGACACTATAGAGTCCACCAGTAGGTGGACTCTATAGTCTTCATATAAAATAGGTAGGTAGGGTGGACCTAATATTAGGTTACCCCTACCTAATTATTATATAATTTTTCAGGGCCTTTGTGTGTGTCGAATGTGCCGGCTACTGCCGACATATTTATAATAAACTAAAACTTGCAGCGTAAAAGGATTAGACTTATTAGTAAGTCCTAGACAGGTTTGTAGAATATGAACGAACCAAATCCACGCCATGTCAGTGGTATGTTCACTATGATAGGTGCCTGCCTACGTAGGTAGGTACCTACACATTAATATAAAACATATAGGTATCGGAATGTAGAACCACAAGATCACGTAAAAAAACTAGACGCGAATAAATTTCATCCCATCCGGTACCTCTGCGGCTCTTCAGCTCTTGATAGCCATAAGAACATGTTTTTTGTTTTAGTAAATGCGCGATAGTTTGTGATGGCGGTCAGGCGCAGCGGGGCGGGGGCAGACCGGTCGGCGCAGGCGGCTGCGGGCGGCGGATGGGGCGCGGGCCGGAGGGGGAGGGGGGGCGCTACGTAAGCGCGGTAGCAGCGGACGGCGACGCGAGGAATGCGGACGACCTTCAGATGCCGAGCGCCCCTCCCCCTACGCCAGCCGCATCTTGCGTCCTCGCATACCTAAAGCCGTCGTTGCCTCCAATTTTCGACATCTCGCCACCAATTTTGACACTCAAAAATTTTTAAGGACGATAATGGATGGACTCAAACAGGGTCATCTATCATCTCTTCGTAGTTCCGACTGGGGCACAAGTCCAAAAGCGGGTAAGTATGTAAAATACCACCAGCAGTTTTTTTAATTTAATTTATGGTAAGTAATTCATTTTATTTACCTTGAAGAGAAGAATCTTATCATAGTGGCAGTGTTTATATTAAAAACTGCTAATACTTACATCAAATTCAATCAAATCAATCAGTCTTGCCTTAGAAAATAAATCAAGAATGTCTAAGAAAACGAGGTACCTTTACTGCCTATCCAGGTACCAGTTTGTTTGCCTCAGTCAGTTTTCCAGTTGGATTTATTGACCTAATTTTATATGCACGTTATGAACCTAATATTACTTAAAAGCTGTATAAGCGCTAAAAGTTGCTCTCCCTAGTCTCTTTTTTGATTCTCTATTCTTACCACCAAAAAGATGAGAAAAGTGATAATGTAGGTATTGAATTAGCATTGAGCCACTGACGTCAATCATTAATTGACTATCAATAATAATCATCTTACCTTTGTAATATGGTTCTCAGTTCTCATCTTACTAAAATAACAGTAAAGACAATTCAGGCAACGCAAGATGAATGTTGAAACTAAACTACCTACGTACCTACCTAGGTTTAAAACCTAGTACCTACTTATGCAGATAATATTTGCATGGAACTTGACCAGTTCTAGTTGATATGCACCTATTCGAGCTTAATTTTTTTTTAAACACTGATAACTACCACGCTTATTATTATCACCATCTATGACTCCTTAGAGCTACTTTTTAATTAACGTTTTTGTAGGTTCCTACTTACATCCTGTGTGCTAAGGCTAAGGTCCCATTGCAAGCTACAATGCGCTTTGCATCTTGTCTGCGATAACTTTTTGTATACAACAAGCAAGGCTCTATATCACATCTAAAAATTTTGGGATTGGTTCGTCTTCGTTTATCGGTTAGGTTCTTAACTGGGACATAACATTGACATAGTCTCAGTTTACAAATTGTGGCTTTACATCTTTATATCCATAAAAAAAACATGCGGGGCAGTCTTTAGGGACTGCTGATAGAAGTGAAAACTAAGTTCTTGTGAATTGTATCGTATACACAGTATACATTATAGCTCATGGGATGCGTGCGGTGGCGTTGACGCGAGTTTCACGCTTTTTGTTCACCCAAAAAGTATGTACATTATATAATATACACAGTATACATATAGCTCATGGAAAGCATTCGGTGACGATGACGCGAGTTCCATGATTTTTGTTCACCCAAAAAGTGTTCAACGCGCGTAAAGAAGTTTTCACTTGAAAAATAACTTTGTCAGAAGAATAGCGACCATTATTATTTTTGATGAAAATTGTAAAGTATTCTGTATTAGCTTGTAGCATATTTCTCAAGTTCAACGTTTAGTGAGGTATATGTAGGGCTAAGTAAGTATATCATTCAAATCTTGCTAATATAGAGCACTGAACTCCTTTGGGTTTGTTTAACCAGAAATATGTAAGAACCTAGAACTTAGGACTGGGCTGCGCATAAGTTTCTTTAAACCTTTGACCGAAATGCACAATGCTACGATCAACGGGTTCTTCGACGATCCATAAGATGAAAATATAATTTAGATAATTTTTCTCCAAGATTAACGAAGAGTAACTTGGGATTATTATTTTCTAAGTTTTTCAACTTTGTCGGTTACACTCACACTGTCTGTTCACTTTTGGAGCTCAGAGGGTCTACGAAATTCCGAGCATTCACATTCCCGCACTATATGTAAAGTTTGACCTGCTTATACCATGACAAAGCTTAGTACGAATTAGTAGGCCAGTTGACCATTTAGCAGGAGCGTAGATTGACGTAGGTACTAGAGTTCATGGTTCAATGGACACATCCGTACCTAACTCGAATGGCCTGGCGGTTAATATCCGACAATTGCGAATACAGTTGGGTGTTTAGTTTTAACTTTCTGTGGTTAGCTGCATTTTGTAGCTAATATTACCAGTGCGAGTCATCGTTAGGTTAGTCAAGCTGTTAGGTCCAAATTAATGAGCCATGAATGATTTCCTTGCAGGCAAGCCAGAAAATTAAACTAGATTGAAATCGCACCGTCAAAAATATTATTAAAGAGCCATGTGTATCCAGCATGTAGTACCTAGTGTTATTTAGTAGTCTTTTATTTTTTGGCAGGGTACATCTTCGATATCCACACGACCGAGGGAATTATTTGTAAGCTGGTCCTGTCTACACAAGGCCAGATCCAGGATTTATTTCTGGGAGGGGCACATGGGCCAAACAGATAAGAAGTGTCTCCCATATCTTGCATTGCACTATGCTGTTTTTGGGATTAATTCTTTTTCATTACAGGTATAGGCTATTACATTATAATAATGAATTGCAATTATAACACTGAATTTGATGTTGTAACCGTTTTAGCTGTAAAAATGTCACATGGAAAGTTTCCAAATACTTTTTTTTACGTCTGAAACTAAATAGGTATTTATCAAATCAGCCAAAAGACGTCCACTACTGGACGTCTTTTGGCTGATTCCCCCAAGCACCGTCACTTCGACCGATTCTGTACTTCGCGCATCCAGCGGATTCCTCCGGCCTTCACAAGGTCATAGGTCTATCTTGTGGGAGGCCTTCCAACGCGTTGGAACGCTTCGTCTTCCGGTACGCTTTCGCCACTCTAGAACCTTTCGGCCCCATCTGCCATCTGTTCTACGAGCAATGTGCACTGCCATCCATTGCCACTTAAGTTTGGCAATTCTTCGAGCTATGTCGGTTACTCGGTTTTCCTACGGATCTCTTCATTTCTGATTCGATCACGTAGGGAAACTCCAAGCATAGCCTTCTCCATTGCCATTTGGGTGACTTTTTATAGCCTTCTGATAAGGCCCATTGTGAGCGACCACGTTTCAGTGCCATAAGTCATCACTGGCAACACGCACTGGTCAAAGACTTTCGTCTTGAGACACTGCGGTATGTGGGACGAGAAGATATTGCGTAGCTGGGCACGCTGCTCAGCCGAGTCGGATTCGACGATTGACCTCTTTCTCAAAGTGGGACCACCTAGCTGGACAGTTTGTCCTAGGTAAACATACTCGTCCACAACTTCGAGCGTAGCGTCTCCGATCTTCATGAGGTATTCGGTGTAACGATATTAATAATTATTGCATTCATAATCAATAATATCTGGTCAACCGAGCTCTGCTCGGGTACACCAACGTTTTATCAGATTTCCGAGACTACAAAAATAAAGAAAAAGATTTTTCCCAGATATGAGACCTAACTAGATTGATATTTCACACCCGTAAACCCCTGCCATAGACGTATATCTTTGGAGCCGTTTCCAAGATTCAGATTAAATATAGATGTACAAGAAGGTATTAGATTTTAGTTCACTAGTTAGCCATATTTCTTCCATACAGTAATATTGCCAAATTAATCCAAACAGCGAAATATTTGACGACATCTATTTGCGACGTTGCCCACTTTCAGAATGCACGCTCTTAATTAATAATGTAAGTGCACCTTTGCTTGCAGGTATTGTAATAAGTACTTACTAATGGATACAATGGGAATATTTACAAATAAATGCAGGTAGGTATATTATTGTGTTGAGGTGTCCGTGTGTGCCTTTATAGAGCCATTTATAAAGCTACCTATATCTACAGAACGTTTGCTTAGACCAAGCAGTGATTGGAAGAAAGGGATTAAATTATCGTCTTTACGTAATTTATGATGAATGGACTAAGGCTGGTGTATAGTGAGTAATAGTGACATAATAGTTTATAACACTATCACGTTTCATCCTCAAGTAGCAGCTCAAGTTTCTACAAATAGGTCGCGATTAGTTAACGTTGGTCAAATCTAGCTACCTTTTATTTTCTCAATTATACCTAAATGCCGATATAGCATAATATCATAATCAGTCTATAATGTACCCATTGCTGGGACACAGGCCTCCTCTCTTCGAGAGGGAGTGGGTTGTGATCTACCACGCGGGCCCAGTGCGGGTTGGTAGATGTCACGTCATGTCTTTGAATTTTTGGTTCTAGGAATGCCGGTTTCCTCACGATGTTTTCCTTCACCGTTTCGAGAGCAGTGGTGATGAAATTATTTACACAAATCTACCATACCAATGGCCGACATACCACCTCTTAGTGATTGAAATCTCTCCATTGTATGGTACTGTGTGTGAGCGATTTTATGTACCTAGGTACACTATGACTGTGTTCATGTGTTCTAGAACCGACAAAACATGCCATAAAATTTTAAGTATGCTTTGTCATTGGTTAAATTTACTTTTATTTACCTACTCGTTCTGCTATCAACGAAATGCGGTCGCTATGTTAGTCGTTTATTACGAGCTAATGATTCATCGACTTTATCAATCACTGTAGTGATGAGTCTGACCACTAAGTATTACAGCTATGTTTAACATTCGTAATGTATGAGATGCTTACTTAATGTGATTTGCAATTAATATCCATAAATTTCCTAAGGTACAGACTCTACATGCAGAGGTACCTAGTAGCTATTTTATTTGTTTTTGAATGTTAAAACATGAAGCATAGGTAATTCGCAGAAACTTGCAATAAAATTGCTTGTATGATTTTTGTCTTCTCATCGTTTTGGTAATGACGGTTCTCATAATAAGCAGAGAGGTTATCAATGTTACCATGCACTCTTATAGCAGGCCTATATTGGCAATTTGGTAGGTAATAGGACCGCGAGTTTGCCAAGGCGTAGGTTAGTATAAGAAGTGATCTCATTCTATGGGTCTATGGATTAGATAGGTACCTACCTATTTATCTCAGAATATTCTGTATTATCTTCTGGGAGCCTGCACTGTAGGTACCTATGCATCGCATATATGTACTCATCATGATCATCCCCATTGTCCCGCCCTTCCTTACTCAATTTATTTGGGGTCGGCGTAGCATGTCTATTTCTCATTGACTCTCTAGTCTCTATTAGCAGTCATCTCCGTAGTCACCTCCTCGCTAGCAATAATCATCTTTCGCACAATATTCATCCTTCGTTTCTTTGGTCGTCTTCTACTCTTAATTAACCATTAATATTAGGAATAGTAGGTACGCAAAGTATTATTCAGCAATTGGCTATGGCTGACGATAAGTAGGTAGGTAGACGGTACCTACCTTGAGCTAGTAAAGTACCTAAGCATAGGATACGATAATGGGAAACCTAAAACCAAACTATGAATGAAGAATGTGCGGCAGACAGGGATTCTAGTTCCATTGCACTTAACATTCATTCATGCCGTTACAACTACAACGTTCCAAGGATTAACTGGTCCAGGGTCCTGAAGTTTCTTTCTAAGAATCCGCAAAACCTGATTTAAAACTTTATTTAAAATCCAACTTCTTTTGAAACCAAATTTATGTAATATGTGTTTATGGCTCTGACCAATACTTCTTTATTGGTCTGAGGTTTATGGTCTCAGACTACCGTTCTTGTTTTGTAATGATTCAGGTACCTAGTAATAACAACTACGCTATACCTACCTATACTTAATTTGAAATAAGATTAGATATTTCATTTTAAACCTTTTTTACAGTCCGTTCAACTGATGTTGACTTCTATTGCCTTCTTCTACAGCTGCAGTAAACAGTTGCTATTGTAACCACTTTTTTGCCATTGCCATCCCTACCACGGTAATATTATGATAATATTACCGTGTCCCTACGGTAGGTGTAGACATCAGAATCGGTTGAACGGACTGTTTAAAAGGTTTGTTTTAGTGTCTAATTTTATTTCAAATAGAGTACGACCATAGTACGAGTTAATATTAGGCATGTATTGGGAAACCTTGTTTCAAATCCAAAAAACACGTGCGTTTGTTTTGTATCGGTATCAGACAGGACTATCAGTATCCTACTTAATACAACACAAATATCGCGACAGACGTCTTGAGTTGCTGCTTCATTAGAATCGGGCTATAAAACCGTTTTGGATATCTTAGAAATGTTATCAAATTAATGATTACATTTCATACATATTCGATATTGATCTATACTACGATTCTGAGCAACCTGACCTCTTTGAATAAATTAAATAGTTATCTACTTAGTTAGTTGTCATTAGAGAAATATTAAAATTGGTCCTTGTGTGAGTCAGGCAGGATGTTTGTATACAAGTAGAGCGTGACGTGATGAGCTATACAAATCCCGTTTGGTTTTCGGACTAGTTTTGCAGGTTCATTCTACAAACATGTTAGATATGTAGGTATATTGTGCTTCTTTTAGAATTTTACTCAATATTAGCTGAGAGTAGTGTTTATAAAACAGGCAACTGGATAATTTACGATATCGCGTGATTGTTAGTGTGGTCTATCTCACATTTTTGAACGAACACCTAAATACGGAATACCTTCTAATATGTTGAAGTGATGATAAGATGAGATGAATATTAAGTACCTATGTTAATAGCGTTTAGAAATTTTACAATATTTATTTAAGTATGTATTTAAGTCAAAAACGAATATGTTTCTACAGCACTAGATATGCCAATCAATAATTTGTAACTCTTTAGTAAATTAGTTTGATCTAATAGCCAACTTCCTGCACGGTCTTTGTACAGCCTCTAAGGCTCTCAAACTTGAACATGAATGTTTATCAGTCAGTCTTGACCATTCGCCGCATTGAGCATGGCTTTGGCTGCTATTGCTGCGGTGGTGGTGTCGAGGAAGGGCGCGCGAGCGCAGGGTCAGCGGCCGCGGCGCGGTCGGCGCGGGCGCGCGGAATTCGAGCTATGCGTATGAAATGAAAGTGGCCGCATCGTGAAAGCGCGCGCATCCACTGCGGCTGTCCGTGGCGCCGTCTGGGTCTATCTCACTCACCATGAATAGACAAATCCAATGCAGCTGCACGTAGAGACACTATAATCCTTGGTAAACCGCATCCATTGGCACTTCACTTCACTATAAGTTGCGCGATCTTGTAAGCTGAATGGCGTGACGGCTGACGTCGAGGCGCACTAAGTCCATGGGCGCGCTAGTACGACTGAGTGAAGCAAAGCGGGCGCGTGGGTCGGCGGCGAAGGCACAGGCGAAGGCACGCGCGGGGCGCGCCGCGACTTCGGCTCGGTGGAATGCGGCAAGATAGTGGCGCGCGGGTACCGGCCGAGGCCCGCTGTAGGCTGGAGCCTCCGAGTGGGTACGGTGTGCGACGCGACTCGGCGGCGTCACCGTGCGGCCGGAATGCGCGCGGTCAACCTCTGCCCATTAAAATAAATAGAATTTCCAAACACTTTGAGGCCGCGGCCCCAGCGACCTGCCTATGAGCACCTCTAATCTTTTGTTTAGCTTACAGTTAAGTCGACAACTAGGGCTCTAGTGCGCCCACCCTGCTAAAGCTTGACATTTCTAACTTTTTTTTTAGTCTTGATTGTTTTAAAGTAGGTAAAGGTGGTAGTTACCAATGGTCTACCTGTAAGGTAGGTACTTATGTCTTATTCCACGGAGGTAAATTATATGCATTATTTAAGTTACTGTGAAATAAGTACCTATTTATCTACTAAAATCTGTTGTAGTCGGTAGGTTCAGTATCATTTCACCCTAGAATGATAAAAGTACGTATTTGGTACTGCTGCTGCATACCTATATAAAATTGTATCTATATAATATACCTACCTATAATATCTATATTATATCTATCTTTCATCTATCTATATAAATTATAGGCAGTGTATAGTATATCCCTATCGGATAAGTGCCACTACAGGCACCCTAGTAACACCGCCTCGGCCCGGACAAAGTGCCGCAAGCATTGGATTGTCATTGTCACTGTCACTAAGTCACGTCACTTGGTATTTTGTTTGATTGTCGAGGTTAGATCGCTGTAAAACACCACATTCCCAAAACATTACATTCTCTTGTGTTATGCCTAAGCCTAACTAAACGGACCCTGGCCCGTTGTGTGGTCACAGTTCTAACCTAACCTAATATCAAGTGACAGTGACAATGCAACGCTCACGGCACCCTAGCCGGGCCGAGTCAGCGACACTAGAGTGCCACAAGAATACTCGCGGCACTCTATACACTTCGTAAATGATTTATCTATAAAAATAAATTGCCGACCGTGCATTACCATAACCATTAACCATACATTCATACATTTCTTTGACATTTTTTTATTTTTTATTTGATGCAATGACAATTCTTGATGGTAATTTAATTAAGTACTTATTTTGTTTAAATTGACTAAATTGTAACCATTATTATTGTCACAAAAGCATGCCGAATTTAGTAGACGGAATATGAAGAATTATTGTGTGTGTTATAAAATCTGTAAAATACCATATTTCAGGCAAATAAATGAATCTATCTACCTACCTTAATCAGCCTATTAATGTTCCCACTGCTGGGACACAGGCCTTCCCTCTGTGAGAGGGAGTGGGCCGTAATCTACCACGCGGGCCCCGTGCGCGGGTTGGTAGATGTCATATTATGTCTTCGAATTTTTGGTGCTAAAACATGCCGGTTTCCTTACGAGTCACGATGTTTTCCTTCACCGCTTTGAGAGCAGTGGTGATGAAATTATTTACACAAAGTAAAGCGCCTGCCTGGGTTCGAAGTTCGAACCCAAGACAACTCATAAGTCGGGGCCGTTACCACTGGACCACCACGCCGTGCATTAGTCTCGCAAAAACTCGAAAATGGCTGGACCAATTATTAAGATAATTATTTATTTGTTTTGTTCGGGTGCTTCAAGGGCTGGTTTAGGAAAAAAAATTGGAAAAACCCAAAGGAACAGCTGAAAAATATAAATTGAAATTTTGACAGGACAATGTGTGACGGGTCAGCAAGATATGAATAAATATAAGCTAGATATTTAGACCTATACCGACGTATCGTATGAGAATCAAGCAAGGCGGTTTTATTTGCACAAACTATAGGTACGGTCATACTAATAACTCACAGACATTAGGTAGTACATGACTGCATATCAAGCTATACATTTTTCCAGTATAAGCTGATCTCGCATTGTAAAGGATTCTTTCTGTGAGTGAGAGGTCAGCTTATACTGGAAATGTATAGCTTGATATGAAACCGTGTGTACAGTCCGCAGTAACCGCACATTACCAGTCCTAACGATTTTTTTTTTTGTAGACTGGAGTTTCTCACACAGGAGGATAGAAAGTCTGGATACTTTTTGCGTAAAGATTAATTAGATAAACGAAAAGGTTCTCGCACGTAGGTTAGTGGTAATACTTGCACTACAAAAATCGTCCTAACTGCTACGACGTATGCGGTAACACTTGCACTCCAAAAATCGTCCTAACTGCTACGACACAAAGGCGCTGCCAACTTGCTTCCACCCGATGTGATGTTGACGGTACCTCTAACTAACATCATAGTTCGCTGAGGTGTCAAGCAAGTATACTAACGAAAGTTATTATTGTAAGGTGGGTAGTTACTTACCTACTGCATGCTGCTGTTGTGTGTTTGGATTTATTTATTCCTATAATTAATTGAACACAAACGTTATTTCCTATTAATATTCGTGAAAATATTATTTCTAGTTCACAGTCGAATCGGCATAACTCGAAAAAAAAAAACAACTGGTTGCACTCCAGCTGGTGTGCCGGTAGAAGTGAAAACTTGAACATTAACGTTGTGCATTTTTGAATATTTTGGAATGGTTATGGAATAATTTCGCACGAATTGCTTTATTTATCAGTATAAAAATACATACTATATGTGGTTAAGTAAAATACAATATTCATTAGTAGTAGTAGTATATTTAATTATTTTCAAAATATAGTCTAATCAAAATAAACAATTTTTATAGACACTTTTCTAGTAGTTCTGACTGCTTTTTTTTCAAGTAGGCGAAGTAAGAAGTTTTCTACGTTATGTCAAAGACTATTTATTTTGATATTTACTTTTTCGGTCTTACGGTCACGTCCTGACGCAAGTTTAAAATTTTTTACCGATCCCAAAAAAGTGCACAACGCCGATATAGAAGTTTTCACTTAAAAAATCTCGAATTCCCGCCAATTGAATCCTGAGTAGCCATATTGAAATATTTATGGTAACCTCAAAATAAACCACAACACGTGAGTTTTCTAGTAATCAGGCCGAATATGGCATGGCACAGGTGGAGATCGGGAAAGCCGCTGGATTGACATACTGGATGGATCAATGTCGCCCGTCAATTCAAAGCCAGCGCTGAATGCTTTATTAGCTTATTATATTGACCCAGTGTCACTGGATTCCAGAGCTGCAATGAGACTAGTCAGATCTCAGAGTAATAAGAGTCAGATCTAGGGAGATGGTACTTTCTGGTATAAATATAAGGTAGGTACATATATACACTTTGCTCTCGGCTTTCGGATGTTCATGCCATTTTCGTAGATGTCATTTGAGTAGACTAGACCACTTTGGAGTCAGTGGATTGGACAGCCCCGTACACTGGCCAGACGAAAAGTCTGTGGGCCTGATGTTATACCTAGAGTACGCGCCACGAAAGAAGGCCGGTGGAAAATTGTGGAGCTACATTTTTTTTTTACTGCAACGTGATGCATTGACATAGACAGTGGCGCCGCGTAAAAAGGACTTTAGGTGTCATGTCACAAACTGACATGTACAGACATGTAAGTAGGTGCTAACTGTTAATAAAATCGCCAATAATATTTCGTCTCTTTTTCGTAATTCCAATCAATTTTTATTAAATTCATAGTCAGGTTAGCCCACTTCAACGTGGCGCTGCCCTTGTGGAAAAAGGGGTTAAAAAATATTTAGTTCCAAATGTCACCACGTCAGACTCTTTTATGTCGACCAGTACCTTTGTTACCACTTGATCAGATCAGCATGAATGTGCCCCTTCGCTGACTCACAAGTTCACAACTAACTGTTGGTCGATGAAACAGCAGAATGTGTTGCTCCAAGAGAGTGCTTCCTTTACTTGCTATTTCTTCTGATCCGGCTCGAAGGACCATGAATGTGAGCCCCAGATTTGGCAGAATCTTGGTATCTTCAGCAACTAGAGCTAACCTTGCTAGGAATAAAAGCTATTGATGTCGATATTTGACTAAAAGTTTGTTATGGTACATCACAACAGCGTCTTCATCACAGAGTACTTTTACTCGTTTTATCAAATAATTCCCATGCCGTTACGTTGGCTCCACTGTTGTAAAACTAATACGGTGTGTACCCACGGTGGGGCAAGGTGGGGCATCTGTTCCACCCTGGTCCCTGACTCGTAGCTAAAAATTTTGGTCTATTATGTAACAAAATTAATATTCACTTGGAAAAAATCAAATTTACCGCGCGAAGTAACGCACTAATCGATGAATCGAGCGTGCATGCGAAGTTTCATCGAGAGAAATATTCACTTCTGCCCATGCTTCACGCCCATGCTACGGCGCTACCTAACTGTGCGTTTGTTAAACGCTTTGCACTGGCGAAACATTCACAAAATCACAACAAAACATGTTGATATCTCTAGTTCCTGTCAAACATTATAAAGAACATTGACTATAATAGAGATTTCAGCATTTCTTGTTGTGAATATTTCGCCAGTGCAAACGCACAGTAAGTCGACGTAGCACGGACGTAATAAATCGCGGCGATTTTTTTTTGCGTATTGGATTTTCGACGCTTTGCTTAGCCGAGAGTTGAAAATACACTGTTGGATATTCAACTCTCGGCGCTAAGCAGAGCGTCGAAAACACAATACACGAAAAAATATCGCAATGACTTTATTAAATTACGTCCGTGCGAACGTCGACTTATAGGGCCGTTGTTAAAGTTTAACAGTGGAGCCAACATTACGGCAAAGGAACTATTTGATGAAATGCATTGGAACACTGAACCTTTAAAATTTATAATAAAATTTTAGTTAGTGGCACTGAATTTTGCAGTCTTAGGGTACATTCAGATGATAAGCGCTCAGCGTACGTTGAACGCGCAGTAAATTTTTGTATAGCGTACACATGGTGCGCGCTTATTAGGCGTTGAACGCAGGTGGCCCCTCGGTTCAGTTCGAGTTCTACATTCCTAAAAAACGTCCATCTACGTCAAAAGAGCGAACTCCACTGAACGCGGAACGGTAGCACGGTAAACTAATGATTTCAAAGGCGCGTTGATGCGCGCTTACAACAGTCGGGTGCTGGCGCAGCGATGAACGCGCGTGAGCATGAATAAAATTTGTGAAGTTATAAACGCGCGTTAAATGCTTGTCATGTGACCTAGCTTTTAGTTTCATTAATAGAGTTCAAAAACTACCAATCATAATATGATTGGTAGTTTTTGAACTGACTGGTAGCACGCACTGAATTTTGCAGTCATAATAATTATGACTGCAAAATTCAGTGCGTGCTACAAGTCACGTCACGCACGGGTCAAGTAAAAGGGGTGATAGACGTGCGAGCATGTACGAGGTCTTATGGTTCGGCGACCTTACTAGCCCGTGTGTAAGTAAGTATGCGCACTTTAAAATCGCCGAGTAAGTTCGCCAGTGGCGATCCAACAGGTTTGAAATTTTACTCGTAGCCCGCCTTTGTTTCGTACGTCTGTTATCGCCGCGAGTCGCGAGCCAGCAGTTTGTTTCGTCATTTGTGTAAAGTATACTTAGTTTGGTTCAGAAAATTCGAAAACATCGCGATACAGTGTGAGAAAGCTTCACATGTGTCACCGACGGCGAGCCGAGTAAGTTGGCGAGCTTAAAAACCGCGGTTTTTAAGTACGCATGTCTATCACCCACTTTATATAAGAGGGGAAGTGACTGGACCGTGAATAATGAAATGACAACTAACGCAATATCGATGCTATTACATCACTATATGTCATACCCGTCATACCATACCATACCTCAGAGTACCATAACCTCAGAGTAAGCCCTCGTTCCCACGGACGCGGAAACCACGCGCGTGATAAAATCGCGTGGCGCGCTTGGAATGGAACAAATGCAAAGCGGTACATCTGTTCACACGGCCGCGATTTTTCCACGCCGAGATTTTAAATCGCGCAGTGTTCGATTTTCAACGCTCGGCGTTGAGCGTTGAATAAATGCGACATACGAAGTTCTGTACTTCTGTTCCCACGGACGCGTAAAAATCGCGCGCGTTGGTCAGTACGGCACGCCGGCTCGTAGAGTGCGGACATGTCGCATGCTAAAGGCCGTAATAAAACATTGGAATAATCAGTCAGTTCTGGGCATAAGTAGGTATTTAGGTGGAGTTTATCATAAAGAAACTAAGTAGGTAGGTAGGTAAACGGGTTTAATTTGATAAAAAACAGTAGAAGAAACATGCTATTTATTATAATTTTTAGGATATTATTTCCAAATAATTGTATGGCTTAAAAAAATGGCTTTTTAAATATAGTTCATTATTCAAGGTCTGGACCGGTGACCTTGTGAAGGCCGCAGGAAACCACTAGATTCGGGAAGCACAGAATTGCTCGAAGAGCCGGTGCTTGGGGGAGGCATATGTCCAGCAATGGACGTCTTTCGGCTGAAATGATGATGATGATGATTCAAGGGATGCATCCAAATTTTTTTTTGCGGTTTTCTGGCCTCCTAACTAGCTACCGCTAATGATTTTGCGGAACCTATCGTACGTCCGCACTGCTCGCAGATTTAATTCCAAGTGATTTTTTCACGCTCGTTCGGACACTCTGTTGAAGGCGGGGAAAAATCGCGCTGGGCGATTTTATCCCGCCGCGATTTTATTACGTCCGTGGGAACGAGGGCTAATACTTTAGTTATTACCTCGTTATTACTCTGAGACCATACCCTGTACGTTCAATTACAACGCTCACTCAATTTTGTCGACCATCCGGGTCATCGGTCCACAGCCAGAGAAGGTTCCGTGAGTCGTCGAACGTGAGCGTGCCTAATATTTGAACGTACCCTTGTACTGATACAAACTGTCAGAACAAGAAGAATGAAAGAAATGTCAAATCGAACTTTTCTTGTTGACTGTTGAAGATAATTTTCCTGATTATTTATTTCAAACGTTAAATTCTTTCAAGTCACTCAAGTGTCCTGACTCAAAATTAGAGGATAATAAATATAGTAATGATTCCTTCAAAAAGTACTGTATGGTGTTTGTGTGTGCTATTGTTGCTATCAATTTTTATGGCCAATTTTTTAAATAGTATAGCTACGGATCACAATTTTTATATTGAAAATGAAAACGAAGGAATAAACTTTACAAGATATTTAGCTGAAAAATATGGTAAAATTACAGATACCACTGAGAAGATAATTTGGTTTCTACAGGTATGTTAGTTTTAATTCATAATGCCCACATAATATACTTGCTTGTTCATTAATTGTGACGTAGTTTAAAGACAAAGGCAAAGTAATAAAGACTACCATTGTTGTGATAAATAATGCCGGCAATTCACCGCTTTATTTAAATTATTTATTTCTGCTTTGTTTTCACTGTCACTAAGTTCTAAAAGAGGTAAATAGCATTATATTGTTATGTTTGTCTTTCCTAGATTTCAGATATACATATCAGTATTTTTCGGGATCCTGGAAGAATATCACAGTTTCAACAATTTTGTGACAATACAGTAAAGAATATTAAACCTGCCGTAGTTTTGGCTACGGGTGACCTGACTGATGCTAAAGCCAAAGATAACTTAGGGAGTTCTCAAGTGAAGACAGAGTGGATATATTATCACAATATTATAGAAGAGTCAGGAGTAACTGAAACTACTGTCTGGTTAGACATAAGAGGAAATCATGGTAAGTTAAGTTTGAAATAAAAACTAAATAGCAGGTCTTTACTCTCATTGCCACTACCACAGATAATATAATGCCACTACATAGCAGCTGCTTTAGTAAAATAGTTACAACCCTTTTTTGATATTATCTCGATCTACTTAGCAGGGTATGGATGGATGGATGGATAGTGTGAAAATAAATATTTAAACAAGGCTCTTGTGCAAATGAGTTGATGTTTTGCTATAAAAACATGCACAGTCCTGAGATAGATTGTCATTTGGCATCACTATTTTTTGTTTAGTACACTTCAAAGACATTAATTGATTCACTTTCAACTTAGATGAAAATAAATAAGGTTTTTTTTTTTTTTTTTATTTGATTCTTTGAATCCTTCTCATTGTTTATTTAATTCTAAATTTATGAGAGAGAAGACAATTGCATTATGACTCGCAACATATTTGAAGTGTTCATTGTAATCTAGGTCTGGATTATTATTATCACCTTGTGTTTTCAATATTTGCTTCTGCATTGTTTTTGTTTCAAACAATCATTTTAAGATTCTGCTATTTAGAGGCATGAGGAACAGGGTGTAAAGTTCACTCATCCTCTGTAGGATCCTCTGACGGGTTTCGCGTCTGGTGGGCAACTGCCCAACGATTGATGTCAGGGAAGTTATTATACTTTTCGCGCGGTATACTCTAATTGCGCGATGCAGAATTTGTGTGACGTCAGGATTTTGTGTGACGTCAGGTCTTTGATGTGTAGTTCGCATGTGACGATGTAGATGCCGCCACATGCTATAATGTTATAATCTATGCAATCCTTTACAAAATGTATTCTATGCAATCAATTAATCTGCCTAGCCTTTTGTTGGGGTCAGCTTCCAGTCTAACCGGATGCAGCTGAATATCAGTATTTTACATGGAGCTACCCCTTGGTAAGACTGGTGTCAGACTTTCAGGCTTCTGACGACTCGTTACGACTGTCAAAGATCCACGAATATGACAGTCGGGACCAACGGCTTAACGTGCCTTCCGAGGCACGGAAAATGTATTCTATGCAATCTCATACAAAATTTATTTTTCCAGATAACTTTAATATCGGAACAATAAATGCAAAAGAGAATTACTACAGAAACTATTCAGTACAAGGAAAGGTACATGCTAAATCTTATATGCATTTCAAGGAATCAAATGGTGTTAGTGTCGCATTTTTGGGCATTGATGCATGTCCAGACCCTGGACTAAGAAGGCCATTCAATTTCATTGGCATCCTAGATCCAGCAGAACAACTTGTTGTCCAAAAGCTCAGAGCAGAGGCAGAAAGTAAGGCTGATCATATTGTTTGGTTTGGACACTATCCTACCTCGTGTATACTGCCCCTCGAGAATGAAGTCGAAAGACTAAACTTGCGCCAACTTATAGGTAACAGTAAGGGATCACAGGTTTATGTTTGTGGCCACTTACATTCCATGGGTGGTTTGGTGCCAAGAATGTACACCAAACAGAAAAAAGGTTACTTAGAGCTAGAGTTAGCAGACTGGAAAGACAACAGAATGTACAGGTTGGCAGCTGTAGACCATGGGCATTTCTCATTTATTGATCAAAAACATAATGTCTGGCCACTTGTATTGGTCACCAATCCCAAGCATGCCAGGTATATCATGCCTGGGAGAGAACCTTTACAATTGATACCTGAATCAAGTCATATAAGAATACTTGTATTTAGTGATGTAACTGTTAAGACTGTGGAAATAACCTTTGATAAAATAAGTTGGATGGCATGCAAGCAAACTAAACTAGAGCCTCTTTATGTTTGTAAATGGCTACCTCATTTGTTTAAAACAGGTCTTCACAATTTATATGTGAAAGTTAATGATGAGTTAGGAAGAGAGGCTAATGTAGAACACCCATTCACGTTAGATGGAAGTTTAATGAGTTTTGAAATATCACCAAGAATTTTGCTGATGTTAGATGCTGGGGTGGTGGTAAGTATTGGTGGAATTATTCTGTTCTGTATAATCATTCGTTTTTTGATCAAACTGGACTCAAGAATGTTGTTTTTAACAGTTTCAGGCAATATTTGGAACACTTCTGATGATTAATGTTTTACCACTAATCATTTTAAGATTATTCAAGTGGCCACCGAGGTGTCGAAGAAAATACGTACGACATATGTTAAGGAGACTTTGGCTATTGAGTAAAATTGATCGAATATTTTATCCGATTGTGCTATACGCGGCTTACTTGCCAATTGGTCCATGGTCCATTGGAGAGCTCATAGATGGCTATGTTGGAGCAATTTTTGCTTGGGGTATACTGATAAAGGGTTCATTTCTGCCAGAACCATTTACTTACATGTATGGAAGTGTGCAACTAATGTTTGTGCAAATACCCTTAGTAGTTGTATTGGCCCACTGTTTAGAATATCGTCTGTATGGGCAGAACATAAGGGGAGTACGACGGCTGATAAAAAATTTGCCATTTGTCTTTTTACTGTCAATACAGCTGCTATTGGCATACTTCTTTTGGCTGGAATATGGAACTATGTCTCTTGTATTTGGACCGCTAAGGACGTGGAGTATTGCTTTAAGTATATTATTGTGGTATAAGACACTGAATTTGCCCCCAGAATATTGCAGGTGAGTTCTTTTTTTAAGTGCTGCTTATTTGTCAGTAAAACATTAATAAACAATTATATTTGTGGTACAGCAAACCTTATCAAAATGTGTATAGTGATGTTACGCCTGTTTTGTTGCAGTAACCTGAAAAAGCTAACTGAAATGCCATCATAGTATTGTCATAGAAGACTTCTTGAACAAATTGAGTAGCAACAAGATATTATCATGAGTTACGTGTTGATAGCTGTAGCTTTCCAAGTGCGTCTAAGTCCAAGCCTAGGCTTTTGTGATAGATACGACATAAAGGTACTAATATTAATGAATAAATAGATCTATTTATTTTAAAGTGTATGCGATCAAGTGCCGATTATTCTATCGACAGATTACTTTCTTGCTTCTAATAAAAGTTACCGCATGATTGAAGAATGGAAGAAACTATTTGCACCAAAGATTTATAAAGTTTATTATTGCAAACATGTGTGAGTTCTTTTAACTGAATGGATATACCTATAATAACGTGTTATTCTCACCAGTATTGTTATAAAGACGATTTGATTCTTCTTGATAATATTATTAATTGATTTCCTACTGATTTAGTAGCGCATTTCTATAACCACTTATTTTTTTAAAGTATTGTGCATAACAAGTATATTGTATACACGCGCATATGTATATATTGTTATTTTTCCTTTGACACAGTTTTTTTTTTTTGTTTTTAGTATTAAATATTTTAACTGGTGACGCCTAGTCTGTAAAGTGTAAAACAAAAACGAAGTATTTAGTTAATACAATACAAATATTACAATACAGTACTACAATAGCTTTTAACTAATTTTATTTACTCTTTAAATTGACGAAATTGCTTGATTACAATTAATACAATAACTCGCCGAATGCAAAACTCGTTATAGAACTCTGTTAAAAAAGTGTCGCGTGTTCGAAATTTTAAGATTAATAAATCATTCCTATATTTTATTCCGACCTAGAAGTCATATCTTCATTTTATGTGTAAAATAGATCATAATGATCAGAAACCAATAATAAAAATAAAATGGTGCTCCACTTTGCACCTTAGGGCAAATACAAATGAAACATGATGTATAAAAATAAAAAGTATATTGAAATAATCATCACATTCACCTTAGTAGCTATGTACAATAAGTTTTATCGCTTAGATCCTAAAAGGCTGTGAATGAGTCAAACTTTGAGATGTATGAAACGAACGCACTTATTTTTGGACCTCCTTAGTACAGCTTTTGTATGAAATAGTTTTTAAGACATTTACACTTGGTTCCTAGTTGTTTTCGTAAATTCTTCTTTGGTTAGGTATATACTTGTACCTACATCTATTTTAATGGTACTTGCTATTTAAATATTTAATCGTCCTCCATACCTCCACATGTCTGAATGTAATGTAGTCGTTATCGTGGAGGATACGGTAATGTGTTAATAGTATTGAAGTGCGTACGCTGTGACCAAACTGTTACTCAGCTTTTGTATCATTTAGAATTGTATTCTAATGTCATGTTCATTACCTATTCATCTTATGTATATTCGATCTCGTAACTGCCTTACCACTCTAAAGTTGATTTGTTAATTGACTCAGGCGTGACTTTGTGGAAATCCATTATAATACAATAGACGACGTATAGAGTCGAACGCAGTGTACTTTGCGTTCGGCTCTTGTCGTGGCAACACGTCGTGTCCGGGTTCGCAACAAGTCAATCATCATCCTGAGGATGCCTCGTTGAGAGGTGAAACACGTATCGATTTCTTACAGGGTTCTTTGACTCTTTACGAACAGTTAAGCGGATTAAGTTACTAAATATACGTCGTCTATTGTATTTTCTAAGGTTGAATGTCAATTGCACGTCATAAACCGACATGTTCTACTTGTCTATCTTAAAAAAATATGAATTGCCAAATGGGCCAGCTCTTTTTTTTTACTATGGTTAACGATATTTTCGTCAAAGTGAAAAAATTTTGAAAAATCGTCTTATCGTTAAAAAAAAGAAAATTATATTCGGTCCATAATTGACAAAAATATAGATAAACATACATAGGTTTAAAAAAAAGCTTAATAAGTCCTCCTTTTTTGATGTCGGTTAAAAATACACGAACGCAGCAGCAATATGTGAACAAACTATGTAAAACATGTGGGGGGGAAATTTCTGATTTGCCCCCCCCCCCCCCCCCGGGCCAAAAGCTGGGTACGCCCATGCGTGCGTATATTAAATGTGGAGGAGAAGCGCTGAACACGACTGGTTGTTACCCTGCAGGTAGCCGGTATGTAACGTGATTTCAACCTTAGTGAAGTTTTAATTTACTGGGAATTTATGTCAAAAGTGGTAAAGCCTATTATGAGGTCGACTATACATAACATTTTTTTAGTACAACACGTCAGAAGATAAGTGAGAGATTTATCAGTATCGGTTGCTTTCCATTTCAATAAATAAAAATAAACAAACTGGTTGGAATGGTGATATTTTGTTATTATTTTAAAACTCGAAGCAGTTCATGAAATCATTTACATGTAGCTAACCTCCTCTATCTAACCGACCCTTTATAATGCCAAAGAGACGTTCTGTTAGACAGTTGAAGTCATGGTCTAGGTTTTATTATACCATGGTTGAAGCTAGTTGCCCGTTCCAAAGTGTAGTTGTCTGTGAGGAGGAACGGGTAAGAAACTATGGTTAATCTATAAAATCTCTCGGTCTTTCTTTCTGACGTGTGCTTTAATTTAACTGCGACCATTGTATGACGATTTCCGTGGTGCTATATTTAATTAAAACATAAAACTTATCCTGAAAAAATTCATAGCGATGTTATTTTTCTAGCGTGTACCTATAATAATATGTTTATTTTTTATGTTTTTCATAAAATGGTCGTAGTGTTGTACCAAGTAGGTATCTAAGTAGGTTTGTATCTCGTCATAGTCTTAAATGTCTAGTCTGGACAGTATTTTTGTAACATAATGTAGATAGTTGTATTGTCAATAATTATAATATTATACTTAAATTGTACTGAATGTTCGTAGTAACTTAAAATAATCATATTATAAAGATGCTTCATACTTTGCTAAGATAAAGAGAGCTTTTTCATAGAGGCAACATTTTCATTAAAAAGCCAATGATAACTTCAATTATTATCTTATAATTTTAGTAAATTCATTGTTTATCGTTATTTTGACTGGAACGGGCCAATGAATGGCCCTGTGCTAACATACGACATTGTTTATGATAATGATGCGAGAATGAGGGCACAGATTATTCGCACAAATCAATTTTCATTCAATTCATTTCCTTGTTTATTTTAGTTAGATATTTAAATTTACAGTTGGTCAACATTTGCATTTTAATTGACAGCATAGATAGCGCTCAGCATATTTAGGCAAGTGGGAGAAACTAAAAGAACTAAAATGAAATGTATTGAATTTGAACAAATTTTGCTTCGTCCAGAAGTCCTGTCATGGATAGCAAATCAAATGGGGGCCAACTCTACTAATTTACAAACGTCACAATGGTCTCTCGATGGTGAGTTTTTGACAGAATTGCCATACAAAATCTGTCAAAAACTCACTATCGAGAGACCATTGTGACGTTTGTAAATTAGTAGACTTGGCCCCCTGGTCTGTAAACGTCTTTAATTAATCAAAATGTTGTTTGGCAATTTGAACTATTGTTGGCACAGTTCGCCTTATTTGTCTGATAATTCACATTGTCTGGTAACTTGAATCAAACGTGGGCGGACGTTAGATATTATAAAATATTGTACATTATTTACAAATATCAATAAAAACATATTGATGCAATAAAATAATTTCATGTCGTATAAGAGTATTTTAAATTACCTATCATTCATTATGTACCATTATTTTATAGTGGGTAGGTATGTACATTCTATTGTCTGGGCCCCCAACCATCTGTGCCCCAACTTCCATTCATTTATGACCAACAGCCGAAATTAAAATTGATATGTATACCGCACCCCGAGATTGTACGTACTTATATTATATAAAAATATGTAGGAATTAAAAATACTTATATCCATAATTTTTTCGTGCTTAACATAGAAACTCATTCATAAATCTAAATAAAAAAGTCATTCAAATCATGTATATGGTACCTATACCATATCAGATCAACATAAGTAGGTATTTTTCATACATACCTATGAATTTCTGCGACTCATAATATTAGGTACCTACTCAGAGAGAGTCAAAGTGTCTACTTTGACTCTCTCTGAGTAGGTACCTAATAGTCAATCTGTCTAGATTGACTATCCTGCGTCCATCATATTCATAACCCGGTCTTACGACGAGGATAACGTCTAAATAAATATTGCAGAACAAAGAAACAGTGTTCTTAATTTGAGATTTACAAAATGACCCATCAAGAGTTTAGCCTATGCACAAAATTAAATGTTCGAACCTATCTGCAAGCTTTGTAGACCCTTAACAGTAAAACAAAGACCAGAGCGATTTGTAATAAAACAATCCATGTGACCAATGCAATAAAGTCAGCACTTAGGTTTCTAGGTACCCCTAAAAACTCTAGATGTCTGCTAGGGTCTTTGAACATGCAATATACTTCATAGCAGGGTAGTTTTCCTCGACCAAGACCATACACGGATTCCAGAAAAGCGTCAAACGCGTATCTAAAGTATGAAATAGTGGCGAAAGGTCGAAGATACACTGGCATCTCGCGATACGGTATGAAGAATTCGGAGAACATCAGCATTGGAATGTTTGCCGCCGGAATCACGAACAGTCCCAACTGAAAATAAATCACAGGTTTAGTGATGGTGCGTGGGTTTTTTTCACTAGTCTGTGTGAAACATAACAATGTTTAGGTTGGTAAGATTAACAGAACCAAAGTTATCGCAAATTAAAACTTCTGACGAAAGCTGGTAGGTAGCGATTTTATGTTGTCCAATTTTATGACAGGGTTTGTCTTTGTTCAATGACGACTCCATCAAGGGCGGATCCAGCCTTAGAGTCAGAGGGGGGGTCACATATTCGGGGTCCAGCCAGGACAGGCTTCAATCAGTGGCGGCCTAAGCCTGTCGGGGGCCCGGGGCAGCAAAAGAAAATGAAGCCGAGGGCTTCTTGATGAAATGATAACAAGGGCAATATTATAATAGAACTAATTTATTTAATAAGAATGTTAGCACATTTTATAGATGAGAAAAAACAAGAGAGAGCTTCATACACCCTTGACAACTGACACGATAATGAGTCAAACTCCTTTACAAATTAGTGCAAGGTCCATACTTTCATCACTTCTCAGTTTATGCAGGTAGGTATTTCTAGTCATTTCATTTTGCAAAAAAAAAAAATAATGACAGTAAAAAATACAATTATGTATAACGTGCATCATCTACCTACTACCATGGACCTCGCAAGCGGCAGGACAATTTTTTTTCAGGGAGGTGCATTTTTATCACCTCAATAGGCTATTAGTCTGGGGAATTTACGCCGAATTTTATGCCAACTTTGCATGAATTAAAAACAGCGATTTTTTTCATTTAACGTGTAGGGTATGGACAAGGAAGTATGTTAAAATGTATACCGCGAAAAGTTAACCCTCGCGTGTACGTTTTTTTTTAGAAAACATGTTAATTCAATTTTACTTGCTAGAAAAAAATATTAACAGATATGTTTGTGTGGAGTATTTGTCAAAGAGATGAGGTATTACAAGTAGGTTAGAAAATTAAACAAAATGGTCCACGGAAATTTCGATAAAAATAAAAGTAACACACATAATCGCGTTTTTGTTTTTTTTACCTTGATGCGGTCTTGGAAAATGTTTAATTTTCTATTATTATTTGGAGAGCTAAGTTCAAAAACACGATTCAAGAAAAAAATCGCTGTTAAGAGTTAGTGCAGGGTTCAAACCTAATTTCTCCGGCCTATATTTACGAAAAGCAAGAATGTAGCTAGTGAACAAGGCGAGCTCGAAGTTTTTTGCACCTCGTCTCAGAATTCCCCGTTAGGTTTCTATTGTTTAGCACAACGCCTTGTGTAGGGAAGGCTTTCTTTTTGAAAAGTCATAAGTATAAAAATAAGAGTTCCTTTGTTGTCTTATGCATAAAGTTTGAGAATTTGGATGTAGCGAGCTCGAAGTTTTTTATCCTCAGCCTATAACTCAACTGCTTCTTCAATCTGCCTAGCCTTTTACCAACTATGTTCTGGTAGGGGTCAGCTTCCAGTCGCCGAGTAAGACAACCGGATGCAGCTGAATACCAGTATTTTACATGGAGCGACTGTCTATCTGACCTCCACTCCACAACCCAGTAACTGGGTAATACGATACCCCTTGGTAAGACTGGTGTCAGACTTTCGGGCTTCTGACGACTCGTAACGACTGTCAAAGATCCACGATTGACAGCCGGGGCCCGGGACCAACGGCTTAAGAATTAGGGGGCCGCCAGGACTGGGGGCCCGGGACGATTTGTCTTGACACTATTCTGGGGTACCTACCTATTTAATTTTAGTTTCAGATAAACCTACATGGGCACTTATGAAACGTCAGAGGGTAGGTTTAGGTTAGGCACGGTTTCATTTGGTCGTTTCATAAGGAGAAGAGCCGCCAGAAAACTCCACGGTCTATTATCATAAATTATAGTTATGCTAACAGCACATTCTTATTATGCGTGTTGTTCGCGAATGTGTGGCAAACACATCCTACGTGGCAACATCATACAAAGTATTTATTTAATAACATTTAAGTATCAATAAGACTAGAAAAAAATTACTTGTCAGTGGTCGACCTCGACACACCCCAGGGGGGGTCACGAGCCCAATGACCCCCCCCTGGATCAGCCCTTGACTCCCATGCCGCAGTTATAAGTTGCTATGAAATATTTATTACCTAGCTGTCATCTCATTCTTACCTTCATTCCACAAGATGCGCCCACAACAAATCCGAATGTCTGAGCCAATATGGTGATGAGAGCACACGTGAGCCACGCCAACCCCATGCGGTTCATGTCCAACGGTTGAGAAGTCAAGTACCAGGCAGGGAATAAGAATAGTGTCGCACATAATAACTGAAACAAGCGCAGGAAAACTTTATCTTAGGGCTGTAAGTACCTACGTTTCAATGTGGGTAGGTTTCAGGAATGAATCTATTCAAAGTCTTTTATTAGAACTATTAGGATTACTAGGAATACATCTCTCCAAGTGTTTTATTAAAGCACAAGTTGTTAAGTGCTGTACATGCACTTCAGTTTTTTTGTTCTCTAGAGGCCTACTTAGAGGAATCTTATGAAGTCATTGACCCTGAAGTACCTAGGAAAACCGTACGTAACTGGTGTGACAAGACTGTTATCACTATTCAGTACCTATCCACCTTAATATCACATTGCAGCATAGGGTTAGCTTCGCATGATAGTGACATTATTGATTATTTAGATTAATTTACTCCATCTAGGACTTTGAGAGAGAAACGAATAGGTGTTCAAACTTAGCATACCTGTATGGGTAAGTCCACAATGATTTTAGAGGCACAGTATGCTGGCAACGAGTACCACTTGTTCAGGTGTTCATGTAGGATAACTTTAGCTTCCACAGGGACTGAAAAAAAAAAGTTGCGATGACACAAAGATTCTGAAACGCTCAGCAATCGAGCCGATTTTTGAGCTTGTAGCTTATTAGCTATAAGCTCAAAAATCGGCTCGATTGCTGAGCGTGGCGTCCTGAGTTAAATCCCCAGGTCGGGCAAAGTATTATTGGGTTTTTCAATTAGAAAATTCTCAGTAGCAGTAGCGTAGTAGCAACTCAAGACTCCCAGTCTGGATTTGTGACCAGCCGGTGTTTTGTGGCTGGTGGTTTAGTCACAGATAATATACGTACGTCTACCTATGTACACGTGTTTAGTTGAGCAGTGGTGGCCCAGTGGTATCGGCCCCGACTTACGAGTTGTAGGTCGTGGGTTCGAACCCAAGCAGGCGCTTTACTTTGTGTAAATAATTTCATCACCACTGCTCTCAAAACGGTGAAGGAAAACATCTTGAGGAAACCGGCATGTCTTAGAACCAAAAATTCGAAGACATGTGACGTCTACCAACCCGCACTGGGCCCGCGTGGTGGATTACGGCCCACTCCCTCTCACCGAGAGGAGGCCTGTGTCCCAGCAGTGGGAACATTAATAGGCTGATGATGATTATGATGACGTGTTTAGTTAAACTTTTAAAGGGCCTAGGCCGCGTATGGTAGGTAGATATCGGTATTCTAATATGTATCTAAAACAATTCGACTAACTTCTTTTAAGAATCAATAGGTACTTACACGTATGTATCGTAGGCATGGCATTCGAGAAGAAAAGAAACAGTATGAAGAAGAACAGGCATCCAGTATTCGACATCATCCGCCCTGCTTCTGCGCCCGCGCCGTTGTATAGGGCGCCCAGAAGCAACGCTACGACGAAATGACAAACCAGCCGAATCTGAAAACATACAATGGTTTTATTAAATGGCGACCAATAACAAGCTGCATAGTATGGAGAATGGGTTATAATATAATAGGTAGGTACCACGGGTCCACGGCTAAGTATAAGCTCTCGAATACTCGAAACTTTAAGCTCTCTGTGAAATCTCAAAGTTTCGTTTGATACACAAGTAAAGTGAACAAGATATTACAGCTTTTTCATTGTAGGCAAATATACGACGCCAGGCGAAGTTAGGGCAGTTGACGGTAGGTACCTACCTAAGTTGTAAGTGCAGTGATAGGTATACTTTTTCTCTTAATATCGGCACGAGCTATACCTATACGATAGGCTAATTCGGCGATACGTAGAACTATTCTTCTAGTTTTAGCCTACTCTCAAGTATTTTAGTACCGACGGTGTTTAAGATGGAGCTAGTCGAGGGCTCGAACTCAATGGTGGGCATGGCCAAAAACCACGCTGCCTCACCAGGGGGCCAAGTCTACTAATTTACAAACCTCATAATGGTGTCACGATGGTGAGTTTTTGACAGATTTTGTATGACAAATTTGTATGGCATCGTGTCCGACAGAGTTAGTATCAGTGATGAGCAGTTAGAAGTCGGTCAACATGATGGACAACGTCTAGTTCGCATGCACACAAACACCGTTCCGAACTACATTTTTAGTGTATTGTACACATATTCACTGTATTTTAGTGAAACGGGCGCGTAAAAAATTACGAAAAGTCCTTTGGAAAATCGAGTTTTATGAAAAAACCACTGCATAAATCAATTACAAATAAAATTTATTGAAATCTTCGATAATTGTGCTGTGTCGGATTTTGTTTTGGAGATTTCACAGTTATTTTATTACTTATTTACGCCCAAAGTTGCGTTAAAATTAGCAAGAAAAACGAATCTTTGTTGGCTCGTGGTTTAATTCTCATTGGTTGGCTCCTTACTTTTTAATGGCGTATTATTTTACTATTCTGTTTCCGTACCATGATATGATATCATGTTTAACTTTAGATGTACAATGTCAAACAGTGGAGTAAAACCCCCCGAAAAATATATCAACTAGTGCCACCTTAAGGTTCGAGACCCGATTATGTTTACCTACCTATGTGCAGTCATGTTGTGACTTTGTTTTTAAGCTTTGCCCCACACTAGGCATTTCTCCTGTATTGTGGGTGCGTTTACAAACATTTAAACTCACATACACATACAGCCAGACCTGGAACAACTACTTGTAGATCATAAAATATTTGTTCCGTGCAGGGATCGAACCCGCGACACGCAGTGCAGAAGTCAATCGCTTATCTGCTGCGCCAACCGTGTCAGAACCCAGACGTGGTTTGTTTTTATTAAAATAAATAAAAACACTAAAGAACAGTAGGTACGAACCTGAGTCAAGTGAACATCTCTGACGACTCCTATACAGCATCTCCATAGGAGAGCGTTCAACTGTTGACAGATACTGGCGGAGTATCCCTTTGAAGGACTGGGGCTGGGGTTCAGTAGAGCTACTGATTCAGGAGATAACTCTGCAAAAAAGAAAACAAGATATAGGGTACCTACCTAATAAGGAAAAACAAGGGCCGATAAGGAATTAATTATGAACATTCAACGATCAGCTTGGAGGAGCTCGTGGCTAAATAATAACAGCCGCACGGTTCGATCCATCAGGTTAAGCTACGCTTGCCGGGTGGGTCAGTGGATGGGTGACCATCTTTACATTACGAGACTCCTCCGTGCCTCTGAATGAAAGCACGTTAAGCCGTTGGACCCGGCTGTCATTCGTGGATCGTTGACAATCGTTACAAGTCGTCAGAAGCCCGAAAGTCTGACACCAGTCTTACCAAGGCGTATCGTATTACCCAGTTACTGGGTTGTGGAGATTAGATAGGCAGTCGCTCTTTGTAAATATACTGGTATTCAGCTGTATCCGGTTAGACTGGAACTGGAAGCCGACCCTAACATAGTTAGGAAAAGGCTAGGCAGATTGATTGATTCAGCGATCAGCTTGGTAGACGATTACCTAGGTAGGTATCAGCGTTGCCAGACGTCCCAATTTTGGCGGGTCGTCCCGATGCTTTTCGGGGATAGAAGAATAAATAAGCAATTTGTAAGTAATGTACTTGTTTTATATCCCTCTGAAGACTTAACTGCCTTCCAGGGTAAACCAGACCACCCACCCAAACAGTGATAGTTATGTTTAGTAACGTATTTTCATTAAAATACATTTTCTATTTCTATAGCTATCGATAGTCATTGTAAACTTAATTTGAAACAAAATCAGTAATTACGTTTTCTTATTATATCCCGCTTTCGACGAAGGAATCCCGCTTTTTTTACCCAAAAGGGATCAAAATCCCGCTTCGGCCGAAAAAAAATCTGGCAACGCTGGTAGGTATCTATTGTTACTAGGTAAAATCAGGTAAATTAGTTACATAATATCACGCCTATAATCCCCGAAGGGGATATATACATTCGTGAAATTGAAATGAATGAATGATTTGTTTTTAAATCTATGCTACATCTAAGTTGTGTCGTACTGTACCTATATTACACCCACATTTCGCCAGTTATGTTTAAGTCCTATGTATTAGGGGCCGAGCCATTTGCCATCAACCGGACACAAATCCAGACTCCGGGCTGCTACTGACAAATATTAGATGGAAAAACCCAATAACACTTTGCTCGACCCGGGAATCGAATCCAGAACTCAAATTCAGAAATGCGTGCCTTGGGTTCGAACTCGAGACCAATGACTTGGCTGTCCAACGGTCACATCACTAGGCTATCACTGCCATGCGTTGACCTCCACTGAAAATCTAATTAGTAGGTAGAAATGCTTGTATCTCATTATAAACATGTTGATACAAATATGGGCGATTTTTTTTTTTACCCACCTTGGGGAAGCTCTTGGCCCATCTCACCTGATGGTAAGTGATGATCAGGCCGACGGTGGAAGCGAGCTTCACCCGGAATCCTCAACCACAGAGGCAGCTATCTAATCTCTAACTGCCGAAACACAACAATGCTGTTAACATTGTTGTTATGGCGACAGACTTAGATAAGATGGTGGTAGCTAGCCAGGCGGACTTAGAACAAGCCCTACCACCAACTAAACCGAGCAGAAAAATTGCTCCCACTGGGAATCGAACCCGGGACCTCTGGGTCTGAGACAGGTGGCTTAACCACTAGACCACAGAGGAAGATCTTATTGCAATCAGCGATTTTTGCCAGACTTCCGTAGTAAATAGAGACAGATTTATCAGAATTGTAAGTTACCTAGTCCTTTTCCGTTGCACATGTCATTCTTGGCGATCTTGCTCATCTCGTGAGCATAGCTGTTGGCTTCTTTCTCCAAGAGATTCATGTCACCAGCGTGCTCGTCGCTTGCTATCTCTAACACTGGAAAACAACAATAAAAACAGAACTTAATGAAAAGTGGGCACTTGTGGTGAAGCGACATTTTGCAAATGGGCCGTGTCGTGACTAGCCTCTCATTCATGAATCCGTGCAAGTACTAATGTGACTTTTTTAATGCATATTTACTTTATCTTGGATATTATCTACGGACATCAGTGAAGGAAAACTACGTGAGGAAACCTGGACTTATAGTTAACTAGCAGTGCCCCGCGGTTTCACCCGCGTAAGTCGATCCCGTGGGAATATCGGGATAAAAGTATCCTATATCCTACACTAGGTCATGGTCTACCCATTCACGTGTCACATTTCATCCAAATCTGTTCAGCCGTTTTAGCGTGAAAGTGTAACAAATTTTTAATTCTTGTAATAACTTCAATAACTTGTAAGTTTGTGTACTTAAATAAAAAGTAAATAAAAACCGATTTTATTTTCCTCATCACTGACAATGATAATACCATTTTGTCCGATGCAATCATCTTCAAGAATTTATTAATAACACCGCCTATCTATCGTTGACTTACCTCGACAAGAAAATAAATAAAGAGATAATATTTATATTTATAATTCTGTATCAATCACAATGGTTTAAATAAATACTTACAATAATCAGCTATATTATAATACTGTGGACACGTAAACCCAGCCCTGGAGAGTGCACTGGGTACATCAGCTATGGCACCCGCGTACAGTGTCCTGCCATTGGCTAAGACGATAACGTCATCAGCGGTGTTGAACAGTTGCGAAGACGGCTGGTGAAGAACACATGCTACAGTCCTGCCACTGCGGGCCACTGTGTGAAGAGCCCGGGCCACGGACAGAGATGATACAGCATCTAATCCGCTGGAAAATCAATCGAATCGTAGTTATATTCTTTGTATATCCTAATACATATAACAAAAATGGTAAGTGTCCGTACATTATTACAAAAAATCGCTGACCACGATTTAAAACCAAGAAGATATAAGGTATGGCAAAGGTCTGAATGCTACGATACTCGTTATTCTGAAGAATTCATTTCAGGGATACTTTTAAAAATCAAGAAATCAATCAATATTGATCACTACCAAGAACACGAGGGAAGCATCTGACTGCTACGAAACTTGTAGATAGTAAAGGAAAACACGTAGCAGGTCTACGAACTGTACGCTACGAGATTTATTAAAGTAGCAGTAGTATTTTTTCGAAAAGTAAAAGTCTAGGGCAGAGGTAGATACTACATCCCATGTATTTTTAGGCGTGGAATTTGTATTAACGTGATTCCGAAGTTCTCAAAGACATTAGGGGAAGGAGATATTTGAAGTGCTTTAAAAAAATTAATAGGCATAGAAATTAATCATCTATTTTATTCTATTAGGTGGGTACAATCTAATCTGCCCTAGATCCTGTTAGGTATTGAACTAAATGTGTGAAATGCAAATTACCATTTTATCTTTAATATACAATGAAGGTTGTGATAAAAATGTAAAGATTGTGCCTAGGATTACCTGGTAGGCTCGTCTAGTAACATGATAGTGGGATCTGTGAGTAGTTCGCAAGCGACGGTAAGTCTCTTTCGTTCACCGCCTGATAGGCGACCCGCTCTGGTGTTGAGAACTTCATGTATGCCGAGCTGCTTTGTGACTGTATTGATCTGTAACAGCAGGATAGGCGTTTATTTATTATTGCAGATTGTATTACAAAAATAATGGTTTAATTGTGTTTGGGTTTGGGTTTGGGTTGGGTGGTTTTATTGGGGTGGTTTGGTTGGATGTTTAGTACAGGCCTGCAGGTCACAGCCAAGAGACAGACACTGGGGGTTTACTAATGTTTGCCATAATTTAAAATGCCATAATTTTATATGCCATAATTTAAAATGCCATAATTTTATATGCCATAATTTTATTTGCCATAATTTCATTAGTAATAACGCTTCAGTTGCCATAATCGTGAAATGACATAAAATCATTTTCACTAATTTCATTGGTCATAATCGATCAAGTGTCATAATAATTTTAATCCATAAATTCATTTGCTATATTTTTTCATTTTCAATAATGTCGTTTTCCATAACCTATAACATTTTTTTTTAATATTAGCAAGGATGCAACATGTAAGCAAGCATGCAACATGTAAGTAAGCAAGCATGCAAGCAAGCATACACCATACGTGCAGCAAGCATGCAGCATGCAAGCAAGCATGCAACATGAAAGCAAGCATGCAAGCAAGCATACAGCATGCAAGCGAGCATGCAGCAGGCAAGCAAACATGCAGCAGGCATGGTTTCTGTCACGGCTCCGGCGCTGCGGGGCTCCGGCGGTCCCACGCGAGCTTATCGTCGCAGATGGTTTAACGCTCACCACCGCAGCTTCGTCTTGCTGGCCACAACCACCTGCTCCTTAACTCGCGGGCCGCCTCGCCCCTCCGCGCCTACGCGATTTTAAATTACACTCTAGGGGTAGGGCAGACAAGACTGCGTGGAGTCGGATTTACAGCGATTCGTTTCCGTCACTATTTCACAAAAACCAAATTTTTTGCAAATGTACGTATGTATGTATTTAAATGAACATTCGGAATAATACATATCATATAATTCAATACTGAGTCCGTAACGTTTCTAAATTATGTTAAATGTTGCTTATGTCAAGTGTCGATTATGTAATGTGTTACTTATAGAATCTAATGATTATGAAACATGTTATTATGGAAACTAATATTATGGCAAATAAAAGTTATGACAAATAAGTTGATATGGCAAGCGTTATTAGTATAAATGATAATAGTGCAAGTAAATATTATGAGTGGGGACGATTATGGAAAACATAGGACAAATAATTTTATGGAAAACAATATAATACCCCCATGATGGCCGTCCTAGTGTTTTTTATGCTTATTACGTGCGTATCTTTCCTCTCGCTTTCCTGCAATCTGTGGGAGTGATTTCGTGAAAAGGAACGGAAGTGTGTAACAGGAAGCCGGGGAAGCGCGCGCTATTTAATTTGACCAATGAGCGCGCGCGGTGCTAGAGTTGGCCGTACGAACCCATGTTCCGGGAGGTTGGAACTGTTAGCCAAGATGTCAGATGTTATGTTACACATCATAATTATACGACTACTCGCTCGTTTTTTATTAGATCTCTGTGAAAATGGAAGTAAATGTTACTCTAGTCAATCTGCCTAGCCTTTTCCCAACTATGTTGGGGTCGGCGCCCAGTCTAACCGGATGCAGCTGAACACCGTATTTTACATGGAGCGACTGCCTATCTGACCTCCAAAACCCAGTAACTGGGTAGTACAATACCCCTTGGTAAGACTGGTTGTGAGACTTTCGGGCTTCTGACGACCCGTACCGACTGTTAAAGATCCACGCATGACAGCCGGGGCCAACGGAGGAGTCTCGGTATGTTAAGATGGTCACCCATCCACAGACCAACCCCGGCAAGCGTAGCTTAACCTGATGGATCGAACCGGGCGGATGTTATTACTAAGCCACGAGCTCCTCAATGTCGTGTAAACCTGTTATTGGTATTTACATAAAAACCCATATCTGTTAACTTTTTATTATTTAATGTACAATGTATTGTATACGCTGTTACCGGTACCTATTTTAAATAAATAAATAAATCATACGAATATCTATGATAGTCTAACATTGACTGTCAGAATTTCGAGAATCCGACTTATGGTTCAGGCATGCATTACGAAGAACAAAAAGTTATCGTAATTACCGCATTATTACGTTCTCTATAGGAGATATTCGGCAGCTTGAGACTGGCGGCGAACCTGAGGGTCTCTCCAGCAGTCAGGGTGTCAATGAGCGTGGTGTCCTGGGGAACCAGCACTGAGCTTCGACCTGCACCGTACAGACATCCTGTTACACCTGTCTTTCTGCAACAAATGGTCTTAATTATTTGTGGTTTATTAAGGATTGAATCTAAGTATACCTATACAGGGTGTATATTAATAGTTAAATTAAAACCTTTTTATTAGTACTATTAATAGTTAAATTAAAACCTTTTTATTAGTTTGATGTTCCAATTACGTTGTGTCAAGTTTTAAAAACTATAAATGTGAATAACAGTTCCTGTCAATGTCACCATTTCTATTTCTTGAATTCGGGTTAATATTTTACAATTACATAAGTTGATAAAAAATGCTATGCAATAGCTTTGCCGCGGCAGTCCCCGAGTGCCACACGTCTTTTTTTTTTAATAACCGACGAAAAATTTCAACCCAGGGGCCTTCAGAATCATGTACTGAATACATGGTAACAGGCTTCGCGTCGATGTCCCTGACACCCTGTATACACTAGGTAGGACGACCATACAACAATAAATTAAACGGCGTGGCTCTAAACACGTCCCCATTCTGTATACAAAAATTCAATAGTCAATATTGCATGTAGAATATCGGCAGTCGGATTGGGTTATTCCGTTTATCCACCCCAAAAAATCCACCCTAAAGTGGATACTCAGAAACGTATGTCCGAGAATCCACCCTAGGCCTAGTTGGATAAACGGAATTTATAGGCTTAGGGTGGATCGACATACACTATCTAATATTTAATTTGTTTGAAAAACAATGATTTCTTATTTCGATGCTAGGATTTATTTGATAGTTCCAAAATACTCTTATTCATTAATATTGCCAGTGTTTTAATTTATTGTTTTATTGTAGTCTCCACATTGTGTATGTACCTACCTTTACATCTGTAAGAAAATCATTACAAAGTAGTTTTTTCCTGTTTGTAAGTACGTCTTCGTCAAAACGGCTGGAACGATTTGCTAGTTCCCTTTTGGTTAGGTTAGGTTAGCTATTAGATCATAATATTATACCTACCTTCTTATAGATACTGAGATGCATGACAATCAAAACAATCTGTCGAAGCACTCATTGAGTCCGGTGCTAATCGAGCAATAACAATGCAATCAACAATAAAGGCACGATTTGAAACCTGTTAGTAAATTGCAAATCAAATGTGTTTGAATTAATAATAATATCTCTGTATAAAAACAAAGGTATTTATATTTGCAAAAAAAAACAGGTCAATCTGTCGAAGCACTTATTGAGTCCGGTGCTAATCGAGCAATGACAATGCAATCAACAATAAAGACACGATTTGAAACCTGTTAGTAAATTGCAAATCAAATGTGTTTGAATGAATAATATCTCTGTATAAAAACAAAGGTATTTATTGCAAAAAAAAAACAGGTCAATCTGTCGAAGCACTCATTGAGTCCGGTGCTAATCGAGCAATGACAATGCAATCAACAATAAAGACACGATTTGAAACCTGTTAGTAAATTGCAAATCAAATGTGTTTGAATTAATAATATCTCTGTATAAAAACAAAGGTATTTTTTGCAAAAAAAAACAGGTCAATCTGTCGAAGCACTCATTGAGTCCGGTGCTAATCGAGCAATGACAATGCAATCAACAATAAAGACACGATTTGAAACCTGTTAGTAAATTGCAAATCAAATGTGTTTGAATGAATAATATCTCTGTATAAAAACAAAGGTATTTATTGCAAAAAAAAACAGGTTTTATGTTTGATACCTAAAGTAATGATTTTTAAGTACCTCAGTAAAAAATAGTAACATACACGGTTATAAGTTATATGGAGAGGTCGTTTGCAACCAGATTACCCCTCATGAATGCCAATGTCAACCATTTTCGAGTAATTTAGCATTTTTAATTTTTATTTCATTCATTTTAAAATATTAAATGTCAAATTAGCTATTAAATGTCATATAGGTAGCTATGTTAATTCTTGTAACAGAATAAGTTTGAACAACGGTGCAAAAAATTCACTTGATAATTAACCTACCTGTTACCCTTGTCTGTTTTTAAATGTGTGTACATAATTGGTTAAATAAATAACAATAGGGGAATCTTGAGTCCCGAAGTATATATACATTGGAGGTTTGAAACTTGGCGGATAGACCTACAAAGGCGTTACCATTGTTGTATGATGGGTCATATTTACGTCAATCTCAAGGAAAACGTCTTGAACGAACTTAAGTCATATTTAAATTCAGCCCCTGCCGCAGCTGCTCGGCAGGTTGCCGGAGAAATTGCAGTGGCAGGGTCGATAGCAGTGAAGTGTTCACATCTGCTCCGTTCACTTCGCGTTCGACTTTGGGCAATGGAGGTTGAAATAATTACACCGTCAGTGCTTTATCTCCTTAATTTAAACAACTACCTACCTACGTGAACTGCAGAAAAAAAAAACAATTCGTCTTTGTAGTAGATCGATGGTGAATGATATCGATCCATTTAAAGTGGCCTGTATACATGGCCTGCGACTTTTTCTTTGCTTTTATTCGTCAATTGGAGTAAGAATATTCTCTATACGTTCGTTTAGTCTCCTCCATGCGTCATGGATTTTACGCTGAAGTTTATGATTTTTTTCACTAGTGTCCCATATTACTTTTTGAATCTTGTCGCGTCACGTCATGTCCTTTGACTTCTACACAAAAAACCGCTTGGGGAGTGCCGGGCAGCGTGAGTGACAGGGGCAGGAGCATGAGAACTGAAGTGCGTACATACTAGAGATGCCCACTACCCTGCCTCCTGCCGCGGAAGTGAGCTGAATGTAAATGACGCATTAGAATTCTTAGAAACACTGTAGGTACAGTACAACTATTTTCTTAATGTCCCTCGGTAAACTTCGTGTTTCGTCAGTCGTCGGATTTCTATCAGTTGCTGTTGCCCTTTGCACTTGGTGGTTGTACGTATTGACTCCAACAGTCCTACGGCTGCATCCCCATTATTGTTAACCATAATTACCAAGTGCAAAGGGTAACTGATAGAAATCTGACGACTGACGAAACACGAAGTTTGCCGAGGGACATTAAGAAAATAGTTCTACTGTACACAACTGTTTTGATTAGGTAGGATTGCTCAGTCATTCTGTGAATAAGAAGTTAAAAAAATGCCTTTACCCTAGCAGTGGGTCAATGAACAGGTAGGTATTTGATTAAAGTTTTACCTACCCATTATACTTGTTCATTCACAGATGACGGAATGACGGCAGTTATCATAATGTATCAATCACATAAAGTAAGAATAACTTCCTCAATTTAGGAAGAGCAATGTGGAAAGGTTTTATTTGCGCAATAATTTTTGTCATTAGGTACTTATAGTTACTATATGAAAAATAAGATACTTAGTTATAACGCGTAAAAGCATTTTATTGTAAAGTGCGTGATAGACGTGCGAACTAAAGTACGCGGTTTTGAAGTTCGCCAACTTACTCGGCTCGCCGTCGATGACACACGTAAACCTTGCTCACACTATATCGCGATGTTGTCGAATTTTCTGAACCAAACTAAACAACCATTACACAAAAGTCGAAACAAAATAGCGGCTCGCGACTCGCGGCGATGACAGATGTATGAAACTACGATTCAAGGCGGGCTACGAGCAAACTTTCAAACCTATTGGATCACCGACGATCTTACTCGGCGGTTGTAAAGTACATGTACATATGCCTTGATCACACGTACCGAGCAAACGGGCGAGACAGTGCTTTCGGCCGAGTACTCGGTGCGTGTAAACATAGCGCCGAGTGCTCGGCCGAGCGCTCGGCCAAACGAAGCGGCGAGACAGTAGCTCGGCTCCCGTTCTATCTACTAGGCCGAGTGTCCACCCTCCCGCTTCCCCGCAATGTCTCGCTCGCTCACTCGGCAGGTCTGAACGTGCACTGTCTGGCCACTTGGCCGTCACGTCGCCGTGCACGCCTCTTTTTGAGATAATTTTTGTTTAAAAGAACTTAAAATGAAATAAAATACACCATGTCTTCTCATATCAACCAGATCAGACCTTTATCAGATTCAGATTCTTCTTTATCAGATCTTCTCAACATCCATGGTCTTGTCCAAATCCGGTGTTGCTCTTTTTCCAACAATTCCTTTAATTCTTCCATTAATAGTGGAATTAGTAACTTAGTATATTTTGTAATAATCTTTTACGATCCATAGTGTCGGAATAATAGAACTGAGTGACTGACTGTGTTCAAAGCATGTGTGAACAGTTACTCGGCCGGCTCACTGTCTCGGCCGAGAAACGTTTTACTGTCTCGCTCGTTTGCTCGGTACGTGTGATCAAGGCATTAGTATGACACACGGGCGGGCGAGTAAGGTCGTCGAGCCATACGAATGCGTACTTGCTCGTGTGTCTATCACCCCTTTAACGTTTTAAGAAAGGCTTTTATTTACGATCACCCCGGCTGTGAGAATCGTTTTATTTAGGACTTACGACCTACTCTCGTATTGACACCTAATTTGCGTTTTGGTGTCCCTGACCTTCACTAAGTAATACCTAGTCAAATCATTTATGCCTAATTAGCTGTATAATCTATGATCATACGGAAATACTTACAAAAAAAATACTCATTTAGATAACCAACCCACGTGCGTGGACTATGCTTAATCATTATCATTTAGGTAGGTATTCTAATCTCTTTTCTAATACAATAGAATTTGTAATTAGTCAAAAATAGGTACGAGTATGTTGCTAGCTGATTTAGTAATAAATAAAATAAACATAAAAAACGTTTATTTGGACCAACAAGATCTTAGCAGTAGTATTAGCACCAAAAAATTACTTATTGGTGATTCGCCCGAATTTACACAAAAGCATATAATTATGCCTCTTCGATTAAATTTAACGTGCCATTGCCTTGAATATTTGCCGTGGGCCGCTGTGGAGCCTTATAATAAAAGTGATAGCAAATATATTCAACAATATTCTTACTTTCTTCCAGCTAAGATTTTGAGTAGTGTGGTCTTGCCGGCTCCTGAAGGACCCAGTATGAAGGTCATCCGCCCAGGTCTGAGGGCACCCGAAGCACCACGTAGGATGATATTTGGATCATTTGGATCATCTGTTAAGTCTGGTCTCTTTCTGCAACTTCGCCCTGAAAATAAAGAAAAGGTTGATGATCAATGATAACAAAAAATTATGTTGCAAACCTTTTGTAAACTTGACTTTGTCGACGGATGTAAGAACAAAAGTTCAATGACTACGTATAAATACTAAATCAATTAAGTAACATTCGCATGTCCTTTAAATGAGTGATTGTTGTTGATTTATTGTTGTATCCTTTGTATAAGTAGGAAACCTTTGTTTTGTGTAGAGTGGAGAGGTATTCGACGACTATCAGGACAGTCTCGGAAGTACTCTCAAGATTCCCTATCAGCATCTTACTGGAATACTTGCTTACTCCGAACACGTTTGCTCTTGCAAATCTACAATCAAGCCGGTCAATAAAGACAAGAAAGAGGTGAGGACTCTGTTCCTCGTCAGTATTCACTCTGGCCGATCAATGAAGGCAAGCCAGAGATGAGGAACAAGACTTCTCCCGGGAGATGGGTCACTACTGCTCAACAGCTCGATAGTTCTGCGGTTTTTCTGTATCTCTCTTGGTTTGGTTCCTCACCCTAGACCTGTTTCTGCAAAGTAAAGTCTACCTAGTGTGCATAGGATCGCGCAAGACCCACCACGATGGCGACGTCAGTGTAGACATACGTCGGTGGGGTTATTATAATGGTTTTTAAATACATATAATTTTTCTTAGGTTAGTACCTTACCATTTTCAGAATGTCATGGGTGTGAACCAAGGTGAGATTCTAGTTATTATTCTGTATTATTTATCAATCAAGCCTTCGCACCACCTTGCAGGTGCAAACATTTTAGTCATTTACTAACATTTACGGGTCAAGTTAAACTGTAACTCGTTTCATAGTCGTCAAAATTAGTCATTCTCAAACTGTGCATCGAACTTATAAATAAGCTTGATTCAGTCGCGGGACTAACACTAAGGTAATTCGGACTAATTTGGACTGACCGGTCGGATATTATTATAAGAACCGGGGCCATTTAGGCAAATGTTAATCCGCCTAGTGAGGTTGATTTCTGTCTAGGAAGTATACCGCTTTTAATATAAAATACATCAATGGTAGTATATTTTTTTTTTTTTATTGTGTGGTGCAACTTTTTTGTAGTAATTTGAACATTTTATAGAAGGAAAAACTTCGGATTCAGAACTACTTAACAAATTAAATTAAATTAGGATTGTGCAATGACGATTGAAGATGAAGGTCGTGAGAATCCAATGGATGCGCGAAGCACAGGACCGGTCGCTGTGGCGATGCATGCAGGCGGGGACAAACTAATAACCGTAAATATGGTGTTTTGTTTGTCCCCGCCTGCGATACCAAAATTCTATAGATTATAAATTATAATGCTTGTTTTTCTCTTTTCAGTTGTGTTTTTGCAGTCGGGTTTTTTGTTTTTTAAATAATTCTTTAAAACAAGACTGACAATTAACTCTTAATCGTTGAAATTAACCATTATGAGAGATAATTTAGTAGTGAGACGTAATTATCTTATCGCTGGAGGTGTTCAATCACAGGTCTTTCTTAACAACCATTGTCTTCTAGACCTTGTGTGGGTTCAGAATGTACAATCAGGCAAATTAATTGTTAAGCAAATTGACACCCTACGTCAATTTGCCGTGTAATAGTCATTTTATACAACTGTCAAGGATTGTTAATTGTGATTTGAATATACGGACAATTTAATTTGGTAATTGCTAACCGACCAATTTCCCTGACTTTACTTAAGGGGGATGCTCCAAGGTAGCCCGCGAAATTCAAATTTTCTTTGGTTTTTTGCAATTTGCAGGTCAGTGTCAGGTTGTATCTTGATTAAAATATGATTTGCGAGCGTAACAAATATGGTTTTACAGAATTATAATCATGAGAATCAGCAATACAACTCCTTAGGTTAGCATAATCCCCAAATGTCATGATTTCATGAAATAGTCAGAAAAATTAGAAAAATTTCTATGAAAACTCCACGTAAATTTTATTGTTCTACTTGAGTGGCGTTGCGCTATCCTTTCGAGCCTTTAGTCAGTATTGGTTAATGCTTTCTAGAACAGAGTCAAACTCTGAAAACTGAAAGGTTTTTCTTGAAAGCGTGAAGCAGTTTTAGTTTAGATTTTTTACAATCATACATACTTACTTAATACGATCTAAGAATTTGCGCTGTGTGCCATGTCTACATTTTACGAGTTAATATCTTCTTCTTGTACCTAACTAAATTTCGGCAGTCCGTCTAATTCGACTACTTTTAAGTTGACTTTGAAGGTTTCAACACTGAATTGCGAACGTAGATTAGTTACAATTATTATGTACCTACCTAATGGTAGGTAGTCCGCTCATTCAAAGTAAAAGTCAAATCATTTATTTCAACTAACACACATAAAAGGCATTTTTGAACGTAAAAATTTACAAAAAAAATTGAATTGATTCTAGTCGCTCTTTCCAAAAGCTAGTTTTTGTATGGAGAAGAATGGGCAAGAAACTACACCGTTACTCTTTTAAAATGTTTTACAATATCTTGTATAGGTACATTAACTATAAAAGGTGGAGACGACAATATCACAATAAATTAAACGGCGTGTAGGTATCTAATGACGTTCCCATTCTGCATATGAAAATGAAATCGAATATAAGTATTCAATAGTTTAGTCAATATAGCTAGTAGAAGACCGACAAAATCCATAGTCGGCTCGGGTTATTCCGTTTATCCAACTAGGCCTAGGGTGGATTCTCAAACATATGTTTTCGAGTATCCACCTTAGGGTGGATTTTTTGGTGTGGATAAACGGAATAACCCGTCGGCCTACACTACTATTTAATTTGTTTGAAAAACACATTTTTCTAATTTAGATGCTAGGAATTATTTGATAGTTCCAAAACCCTCTTATGCATTAGTATTGCCAGTGTTTTCAATAATTGTTGTATCCACACTGTATAATTATATGTGAAGGCGATGCACCTAGAATAAATTACTATTATATTACACAATACTTAGGCAAAAAGAATTAAAAATGAAGCAACGACAGATAAATTATGTGATAGATAGGTACATGGTGCTCAGATATTTACAAATATTGTAAAAGTACATTGTATATGATGATATTCCTAAAATTATAATAAGTAATACTAATAAGTCAGTGTGTGAGTTCAAGTAATCACATACTTTATGTACCTAAGTATGTAAAATCAATGTCATAAAAATAATAAATTATAAAATTAAATTAGCAACCAGTTTGATTTGGTCTAGCATTTAAATGAAAATATTTATTTTAAATTCTTAATATACCTAGGTACCTAATATCTACAGCTTAAGATTTTGCATTCTTGCACGCAATCTGCATTTAAATCTGCTAGTTATACGTACGTTTTAGAATAACTTATAAAGTTATAAACAGTCCATGAATGTTGTCATTCTACGTGGTCAACTAAAATGGCCGTCAGATATAAAGAATGGAACTATGTAATGAAGTGAATAATGAAGTGATATTTTAGCATTAAACATAATATGTATAGTAAATAAATAATAATAATAAAAATCTTTTAATTCGGACCCATAGGTATATTCCATTTTGGTTATGATACAAACGACTTAGAAACTAATGTTAGTACTTACATCTGCCATAAAAACAACACAAATACTATTCATTACTACGTCACAGTGGCATGTAGGCGTATCCAAATTACAGTATGGGGCTGTCCCACCTATCAGCTATAGTTTTCAGGATGCTGTTGGGGCTAGCGCGTACTCTGCGCATAATGGAAGCGCAACGCTTGCGCATGATGGCGTGACATACAGGTAGGTATCTGAACAAAGATCCTGTCTAGGACTTTATTCTTGCCTGATTGCCAGTTACTAGATGGACTACTTACAGAAAATTATACTTGTAGTTGAATGGACTATGCATACGATGTGGAAACTACGAATCGAGTATTGTGGTGTAATTTGAAAGAAGCCCTAGGCGAGGACGTCGCTAAGGGGGGGGGGGGGGGGGCAAAAAAAGCAGCTGCTCCCAGACCGAGATACTTTTTTTTTGTATTTTTTTTGTCAAATACGGCAATTTAATGTAAAGAAACTACTGCCATATACGTATCAATAAAGCCAAAGGCAAATACGACCCGAAAGTTCCGTTTCCAAAGTGTGCCGTAGAGGTAAGTCTCGCACTACAAGTGTAAAGCTTCGTGTTCTTGACTCTACCTACAAATCAGACTTTTCCCATCCTCCCTATATCGACTAGCCCCCCCCCCCCCCCCCCCTCAGCCATCGGCTGGCGACGCCCTTGGCCCTAGGTACGTCCATCAGAGTATAGATAATTATGTGGAAAACTGCAGAGGTAGTGAGTGTGTTACTGCTGAGTTAAAGTGGGTATAGCCTTGCCAAGAGTCAATTTCGACTATTAAAATAAAATAAAACAAAATTATCTAATTTAATAAAAAAGGTAGGTAGTACCTATCTGTAATCTTTTGGCTGGTGTACCTACTTAATAAAATTTACTAACCTAATTTAATAAATAAAGGTATTATCTCTAATTTCTTGACTGGTTTGCTTTTGACTAAGTAGGTATTTGTGATGTTCACCTTCAGTTCAGGTTGTTTTATTTTAGAATATTGTGGGAATTTAAAAATAAAATTACTTTTCAGCCAAAACTAAGGTTGTTAAATAATACAATAACTAATGACTTTATGTAAGCGAAGCATAAATGTCTACTTTTAAGCAGTTAAGAATATTAGCATACACATCGCGTAGACAGTAAACGGTGTTTCGAATCAATTCAATCAAACTAGTGTTTTCGCACTGAAATCCAGTCTGATTAAATTGTATATTAGTATGTTAGCTTAAAATAGCAAAAAAAAAAACAAGCAAAAGCCAAATAAAATATTACAAAGTGAAAAATAACTTTTATTTCGGAAATCGGCGTCTTTGCTTGTTTTTTTTTTTGCTACCGACTTTTTAAAGGTTTTATTGGAAGCCGGTTGTTTTTTTTTGGAAAAAGTTCTTATTCTCTTTTTAGGACCTCCTACCCCACACAAACTCCTTGCTATGTAAACAACAGTAAAGGGAAATTATAATAATATCATCAATATACACAAAGTGGTTTAAATACTTATTATTGAAGCTAACTCAAAAACCACTCATCAGAATTTGACCAAATCACCTCTCTGGAACATATTCCGGAAACTAGACTGGGACCACAGATATAAATCTAACTAGATGACGCGATTGTATGTACTTCGCGTGTCATAAAACGGAGTAAAATTACGATCAATGATCGTAATCTGAGATTTTGCATTTAGCATTATCGGCACCGGAAATCTACTGAAATCTAGAAAAATACATTTTTATGCCATATTGTAAAGACTTTATAGAAAAAGTTGGCCGAGGCATTAGAAATGTTATCAAATGTTTTCTTTCATTGGTAAGTAAATTTGTTTTTAAATTGTGTGTGAAAAACATTAACCTCCTTATGGGGGCAGTCGGGTAAAAAGTGGCACGCTTGGTTTTCATACATATGGAGGGACTTTCGTTACCTATTTAGATTTATATCTGTGACTGGGACCAATTCGGACTCAATAACAACGGAAGAAATCTCAACCATCTCAGATTCGCAGATGACCTAGTCCTAGAGTTCGACGAAAACCCAGAACACTTAAAGAAAATGATGCAAGAAACAAGAACTAAACAAAGAAAGTGAAAGCGTAGGACTAATAATGAACTCGGACAAAACAAAGCTAATGACAAACTCAGTTGCCTTGGAACTTAAAATCAACAACGAAGTGCTCAAAGACCAAACCACTAAGGAATTTGGAAGACGAATAAAAAATGGGTGGACAAATACATTGAAGGAGGTCATGAAAGAAACGGATTTAAGTATTGGATTAAAATGGAAGGCCTTCAACACTTGTATACTGCCTTGCATTACATATGGTAGCGAAACTTGGGCTCTTACAAAACACCACAGAGAAATGGTAAAAGGAACAGGGGATGATGAATTGAAGCTTGCAGCGGGTCCAAATTCGAGAGATAGGACTCAGTGGAATTGTTAGAAGAGGCCTTTTACCAAAAGGTACCCTGAACTAAGAGACACTCTGTAAACTACTAAAAAATTCCACAACGCAAAGATGTTCAGAATAAAAAGGGCTTATTAATATATCGGATCATCTCAGAAGTATACCCTTACAAACAAAAAAAAGGATTTTCAGAATCGGTCCACGACTGATGAAAATATCGATGAACTTACATAAAAAACACAGCCGAACATGGAACCTCCTCCAGTTTTGAAGTCGGTTAAAAAATAACATACGAAAGAAAAGAAAACCTATTTGGACTCGGACCCATTATAGTGTTTTAGGTCAACTGTTTGATACTTAGGTAATCGGTATTCGTACAGTGTACAAGACTTGCTTGTTTATAGGTACCATAAATTATGTCCCTTGGGAATTCCACAAGCATAAAATTAAAAGAACTCAAATGAAGTCGTATGCTGTTTGATTATGGTTTGACCAAACAATGATTCCGCATAAGGATTGTGTATTATCACAATGCTGTTGGTCAGATGGCTGCATTAGGTGCTGCACATTATTTTATGTATCACAGTGCACGTGCACAATGCTAACAGAAAACTATTCATCTCTCGGTATCACTATTTATCAATAGTTCCATTCACAAAGAATAGGAAATGATATGAAAGTAGTTGGGTGCCTATTAATTCTGCACTCAGGATAATGGAATCACTTTTTAATTTCTTTCGGCTCTAAAATGGAGGTGGGCAGAACACTTGGTTAGACGCAATGATGGAGGTGCAGGTGGAGTGGAGTCCTTACTGAATGGCTGCCGAGTTACGGTAGGAAGAGTGTTGGTACTTATACCAACAGACAGTTGGATGGATGACATTCTTCAGATCTCGGGTAAGACCTGGTTGAGACTCGCACAGATGAGGGAAGCATAGCACGAAAGAGAGAAGGCCTATACTCAACAGTGGGTGGAACAAGATTGCCAATGATGATAAAGTTTTTTTTACAAGCAATCTGGATACAGAGCAGTGGTGGCTCGGTGGCAACGGCCCCAAATAACGACTAAGCGATTAGGCAGGTGCTTTACTTTGTGTAAATTACTCAAAACGGTGATGGAAAACATCGTGAGGAAACCGGCATGTCCTATAACCAAAAATTCAAAGACATGTGACATCTAACAACCCGCACTGGGCCCGCGTGGTAGATGACAGCCCACTCCCTTTCAAAGAGAGGAGACCTTTGTCTCGGGCAGTGGGTACGTATTAGGCTGATTATGCTATGCTATCTGGCAGTTCACATGTCCTATCTGACCGCTGGGAAGAAATTTCGAAACAAACCCGAGGTCAAGGTCGAGGTCTCTTTTCCAAAACGTAGTATCGTATAAGTTAAAAAATGTGATAAAAATTGATAAAATCGATCTGCCTAGCCTTTTCCCAACTAAGTTGGGGTCGGCAGTCTAACCGGGTGCAGTTGAATACCACTATTTTTACACGCTTTTTATTTAAGGAGCGACTGCCATCTGACCTCCAATAGCTTATCCTGATGGATCGACCCGTGCACTTATTACTTAGCCACGAGCTCCTAAAAATTTTAAACTGTATGGCAATTCGTCTACATGAATATTTTGCCACGAACTGGGTACCTGCTTATGAAGTTTTACATACATGCGACCGGTGCATGTGGTCGGTCGTGCATGAATTAAAATTTTGTACGACAAAAAAAAAAGACCAGTTGGGGTTTTTTTTTTGTTTATTACTAGTGGTCCGATCAGTGTCGGCAAAAGTATTTTTAGGTATTATTATTGTATTTAGGTTCCTTGTTGTGATGCCTGCATAACGAACTTTACACTTAGGTACCTACTCCGCAGAAATATATTTTTATAAAAAATATAATTATAGGTAGTTATATTTTTTATTTTTTTTATTACAATCTGCTACTTATTCCGATCACTGGTTATTGACTCTACAAGTGTATACATTTTAATAAACATAATAAGTCAGTTCGTTACGTGAGCATTAATAACATTTCGAATACAATCACGTGAGTAAAGATGCATATTTAGTGGTTTTGTTTCGAAACTAATGTCTTTGCTTTTCTAGATATCCGTATCTGTACAAATATTATAAATGCGAAAATAACTACCTGACTGTCTGTCTCGTTGCCTTTTCACGGCTTAACAGCTGAACAGATTTGGAGGCACACTGAAATAACCATGATTCTTCTTATTCCGGCAGTAGATACGTTTCCGTGGGACAATATCCGATCTCCACGCGGGCGAAGTCGCGGGCAAAAGCTAGTAGATTATATTTCAGAAGAAAGTAGGTATTCAATGAAAAACATAGTTTGTCTTGACCCATACATAACCCTATGTGTTGTATCCATGTCAGAATTACAGTTACTTCTGTCATTGTTCACTGAGGACGTCTTTTACCTACCTACATCTTTGTATAAATCAATATTTCTTTTTATCTTTTCGGTGCTTTATTAAAAAATACGTCTGTAGGTGGGAATTATCGACGACGTTGACGTTGCATCGAATATTTAATTTGACATTTTAACATTTGAAGGTCGATGCAATAAGGTTCTAAAATAGTCGGAGCCGGATTAACTTGAAGCGTTGGTCATAGTATTATGGTAAAATTTTTGTATTAAAAGTTATGTACGAATAAACCAGTTTAGCTAAAAAAAGGTAATTGTTAGAATTAATAAAAAAAGGTCCATAACCATAGGTTTGGCATGTTTAATGGAGTGTAGCCAAGATGATTTACGGCTTTAGTTTTTTGTCGAATGTTAATATGATTTTCTATAAAATAAATTATTAAATTTTTAATCTTACTTCAAATAATTCCCAAATTCACACAATTAAATAGCCCAGTAATGGCGACCAACTTGGATGTAGCGAGGTCGTGCGGTTGGTCACTGTTCTTACCTAACCTAACCCATTTGGTCTAGCTTAGTAACTGTGACCATTTAGACTCGCGCGTGGTTGATCACAGTTCTAACCTAACTGGTTTGGTCGGGGTACCCTAGCTTACTTGGTACTACTGCGTCCAACTGTGATAAAAGGCCAGGAAGTTAAAACAGAGCTCATTTGTTTTGAAAAGTGTAATAGTGTATCATTTGTACAACTTTCATATAAGTATTTAAAAAGCGTCATCATTAAAAAGGTCGATACGTTTTAGAAAATCAGTTAAATACATGATTCTTTAGATCCTCAACTGAATCTTTTTTTTTTCTTCATTTAGTGCTAGACGACCTACAAGTACCTACAGATCGCGGCACGTAAGTTGAACCAAAATGGCGCATGGCGGATGTCCGGGTACAATTTTGATTAGAATTAGATTAAGACCCGAAAATGTGTTTCTGTGCATTCAAGGTCATAGTTCAACTTACATGTCGCGATATGTAAAAGCCAACTCCCACGGTGCGCCATATCGCGGACGCGCACCAGCCCGCACGAGGACGCACCGCCACGCACGCGTTCAACGCGCGTCTGCGCTACCACGCACGCTAGGTTTCCCACGGTGCGTCGTGCGCGTGCGTCCGCGATATGGCGCACCGTGGGAGGGCGGCTTGACACATTTTCGGATCTCTATTGAAGTATAATCATAATTGTACATGCGCGGACGACCGCCATTTTGGTTCAACACGTGTCGCGATCTGAACCTATATGTCTTCAACCGTACAATATCAACAGCATTATTTACATTCCCGTGTTGCTGCAAGCCATACTTATTCCTTGCATAAAGCATGTGAGAAAATATATCAAAGAAAATGCATCATTTTCTATTCTTATCAAAACAGTGATTCAATCTGGTACAATTAAAACAACCGTATCAGAAGCAATGGATATCAACATGGATAGTAGACTATCGTGTAAACGTAAAGGACAATATCCGCTACGACCTTTGTCATTGAATCATCCATAACGGATCACGAACCACTGCTATTATTTTTACAAACCAGGAGTTCCAACTCGGATGTGACCCGTACTAAACCTAAAATAGACTACGAATCCGCTATAGAGAATATCAAAATCCATGACTGGTCCCCAATGCTGTCAATCTCGGATCCTAATGATGCGGCAGATGCGTTAATAGTTAATCTCTCCTCTATTGTCACAGGCCACACTCGGGAACATACTGTTCCAAGAAGAGAACGTAATTTGAAGCCCTGGATTACGCCGGGGCTACTCCGCTGTATACGACACCGTGATCGCATGCATGTCAAGCTCAAAAAGTCGGATGATAACCTTACATTAAAAATCACCTACACGCGCTATCGCAATTTCTGTAACTCCCTGCTGAGAAAACTTAAACGCTCGTATGAAAAGGAACAGTTTCGTAATGCAAAAAATAATATTAAGGCAACTTGGAATGTTATTAAGAAAGTGTCAGATCTTCAAACTCAATCTACCCCCTCTTTTGATCTGTTGCATTTATTTGATAACCCAAAATCCTCGCTTAATCACGTCAACAAATTTTTTGCTAATGTGGGCAGTAGCTTGGCGTCAAAATTTAAATCTCCCTCACTGGTGCCCAATTCTGTGTCCAATTCAAATTCGTGTAGCTCAATGGTCCTCTATGAGGTTACCGAAGACGACGTTTCCTCCATTATTTTGGGTCTCAGGACTGATTGTGCTACTGGTTTAGACTGTATACCGACTAAAATAATAAAGGCCTCGAGATGCGTGTTAGTTCCAGTTATTACACATATCTGTAATTTGTCTATAAGTGCAGGTGTCTTTCCAACAGCGTTTAAAAAAGCAGTACTTCACCCCATTCATAAGTCTGGGCGCAAAGACGATGTCAATAACTACCGTCCAATTTCGATTTTAACAGCACTGTCAAAGATTTTAGAACGAATTCTGAATAAGAACCTGATCAGTTTTCTCGACGAAAACAACATCTTAGCGAATAACCAATACGGTTTCAGAAATGGAGTTAGTACCGAAGATGCAGTCATGGATTTGTCTAATCACGTGGCTAGGACGCTAGATAGAAAACACAAATGCCTGGGTATTTTCCTTGATCTGTCAAAGGCATTTGACACCGTTTCAGCCCGAGCCCTATTGAGTAAAATGGAATGCATTGGAATACGTGGACACCCATTGAAAATCTTCGAAGACTATCTCAGTAATCGTACCCAAATAGTGAAAATCGGCCCACATGAAAGTGATGAGCTTCCAATCACATACGGCGTTCCGCAAGGCAGCATTCTGGGGCCTACACTCTTTCTCATTTATATAAATGACCTCTGCAAACTGCCTCTCGACAATTGCAAGATATATACGTACGCAGATGACACTGCCCTTGTTGTAGATGGTTATGACTGGCCTCAGACTTACCAAAACGCCGAGGCTGCACTGTCTACCGTAATGAAATGTTTGGCCGATAACTTGCTCACTTTAAATGTTGATAAGACGGTATACGTTCCCTTTGCTATTCGGTCAAATCTGTGTCCCTCAAATTCCCTTACCCTAAAAGCACACGTTTGCGGTTCCTCAACGCAGTGTAGTTGCCTCTTCGTCGCCAAATCCTCTTGTGTAAGATATCTAGGAGTACTCATTGATCAGCATCTCAACTGGCATCCACATATAGTCAAAGTCACGTCCCGCATACGTAAGCTAATATACGTTTTCAAGAAGCTACGAAACTCTGCTGATTACGAAACGCTAAAATTAGTATATTTTGCTCTATGCCGGTCTGTCCTAACGTACTGCCTGCCCGTTTGGGGTGGTGCCACCCAAAATGTATTTATTCGCCTTGAGAGAGCCCAGAGAGCTGTTCTTAAGGTAATGCTCGCTCTTCCGCGTAGATATCCCACTGTAAAGCTCTATTCCGATTGCAAAGTTCTCACAGTCAGGCAACTTTATGTGCTCCTGTCAACCCTACGCAAACACTCTGCCCGCCCTTCAAAGGAACCGACTGACAGACTTAAGCATAATGTTTTTCCACACGAACGCCATAGAACTGCCTTTGCCAAACGCCAATTCTACGTTAATAGCATTAACTTGTACAACTTCCTAAATAAAAAGATAAAAATTTATTCGTGCCCTAAATATCAATGTAAAAATCTACTTAGAGATTACCTCCAAACACTAAGTTATGACAACACTGAGGATCTTCTGCTGGGTAATTTACAGTGATTATGAACTATACATACAAATCTAAATCTAAACATAAACGGATGTGTACTCGTTACACCAATTCTTTATCACTACACACACTCACTACATGCACACACACACACACACATTTCACACTCACTCACTACACATACACTCAAACCCTACATTTATTCACCTCACCGCACAGTTAAACGTTTTACATTTTGTGTTTCTTTTCCGACATAAATTATAAATCTTGTTTTCTTTTACACCATTTGCTTATTGTTGAAACGTCCTCATTTTGTATTATATGGCTTTGATGTTGTTGCGGAGAATCACTGACTCCTAAGACACAGGCACATACACCTAGTTTAGGAGTCAGAGTATTAAAATTATTGTGACCTAGTTATAAGCCTTTTATGCTCTTAGTCCTTGGATTTTGTAATGTTATGGCTTTTGGTGAAATAAAGAATTTATTATTATTATTTCCTTTATTTCATATTTAGACATATTATTTACATTTTTAAATATTTTTATAAAAACTAAATAAAACAAAAACATTTAAAAATATAAAAAATAGTAGCCCACCGGTATCGGGAACAGGGTCCAAGCTACCGGTGGTCAGGGCTCCTGAGAGAGGAATCTCCTAACAATACGCGCCGTGTCCAGAAGTACCGCTTTCTGGATCAAGCCCTTGATCCAGCTGCCTAACGAGAGCCTCCTCAGGTGTTGGTCGAGGCTCTTGGCTATTATGCCATTGGCCGTCACGACTATCGGCACAATGACTGCTGTATCCACATCCCACATGTCGACAACCTCGCGAGCCAGATCAAGATACTTAATCTGTTTATCTTTTTCTGCTTTCACGAGGTTCTCGTCATGCGGGACCGCTATATCAATAATCATTGTGCGACGCTCTGATCGATCTATCACCACTATGTCTGGCTTATTGGCAACAATAGTCCTGTCAGTGATGATAGATCGATCCCAATACAACGTGATATTACCATTTTCGAGAACTGGGTCGGGCACATACCTATAGTATGGTACTTCCGATTCCACAAGACTGTATTTCAGAGCAAGTTGCTGGTGGATAATCCTGGCTACAAGGTTGTGTCTATGCAAGTAGTCTCCGTTAGCCAGACGGGAACAGCCAGAAATAATGTGTCGGATTGATTCCCCCGGACGGTGGCATGCCCGACAGATGTCAACCGTGCCGTCCTTCACAATATATTTCCGGTAGTTGTTCGTCATCATAACTTCGTCCATAATTGCAAAGACAAAACCTTCGGTTTCCCCAAAGAGATCACCGAATCGCAGCCAAGATACGGACGCTAACAGGTCTACATCGGGCCCATGTAAGGTCCGGTAAAAGCGTCCGTGAAGCTCTTTGCTCTGCCATACTTCCCTGCGGTCATTAGTATCTAATACGATAGGTTTGCGCCAGTTCTCGTTAGCCAGGGATAGCGGGGTAAGGCCTTTGTCCACTGAGACCACATCTCGGTGCATCCCCACGTCGGCCTCTAGGAAGTATTCCCTGAGACTGCATACCTCACGGTTGTGCAGGGTCTTAGCATTTAAGAAGCCTCGACCTCCGCACTTCCGCGGGATATACAGTCTCATCACCGATGAACGTGGGTGATGCATCCGATTTGCGGTCAGCAGTGTGCGGACCCTCCTATCCAGGGCGTCAAGTTCCGTCTGAGTCCATTTGAGTATGCCGAAAGAGTACATCAAAACCGGCATGACCCAACCGTTGAAGGCGCGCACCTTGTTTCCGCCTGATAAAAGACTATTTAATACTTTATTCAGGCGGCCAAAGAAGCGCTCCTTCAACGATTGCTTCATGTCAGTAACATTGATGCCCAACGCTTCCGACATACCCAAATACTTGTAGGTTTCGGATGAGGAGAGGGCTCTAAGGTTTATGGAATCCGAGAGTTGGGATCCCACGGATTCCACAATCTCCCCTCGCTTTACATGCATGACCGCACATTTGTCCACACCAAATTCCATCCTGATGGCGCTACTGAAAGTTTCAGTTATTTTCAGTAGCTCCATCAGTTGCAAATTGTTGGGGGCAAAGAGTTTCAGGTCATCCATGTAAAGGAGGTGAGATATAACCTGACCACCTCTCCTCAGTCGATACCCCAGCCCTGAATCCTCCAGCAGTGTGCTTAGAGGGTTCAAGGCTAGGCAGAACCAAAGTGGACTCAAACTGTCACCCTGAAATATACCTCGCTCGATCCTTATCGGCTCGCTATTCCTCTGGATATGTCGACATCCTGGATAGCGAAGAACCGTCCTCCATTGCCCCATACATGACATCAGGAAGGTGCGTAGAGTTGCATCTATTTTATACAACTCCAGCACCCTAATGAGCCATGTATGTGGCACCGAGTCATAGGCCTTCTTATAGTCTATCCAACATGTCGACAGACCCTTTTGGGAACGACGAACCTGCTGGCTAATGGCCATATCGATGAGGAGCAGCTCCTTAGTGCCGCGGGACCCGTTCCTACATCCATTTTGAGAGGCAGACATGATGGAGTGCGTGTCTATATGTTTGTTAATTTTAACTCTCAAAATAGATGTAAAAACTTTATAGACCGTTGGTAGACAAGTAATTGGTCTATTGTTTTTGGGTTCCGCAGTACTACCTGATTTATGGAGCAGGTGAGTTATTCCAGTCGTTAGGAATTGGGGCAGCGACCCTGACTCTAAGGCTGACTGGAACTGGGATGCCAAGCGGGCGTGCGACCTTTGGAACCATTTTATCCAAAAGTTGTGCAGCCCGTCCGGTCCTGGAGATTTCCAGTTAGGCAACGGACGGACTGCACGACCTACATCTTGGGGGCTGATGGTAAGTGCCCCCATTTCTGGTATTTGCTCGCACGCTCGCTCGATCTCCCTGGTCCAATCTCCTTCGGTGTGATTGACAGGCGCCGACCAGATACTTCGCCAGAACGAACACATGGCGTCATCATCCGGCAGGCGCGTGTCAATCACACTTTGATCCGGTCGCTCCCAAGCCCTGTAAACCCACCTTTCATCGCTCTGGAATGTGCGGTTCTGAGTGTACCGCTCCACTCTCCGCCTATACCGTCGAATACGGTTTGCCCATGCACAGATCTTCTGCTTCAGGAAGTCGATACGCTCTGTGACGCAGGTCAAATAATCTCGAGAACTAATATCAGTCCCCGAGAACGCCCGCCTCACAAAGCGCATCACTCTAGGGCGAGTATTGCCCTCCCTGAAGCAGATTAGCTTGCCGATGAGTACTCTAGCCTCACCGATACGACGCTCAATCCTGCACTGCCAAGCTGGTACAGCTGGTTTTGGTCGTGGAGGTCTGTCACTGTTGGCGAAGTGAACATGAGCTACACGACATGCCGCTACAGCTGCGCAGTACAAGATCGAGTGGGTATCGGCGAGGTCTTTACTGCTGTCAAAACAACTTGACAGCAGCGAGTCTAGAGTACACACCAACGCCTTGTTTTTCTTATGCATGGGCAAGCGAGGTAAACGTGGTCTAAGTCCAGGCGGAGTGGAGCGGTACTCCCGGAAAGCATCCTCCAAAGCGCTCCTCAATTGTGCATTGCATTGCGAACTCACGGATATAACCCCGTCATTATCTTCTTCACCAACGTGGTCGGGTCGCGGTGAAGCATTGGGTGAATTTTGTAGTTGCACCGCGGCCAGTGGCGAAGCAGGCGTAACACGGTTATTCCGTGATTCGAGGCATAGTCGATCAAGTACGGCGTCATCCAGCATATGGTTACGCTGGATGACCCGCACCTGATCCGACAGTCGTTGGGCCGACACGTTGACAGCTGGTTCAAGCACCTGGAACAGAGAGAGCATTCGACCACGGTACGCAGTCAAGTTACTTCCCCCCTCTGTAGCCCCAAAGTATGCGCGCATGACATTTTCGTTGACAGTTTGTGTCCACCTCATGCGCCGCACACTTCCACCGGGAGCGGGGACCCTATCAGAGGCCGGTGGGCCTCGGAGTCCTAAGCTGGCCGGTGGTCGGCCTCTTCCGCGCCGACGTGCTGGTGGTGGTGTCGTCGGCGGCGAGAAGTATTCGTCGCTCGAGCTCGACGCAACTGCAGCGGCCGGTATCACTGGACTCACGTCTGGAGCAGGGTCCGGCAACTGCGAGGCGGAGCTGAGCGACGAACCCGAAGATGTTGGATGTGTGTCATTAAGTAGTCGTGCCCGACTTCGCGTCAGCATTTCACAATTCTCCGTGTAATATAAGAAATGTTGGTTATAAGAAATCCATTTCCTTGCATCGTGGTAGTGTCTGTTCCGGTTTGGATGCCATTATTTACACCATTTTTGGGTGATTTATGTGTAAAAATTGTAAAAAATACTACGGAGAGAAAAAAATCTTGACCGTCATTGTTGACAGTCGGGCCATTATTATTAATAGAAGATTAAGTTAATCAGAATTAATAGATAGGGCTTTAAGGGCATGCGTTACTTATAGGTCACATACAATGACAAGTCCCTATAAGATTAAAGTATTTGTGACGTTTGAGGTTTTCCGCACCTGCAGCAGCCGCCCCAGCATAGCCCGCCGTGCAGAGAGATTGATGGTATGGCGCAAATGTCGAGACAACATGCATCAAAGGTTTACCTAATTTCCAAGGCATTATGATCATTCCGTCTGGTCTCTTCTCACCGTCGGGTGCCAAGGCATTGGGTACTAAAACAGCTGGTGACAAGAGCACAATGGATGATGTCATTGATGCTTGCATGCCATGCCATCCGGCCTGCGCTCTTACTGCAGGATTGGCCATGATGTCCGAGACAGTATCTACTTTCACCGCATTGGCAGCGATGCGGAGCCGCTCAAAGGAACGCCCAGACGCAAATAAGTAGCGAGCCGGAAGGGATAGCCTATGTTGGGTGACGGTAGCGTCTGAAGGCCCGACTCCCACTCACCCAGAGCCAGCAGGCGGTCTCGCTCAGCAGTATGGGTGGATGTATCAATAAGATTATTCCATACCAACCTGCAGAGCGGCTTGTGTCTCTGGGATGATGGGTTCACTGGCCTACAAGACTCCTGGGAGAGTCAGACCGTGTTAGAGTTAGATATCCGTGGGTCAGCTAGAATTGACATTACACAGACATTGACATATTATTATCATAAAACGTCAACGTTTACGTGACGTGAACAACTTGGAAGTAGTGCTCGTTGGCCACTGCCGCGGCACTGCTCACTCACCTCTCGCGTGGTTGGTCATAGTTCTAACCTAATCTAACCTATTTAGTTGGGGTGCCACAAGCGGCGTCGAATTAAATATAACACTTAATTTTTTTTATAGACATTGGATATCAGCCAATCGACCACAATAGAAGCGTAGTAATTCGTAGCCAGGAATTCATTTCGGGGGGGGGGTTTCGGTTGACAGCTTTTTTTAGAAGAAATAAAGTATTTCTGATTTCGAGAGGGTAACTAAAGAGTAGATTTATAAAAAATAGTATTACCTATCGGAGGCCCGGCAATCTAAATGGGGGCCCGGGGCCCAAGTATGCCGAAAACTTAAAGAACTAGAAGAACATTAGAATATAAGAGCGAGCGGAGCGAGCTCGAAAATTTTGCACCCTATATTTAGAATACTTAGGAGGCCCCCGCGGACCGCACCTGCCGGGCCACCTTAGTCCGCCAGTGGGGCCGCTACGGAGGATATAGGATGCAAGAGCGAGCGAAGCGAGCTCGAAATTTCTAGCATCCCGCTCGCTCGAATAAGTTAGGTTTTCTCTGTCTTTGACCGTTCGTACAGAAATAGAAGTAGGTTTATCGACTTAAACATAAAAGTTTGAGAATTAAGAGAATAAAGGATGTAAAAGAGCGTGCTCGAAAATTTTGCACCCTACCTTGGATAGGTTAGACTCTCTCAGAGAATGCTGAAGTGGTAGGAATTCATTCAATACAAAGTCAGACGCGATAAAAATACTGACATACTGTTCCTTTTGTAGACTATAAAGTACTCCTCTGCGAAATAGATTACAATTATCACATGTATTAGATTAGAGTACGGAGGTACCCCAGGAGGGTCGATCTCTGGATTGAGATTCTGGTTTCTCACATTTCGGGGGGGTTTTAACCCCCAAACAGCCCCCCTCTCCCTGTATACGGACCTGGGTGAAGTCACAAGTCTATTAGGGTTGTGGGCATGCGGCATGCCCATCGTGCCCACAACGGTGGATCCGCGCTTGTGATTTTTACAACACTACTACTCACTGTTTGACTTACCTACTAAAAAGACATATTAAAATAATTTATTATATTATTATTTTAACTATTTTGCGTCAAAATTGGGTCGTAAACTGTAGAAATAGATAAGTGTTGGTAAGATGATGTATAAATGATGTTGTAATCATCATTTCGGGAGATAATAGCCACTTTGACATGACCTACGTAGGAAGACAGGGATAAAAAATATGACCTCAAATGAAAAGATAACAAAATTAAACATTCGACTGCTTAGATAACGTATTAGCAAAAATGGGACAAAAGTAGTATCATCACCAGCATCACTGGCCGCCTTGTTCCTTCCACTGCTGAGTATAAGGATCCTCCTGCCTGGCCATACTACCCTAGTCTGTGACAGTATCACCAGCTCCCAATTGACATTGGTGCCGATTCTCTTGCACACCGAACTAAACTAACTAAACTCTCACTAAAATTCCTTAGTTTTGGCTATGAGAATCTTAAAGCTATTCTGACAAAAAAAATCTCTAAATTAGAAAAATATTTTGACACATCTAAAATCAAATTTGACAATCGCATGACGACTCCACGTGGTACTTGTTTGCTCTACCCCGTGAATTTTTTTAGAGCCGCGCGCAGATATATTATCTTATAAATTATCATTTGCTTTAAAAACAGTGAAGGAAAACATCGTGAGGAAACCGGCATGCCTTAGTTAGAGATATTTCTCGATGGCATGTGAAGCCCATGGGCGGCTTTAAAACTCTGACACCAGGTTAGTCACTAATTGGTTAGTGACTAACCTGTTGTCAGAGATGCGAAAAGAAGAAGAAGAAGAATATACAAGGTGGAGACGACAATACAACAAAAAATTAAACGGCGTGTCCATAATGACGTTCCCATTCTGTATACAAAAATTCAATTGAATATAGTATTCAATAATTTAGTCATTAAAAAGCTCGGCAAAATCCATAGTCTGCTCGGGCTATTTCATTTATCCACCCCAAAAATCCACCCTAAGGTGGATATTCTGAAATGTATGCCCGAGAATTCACCCTAGGCCTAGTTGGATAAACATAATTTATAGGCTTACATTACATTTAATTTGTTTGAAAAACTCATTTTTTTATTTCGAAGCTAGGATTTATTTGACAGTTCCAAAATACTCTTATACATTAATAGTGCTAGTATTTTCATTTTTTGTTGTATGGTAGTCTCCACATTGTATAATAATAATATTATAAAGAGAACCTATTTGATTTCTTGTATGTTTGTTTGTTACGCGTTCACGCTAAAACGAATGAAGGAATTTCGATGAAATTTCGCACATGGCTGAATTACCATGGTCATGACCTGGGTAAGGATATAAGATTTTTATCCCGATATTCTCACGGGATCGAGATTTGTGTGTGTGAAACCGCGGAGCGCAGCTAATAAATACATTATAAAATAATGTCAGAAGAATATCTACTTAATTAAAGTAGAGCCTACGACAACTCAGGTTGTATTAGCCGCCATGATGTCTAACTGTATAATAAATTAATAAATGAAGAATAATAAACTAAAACCACAGATGAACACACAGATGGTTCACTCCGCATTTTAGGTATGAAGCTACAAGCAGGCTCGACTTCAGTGGGCGTAACGTAGTCAGAAGATATAAGAGTTATGTTATAGATTGTCTTGCCGCTGACCTCAAGAACCATGTAGACATTGAGAGGGAGCGCAGGGCTCTAGCGGTCCGGAGCAATATGTTGTTCCGTAGATTTGCGCGGTGTACAGACCAAGTAAAAGTAACACTTTTTAAGGCGTATTGCCAAAGTTTGTACACTGGCAATCTATGGGTCAATTATACTAAGGGTTCGCTGGATATCCTGCGCGTCCAATATAATAATGCTTTCAGGATGTTGTTGAGGCTGCCTCGTTACTGTAGCGCGTCGGAAATGTTTGCGCAAGCCCGCACCGACGGCTTCTATGCAATTATACGCATAAAAAACTGCGTCGCTACTGAGGAGAGTGAGGGGCAGTCGGAACAGCATCCTGAAAACTGTAGCCGAGAGCTTCGGCTCTTCGATTGTACAGCAGTTTGTGCGGAGGTTGATTTTTACTAACACTAGGCAATAAGTAAATTTTAGGTAATTAGCGCTGTGCGACCCTGAATTGCACTTTATTGTGTCGTAGCATAACGGGCCCCGACTTACGAGTAGGCGCTTTACTTTGTGTAAATAATTTCATCACCACTGCTCCCAAAACGGTGAAGGAAAACATCGTGAGGAAACCGGCATGTCTTAGAGCCAAAAAATTCGAAGACATGTGACATCTACCAACCCGCACTAGGCGCGCGTGGTAGATTACAGCCCACCCTCTCACAGACAAGAGGCCTGTATCCCAGCAGTGGGAACATTAATAGGCTGATTACGTGTGCCGTAGCAACAGTCGTTTTTTATTTAAATGATTTTGTGGCGTGAACCATCTGTACTAATCTATGCTAAAACTGAAAGCCACGAGTTCTAATTATGTAAAGATTTATGCAAAAAATACATGGTCCGCTTATTATAGAACAATTTACATATTTTAGGAGTTCAAACAGGACCAGTTTTTTTTGCATTTCACTGAATTAATTTAATTAATTCGTATACGGGGTCAAATTAAAATAACTAGCGAAACTCCGCAGACGTGATGGGTATCGATATCTAAACATGAAATGTAAAAATTAAATCATCAACCATGGTATACTTGAAATATCTGTTAAAAAAGCTGCTTTTTTTTAACAGAGGTTCAAGAACATTATACATGTACACATTTATACGTACATTATACATATAAGTAGACGTCTGCATAGTTGCGCTAGCTAATTTAACTTGACCCCTGTATAAATATTATGTAAATTAACTAATTTCTAACTTCCTCAGGTTTGCTATTAGAAATCTGAATTCTGATCAAACAAACCCGGTGTATATAGAATATCCATGTGAACAACTCCACAAATATTTTTGTATGTATGTAATAAATAATAGAATATATGAAGATAAAACTCTGCAGCATTCATTAAGTAAATATGTAACAAAATATCTTATCTTACGCTAGTCAGTCATTCTTCCATACAAACGTAGTATGGTGATTACTCGTCTGTTTGACGGTGTACGTTCAAAACTAAAAGTTATATAAATTTTTCTTGTCATTACCTAGCCCTGTATGGAAGCAGAATCGAAAAAAAAATAGGTTTGGAAGTTATGAGCTTCGAAACTTTCATATTTCAACACAAATTTTAACTCGTGTTTGGGCGTAAATAAATAATTTATGTAGTAAGAAAATGGTAAAATAGAAACCGTACAGGGATAGATAATTTATTCAATAGTTCAAATAATTTTATTTTGAGTAATTGAGACAACATTTAGTACCTAGTTTTTTCATAATATCTATACGCCCAAAAGTCAGTTCATGAAATTTTACGCGCTCGTTTTCGTTATAAATCATTGTCTATTGCAATAAATAAATAAATAATTAGACTTCGACCCGTCGACTAGTGTACCCGTGTTTTGAAAATAAAGAAACATTTTTAGTTTATTGTGCTATGTTAACTATCTGACGAAGTTACACAAGGCCGAGAAGGTAAAGAATGCTTTCAAACGAGTTATAGAGGTAGGTTTAGGTAGATCTTTGCAAAGGTCTCCATCGAAGTTTGGTACTTAGATCAGTTCCTTATGTATGAAAGGTTCGGCTAAGATGCTAAAGAAAGATCAGCTAATTAAATAAATTTATTGCACCTTCATGCAATCATGTATGAAGGTGCAAAATCACACCTTTTCATCAGAATGGGTGTGATTTTACAGAGAGGAATCTTTATATAAATAAATATCCTTTAATTAATTTATCTCAAGTAAATAACATAAAAAGTACGACCGCTGTCATGAGAAAGACCCGCAGTCACTGATGCAGTTACACTATCGTAAGTCGAACAGCATATTACCGCCAAAAGAAAACTTTCACTTATAAAAGAACATTTACCATTAGGAATCCGAAAGTGTATATCCGAAAACACAGACACATAAAATTTTTGTTTGATATCATCACGGTTTCCAAGTTCGACGTCCATTTTGTGGGATTAAAAATGTAAATAGGAAAGTTATGATTTATTTTGATCGCGATATTGATTTGTTTGCGCGTGCGATGTATGCGCAGCCGGCTGTGAGACTGACCCGCGATATTAATGTAACGCTTGCATCGTATACACTCGTCGCAGAGAGGGTTCTCTTCAAACTCGTCAAATTATCTTGTTAAACTGTGACATGAATTTGATTGTTAATTTAACGTAATAGCGATTTATTTTGAAACTGATTACGGTTTTGGTGTTGATAATTTCTGTACTTGAATTAAGTTTACGTAGTGCTGATTCTGCTCGTCTGTAGGTTTTTGTTAAAGATATTCTGTATTTTTTTTCTTCTTCTAGTGCCACTCTAATTACTGAAAGATGGCCATCAGCTCTGGATATTTCTCCTTGTAATTTGCAAGTTATTGTGAACAAAGTCTTTACAATATTTAGGTAGCTACATGTATAAGATTCTTTATAAATTGAAAAAAATCTAGTCTCGTATTGAAATTAGGCTGGGTATCAGCACTTTTTGAACATCAGATTTCACTTCCTAGTGCTGGGAAGAAAAGTGGGCACATGTGTCAGTTTAATTTCATGATACATTAATATGCAAAATAATTAATATTTCAAAACATAGAAACACAAAAAAAAAAAAACAGTTTTTTGTAGTGTCCGACCGAAAATGGATTTTCAGCCGAAAACGATACCGAAAACGAAAATGAAAAATATTAATATTTCCGCTATACACTGAAATATTGTTCTTTTAGGGAGAGAAAGGGCAAACATAGGCTTTAAAAGAAATAAAACACGATAATTCCATTATAGGATACAACATTTCGTGTATTGGAGTTTGACGAAGTAGGCTGAAAGACGCGCGGCAACTGACACTTCTGATTTTCGGCTTGGTCGCAGTTTTGGCTGGCTTATGACCGAAAACGAAAATATGGCCAAAACATGATTTTTTGGCTGAAAACGAAGCTTCGGTCGGGCACTAATTATTTTTCATAATTATGTAAACGCCAATACACAGATAAATAAATGTATTATTGTGTAGATAACTTAGTAGGTAACTACCTACTAAGTTTACTTACTTTGATACTGGCTGCACCAAAGTTAGCAGATTAGATACTTAGTGGGATCTTAATTACGGCTTCACTTTAGACAGTTCTTCGAATTTCTGGCATTTTTAACCGACAGATGAGTAAGTATAAAGCTGTTTTCAGACCAGCGCGATTTGTCGCGCGACGCGACACCGGTTATTGTTATACTTATACCGTGAAGTTTTGTATTGTTCGTGTCGCGTCGCGCGACCAATCGCGCTGGTCTGAAAACAGCTTAACAGTTGCAAGTACCTACTTCAAGACCAACCAGTTTTTAATATAACTACCAGAAGAACAAAGCTTTCTTTTACTTGTATTCAAACCGAAGGTTTTAAGTGAAAGTGTCAAAATTCCAGACTTACCTAATAAATTTATACAAATAATATATACAAATAAATTGAAGTGTCTGTTTGTAACGTTTAAATAACAGCTTTTTACGAAATAGATATGAAAGTATATAGGATACGTACGTATACAAAAAAAATAACATTTAAAAAATTTGTTTTGTCTGTTTTTTTCGGCTGATATCTGAAACGGCTGGACCGATTTTGATAGGCTTTCACTGGCAGATAGCTGATATTAAAAGAGTGACATAAGCTACTTTTATTTTAGAAAAAGAATATGGGGCCTCACGGGGGAAATCGCGGGCAGCAGCTTAGTTTGTAAGTATAATAACGCAGTTAACACAACTCATGTTGACCAGTAGATAAAAGTGACTCACTCAATAGATTAAATAAAGCATAATGCAAGTATAATTTTGTAATGAACATGTGTATTGACCTACTCCTACGCATATTGTATTATGATGACAAAACAGCTCTCTCATATGGATACAAAGATCTGGGCACGCTCGATCCATCATAGACCTCATCCATGATTTTCCATCAGGCGAAATCGAGGTCAAGAGTGGCCCATTCTGCAATAAAAAATTAAAAACACAAATCACGTGTAATGTTGGATAAAAAACTGTTCCTAAACAAGTTTTTAATACAGCCTGTTTGTTTTTATAATGCCTTAACGTGAATGACTTGAAATGATAACATATTAAATCAAGGGCTAAAAAGTTCACGGTGGAGCATACGGTGGAGGTCTACCCGGCTTGGGCGGAGCACCGCCGTGTCCTCGTGGAGGCGATCGGCAGTGGTGACCTCTCGCGTTCGGCCTGGTCCAGGCCATGGTACGGAGCGAGAGGGCATAGGAAGCCGTCACCTCCTTCTGCGAAGCAGTAATGCTCGCCAAGGAGGAGGCGGAACGCGTGAGGGAGAGGCAAATTTCGCGCCCTCACGCCCCTAGCCACCGCCGGAAACGCCCTGGACGTCGGGAATCCCAGGCCGATTTCCGGCCACCGTAGGCGCGGGTTTACGGACGGAGAAATGGGTAGCTCGCCGTCCGATAAAGACCAGGCCTGGGACGCGTTTGTCAGCATAACTGATGGGATCCGCTAGGGCCGATGCCTGCCGGGGTTGCGGGAAAGTCCTAAAGGGTGACCGTGGCCCCTGGCAACGTACAGGCAACTGAAAGAACACGGGTGGGTTTTAGTCAGTAAGAATCTGACACGCCCTCCCGATCCGCTTAGAGCGGCAGAAGTTATTTGATGATTATAAAACAAAAAAAAAGGGGCTAATAAGCTATTATGGTGACGCTATCGGCTTTTAAAAATAAATTGTGTTATTGGTCACGGGTGAAAACTGGTTTTGGGTTTTTATTATATTAATTAGAATTTGATTGGCTTGAAGCTATTAAGGAATAGGTACCTTTTAGTAATTTAGATAAGTATTTAATTTATAATAGAAGAAGGGAGCAGTGTTTACTCTAGGCAAACGTAGTTACAATTTTGTCAACACCATCTTATCGTAGGTACCATGGCATCAGGCGTGTTGGAAATACTTTCGGCTGACACAGAGTTCGTTAACCTTTTCATTATCATGGACCACTTGCAATATTTAAACAATCTGCCGGACCCCTTACAAACTTTAATGTAAGGAAAGAAATCAGGACATTTGAAAAATACACTTTTATTTATTGCCACGTAAAAAGATAAAATTAATGCGACGGTTGCTCCTTAATCGTATATATATAATCAGTACTTACGTTTATTTGCGGGATTGTCTTAGACTACGCAAGACGCATTATCATGTTTCAGGTCTAGTCGATTCCGATTTTTCGGCTCAGAAAGATATGGAGTACCAAATGGACCTAACAACGACATAGCTCGTTTCACTAGTAGAGGGTAAGACCACGGTATACGGTATTCCAACTTCATACAAACGGACGAAGCGCGAGCTATACCTACGCGCCTCGATCGAGGTATGCGCGTGGTATGCAGACAGTCGCGTCTGTGCGGCAGTGACGAACGAACGGTGTGTTGTTTTTTTAACAATAACCGCGCGACTTTTACACTAAAAATAAATTCAAGTACATATTTAATATGACGAGTAGGATATATTGTTGCTATTTTTGGTTGCATGAATTTGGCAATAACGCATCCAGAGATAACTTTTTTTAGATTACCTGGAAACTTTGAAAGGTATTATTATTAACAAACAACAACAACAAAATTATTTTATATTCTTACTATAAAATAATTTTACTTACTGGTAGGTAGGTACATAATGTGTGTCTTTTTAATGGATAAGTATTTCCTTTTATCTCCCGAAAAAAAGATGTCTGGATTAATAAATAAAGTGAATAGAGTAATAAAGTGATAGACACGAGTGAAATAGGTAGTTATAGGCGGTTCATGAATCATGATACGCGGTAGGTACGCTTGTTTTAAAACCTCGGGCATTTGTGTTTTGTTTTGTTATTCAATTCACAAAGTATTTTATTTATTTGTGTAGATAAAAAAAGTATATTTACAATCACAAAAATAAATGGAAACACAAAGTAGGCAAATGTAATTAAAATGCTGGAGGCGGGCAGCCCTATCGCATATTTACGTACCGCGCGGCTGTAGGCATTTATTTCTAAGATACGGCTTAGTTATAATACCGTATACCGTGGTAAGACTGTCCTAAACTAAACCAAAACTTGCAAATATCTTTAGCGTTTTCGCTTGCAATAGTGATTTCGTTCTTAAATCAGTCATAGTATCTTTGATAAGATCTTCGTCATTTATGACTGATGTGTTTTTTTAAATATGTAGCCGTGTGTACAATGTTTATAAGATAAATACATACTTAGTAACATCAGCGTCTACATCGTGTATCTATTGAAAATAGTCTATACAACTTAAGTTTTTTTTTACCTTGTAGGTACTCATCATTATGAACAATTTTCATTATGGGACCTAAAAAAACAGCTGTTCCCTACATTTATGTTCGCGTATCTCGTCAAAAATGTAGGGAAGAGCAGATTTTTTTTTCGCGATTTTAGCTTTGTTCCCATAGTGAAAGTTGTTCATAATGATGAGTACAATGACCCCTTAAGAGGTTTAGTGTAAACAAAAAATTTAATTTATAATATGAAAATGTAATAAAGGAACATTATAATAAAAAAGAGGTAAAACTGTTTTTTTGTAACAGGTAATCTCTAGAGTCTAGATGAACTGACCCGATCACAAAAACTCTTTATCTGATAGAAAGTTACACTATTACCGACTGCTTTAGGATGTTTTATGGTATAAAGTAAACGCCGGTGAAGCCGGCAGTAACCCAGAAGTCTTCAAATTATCTAAAAACATAAATATCTTCTCCTACTAAACATTAAACTGGCCGGTTTTTATGACAGCATAGTTTTGGTAATATTGCACAGTTAAAATAAAAACACTGAGTTTTAACTGTAATGATGTCTGGAATAATTTCCTTGAAAAGTGTGTCCCACAAAATTTCTATAACCCACAACTCGTCATTTTAAGTACATTGTGATGATTACTGGGCCACGTTTATTAGTTGCCTCTAAATTCATCTCATATTGTAGATATTTTGGCGATTTATGCCACAAAATGTGAGTAATAAGTATTATCGGAACCGCTACATAGTTGTTTATACTATTGTATGTACAATTATGTATATTTATAAGTTTTGCACTACATTCGACGATAAAATTGAGTTGACGATAAAACTTCGCTCGCTCATTGCTTGAGTAAGTGCGCTCGGCTCAGTCGTGGTGTCTTTGGGCTCGCTTCGCTCGGTCAGAAAATTTTGCACAATACTGTTGCGAAGAGTTTCCGGTAGCGTAGAGAATTCAATTCATTTGCAGTTGATAGGTAAGTACCGTGAAATGTTGCAGAGTATTATCTAATACCTACTTGATAAGTGAGGTGCAGACATATGTTGTTCGCGAGAAATATTAATTAATTGGCTTTATCTCCGGCTCTACTCTACTTCGGAAAAAGAACGCAGTGATAATGTCTACAAACAACATTTAAATAAATAGGGACATACTTTGTACATTGTAGTTATTATTAGGTCATATACTTGCATCTGTTACTGCAGATAATTTAAATATATCTATGTCGATGACTGATAAGCATGATAAAGTCTTTGTTGCAAGTGACGACATGGATGAAACCAGCTGTATTATTGCTTAAATTATAAAGATTAGGAAACAATTCTTCTATCATATTACAAGAACTATTAGCCTCAAATGTGGTTGGAAACCAACAATAAATTCCTCTGTTATAACAATAGCTTTACCTACAACAGTTTTGGCGCGTGTAGATATTAAACGTGATCACATTCATAACGACCGGTGAGGTTATAGGGCTCAGCTGTAATGCAGATCTTTAGTCAGATAAACTTTAATGTTACCCAGTAGAATGTGGATAAAAAATTAAATTCAAAAGTCATCATGGTACAATTTCCTAGTTGTAACTATGTCTTGAAGAGAAGTAACTAAAGGTTGAATTAGGTTGTTTAGAATAATTCTAGGTTTAAAACAATCGGCAGTTATTTGGTTTGAATCCTGTAGTAGTTGAGATATATTCGGAACTGATGCGATTTTCAACGGAAATCCGGAAATATCCAAACTAAACAATTGGTTTCATTCAAAGTACGAGTATAAACAATATTCCTTCCATCTGACGTAGACTAAGAAACAGAAACTGCACACCTGCAACATTATTCTAGTACTCACGTGAAGATTGAAGTCGAAGAAGATGTAGGTATTTTGAGTCTGAAATTATTTTAACAGAATCGCAATATTCGCAATATAATGTTTGCGGACAATGCCATTCGAACGTACCTACAGCAAGAACTTGATTGCCTTCACACACTTTGCATCTTAGTTATCTACTTTAGCATATTATTCTAAAATTGTGACACGTTATACATGAAGCTATTGAGTTGAAAAATTCGAATGAAACATATTTATTTTTAACCAAAAGTATGATCAAGAGCTAGCTATGTACTTACTTGTACCTTTGACTGCGTAAAACATATCAGTGTAAACAATGAAACTCCCATCTTCGATACTAATGTCATCCCGTACTGCTTCCACATCCATCTTAGCACTTAAAACTTTAATTTCGTTATTTTAGTATATTAGGAACTGGCACGGATGCTAATGATTATCACGTATTATGCGCGGAATTGGAAAATTGGAGCGATGCATCCAGTCGTCGCTCACAAGAACGCGAGACTTCCTCTCCGCGAGACTCTGTTCGTATTAACGCGCAAGTCGCTACTAGCACACTATACTGGGTACTGGAACACCGACTGGTGTTATATTTATCTTTATACAGTAATTTATCACTAGATACACAATAATGACCAGTGTTACTTATCTTTGCTTATTAACTTATTATTATTTGGATAGTGTCCTGCGTGATAATTATCGACGATAAATTGGATTTTGAAGCTTAGACCAGATATTCTCAGGAAAGGATTAAAACTTTAGAACGTCACAATCACGTACATGATAATAAAAAAGTAAAGCGAGTTATACAGGGTGTCAGGGACATCGACGCGAAGCCTGTTACCATGGATTCCATACATGATTCTGAACACCCCTGCGTAGAAATTTTTTGCCGGTTATAAAAAAAAAATCTTATGCTTCATATAAAAGTGCAATACCTACGCGGTCAAAATGTAAGGAACAGCTGTTTTTTTTTTAAATAACCGACGATAAACTTCTACGCAGGTGTGCTCAGAATCATGTACCGTATCCATGGTAACAGGTTTCAGGCAGGCATGGTAATCGCAAAAATGTGAGAAAAGTTATTTCAAATGGTTGAAATAAATTTCACTATTTTTGACTGTATCAATTTTGAACTCCGTTTTCGAGTAATAATGTCCTATGAAGTACTAACTTTTTATGTTATTTTGGAGAGCTAAAGAACCCATATAGTTTTTAACATTATTTACATGTCATTCAGTCAGGTGTAAGTAATTTTTTTTCAAGTTGAAGTCAAGTGAAAAGTCTCAAACATAAACTTTAGTCTTGTGAATAAATTCTGAGCTACTAGTAGTTAGAATATGGGTTTTTGTTTTCATAACAGGTGAACACACATTCTAGCCATAATACTGACGAAAAAAAATATCAAAGTAACACCACCCAGAAAAAGACAGAACCAAAACCGCCAACACTATAAAAAAAATCTGAAAATAAACAAAAAAAATCATTTCTCGAAAACTACAAAATATCGCATAACATACATGGTTCAATCGATGAGTATTGGTATACCCTGATCACAGACCTTCGCTGGTACAGGTTTCCAGGGACACCCTGTATAACTCGCAGTTATTATCACAAAACACATTGTTGAAATCGGTGTCACAGCGAACTCACTCCGTAAGGTCTTCATTCATTTGCTCTTTTGTTCTTGATCTAACTACCGACATATAATAGTTCAGGATTACTGTTGATATATCAAGTAAGTCATCAACCAGCGGTTTTAAAATTACTATGGTAACAGAATATAACATAAAACCAGAAAACGACAGGTAATTTCCAACGACTTATACAAACCCTTCGATACAGTTACCGTAGTTTGGAATAATCTTAATATTATAAGTATTCGGTGCCCCGCAAGGTAACGTTTTTGGACCCAGTGTATTATTTATCAACGAAAAAAGAAGGAACTGAAGCTGATCTTTGATATCTGATCTGAGGAATTTTAGCCCTTCATTGTTGATGTTTTTGTGGACTTTGACATTCTAACCCCTATTAAGTAGTTTTTTCAATTTCGGTTTATTTCTTACCTGAAAATATTGATCTTATGAAGAAACGATTTACTAACTTGGATGGTAATTTCAACATGATCGTCTAGACTTCTAGAGGTAGGTAATTAGAAATAAAAATACATTATTACAAAGTTTCATTATTTATTCGTACGGCCGTACCGTATGTATCATGTACCTATTTTTTTTTTAGTTTAAATGTTTATCTTACACGTTTATAAAATTTAAAAAAATAGTAAGAATCCAACAGAAATACAGCTATGTAAAACGTTTTTGTTTTTTCTTATTTTAATGTTATTTTCGAGCCCTTTTTTGTTTATTTTAATTACCCACCCGTAATGACATCATTTCGGCTAAACACATTTATTTAGGAAACTGCATAACATTAAGAAGTTGTTTCATTACTTATAACAATTTTATAATTATTTTTAATTTTGAGTCAATGTAATAAACTATGCCTTGAAACTTTTATAGCATATCAGAGCTGCATTTCTGACTTCGAAATAATTTATATGCAAATTAAAAGATATCTATGAATAGGTACCTAATATTTATTTAAATGCCATTGCATTTATCATAATAAGACACTAATAAACGTTATGGCAAGACTTTGGTAAAAAACATGTTTAATGAATGATTAAAAGATTAACTTGCGACTTTTATAAACTTCTTAAAAATATTGGATAAAATTAACATAACATAATTATATGATTTAGTTTTTGACACAGTTTTACTATTTTCAGGTAACAAATTCTCTGCCCAAACATTTACAATCATATTATTATCATACATAAGTGAAAAATGTTGAACCGTTTGAATAATGAGGAGGATAACCTTATAAAGCACTTTTGTACCTCTATACATTATAATCTAATCTTATACATCAAATAATATTTATAAATATTGACAATAGGTGAAACTTGTGTTTTACTCGATAAAAACAGTCCCGTTGTCATTTATGTGTCTATACATTTTTTATTTACATTTATATGGTCGTAATTGTAATACCGCCAGTAGCAGTAATGTTTCGTTGTGGTTATCATTAATTATCTTTTTATGTCCATTAGTATTTAAAATGTCTTTGACATATCTTTGGAAGGCGTACGAGGGCCAGAAGCCAACTCGCAGAGGCCCTTTAGACGCTTGTAATGATTACCCCTGTGCAATGCAAGCACTCAAGGACAGCTTGCGGTTGGTGTTGGACTATTGCAGGATATTCGAAATTATATTGAACGATAGGTTCGGGTGACTAAAGTGGACTGGTTACCTAGAACTATGTAAGGACTATTGACCCTTGTTTGATTTATTATACATGTATAATGTGTATGTCCATACTATTATATTATAATGTTCAACATCACAGATTAATGCTTTAAATACCTACAGTACATTTTGTTTTTTTTTTCATCTTGTGAATAAACAGATATAATTTCGTTGTATATAATTATCCTTACATGGTTAGTATTTGATAAAGAATTTAAATTGTAGAGTATAATTTTAATGAAACGTTAATTAAATTCGTACTCAGAGCTACAAAATTGTAAGTTCCAAACAAGGTAGTGAAGCTCGTTTGGAATTTACAATTTTGTAGGTACTTAGTGTGTCTGCATTGACTATGGGCAACGAAATAACTCATTTAAAAATTTAAAAATAAAGTTGGCACCGAAATACTACCTTGAAGTACTCCTAGTGATATAATTATTTTAAATTAAGGTACTGGCTTGAACATTAACCCAAACACTGGCTCTGATGAGTAAAGTTATTTTAAAACTAATCTCTATTAGTTTTGAGCTTATTGCTTTGTTTATTTGGAACAGGATGAATATTGTATTGTTGTCGAAAGCTTTGTTAAGTTTAATTGGGATAATTATTCAAATGGCTAGGAAAACAATAAGAAAAGAGATGTTATTAGTTTAAAAGACGAATCTGTTTTAAAATGGTACTTACATTCATACATTATTACATCGTATTCTAGATTATTGTGTACATGCGTATTTTGTTTGAGCTTGTAAAAACAGAACATCCCAGTATGCGGTTACTTATTTCTGATAAAATTATGAACATATTTTTGGTAATACGTATTTGCTTAAACATTAGATACAATTTATGAGTTTAAATCCCATCTCATAAATAATATTCTTAATATTTACAATATTTACATTGGAATGTCTACCATATATTTATCTGGACAATTGTACAATCTATTTGAATGTCACCTCAGAATAAGCATTTTTCCTACATTCTGCAACAAAGAGATTTTTACATCGTTCTTGTCAGTATGTAAAATTGTGTTTATAACATTACAGTATATGTCTATTAGGTACATCATGTGTGATTTTAAAACTTTGGAACTCCTTAAACCATATAACATATAGTTTCTAAAAACTCTATTTTTCGACGTAAAACCTCGTTTGGTAAAAATATCATAATAAATAATGCTGACGCCATACGCATTTCATATATTCTATGATTCGCGACCACGAACCGACTAGTTGTATTGTCATATTTAATAAGAAAACGAGATTTCCACATCTCGTCTTACAATCACTATTATTAATTCAATACATTTCTATCATCACCATTTGTTCTTTAACCTTATTTTTAATATAAGAAAAGCTAATACACTTACAATTAGGCCTATGGAGAATAATGCAACAATGAGCAAGGAAAATTTCTCGCCGACTACGTGGGTGTCCAGTAGGATTTGTTTGGGGTATGTGTAGTGGCAGTATATATTTGAACACACGAGGTTTGGCCGATCCATGCCGTAGATAGAGAGAACGAGGCCGACTAGCCCGTGCTTGAGGAAGGAAGCCTGGAACAACCAGCGCACGAACACCGGTGCGTCGTAGAAGCGGAGGAAGAACCCGGAGAAGATCGTGAACGGCATTATAAAGAATGGTCCGAATATCACTCCGTTCTGAAATTAGAGAACATTTGATTAACCTCAAGAATACTTTGTAGACGGGTGGCTTCTTTTTATGGTAGCATGACTTCGTCTTTTTTTTTAATAAACATTGTAAGTAATTACAACTAGATCTGTTATTTTTGATACTAATAATGAATCAAGTTTTCAGTTTAAAGTCCATTTCTAAGCCTGATAAATTTTGCTTTAATCTCAATTGTTCCAGGCATCCTAAGATCATCCAAGGTCGCATTTTTTCATATACTAAAGTGCTTCTCATCAAACAAAGGTAAAAAAAGGAAGTAATACTAACCTTAACATTAAACAAGGATCCAATAAGCAGTCCTTTACACAACGCCACATAGGACACCAGCAACAGTACGCAACAGAATCCAGAAAACCGTCGTATTTCGTTCGGCTGTCCCGTGAGCCAGTACGCTATAAACGCGTAAGACAATGTGCACACCGTCTGAGTTGGGAGCGTCGATACTAAGGTCGACGTGTAGTATGCTCCCGCCGTATACCACCTGTTGAAGTGCTCGCGACGGATCACCGGGATTTGTTCGGGAACTGGAAGTGAGAAATTGATTCGTGATTTGTCTTCCTGTCGAGTTGGTGGAAAATGGTATTTTTAAAACCATTGATGTGAGAAAAGAAATTGTTTGATTTTATGGAATCCAGATAATTGTGTGTTTCTTTGTGGGATTGTACGAATTCTAGTAACTGTAAATGAAATATGAGTATCCAAAACAGTAGGTACGCTATAATTAAAATCGGAAGAAAACACACTTCAGTAAACAGTAACAATGTAGTAGGTTATTCAATGCTCTCTGTTTATGCATAACAACTCGTATGTGTAAATCAAGTTTTAATTATTCAATTATAGCTTCCGTTTGACCTAATAACGTGTTCTGAGTCAGAGATGTAATTGCTAATACCTTGTCGTTTCAAGTTCACCGACACGTACGTGAAACCTTTACGAACCATTTAACCCTTGCAGTTCTGTTTCAAGGTGCATGCAATATTTTTACTACTTAATTTAATCAAGAGACTTTTGACATTTCTAAGAATGTGGAAATTGGATATATGTATTGTAGGTCTTTACAAATTATTTCTTATCGGTAGGTACCCAATATCGGGATAATCGTATAATTCTAATCACAAGTAGGTTCACCTGACTCAGATTTCTATAAGATTTAATTGGGTAACCTTTTTTTACAGAGCAATATCAAACCATTGACGGTAGGAGGCCCACAAATGTTTAACATAACCTAAAATAAAATAAACAATACTTACACTTGATAGTAACGGCACTAAAAGCCGTAAACATGAGGAACATAAGGCTAAAGTACAAGAAGTTATAGTTGTCGCGCACGTCCTTAGCGTCCTGTCCGATGTTGTAGAACAGAAAGCCGATGAAGAGGGCCATCGCGCAGTGGATGCCCGTCGTCATTACTGTAAACGAGGGGTCTCGCCATATTGACTGGAAAAGAAAATGAAGACGGTAAATTGACATATTACTCTAACGAAGATGTTGGTTTGGGAATGGAATTAATAGCTTTTAATTGGAGATACATGGACCCGAAGGGTGCAGTCCTATAGTTCTTACAAAAACTTATTTCTAAAGTCAACAAATCGACGATAACCGACTTTTAGTGATTTTATACTGAAGATCACGTCTAAACGAGTAGTATTAATGAATTGAAAAAAAAAAGAAGTTAAATTAGGGCAATTTTTAGGGTTCCGTACCCGTAGGGTGACAAACGGAACCCTATTCATAAGCCTCCGCTGTCCGTCTGTCTGTCAGCGAGCTCTATCTCATGAACCGTAATAAGTAGGCAGTTGAAAATTTCACAGATTGAGCATTTCTATTGCCGCAAGAGCAACAAATAATAATATTAAAAATTAAAGGGGGGTCGCCATACAATAAAATTAAATTTTGAAAAAAAAATAATCTGACCCTGGCATGTGGGGTATCATTTTCTAGAACTCATCGAGTAGAGAATAAATATAATTTTTATTTGTTTTTATCTTCAAAAATGATGAATTAGGGAGCCGTAGAAGTTGTCTGTTTTAGACCATTTTTGTACGAGCTCTATCTCAACAACTAAACAAATTAGGAATTTGAAACTTGTGTGTATCATGTAACATATACTGTTTATAATCAACAAATACTAAAAACGCCGATTCATAACGTATTTTATATAATATGGGCGATTTTCTGCAACTTAAAGTAATAATTTTGTATTTCATGCTAATATTATGCGATATAAATTCCACAGATAACTATTTAATAGTCGATGTAATGACATGGAATTAGTAAGTACCTACTATCATGGCAGCATATACTATTTCGATCATTTAAATTTCGATCATCCAAAAAGGTCTACAAAATAAACTTTCTTCACAAGATTTTAAAACCGGCCAGTATTTTTTGAGTTTAAGAACTTTATCGACTTTTTTCAAAGTATCCCTAGACGGTGTTGATACGTGTGTACCACATGTTAAAACTACACTCCAATAGACAATAATATTCAGTAACATTGAAATGAATGCTGGCACATACGGTGTACTATTCAGTTAACTTAAACCGTTGTGGATACAATTTCATATTGAGAAAAATTATTGGTGTAAAAATATTCGGTCAGGGCGGCCAATCTCAACGGAGACTGGCCTTCGGCGCGGGAGATATTATGTTGCACAAGTGTGTGCGCAGACACGAGTGCACTCTGTCTTCCCTCACTCTCATAGTCCGATGGGATGTGTAAAAATAATAAGTAAGAAATAATAGATTTCTGTATGACTATCAAAAATAACGTAAATAAATACCTGTATTGACCCGTGCGTTTGCACTGGCGAAACATCACGACAAAACATGTTGAAATCTCTAGTTCCTGTCAAACATTGTATGAAAAATTGACAGAAAATAGAGATTCCAACATGTTTTGTTGTGAATGTTTCGCCAGTGCAAACGCACAGTTATAATTAAAATTTGGCGTACTACTTACATTCTATTTTGTACAATATAGTCTGATGTAGCAAGAGAAATCCTTTTATTTATAAGTAACTAGCTTTACCCGGCCTGGCTTCGCACGGTTAGCACTAAGTACTTATCTACGGCGCATCTGCCTTTCCTAATTACCTATTTCTACCTAATTACCTAACCTACCTACCTACCCTACCCTTCTTACCAGGGTAGGTAGGTACCTAACCTACCCTACCTAACCTACATATCTACCTGCTTACATATCATATATACCTATTTATACCTACTAATACTATGTTAGTAGCAAATAAATAACTTTGACTTTAGTTAATGCATGTTATTGGATAAAGTTAACTTAATATTTTTCTCTTAAAATAAATGAAATATACTCCTACACCTATATTTTAACACAACAAAATTTTTTCATTAAAATTAGACAATTTCTTTACAAATCTTTGTTTTTTTATAGCGCCTCTGTTGTTACCTTTACGAAAGTACCTATTACAAAAATTCATAGTGTTAAATCTTGTACCTACGACATGGTATGGAACCCTTCGTGTGCGAGTCCGACTCGCACTTGACAGATTTTATTTAATAACTTAAAATAGGAATATCTTAGATTATGTTTATATTACATAGTAAAATTAATTTCTAAAGTTATGTCTAACGCGGATAAAAAACTGAGAATCACGCAAAATCTAGCGTATTTTTCTGAAACCTTCACCATTTTAAAGGAGTCCGCGTATCACTGGTCAGTTTCCTTCAGTCGTCAGTTTACTTAATTCGCCAGTTTCGTTGATTAGTCAGTTTGGTACATAGGATAGGTCATTCAAAAATTTTGCGGGTCTGTGAAAACCATTTTTCGATTCAGGGAACCGTACCCTAATTACGTAATGCACGATCAATCACAATTTGAATCGTTTTGAAACAGATTGCTAGTCCATTGCTTCATAAGTTAAAAAAAAAAAAAAAAATATGTTCTTTTAGTATACGTGTTTTATTACAGCGCTCCTTGATGGGCCAGTCCAATTACTGGCTGGACGTACGATGCGTTGCGTGAGCTCAGTACAGAACACGCAAGCAAACAAATCAAGGTCACTGACATATGTCTGCGTCTTAAGGTAGAAATAAATGCTTTCAAAACCACTTTTCAGCTAGACCCAGCACTGACACTTCAAGAGAACGAGCAGAGCAGAGCATTGCCCTTATTTCGCAGAGCTTACACACGAAATGAAAGGCAAACGAAACGTATCCAAAGCACATAATTTTAGAATGATTACCAAGCATTAAAATTGTTGTTTTCCGTTATTATTTTGTATGCTTGTTTTTCTATAGCAGCCTTGTCTAATGAGACGTTTGAATCTCAGTAAGCGGTCTTCCGATTTCGATTTCGGAATAGTAATTGAAAGTTAATTTAAGTTACAGTTTGGGATTCTAACAAAAAACTTTACAAACGTATCATTACTCAAACATAGGAAAGAAAATAAATTACACTAGTTTACCAAAAGTGATCTCCTTGTGAGGGTGGTGAATTGTTTCATGATTGATGTCGTGTATGTACTCTTTAGTGCTAATAGTATTTTACTAGTTGGGTCTTCCTTCGGGGCCGGCAGCGTCGTCAGGCAAACCTCTTCACACGCACCTAAATTAGATTTTTCTGAAAAGAACATTATTTGTATTACGTCAAAGTTAAAAACCTGCTTATCATAGTTAATTGACTCGGGCGTGATTTTGCGGAAATCCATTGTACAATACAATAGAATAGTGTGATGATTTAGTAACTTAATCGTACCGTGTTGCCACGACAAGAGCCGAACGCAAACTTTGCGTTCGGCTCTTGTCGTGGCAACACGTCGTGTCCGAGTTCGCAACAAGTCAATCGTCATCCTGTGAGAATGCCTCGTTGAGAGGCGAAACACGTGTCGATTTCTTACAGGGTTCTCTCAGATTCTTTAAAAACAGTTAAGCGGATTAAGTTACTAAATATACATCGTCTATGCTGCTTGTCAGTTTTGGACCCAGAAACCAAAAACATCTAGAGTTCCATGCTGTATAATAGTTTGCTTCTAAAGATCTTAAAATACCAGTCTATGATGGTGTTTTATCACATTACTGTGTGAGGTTTTCATTAATATGATAATTTTTATAATGAATTCAGTCAGTTTGGACGAAGTCCATACGAATCATGTTATAAAGCGACGTGCCAGTGTTATAGTCATCGGTTCAAGGATTTAACATGGTTTGAATACGGTAGCTCAAACTCGGAATACCTACCATCCTTACCTATCGTAAAACATGACGTCTTTCTGTCAGTTAGCGCGCTTATAACTGGACAATCACTTATCCGATTGACGTGATTAATGTTTTAATTTATATATGTGTTATGTAGTCAGCGTTTAGTGTTTATTAGTCGTCGAACAGCTATGTATAATTAAGTAATACATACCTATTAAATTACTATCAGTCTCATGAGATACGTTTGAAATCCATCTCTTATTTCTTCCATTTCCCGAGCTTTCCACTAGATCGCTGGCGTTTTCTACACATATTTCGATTACTGAAAAGTAAAAAACAATAACATTAGGTATTATGGCAGCACATATTCGAATATGGCTATTTGAAGATGTTGAAAGTTGGAGGATATTCGTTCTAATTCAGTTAATTAGTGGGATAGTATATAATTCGTATAGATGATAGCAATGTACGAATTAATGTAAATGCTGGTGCAGTTTTGTGCGTTTAGACTACTAAGGTTCACTGGCTGTGAGGTTCAGAATATTTATTATCTTTTATATAAAAATATCTTTCAGTGTGTTAAAAATGTAGGTATATTATCTAAAAGTAAGTGCTGTTTTTGCTATTTTCAGAAATTAAAATGAATATTGTAGTTACTGTCGAGGTAATAAATAATATAATTTTGCATAAAATAACCATCTGCATTCATATTGCACTGTTGCTATAATAATAATAATTTATATGTTAAAAAGTTGAATAAACGAAATAATAATTTAATTATTTTACCAAAAATTATATATCGTATTACACATTGGTAGGGCAGTCCAGAGGATTTTTGAGCAAGCATATTCAGGGCGAAAATTTGATAGCTGAGTAGGTTATACGGCCGGCATGAGGAGAGGACACCGAAAATGTATTTGAAAAGCTTCGGATAGGAAGCCCGTGGTCAGGATTCCACTTTCAGATTTCGAAAAACGGCTGACATTATAGTGATCTTCAAGACCGTTGATTTTCACATGATCATGTGCGTCTTAACTCATAATGACTTAAATCGGCAAATCTGATGAAGAAATTGTGGGCTTTTCCTAAATCTGATGACTTTGAAAACTCAGATTTGGGAAATTTTTAAAAGGATATTCAGGGCGAATGAAAGTTATTTTGTGCAATAGTGTTACATGCCCTGATAGTGAATATATAAATATCTGGCGAATTGATGGAGGCTTTTGGTAGATATGACGTTTTATCGTTATTCAGAAAATTACCCAAAAGTGGTCATAATTTTGTATTTATCCCTAAATCAAGGAACCCAATAGCTTTGCTTACTGTTTGAATTTGAAGTTAACACCTTTGTGTAAGATTTATCCAGTCTGAAAGAGGGCAACGTCGTAAATAGATGTAAAATATTGATTAATTTGGCAAGATTACTGTATGGAAATATGAAATATGGCTAACTAGTGAACATTGATTATGAAATGCAATAATTAATATCGTAACACCAAATATTTCGTTTTAGATGTAAATAAAGTATTCGGAAAGAGTTATAATTGCATGTCATAATCAATATTTTAGTTCACTATAAATATTTCATATTTCCATACAGTAATATTGCCAAATTAATCAAAATAGCGAAATATTTGAAAATATATTTGCGACGTTGCCCACTTTCAGAATGTACACTCGAATAACATGTGGGATATAAATAAAAACAGATAATTATTTAAGATAATCTTATACCCAGCAGTGAAAGTTTTACGTCTGAATGTCGATGATAATGATAATGTTAAAAAGAAATGTAGAGAATAAATTTTCAACTTCCAAATAAAAAAACATGAACATCCAAAAATCAAAACCAAAACGTTATACTTACAGAAATCAACAGGATTATGATACGGTGGGCACATCAAGTTCATTTCCTCTAGACATGGCAGCAGCTGCGGCACGGAGCCGACGTAGGCGCAGCGGCCTGCCACCACGGCGTACAGGCGGTCCACCATGTGCAAGAGGGCGGCGGACGGCTGGTGCATCGTCACCACCACCGTCCGCCCTTGCCGCGCTAAAAGGTGAAGTAAATATACTATTTGCTTCGATATTGAACTATCCAGCCCACTGGAAAGAAGATATAGTTAGGTTGAACTTTTTGCTATTTGTTTTATGGACTTTTTTGTTTGTTCATTTGTTTATCATAACATCACGCTTGTATTCCCCGAAGGTTTAGGCAGAGGTGTACCTATAATATACCTACGCCAGTTATGTTTAACTCCCATATAATAGGGGGCTAGAGGGACAACCTTTTGTCATCAACCGGGAAGAAATCCGACTCATGGCTATATACTGAAAAATTCCGATGGAAAAATCCAATAACACCTTGACTGACCCGGGAATCGAACCCAGCGCCTCATGCTCAGCAGTAGTACTTGCGACCACTAAACCAACGAGGCAGTCTGACTGTCAATAATGTGTACTGTCAAAATGCATGCATGAAGAGCATGCACTGGAAAAATCACGTCTCCAAAAGCAAGTAAAGTTTTTCAGCGAATTTCAGGAAAAGCCAAATAACTTTTAAATGTAGGTAGTTCAAATATCTTGAGATAATTTCATATCTGTTAGCTAATTTCGAAAAGTCAGGTATTCGTGATAAGCAATAGAAAACTAGTATCTAAAGTGTACAATATAATTTATTGATTTAAAATACCTTCCACTTATATTTGTGCCGAAATTGTAAGGCGGTTTACACACGGCACCGCGCACCGCCGCGGCAGGCGGTGAAGCGGATCTCATGTCGCATTGGCCTCTAATAAATCCGTTGATGCCTAACACACGTACAGCGCCCGACCGCGCGGTGCTAATCCCTTTGCCAAAACCACCCTCCGCGGAGGAGCGCGGTGCAGTGTGTGAACTGCCTAAGACTCACGCATACCGGATTTGTTAAACGTTACATTGTAATAATCAACAGTAGATGTGTAGGTATAATAATTGATATAAATGCCATATATTGGATTAAATTACAATGTTCTTAGTCTCACCTCATTATCAAGATAATGTTATGATTAAAATGTTAACAGATAAATATTTTTGGCAGGGAGCCATGACGTTATGTAATTTTAAATTTATTTTTGAGGTTAACGGTTTCTTGAAGACACGCATCTGCGTGACTTGGTGGCAGGACAACTAATTATGGTCAATCTTCTAAAATAGTGATGTCAGTATTACTAATCATGGTAGTAAAAAATTACAAACAGTAATAACTGAGTTTAAATTGAACTATACAAAGTTTAGCATAGTTAATTTCATAGCAGACTACTGACTGAGTTATTATATGCGTGGGTGTAGTGTGATATTTACGTCGCGATACTAATATAAACACTACTACACCATATTTTAAATAATACAATTTTAATTAAATATAGTATCTACCCAAACATGTGTTGTTATCTCGAATATTTAATTCCTCGACTAATCCTTCTGATTTGTGTTTGATAACGTTGCTGTAGTAGCACTTTTAGATGTTTCATGTGACAGTAACGTGTTGTTTGAGAACAGTCTTTAAATTATTACGATATACTATAAATAGAGGCAGGATGTCGTACTATTGTCTGTTATTAACAATAATGCATTTATTTTACTTAGGTGTCTTCTGTTGGAACGAACTTGTAAATCAAACAATTTAAAAAATGGTTGAGCTGAATGGTGCTAATCCATACGTCATGTTCGTGAACGGGCGCCGTCAGTAGTGACTGGTCATCTCATAGCTGCCATGGCTTATTTTAATTTGATTTAATTTTTGAATTGTTTTATTTTTGTTTTTTTATCTTTTTATTACGGACGCTTTTAATGTTTTGCATCGTTCTCACATGTATAAGTTCAACATGAATGATGTAACCAATATTTTGTAACCAACATTTTTATTTAAAAGAGTGTCCGTGGAGTTTCTTGCCCGTTCTTCTCCATAGGTACCTATTATGCTTTGGAATGGGCATCTAGCTTCATCTTTTCTGACTGACCGACCCCTTGACAATTCAAAAGTGCCTGTAATTGGTTTATTTGAAATAAATGCTTTGAGTTTGAGTTTGAGAAAAGTGTCATGTTAGTTTAGAAATACGCCACTAGAGGCGTTTTAGTAGATGTCAACTACTAAAATGCCTCTAGCGAAAAATCGATCTAGGTAGGTCTCATTACTGAGAAAAATAATTTCCTCCATTTTCACAGCCTTGGGAATATGATACAACGTTGGTATACCTGGATGATATGTTTATTTATTTTCACCCGAGCAGAGGTCGGTCGACTAGGTACTCGGTTTTAAATATATCTACAAATTAATCTTCAATCCTGGTTTATTTTATTCAAAACTCTTCAGCTCCATACCCTGTTTTCAACAAAAGATGACCTACACCATACAATAGCTATGATCCGTAAAAACTTATCGAATTACATTTCATACTTTTATCATTGACTGGTATTTTTTATCATACAGTTTCTTAGTCACCTCTGGCCACTCCCGAAAGGAAGTAGTGGGTCGGTTTTATTAGCTATCAAGGCCAACAACTAAAAAGTACAGAGCCACTTTACTTTTCTTTGTGGAGCAATTGAACATTGTATAGTTGACATATAAATAACTATTTACCTGGTAGGTTCGTCTAGGAACATGACCGGAGGGTCGCTGATTAATTCCAGACCTATTGCTAGCCTTTTCTTCTGTCCACCAGACAAATTGCCAGCCCTAGTGTGTCGTGCTCTACTTAATCCAAGGGATGTGATTATTTCTTCTACCTGGAAAGAAGAGGAATCATTAGGCTACCTACCTTGATAGCAGAAGAATAAACATTGAATTTTAAAGCTTAAGTATCAAGATATTATAATAGTATCACAGAGGGGTTCATGGCTAAATAATAACAGCCGCACGAATCGGTCTTCAAGGTTAAGCAACGCTTGCCGAGGTCGTTCCGTGGATGGGTGACCATCCATTACATACCGAGGTCCGAGACCCACTATCAGTCAGTACTACGTGCCTCGGAAAGCACGTTAAGCCGTTGGTTCCGGCTGTCATTTGTACATCTTTGACTTTGACAGTCGTTACGGTTAGTCAGAAGCCCGAAAGTCTGACAACCAGTCTTACTAAGGGGTAAGACAGAGCTAGGCAGATGATATTGGTATCACAATCTGCTTTACTTGCCACCCGCTGCGGCTTCGCACGGGTGCAATTTGTGAAGATGGTATTCTGTTCAGGACACGTAGTGTACGTTCAGAGTACTTCAGAGCAGTAACCTAACAAAAAGTACTAGGCTTGCATAGTTGCATGACTTCAAAATGGGGTTCCATTAGTATTATTAATTTATTAATTTTGTATTTATTTACATATTATATAGCCTATGTCCGTCTGGAATAATGTACCTTTCAAATCGTGAAAGAATTTTTCAAATAGGAGCTGTGGTTCCGGAGATTAGAGAGTTCCGCTCTCTTTATAATATTAGTAGTATAGATATGATAAGCGACTGGATTCCATTTTTTATTTTTTTATGATAGTAGTGGTAGATTTGCAGTATTGAATGCTGCGATAGCCCAGCAGTGATAGCCTAGTGGTGCGACCGACGGACTGCCAAGCCATAGGTCTCGAGTTCGAACCCAAGGCACGCACCTCTGACTTTTCGGGATCATGTGCGTATTGTATATTTATCACTTGCTTAAAAAACTGTGAAGGAAAACATCGTGAGGAAATATGCCTGAGAGATATTCCTCGACGGCATGAAAAACCAATTCAGAGGCCCATGGGCGGCTTTAAAACTCTGACACCAGCTATCTAATTACGCAACACATTTTCGTAAACGATTCCGACTAATCTGTTTCATTTTGACAGTTCAACAATATTCATTGCGTTATTTACGTTGTTGAGCAGATTTGGTTTTCCAACTTATGAAGCAATGGACTAAAAATCTGTTTCAAAACAATTCAAATTCTGTTTGATCGTGCATTGCGTAATTAGGGTACTGGTTAGTCCCTAACCACACGAAAAGAAGAAGAAGTATTGAATGGGGTGTGGTCTATCTATCTGACCGCTGCGCTGTAAACTTGAGGCAAATGACAGAGGTGGAGCTACTAGAAGAAAACTATAAAATGTTTACTATTTTTAGCTCATGAAGGCATTAGAGAAGGCTTTACGGATTAAAGAGAGTTTACTTTTATTCCTTTAACACAATTTCTTTAAACTGCTTATCGGGAGCGAGGCCCTTGTAACTATATAATATGGTCGTTAGCATATAAAACTGATATGATTAATTTAAAAGTCGTGAACAATATTATTATGGTTCGACCTCAAAAGATTAGAAACATGTGATGCAATCAATTTAGATATTGAAATAATCCGCTACCATTGTATTGATAGGTAATACTTACGCGTCGTTTTTTCTGTTGACCACTTATGTGATTGCCTAATTTGAGATCCGCTGCTATGTGGAGTGATTCTTGTATTGTGAGCATGTCTTGTACTCTGTCGTCTTGTAGAATGTAACATGATCTTCGCCTGAACATCTTTTCATTGCGTACGCGACCATTGACGCTAATACTGCCACTTGTCGGTTTTCTGAAATTGAAACAACATTCAAGTTAGATAAGAAAGAAAGACAACACATTAGATAGAGCTCTACTTAACTGATGTGTCATTCATTTATACAGGGTATCAGGGACATCGACGCGAAGCCTGTTACCATGGATTGAGTAAAACATCAACAACACAACAACATTCTCCACATTCAACATTCATTCAATATTCTCACATTAACTAACTATTTTTGTTTTAATGTATTGTTTGACATTTGTTATTTTGCTCATTAATTACTAATTTACTGTTATTTTATGAGAATGTTTTAATTAATTAATAATATTATTGACATTTGCACGTCACATCATGTGGCAAACATGCCTGTACCTAATACGAGTAATGTTGTTACCATCTTGCATGCATGTATTTTCTTGCATGTTTAAGCAAATAAATATTATCTTGTCTTATCTTATCTTACATGATTCTGAGCCTTTTGCCTTTTCCCAAAAATATTTCAACGCAGGGGGCGTTGAAATATTTTTGGGAAAAGGCAAATGTTGGTTTATAAATATAACTAACTATAGTTGCTAATTCTTATTCTTCATCAAGTAACACATTTTTGGTAGTTTGTTGATTTTGCAGCCATTCCTTATACAGTACGACACAACTTAGATGTAGCATCGGCAAAATTCGTAAAACCGATCACCATCCGAACTGAGTGCATCTTCAAAATCACCAATCTTTATTACTGCTTCAGGTGAAAATGATCTTTCGAAAACGCAATAACTTGTTAAGTCTTATAGCCAAATACATTCGTGAAATTGAAATGAATGAATGAAAATTTTCAAATCTATGCTACATCTAAGTTGTGTCGTACTGTACTTGACTTGTATATTTATGGATAATCAGTATGTGAGTGGCTGGTGACGAATATAACTTAGGCAATGTAGACCGTACTATAATATCATGATGATGTTTGAAAGCATGAAGAAGACCAATTCGAAAGTCATGTTTGAGCAGCTGTCTACGTGTGATTCACCTAAAAACTACGTAAGGCTAAGGACATAGCCGTGATATTTGTAGTTTTGTACTGTATTTCATGAGTTCAACATTGTATGTATAAAATGCACTGCGTCCTACTTAGCGCTTTTTGAGTTTACCTTCGTTGGGTACCTGTTAGAGATGCTTGCGCTAAGGCCTCTATATTTTACCCTCTAATATGGTTGATGCAAATATACGTTTTTTTTTCACTGTAAATTGTCAGAAACCTTCACAAAACCAAAAATCAATAACACAGTTCATGAATCATGGTTTACGTTGCAAGTGATAATCTAATCTTATCTAAATACGTATGACATTATGAAGGCAATGGTAGGTATCTCATCGACCTCGTCAAGCCTACACGTGCAGTCAGGGAACTTGATTGTTATTAAAAATCTAAGGTTTGTGTATAGTCCCAAATTGACGTTGGGCAGGGATCACCAATTAATTCCGGGGGGCCGCCCGGCCGGAGGGTTTTTTGTTAAGTCATAAACTAATATTAAATAATGAACAAAACAAAAATAATATCAAAGTTAGTAATTAGTATTGATGTGAAAATTTAATATTTTTACTTGGTACTATTTATTTGAAGCCTCGAGTAAAGTTAGTGCAAGCTATTGTCGTGGCGACGACAGAAATACAAAGCGCGGGCTAAATTATATTACCTACTCGATTTTTTTAGGTTATTATATTTATAAACTGCGGACCGTACTCCGCCATTTGGTGACTTCTGCCCCCCAATTACGCAATGCACGATCAATTTTAAATTGAAACCAATTGAAAAAGATTGCCTGTCCATTGCTTCATAACTTCGACAAAAAACATCTGCTCAATTTTTTTTGTCGAACTTATGAAGCAATGGACTGGCAATCTTTTTCAATTGGTTTCAATTTAAAATTGATTGTGCATTACGTAATTAGGGTGCTGTTCTAACGTAGGGTGTCAATCACCCTTTTACAGTTGTGATTTGAATATACTGACAATTTAAGTTGGTATTATATCGTTTAACTCTGTGATCAGTTTAGTTAGAAACGATAATTAGTTTACCAATACTATAGCCTATTGTTTTATCGTACGACAGACTTGGCAACGTTTATCTTTAGTACGCAGCGCACCTATCTATAGATTTAGACTTTAGTTTGTTGTATCTAGCAGGTGCAGGGATTTATTTAATCTTATTAGGTTCAATGATAATATCTGTGTATAATAGGAATCTAATTGTAGAAGTATCTAGATTTATTGTTTTCTTATGATTGGAGATACAAAATAAATCTGTAGGAAGTAATACTGTATCTCTACTTATCACGAATTAAATTTTTGCGTAGGTAGGTACGCAATTAAATAACGATCCAGTACCGATGCTTTGGACTCTTGCAATATGGGTCTTATTTTATAATCCTAACTAATATAAATGCGAAAGTCGGTATGTTTGTTTGTTACGTTTTGACGCTAAAACAGCTGAAACGATTTGGCTGAAATTTGGCACATGGGTAAACCATGACTTGGAAAAGGACAGGATAAGAGAGGACAGGACACGTTTTATCCAGATATTCCCACGGGACTAAGACTTATGCGAGTGAAACCGCGGGGCGCAACGCAGCTAGTACCTATTACCATAATTTTTTTAAGTTTCAATTAAATTCTTAACTCCAAATAAAGATCTTCTTAAATTCACGTATGCAATTGCAATTTTTCCGCTCGAAGTACAAATACATAACTTAGGTTTGCAATTCAGACTAATAAAAAGTCAGGTCTGTGGTTCGCTCTATAAAGGCTTTGGCCATTTGACAATGTACCGTGTTAGGGTTCTCACCTCTCCCGGAATTTCGGAGGGTCTCCAATGCAAATATCCCGGCTCCCGGAAGGAATTTCAAATAAACAAAATTCTCCCGGAATTGAAAAATCACGCGCGGGCGGTATAATAGACCCTGGCGAAAATTATACTCGCGCTACTGTATAATGCAGTAGCGAAACTCGCGACTCTTGAAACTACGTTTTGTCCATACCTACCTGTATCAAACACCGCCTGCCTGCGAGCGTTTTGGTAAAGTACCTATTTGGTATATGGATAAAAGAAAGAAACCGCTTAAATGAAGAACATGCCAAGGCAGAAAGAAATCCACACACTTTTCAATTTTAAAATTGACATGCCAAGAATTTTGTTTTGTTAGTTGAAGACATTGATATATTTTTAGTATAACAATGGTTGAAGACCAGAAGGCTAATTCTCGTACTTAAAAAACGTTCACATTTTAGTCGCAATCTGTCAAACTTGTCAAAAATGTTAGTAAATTGATTGTATTTTTGACAGATTGCCAATTTTTGAAAATTTTTGACAAATTCGCATCTCGCGAAAGCAAACGTTCTTAAAAATTACGGGAATTGCCCCTCTGATATTTTGAAGTCTTCACATTCAAATAGAAAACATTAAGATTAAAATAAAATAAAAAGTTTGAAAAAATCGCAGTTTATTTTCTCTCGGATTTTGACTAAAAAGTGTTGGCAGCCCCGTGTTTCATGACAATAAAATGACAGCTACAATAAGCCGATAGCCGGAGAGGTTAGTATAGTAACAACGTAAGTACTTACGTTGTTACCGGTGGCTTCTCATCTCCTATGCTTTGACTCACCGCGCTCAATGTAAGAATTTGGAGCATGAGGAAGTATCCATTAATTGTCCTGTATGTTGTTTCCTTTGTGTAGGTATACGTGGAATGTAACTTGTTTCTTATATGTACTTCTGTTGAACGAATATTTCCACTACTTTGTATGTGAAGTTGTGAACTCAGCATGAGATCAGTTACAAAGCAGTATCAGCATCAAGTTGAAAAAAATTATGTTTTTATCGAAGTTGACTGTGATCAGCAACCTAATTGCGTAATCTGAATCATTTTGAAGGATATTGCTAATCCATTGCTCCTTATGTTTGTAAAATTTGTCTGCTTAACAACGTAAATAACGCAATGAATGTTGTTGAACTGTCAAAATGAAACAGATTGTGATTGATCGTGTGTTACGCAATTAGGGTGCAGAGTTGTTATTTTTTTTAACTTTTATCCAAAGATATAAAAAACTGGTCTCGAGTAGCGACTAAGGGACTACTCACACTTATTCAGCTCTATTCAGCTTATGCCCATAGAAAACAACAATTTTGTATGGAGACGTGTACAACCGACCGTTCAACTTTTCGCGTGTAGTTGCAGCTTTCGCAGCAAACAAGTATAAAATGAGGACAAATGTGTTATTATCATGCGAGTGCTATAGATAGAGTTCAGCGCTGTTCTGCCACATTCAACGCTGTCTTGTTCAGCGCTGTACGCGGCTGATAGAAGCAGAACTGTATAAGTGTGACCAAAATCGAACAGCGAAACGCGAACGGAGCTGAATAAGTGTGAGTAGTCCCTTAGAATGATTATTTATACTTTAATAATAATATGGATGCCATATGTCGATTAAGAATTAAAAGTCTTGTAATAGGGTACTTCATTAGCATAGATACGTGCTTGTGAATTAAGAAGCGATGAATGTTTGTAAAAACATTACCCTCCTTCTGAGGCAGTCAGATAAAAATTGTCCAGATAAGTAGAGTTGAATGCTGCAAACCTTGTTTTTTGGAGTGTTTCATTCAAAGATAACTCAAGGAAAAAGTGTGTCAAAATATCTTTTGTAACTTCTTAAAGTAACGAATTTATTTGATATTTCAATTGTTATGTTAGCGACTGGCTAACATGACATGCCCTCCAATACTTACAAAGTTACAGGGAGGTCGAAAATGTTTAGAAAGGCTTCGAGAAAAGGATGGTACAGTCGGCACGTACTTAACTTGGCAAGGTTTTGTTGTATTGGGAGTCAGTTTGCGCATATAACTTAGTGCAACAAAAAAGTTTGCACTTTAATTGCATGTCATTATTCTATAGTTATTGCCATAATTTATTTTTGAACTTGTCTGATCCGCTGGACCGTTATAGTGGACATCAGGTGGGCATAACAATTAAAATTCTGCGCATCTACGATTCTTGCCGAGTTACGTGCCGGCGACTACACGGGCTGTGCTGTGCCATTGTTTGTTTTTGCTGGACTTGGTGGGGGCACTGCCGTGCCCCCAGATTAATACTTCTGACCTTCCATTAAAAGTGGTCAGGTTAATTAAAACTAGTTTTTGTTTTTTAATAAAGGCAGAAGTGGATTGACAACTTTTGCTGAAGATATTATTATGGTCGAATATTAATTTTATAGGCATTATGATGGTAGGCAGAACTCATTACAATTATGTGGAATTAACAAACCAGACGTTCTTCCACTTTTGTCTTAATAGGATCAAATTTATTGTTAATAATATTGAATTTAAGTTTAAAATAACATAAAGTTATATCTATTTATTCATTCTATTTTAAGCAAGCTTCTGCCCGCGACTTCGTCCGCGAGCCTATAACCTTCTTCAAGAATTGGGCTATCCAATGCAAAAATATTTTTTCAAATCCGACTGATAGTTCCGGAGATTACCCTCTTCATACAAACTTACAAAAAAAAAAAAAATTACCTTTTTATAATATTATTAAGTATATTAAATAATTATTAAGTATACATGTGGTGTTTCAGCGTAGGTAGGCGACCTATTGAAAGTATCCTACCTACATATTTACTGAGTTTCACTAAACAAAGGCAATGTTGTTTACATACATTAAAGTAAAAACAACCTCAACAAAGGCTTATGTAGTTCTAGACTAAACACATAAAAATGTTAAATATTTGCCTGTATTATTAATGACTTCCACGAAGAATATTTAGAATGCAATTCATTCACAGATAGAATAATAATTTATGAAAAGCATATACGGTAGGTATTTGTGACACTGGCAAATATCGACTGTCGCAACAAACACTATCGAAACTGCAAAATATCGATTTTTGCTTTTTTACATAATTGAAAAGAGAATTTAAAACTACGTCGGATACACCAAAAATTATAATTAAAAAGTCGTTATTAAAGAAGTTTTTAATTGAACAAAACCGATACAGAACATGTTGCGCGACGAACATCCTTGGAAGTGGTACTTACAATGATGTTCCGTGCAAGCGTCCCGAACCTACCAAAACCGTCAGAAGTTGTGCAAATTTGCTAAATAATGGTAGTTTAAGTAAAGACACTTTCCTGCGTATTTTGAATGTACTTGTTACAACAATACCGTGTTGTTTTACTTGAAATAATATAGTGGTTTTACTGTATTATTAGGACACGAGCCCGTAATTCGAGGATATAAAGTAACATAATTGAAAGTGGTAGTTTCGATAATGTTCAATAATTATGATGATAAATACATCTGAATATTTATCGAAAGTGGTAGTTTCGATAATATTCTTATAGTTTTGATAATATGTACAGTTTTCTGACTATCGAAACTGTCAATTTCGATGTTTTTTTGGTTAGTAAATATATTGAATCTACCACTTTCGATTAAATTTTGGCTAATAAAATCGTAAAACATTATCGAAAGTGAAATATTTAGAAAAGTATATGAAATATGAAATTTGTTGTCAAGGAAAAAAAAACTGTATAAAATTTACTATTTATTCTATACATCATTTTATTGAAGTTAATAATACGAATTATTCTACATCGAATTAAAACTTTAAACTCCTCTCCTTTAAAGTACGTGATTTGAAGTTTCGATAGTGTTTGTTGCGGCAGTCGATATATACGTTAAAATAAAATAAAAAAACCTGTTTTATAAAAAATTACAAGGTTCAAGTGCATCTACAATGTTCAAGTGCAACTGAATGTGTAATAAATATTATATTGTTGATCGAATCCTTAGGACATCTATATTAATAATTTCGTCAAGGGGTACGGTAGACTCGATCGAAACCTTACCTGAATAATAAAACATAGAGATTTCGAGTCGACAACATATATCCGCAAAATTCGGATTGTCGAGTATTTTGTTAAATTCTAATGGTACTGACAGACAAACCGCAGTCGCCATATTGAAACGTCACTGACACCGGATGACATGCAATGCGTTCCGAGTTACACTGTAATCGATTTGAGCGCGCTAAAAGCCGTTCCGAAAAAGCGTGAGCGCGATAACGATGTTCCGTGAATCGTCATCGATGACGTCATGACATGCGCCTTCTTGCGATAACGCCGAGTCGCCGACCATACCTTTTACTAATATCACCGTAAGCGCTGTCAAAATTGACAGTTGTGCTGTTTTTGTTTTGAGTCGCATCATATCTTTAGACTAACGTGGCATATTCGAAATTGTGCTTCTGGCTATCGTTCGTCACCACTAAGAAGAAAGTGAAAGATACACAAAGAAATATGATATGAAATTTTTGACATATCTTATTCGGAACGGCAGTTATTGATGTCAGCGCTGTGAGTGATTATGTTCTAATTCGGAAAGCGGCCATGAGTAGTTAATAAACATACTAGAGCGCCACTAAACGCGCTACGTCGCGCCATTCATTATAAACAAAGTGTCCATTACAAAGAATTGTGACAATTTTTCATTCGTTTCGCAAAGGTATTGTTTTGGATGCTTTTTTATAAGATATACTCTGTGTTATGTGTTTTTTCTTAAAACCTAAGATTGGCCGATTGCCCATAACCATAGAAAAAAGAATACTAGGCCATAACCTTAAAAGTTGAAGTTGTTTTCGTAATAAAATTATAATGTACATTTTTCAGTATTCATTTAGTTTTGCTTAGTATATCTGAAAAGCTCCGACCCATTCCTCTTTTGGTCGGCGCCCACTTCTTATTAAGAGTCACATTTCACCCGAGCGAAGCCGGGTTTTCATCTAGTTAAAAAGAAATCTCGCATATCATCTTGATGAATTAAAATAAATCTCGAACTTAAGCCTACTATAAATTATGTGGAGCAGGACAATATAGACCTAGTAATATTTGTAATCTAACAAATCATTTATTATCTTAATGCCGGATTTATATTACTGTGTTGTGTCATGTCGTGACGCCTTTTGACGCAGTGTTAGCCAATCAAATTAAACATTTTGAGATGTCAGCACAACTGATGGGGTCCGCTAGGGCCGGTGCCGGGGTTGCGGGAAAGTCTTAAATTGTTACCATGGCAACGTACAGGGAACTGAAGGAACACGGGTGGGTTTTGGTCAGTAAGAGTCTGACACGCCCTTCCGCTCCGCCTAGAGCGGGAAAAGTTATTTGATATTTTTCCACCCACAAAAAAAAAAGGAAAAACCAATCAAAACTAGCTGTGATTTGACGGAGTCCTGAACAGATACGTTTGATAGGTATCCATCCAGCGTCACGACACAACACGACACGGTAATGTGTCGGTAGCATAACCATTAAGATAACTGATGATTTCTTACACGTCTGTGTACTTAATTTTCTGTTTGAAAACATAAATATGAAAGTAATGGCAATCACCATTTTATGAGAAATTGCCGAATATATTATTATTTCTTTTTAGTCTGATTAATAACAGTAATTTCTGATCAGATAGCGGAAATACGCAAATAAGACGGGAGGGTCTTTATAGTTGACAACAAACATATTTCATTTCTTAAAACTGGTTTTTGTAATGATTTCATACATAAAATCGAATGATAGAGAAGAGTCTGGTGGTCGCAAGCGCTACTGTGGAGCATATGAGGTCCTGGGTTCGTGTGGGCAGTGTATTGGGACTTTCCATCAGGAATTTCTCAGTTCTCGGCCGCCCGGAGTCTGGATTTGTGCCCGGTTGATGGCAATAGGCTCGCCCCCTATTACATAGGACTGTCAAAATGGGGTTGTACTATAGATACACTTCTGTCTAAGCCTTCGGTGAATACAGGCGTGATGTTATTGTAATATTAATGTTAATAATCGTGTATAAGTTTATAATAACGTATTATATTTGTATTTTTATTAGATGCAACAAGTCTGAATCGAGATAGGTCTGTTGATATAATAATTAAGACGATATTGACCGTCCCTTATAACAAGAGATTCTTGGAACAGCTCAGACAAAGAAGAGATTAACAATACCAAGTCATTGTGAGGACTGTTCTGAACTTCTGACGTATACCTACGAGTAGATAACGTACATCTACATATTTAGTGATAAACGCGATTACAACTGGTAATTAAACTCTGTTACCAGGTAGTGATAAGAGAATGGCCGATTACAATAGCGACGATTCCCTTATTCTTAAATTAAAAATCTTTTAATTGTATTATTACCAGTTTTCTGAGATTTATTAAAATTTGCTGCTGTCCCGATTAAAAAAATGTATTAGACTATTTATTGTGTATATTAGAGATGGGTCGACTATGACTTGGTCCGACTAACCGACTAGTCGGCTGGAAAACGGCCGACTAGTCGGCCAAGCCGAACATTACTTTCGGTTGAGTTCGGGTGACATCGGCGATGTTCGTGACTACGCTTTCGGCCCGAAGGTCGGGCAGGGCGCGCCTCCCGGCGAGCAGGCGGACTTGTCGGGAGCGGGACATGTTTTTGTTTACATTGCATTTTTTCTATCATTGTTTACGTGCGCGCCGGCAATTAATTTAAAACAAAGTTGAATTCCGTAGCTAACACAGTGTATATTATTTTATTAGTAGTGGAACTACCTTATTGCCTTACATAATCACGCATTTGAACTTATTAATACGAGTAAAAAACGGGCCGATTAGTCGGCAACTTATCGGCCCATCTCTAGTATGTATGATTATGCTCCACCGGATCCTGCCTTCTGTGTTCGTTTCTGTGTCTGTGTTTTGTTTCTGCTCGGTTTGGTTGTTGTTGTTGTTCTAAAACCGCCTGGCTTTACCATCGGCAGTTACCATCTTATCTAAGTCAGTCGCCATAACAACAATGTTAACATTGTTGTGTTTCGGCAGTTGGAGGTAAGATAGCCAGTTCCTCAGTCTGTGTTTGAGGATTCCGGGTGAAGCTCGCTTCCACCTTAGCCTAGCGCTACACCTGCCAAACGTTCCGCGGCGGAACGCTCCGTCGCATCATATTTCTATGGACGTAACGTTCGGCTGATGTGTCATAGGTAACTTGAAAAACATTAGGAGCGTAGTCAACCGAACGTTCCGCCGCGGAACGTTCGGCAGGTGTGGCCCGACCCTTAGGCTTGATCATCACGTACCATCAGCACGCGTAGCATGAGCACCGCTTTGTCGACAGAAGAGTAGACAAAAATGACGTTCCGTGTAGACAGTACGACGGCAACAAGGTAGAAAGAAGCAACTGCACTTTTTACGAAATTCACTCTTTAATATAATTCGACTCAGAATTCTTTCTTTCGTCATAGGATGTTTTTACTGTTTGATTGTCAATTTTTACTGATATTAAGTCACGTTAAACACAACTAAGTACAGCTTATTTTTTTCAGTGTGTCGAAGTAGCGTATTTTGGAACAAATAACATTACAGTAATATTGGCCTTAACATTACCTTGGTAATATTAAGGCTCCGTGCACGAAAAAAACCCATTTTCGTCAATAACTTATCTAATTGTAAGAAAGCTTAGAATATTGAAACATTAAGTCTGTGTAAGTATAAAAGTACAGTTTACGTAGTGCTAAACCATTCGTGTCAGTCACAGGACCTTTTAATAGTTGCATCACTTCTGCGCTCTCGAAAATACGGTTTATTTCGCCTTTGATTTACTTAATGAAGATATTGTATAATCATAAAATAAACTTTTGATTTTATTTCAAAGATAGCTGAAGACTAATGTGTGTTTTTAAAATTTCTTGATATGGTTTGCTAAATAATAGGAAAAAAAACATTACTGAAAGGGTTTTTAAAAAAATATGTTTTTTTTCAACATTATTTTTCTGCTATATTTTGTATCGAGGTTGAAAAAAGTGGTTCCGCTACATGCAAGTAGACCATATAACGATGTTGATGATATCTATAAATGTTCAAAATCAAAAGTAGTTTCTTGTAAAATAGTGATCAAACGTCAGTCTCGCGTCAAGTTTCGAAAAACTTGTTGCGAATATTTGTGATTTTCCATGAATACTTAATTTATTTCAAAAATCCCTTTCCACCACATGCTAAACAAAGAACTCAAGTTTTCAAATCACAAATAGTTTTGTTTAAATTCTTTTTCCTTTTCTCAGAACGAATGAACAAAATTGATCAAAATCAGTCGATTTCGTGCACGGCCCCTTAACTAAATGATGTAAAATAGGAGAAGATAGCTTTCTTCTTCTATTAGTTATCACAGTTTTGCGTTTAAAAAACGCTCTTCTGTAAAATCATGATTTTGCAGATAACCCTGTATACTTTGTGACCGTCGAGTAGAATATTTCACTACCATAGACAACTGTCAGTCGTCAGAGTGATTTTGACAATTTGGTATAGAAAACTTTCTTCTGAAATAGTCTACATATAAAATGACCTAGACAAAGATAGTTAGAAACGAAAGGCAAAGTGACAGATTGAAGAAAGATTTCTACGGTGCGATGTCAAAAATGAAGAAAGGAAATGTCACTTTGTATAGAAAGAGCTGTGTCTACTCTTCGTAGACATAGAAAGCGCCATGCTACGCGTGCAGGTGAGATGTAGGCCAAGGGCTTACCAGTTGAGAAAAAAAAAATGCAGTTAAAGTGACCTCTGCGCTGTCACTGACAACACCGCGGAATCTGTATAACAACAATAACAACCAATACTGTCGTGCCAGCGACACGACAAAGAAGACAAGTGAAATTATATTAAAATTTAAAAAGCCCTCGAGGCCTCGACACGACCACTTCCTTATTTCTCTTTCCTACTCCATCACCAGCCCCTGTACATCATCTATCTATAACCTATTCATTAAGACCATTCCAATGAGCGCAAACACGATACTGTGCTGTAAGTTGGTAAGGGAGTTGGGTATCCTGCCAATTCCAGGTGATACTGCAGATTTAAGAGCTAAGGTGCCAAAGTTGGTTTCATAATAAAGGAACGTTATTAATTCTGACAATCTTGTGAATTTCAACTGCAAGTATGAGATTCTTTAACTGATGTGGTGTTTGCGTTTAATTTAAACTGATTTTTACTTCGATCAGTAGAAAGGGATTCGACCTTGTCATAAATAACAGACTTTTAAGCTGTAGCTATTTAAATATAGAAATGTACTAAGTAGGTATTACTATTCAACAAACACAGCCAGTTGACCTTTACTTTGTAATAAATAGTAAAAATAATAAAAAACACGACTGTGTCCTGCCAAAAAAAGATCTAAAAAGTAATTAAAAAATAAGTTGTATTAGTTAATCTGTTATTTAAAACGAAAGGTCACTTATTTATTCGCTGACAAAACAAATAAATGAAATTGTCACTGCTGACGGGGACAGTTCTGGTTCTGGGGAACACTTTTTAATCTAAAGGTGCTTCCTCATCGGGGCATTCGCCTGTAATTATAACGTTACAGATTCAATTTTGAGCATTACGTTACAAATGTTACAATACTGCCCTTGACTGACGACATTCGTGTCAGCCGTTTGGTTGACCGCAATCAAACATATATGTACGAGAAAATAGTTTTTGAGGTCCTCCGACTTTCAATTATTTATTTTTATTTTATACTTTACTAGCGACTAAATATGGAAAGCATTGAAGAATCTGCGTTATTTAAAGTAAAATGATTTGCTAGAACGAAAAAGAATCAGAATTATCTGAGTAAACAAATCGATGTGTCCCTGAAGCTGTAGCTACCAACCTACATAGGTAGATAGACCCACATTACTCATGGTCATTATTACTCATAGTTTAGATGTAACTAACAGTGTGCATTGTCGACTAAAGTTCACTGCTCTTCATTGTTTACAAATAAAATGATAAACAATTCTATAATTTATTCTGTTTTCTGCATTCCACGTCGGAATTTCTGTTTTCCTGCGTAGTCTACCTTTGTCATCTACACTGATATTTTATTCTCCTTTTATAATCTTAAGTTGGAATGCTATACAATATTAATCAGTAAGTATATAATGTAGTATAGAGTAAGGCAAACTGAGGACGAACTTTGTGTAATTTTTGTATGTTTAGTATTGTTCTCAAGTAAGTGATATTAATGTATATTTATGTCTTTATTGAGAATAAAGTTTCTTTAAACCTCTCTGTTGTAATTATTGTTGTTTGTTGCAAACAATCTACTAATTAAAATTTCGATTTGGTTTGCAAATAGAGCTGTTTTAAATTACAGAAGAAACAATAGTAGTTTGTTTGCCTAGGGAGCAAACAACTATTTTAAAGGCGAGATTGCTTCTTTGAATCCGACCTACAGTCGAATCCTGAGTACCTAGGGATTAAAAAGCTATTTTGGGTTATTGTAAACTCACCACAACGAAAATTCGCCACATTTAAAAATATTAGTTAACTTGCCACAGTGACAAAATAATTCACAACAGCGGGGCTAACACAGGCGTACCCAAGACGTTTGTGACAAGACATGATAAATTTTATCATGTCTTATAATTTGTCTTAAATGCTAGCACGGTTCAACCATGTGATAAAATCTGAGGCGCGACATGCCTTTCTTGTTGCTAACTTCATAGTGTGACACAGTAAATTTAAAAAATTTAAATGTCTATGATCAGTGAATATGCAACCAAATGAAATAATACGTTTTATAAAGTGCAGGTTCATACAGTTTTACAACTTTTTAATTTTGTTGTGAACTAATTCACTTTTGATGTACGGACGACATTCATTGTGTGGCATTTGTGACAAAATTGGTGCGCCCATAGTAGCAAATAAGACATAGAATCCCAAATAAACGTCAAGAAGTTATGTCACAAGTCAAGAGATTATCTCACGCCGCCGTGCTAGCATTTGTGACATAACTATTTTATCGTCCAAATTGTGATATAATGTGTGATTTAAGCTATCTCACAGTAGGCCATGCTCGGTGCGCTGGTATAGTAAACTCGTCACAGGTACGTCAAACTTGTTTTGAATGTACCGACAGCAAGTAAAAGTAATGTAGTTTCAGAATAAAGAAAAAGAAGAAAACGATTTTATGTAACAATCAGTTTAATGGAAAGTAAGAGGCGTGATTATATAGATAGATAGATCAGTTTAATTGGATAAATAATAGATAAAAAGGTTTAACTATGTTTTAAAATAGGAATAACTAACAAAATAACTATCTTTGGCTTAATTACAAATCACAGCATTTTGTATTACACAATCAAACTTACAACTACATTGGTACATAATATAAAATGTAGAGACGTTTATCTTTAAACACAGTTAAAATATAAGGTAAAATCATTATATATTTTAAAAAAAATCACAGTATTATTTAACAGGTCCACATATAAGTTTAAAATATCTAACTTTGGCTTAATTACAAATCACAGTCAAACTTACAATTACAATTGGTACGTAATATAAAATACATATAGAGACGTTTATCCTTTAAACACAGATAAAATATAAGGTAAAATCATTACATATTTTAAAAAAATCAACAGTATTTATTTATCTTAAATTCAAAATTCAAAAATTCAAAATTCAAAAGTCATTTATTCAAATTAGGCTGAGAATCAGCACTTTTCGAACGTCAAAATTACATAAGACAGTCCCCCAAAAACGCCCGCCCTTCACCACTTCCTAGTGCTTTTGCTGGAGAGAAGAAGTGGCGCAACAAACTCCCCAGCAGCACAGCTGTCTATTCAGTTAGAAAAAAAAACTTGATTCTATACAATAGTATGCAAATAATTTACATTACTCAACACAAAACATTCAATAAAATATATGCCATAATGTCAGCTAGCACGCGCCAATGTACCAACAAAAAAAAAAATATCGAAATCTAAACTCAAGCAAAAATAAAAACTAAAAAAACGTAAACAGAACTTAATACCCGAATTATAAAGCCTCCAGGCATAAGGCTGCCTGTCCACCGGAGCGGAGAGGAGAGGAGAGGAGCGGAGATGTGTCAATATTAACCAATAGAATCAAAACTCCGCTCCAGAGGTGCGATTCTATTGGTTACTTTTGGCACATCTCCGCTCCTCTCCTCTCCTCTCCGCTCCGGTGGACAGGCAGCCTAAAGGGCGTGCGGCGTGCCCGCTTACATATAGCTAATAAAGCTGTAACTCGAAGTCACATAATTAGATATGATAAACTAGGACCATTGAAGTAAAAATAAATCAAAAATAGATCAACAGTTAGGCAAGAATAATATATAATCTACTGTCGAGGTCGCTAGCTAATCACATATTGCAATACAACTCATACGAAAACATTGTAATGAGTAGATCATGTCAACAATAAATAAAAATAAAATAAATTGTATAATAAAGTCAAATAAATTAAACATTCTATAAACTCATATAACCTGTCAGTATGTAAGCTAATTCTGGAGAAAGAACATAAACATTGTCTTGAGTTAATCACAGCGACCAACTATTTTTATCGCTTAAGTAGTCATTGATAGAATAGTATGCCTTTGAACAAAGGTTGGATTTTACTTTAGCTTTAAACGCATTAAAAGGCAAATCTAGCAGAGAAGTGGGTAGCTTGTTATAAAAGGTTATACCAAGCCCAACAAATGAGTTATGAACCTTATGAAGCCGGTGAAAAGGAGCTCGTAATTTGTCTTTATTTCTGGTGTTAATATTGTGGATATCACTGTTTTTAGTGTATACGTGTATATTTTGCCTAATATATAAGATATTGGCGAAGATGAATTGTGATGCCACTGTAAGAATACCAATATCTTTAAAAAAATCTCTCAGAGAGACTCTGGTACCTAGTTGGTAAATTGCTCGGACAGCTCGTTTTTGAAGAACAAATATATTTTGAATGTCAGCGGCTTTGCCCCACAGCAGAATACCATAGGACATAACGCTATGGAAATAACTAAAATAGACTAATCGAGCTGTATCAACGTCAGTGTATTGTCTTACTTTCCTGACAGCGTAGGCGGCCGAGCTGAGCCTTCCCGCTAGACTTGAAATATGTGGGCCCCACTGAAGTTTGGCATCTACTTTGGATTGGTCGCATTGAGATGTAACATCAAATGGACACATTCAATTATTTCTTTTTTTCTTACAGATAAACTATCCCCATATAATAATATAACAGTTGAACCGGGGTTTATTTTTGTCAATTTAATATTACAAATTAATTGGCTAACACTGGCACCGGGTAAACAATTATTTATAACATACTGTTGTGAACACTGATTAAATATTCTACCAAAACCTTGACCAAATTTGTCAGAAAATACATATGTTGTGTTAACCAAATTATTCACACTATTATTAACTTCATTAATACAGCTACCTACTGGCTGAGCCACTGAGGGTGTGGGTGTAACAAGTTGAGGCTGAGTTGCCAGGGAACAGGCACAGCTAAAAGAGAGGTTATTTGTCAGAGACTCATACCTCTCCGCATTGTGCTTGACCAAGTCTGCCAACTCATTGGCCTCCTGCATGCGCTTACTTAGATCTTGTTGACAAGCCTCATATTTACTAAATATGTCCTTTAGAGCATATTCCCTAACAAACAATTCATCCTGTAGATGCTGAGTGTCAGTGTCATACATAGTTGTAATTCTTAAAAATATTTTATAAAAATATTTATAAAAAAAATATTATATAAAAATATTTTATATAATATTTTCTTAAAAATAATTTAACAGGTACGACATATAAGTTTAAAATATTTAACTTTGGCTTAATTAAAAATCACAGTCAAACTTACTATTACAATAGGAAGAAAACACACTGATAAAATTGTACATCAGTATTATGTAATCAATTGGCATATTATTACAATTGTTGCAATGCAGCTATTTTTGCTATTACTTCTGCTAGAGGCATATTATCATAATTGTCAGCGATGGCTTTTAATTTTTTATCGTATGCAATTGACCGACACGTTCTCAAATTAAGCGGTATTTTAAAACTTATTCTTTTTAATTTCCAATCCATATACTCGGCTTCTTTTTTTAGGACGTCAAGAAAATGAAGTAAATTAGGTTTCTTTTTTCCCATGTTATTATTAAGGCGTTTATGCCATGCTTCTGCAGAATTAATGGTCCTGTGGCGAACTCCGTGGACATTCCAAATATTTTCTAAACTACTGTTTTCTAGCCACTGCTTTACAAAATAATCATTAAATTTATTGGTAGCTTCATTAGGTGGTGATTCTCCCATTATATGTAACCAGGCATCATCAATATCCTGCTTTCTTACATGAGCCAATGCAGCACACATAGTTACATGTTTTTTCTGGTGTTCAGTTTTAAGGCATGTGCTTTTTTTGCCAGTGCCTGTTTGAAATGAAAGTTACAACCTTGCAGCTGTATCTCTGGAAATGCTATTTTTATCGCATTTATAACGGCGACTTCAAAATCTACGACCATTGTTTGTGGTTTCCAATTTGGTAAATTCTGCTTTATTAATGAAAATAAACGTAAATAAGACCTTTCTTCTTTGTTAGGCATAAGAACATAGATTACTGGTACTATGTTAGTAGATTCACTGTTGCTATTTACGTCCCCGTGTATGCAATATAACTGGTAAAATGGAGTGCAACAGCTTGAAAATGTTCCATCGGACATAAAAGTCTTGAGAGTTGGAATTACTTCTCGAGCTGCCATAGTAGAGAACGCGATCATTCTGTTTTCGGGCTCACTGTCATCATCGAACAACATAAATAAATGTTTGTATTTTTCTGGTATGATCACCTCTTCCAGTTTCGAGAAACAGGTTTTTGGTACATTTAATTCACGATTTCTCGCATTGTAGAGTGTTCGCGACATATTTGAAAGATTGGGTATGGCGTTTAATAAATCGGAACCTGCATCTTTGGTAGCCTGGAACGCCTCTTGATATACCTTAGGTATAGGCATACATGAAGATGCTGCTTTCTGTTTACATACATTTTTTATCTTCAAAATATCTACTTTTACTTCATTTGGTAAGCATTTGTGAGCAGTCTCTTGCAGGATTCTAATGTTCGGAGACTCAGAAATTGTAATTGTAGCATTACAAAGTCTACGATTTGTACATCTCCATACAGTTCCTGTTTTATTTTGTCGATGAAAATGTTACGTGTAGCCATGCCTTACAAGTAGTCGCCGCCCTCTTTCTGTAGTCGTAAATGTAATCTGTAAAAAATAGTTCGAATCTTACTTTCTAAGTTACAGGGAATATTGTGGGGAAATAATATTTAGAATAGATAATATCGGTTGTATTTAAACTTCTAACAACGTACCTTTTGTTGGTTTACTCATAAACACAAACAATGTTTCATTCTATTTTGTTCTTACCCAATTTTACCCTGTGTTAATGTTATAAGTAACGTTACCGGTAAAGTATTCGCCTAGAGTAAATTACTGGGGATGGCACATAGCTAGTCAAAAATATGAAACAAATGTAATAATTTAAAAAAATACTCACATCAACTACGCCCGAACTTGAACTCGCAATGTTTTCATCCATTATTTAAAAAAACAATTTCAAGTTCATCAAAATTGCACTGTGTAGTTATAATATAATTGCTACTAATGTCACCACAATGTATTTTGTTGTTAACCGAACCACTGTTATAACTTAATAGACAAATGCAATGGTCCGCACAAGTGCGGGGTAGAGGGGCAGGTATGCGGTGCCGGCTCTGCGCTAGCACGGGCCAAACCGGTTTCATTTTAGCGAGTCGCTAAAGGGCTGGTACTTAAAATTAGAAACTTTTGTATTTTTGGATAAGTTTTTGAGATTTTTAAATACCTTTTGGAGCGATCGAAAAATTGTCATTATACTGTAAGACGAGATACCAAAGCTATTGTTATTGATTTTAGTACGTAGGTACGTAGGTATTGATATAAACCTTTAGTACAAATTAATTTTGTTAGATAATAATTATATACATATATGTATATAAACAGTATTACTCACTACACTAGTATGTATTATTATTTTATTAAACACTACTACTTCGTTTGCTATCGGTACTTTTAAAGCTGTGGCAAGTTTTCGTGAGACAGATAAGACTGTGGCGAGTTTACTATAATTTTTACGTGTGGCAAATTTTCATTATGGCGAGTTTACAATAACCCGCTATTTTAATCCCTGTTTACGAAGATAAAAATATTATTCTATCAAAAAAAAAATTTAACAATAAACAAAATTATTGATAAGTTACCTCCTTGGTTGCCATGTGTTGAAGTAATAAGTTCGTTCCATTTTTAAATAACACGAAAGCTATGACTTTTCAATTCATAGTAATTCATTTGGTTTGGCCGCTAAACGTGACAGATATGGATTTTCATACAAACATTGTCGGCCGGGCGCTCGCATGTACCTATTCGGCCAGTACAGCAATTTCGATTTATCTCAAAGAAGGTTGTCAAAATAAGTAATGCTCGGAATACACGGAATTACTAAGCATGTTAGAGAAAAAAATATTTTTCTCATTCACCGGGTTATCTTGATGGTTTTGAATACTATCACAATAACCTAATCTACTGACGCACTGCAGTTGTGTAGTGACGGTTGTTTTTATTATTGATGTCATTTATTTATATTGAATGAGAGTTATTTTGAATTCACTTGAGTAACAAAATACTTATCAGTAAACAAATATTACTGGGCCATTAGGTTGGTCCCGGCAACCTTGTAATTAATATCCATAATTAATAAAACGAGTATTATTTACGATTGATCACGCGTGACGTAGTAGATAATACAGAGAATAGGCTTTGCTTATTTTTTAACTGATGTTTAGCATAACATTAGAAATAAGAATAAAAACATCAGTTTAATAAATTTTTTGAATTATTATTTTAATTTTTAGTATATTAAGATTTGTTTTGTAGAATAATAAATAAGTTAAGTACCTACCCAATAAAGAAATGGAACAGTTAGAGTAAACGTAAAAGAATTGATAGGTATATATTATAGTGTGGTCACTAATATAATTTTAACTGTGATTACCAAGACCGGTTTCCGAGCGTGAGTGTGTTAAAATAGTGTTAAAAAGTTTCTAACACAAAACGCCTTCTACGAGATCAAGTTATATAATTAACTACTCAGTGAATCATTGATGAAACATTTTTGTGTGAACTATCGTTTATTTTATTTAAAATTTAATATAGGCATATTATGACAGACAACAGTATAAAGATGGTGCATTAGGTGTTTTCGCGGAGTGTTATGATAACTGTCGTTAACTTGTGTAATTGTTCCTTTAGTTCAATGTAAAATTAATAAACCGTTTAGGTACTTACATAAAAGAGAAAGACTAGGGTTCACATAGAATAGTATCTGTTTATCCATTGATTTGTATGCGATGCGGCTATATACGATAAGTATTTTTCTACATTAAGACAAAGGGTATTTATACAATTACAACACCACGCACTAGACTTAGCACTTGATTAAGTTCATCGTCCAATATTGTTATCAAAATATTCTGATTTGTGTGATGATGTGTGATGATTTGTCTGATGATGTTTAATTTTCAATCTCGCAGCCTAAATTTTAAAGTCGAAAAGCACATATCAAATAACAGTCACTGTTGAACTTTTATCAAAAGTGGTAATGAACTAGATACAGTCATTAGTTTTGTTGGCGTAACCGTTCTTCTGTTAATATCGAATATAAATGGGGTCGGTACAATTAGTAAACAATGAGTTCATATCGTGTGTAGGTCTTTGTGTCTTTGGTACTTACAGAAAGTTTTGTTTTGAGTCCGTCTTAAAATAAACTTAACATAATAATAACCTACATGAAAACTTAGACGTTCGTAATGCCGTAACAAATATATTTTATGAGATTAACATTGAGGCAAAATTATTTTTTTATAAGAACTAGCTGCGCCCCGCGGTTTCACCCGCATAAGTCTCGATTCCGTGGGAATATTGGGATAAAAAGTATTCTATGTTCTAACAAAGGTTATGGTGTACCCATGTTCCAAATTGAATTTTGTTGAATTTTGTTAGTTATTGCACGACTCGTAATGCTTCGCATTAGAGTGTGCTCTACGATCGAAAAATATTTTTTGCCCCATTTCTGCAACTGTTTTTATTGTTTCACTCCTGCTAGTACACAGAACCTACTTAATTTATATATCATTGTATAGATGATTAAATGGAGATTAATATTGTATTTTTTAACAATTGATTTAATGCAGCAGAAATGGAAAAAGCATCAAAATAGTTGAAAAAAATTTCCTGTCCGTCAATTTATGATCCTTGAAAACATTGTAGCTTGCGATAAAATCAATTAATTGAGTCAATTTTTTTTTTATACATTCGTTTCAGCCGTAGAAGGAACCCTATTGAAAATGGCTCTTTTATTCATAGTAGTTTAATTATAATTAATAAAATACTAACTAAAATATAATATCAATATCTAAATATTTTCAACCTTGATCCGGTGCCGTTGCCTAGCAACTGCCAACGTAAATATCTTTGTCAGTCGTTGACATTACGACTTCATGAAAAGTGATAAATTGTTCATTTTTAAACTATGTTTTGAATTTCTTTTTCGTTTATGAATGAGTGATAAGTATGAGGCGTGCACTTTTGGATTTTCCAAACTATATTTAAATACTATGATAAAATGTTGAGTTTGATTTTGTATTTTAGGTTAAGTTTTTATAGTATTTAGGTACATATAATTCTGAAGCCTGACTTCAGATTGGGTTTTTAATAGAGTTTAGTGTTGCTTTGTATTTTGTTTTTTGATTTTTAAGTTTTAGCCGTAGGTTGATTGTTCAATTTATTTGGGGTGTGTTTGCAAACCACTATTGTATTGGGGTTATCCTGTAAGGATAGTGGGTGTGATAAATAAATAAATAAATAAATAAATTTTATCCAAATCCGTTCAGCCGTTCAGGGTGAAAGCGCAACAAACAAAAAAAACTCACTTATTTATAACATTAGTAGGATTCATTCATGGAATGTATTTTTATTAGAACAGTACCCTAATTACGTAATACACGATCAATCAGAATCTGAATCGTTTTGAAACAGATTGCTAATCCATTGCTTCAAAAGTTCAAAAATAAATTCTGCTCAGCAACGTAAATAATGCAATGAATATTGTTGAACTGTCAAAATGAAACAAAATCGGAATCGTTTACGAAAATGTGTTGTGTAATTAGATAGCAGGTGAGGCACATACAGGCAGGCAGGTACAAGAAACGAACAAATAATCTAAAAATATGGTAATTCTACATGATAACTGTTTCGAAGCTAAAGCTATAAATTGATTAAAATCACTGGCACTTAATTATGTAAATACAAACATAAAACCACGTGGACATTTACACGCTGATAATGTTGATGTGCTAATATAGGATCAGCTGGATTTTACCTTTTAATATTAGGTACATTTAAAGGTCAAACTGGCTTGAGTGTGAGTGGAGTAAAAATACGTCTTTAGAATAAATTTAATTAGGCTAGTTACGTTCACCATTTATGTCTCTAACTGTATACTTTTACCAACATTTCAAGAATAAACTTCAGTGTCACTATGACTGTCACTGTTATTATGAAGAATTGTTGAATATGATGAATAAATCATTTTTGTTCTAGTAACTACCTATTCATGTTCTTTTCTAATTTGTAAAGTACTGTAGGTAAGCAGTGCATTGTCATTGTCACTGGCACTTGTTATTTTGTTTGATTTTTGAGGTTATTTCTATTCCCTTTGTTTTGTTTGATCATAATTATGTGTTTTTGATAATTATTTCAAAAGAAGAGTTTATTTTTGAGAAGTTAATGTTAATTTCTTTCATCTATAGCCGGCTCAACTTAAGTGTAGCCATAACTTAGCCGTAGGCTTAGCAAATGAAAATGGCTAAAAGGTAGGTTAGGTTAGGTTAAAACTGTGAGGTCTACTAAGGTCCGTTTAGGCACAAGAGAATGTTTTGGAAATGTGGTATTTTACAGCGAACTAACCTCAACAATAAAAAAAAATAACAAGTGACAGTGACAATAACAATGCAATGCTTACGGCACTTTATGGCCAAGGCAGCGCCACTATTATGCCGCTAGCGGCACTATATCCGATGGGGCTATCCCCATCGGATATAGTGCTTTAGCTATCTAGTAGTCTATATATTATACCATCTGCTATCTTAATATGTAAGCTAATTCAATTACTATTGAATGTTATGCCACTATCTTGCTGTAACTTTAATTAAGTACCCTTTAATTGTCCACTGCTAAACATAAGTAGATCGTATTTATAAATCAGCTTTATTTTGTCTGTGTTTATGACGTTAAAAATGAAATAAGTATAGTATTTACTTAGAAACATACCATACCTAACGTAAGTATTTGTGTTTTAACCCATTGAGCGTTGAGGTGTAGGTCAATGAGAATAGCAAAAAGCTCAAGGGCGTTAGATAAAACGAATTATCAATTACGACAACATTATACTGTGATTTTTAAGACTGTATCTCATAGAGCGTTTAATCTGAAAGAGGGCAAAGGCGCAAATAGATGTCAAATATTTCGCTGTTTTGATTAATTTGACAATATTACTGTTTGGAAATAAGAAATGTGGCTAACTAGCGAACTAGAATATTGATTATGAAATGCAATAATTAATATCGTAACACCGAATATTTAGTTGTAGATGTAAAAATGTATTTGGAAACTTTCCAAACGCCTTTTTTACACCTAAAACGGGTACAACATCAAATACGATATTATAATTCGTTATTAATATTCTAGTTCACTAGTTAGCCACATTTTTTATTTCCATACAGTATTATTGCCAAATTAATCAAAATAGATTAAAAATTTACAGCTATTTGTGACGTTGCAAACTTTTTGTATGAACGCTGTTAAAAAAATATCAATACATTAAAGGGCTTTCAGACTTTACATAATTATCAAATCATTAAAGGGCCTGCATCCTTTACGTACGTCTGTTTGATTAAAAAACGAATTAATCCAATTAAATGATTAAACGTCAGAAATTTGACTGTGCTTTAGAAATCAGTATCCAACAAGATAACTAAATGGTACGAGCTCACACCAAATAAAAAACCAAAACAGAGCGCTGCGAACAATAAAGTGAAGCATGCCAAACCTACACCTATTCTCTATGCATACACGCTGAGACGCACAAATTTACAACCATTGATATATTTAAAGGAGGTTTACAACCATTTACAATCAAACTACACCTCACTAAGAGTACACATGTTTACGAAGCCAGCCTCATGTCACTGTTGACGCGCTCTGGGCGTTCTGTGTTGGTTTTTTATTTGGTCAGAGGTAGGTAGGTGCCACTCACCTAATTGAAAATGCCTTGGACCACCACATGAATTAATGTATGGAATAAAAGAATAATTAATTAGTTCCTGTCAACAATGCATGCCCTTTAATATCCACCGTTACAGTAAATCATGGGCTTATAGTGTTTCAACATTGACTTATTAACGTGTCTACCTATGAACATGTGTGGGACACGTGCCAATGTATGTCACACAAGGGGGGCTTCAGCGCCTGCAGCAGTAACCCAAACAACAAAGGTCACTGACAGACAAGCAATAGGTAGATCGTAAGTTTTTAACCTCTGAGTTTTTTTCGGTCTTTTTTCTCAGTAGTCAGTTAGGAAACACCGCACTCATCTCGTTTTAAAACATTATTGAATTTTGACGTGTTAAGGTTTTTGCAGACCACCGTTAAGGTTTTTGGCGATATTACTTTATAGAAATATGGCTAACTAATGAACTAAAATATTGATAACTAGCTTTCGCCCGCGGCTTCACTCGCGTGGAGGTCTGAAATTATCCCACGGAAACTTACTATCCGGGATAAAAAACTATCCTACGTGTTAATCCGGGTAAACTATCCGTTCAGCCGTTTTTGCGTGATTGAGTAACAAACATCCAAACATACAAACTTTCACATTTATTATATTAGTAGGAAGTAGGATGAAATGCAATAATTAATATCGTAACACAGAATATAGTTTGAGTAGTAGATGTAAAAAAAGAATTTGTTTTCCAAATGTCTTTTTTACACCTAAAACGGTTACAACATCAATTCAATTGTAGTTCATTATTAATATTCTAGTTCACTAGTTGGCCATATTTCCTATTTCCATACAGTAATATTGCCAAATTAATCAAAACAGCGAAATATTTGCGACTTTGCTAACTTTTTGGATGAACGCTGTTAAAAGTGTTATTTTTAAACAATTTATTTTTATTTTTGTATTTGCTCATCTTGGCGGGGGCACTACCGTGCGTCCAGATTAATAATCATTATCATTTATAAACATACGGAGATCAAAAAAACTATTTCCTCAGTCGAACTTTACACCTTATAGCACCGGTGATAATTAATAAATAAACATGGGCTCTAAGTCTCTAACTACTTATTTATTTAGATGGTGCTACTAAACTGGTTTATTTTGAACTCCTCATAGAGTAGTTGTTGACAACTGGTTGAGATGGTGCATTGACCCGATTCGAATTTGATTACCAGTCGTCTTGGTAATTTTTAATACATATACATAATATAATCAGCCTATTATATATTAGGCTGCCTGTCCACCGGAGCGGAGAGGACAGGAGAGGAGCGGAGCTTAGTCAATATTAACCAATATAATCAAAACTCCGCTCCAGAGGTGCGATTCTATTGGTTAATTTTGGCACATCTCCGCTCCTCTCCTCTCCTCTCCGCTTCAGTGGACAGGCAGCCTAAATGTTCCCACTGCTGGGACACAGGCCTCCTCTCTATGAAAGGGAGTGGGCCGTAATCTACCACGCGGGCCCAGTGTGGGTTGGTAGATGTCACATGTCTTCGAATTTTTGGTTCTAAGACATGCCGGTTTCCTCACGATGTTTTCCTTCACCGTTTTGAGAGCAGTGGTGATGAAATTATTTACACAAAGTAAACCTGCTGCTGGGGTTCGAACCCACGACCTGCAACTCATAAGTCGGGGCCGATACCACTGGGCCACCACTGCTCTCGTAATTTTTAATGTCACAGGTATAAATTCATCATCATCATCATCAGCCTATTAATGTTCCCACTGCTGGGACACAGGCCTCCTCTCTATGAGAGGGAGTGGGCCGTAATCCACCACGCGGGCCCAGTGCGGGTTGGTAGATGTCACATGTCTTCGAATTTTTGGTTCTAAGACATGCCGGTTTCCTCACGATGTTTTCCTTCACCATTTTGAGAGCAGTGGTAATGAAATTATTTACACAAAGTAAAGTGCTTGCTGGGGTTCGAACCCACGACCTACAACTCGTAAGTCGGGGCCGATACCACTGGGCCACCACTACTGCTCTCGTAATTTTTAATGTCACAGGTTTAAAGCAAAGCCGAGAAAATATTTCTGTAAAACTACCGTACTGGTATTGGACGTGGACTATGTGCGCCCAGTGGACTGCAAGGGTTTATTTATCCAGTAACTACAGTACTAACTACCTACTAGTTTCCAGAGATATTATTCGATTTCCATACGAAATAATTTTGTAAAACTATGACTAGGTTTTATTTACTAGGCCCTGAAAATAGAAATGACATGTACTTTTATGTCTGTATTCTCGCAACCTGTTACCACAGTATAAATATGGACAGTACAGAAAATACGTAGTAAACGTTCAAAACATCACATTCTACAGACGCGCTCACTGACGAGACCCCAAGCAATTGTCGCGGTGCGCGGGTGCCATGTTGAGACGAGTGGTCACCACAATTTTTTTTTAAATGGAGGGTAGGTTATTATTTCAAGAAATAGGCCAGTACCCTAATTACGTAATGCACGATCAATCAGAATTTGAATCGTTTTGAAACAGATTGCTAATCCATTGCTTCATAAGTTCGAAAAAAAATCTGCTCAACAACGTAAATAACGCAATGAATGTTGTTGAACTGTCAAAATGAAACAGATTACTCGGAACCGTTTACGAAAATGTGTTGCGTAATTAGATAGCTGGTTTCCATACTGTCCATATTTATACCGTGCTGTTATTCTGGATTCAGTACATGATTCTGAACTCCCTTGCGTTGAAAATTATCAAAGGTTATTAAAAAAAAAAAAAAAACAATACATTTTGACCGCGTATGTATTGCACTTTTCTATGAAACAGCAGTTTTTTTAGAGGAAATGTTTAACAATATGTTTTATGTTAACAACATGACCCTAGCTCATGTGCTGAATTCATGGTAACAGTTTGCGCGTAGACAGGGTGGCAGGGACCGATGTCCCTGCCACCCTGTCTACATGTCCGGAAACATCATCGTACCTCACTTGATACTTAACGAGTTATAAAATAAAAGACAGTGTTTATGTAATTTGGTTTTCTTTAGAACGCAGCTGAACGAAAATGCGCGTTAGTTAGATAACTATTATGTGTAATATTTGGAACGTGCTCTTTTAAGTAAGTTAATACATTGTTATGTACGTGCTACGGCGGCGTACATTATTTTATGCGTCACGATTGCACACGTTTATATTAGAGTGGGCAGACAGCAGAGATTTGTGCGCATTAAAAAGCTAATACGTAGCAGGACTGCAGGATAACAATAAAATAATTATGTAAGAAAATTAGATGAATGTTATTTCAAAACCAAATAAAAATTTAAAAAAATATGAATGCATAAAAAAAAAATATTATAACCATTGAGATCAAGTACTTATATCTCGATGATTATAACAGAAAAAATTTGCTTTCTTCGTGTCGCTGTCAGATATCAACAAATTGCAAATAAAAACCCACATAATCACAAACAAGGAAAACAAAATAATACTGTGATAGAAAATTATTCATTCTATTGCCGACGGCCAGTACTAAACCTGTTCTATTTAAATAATGACCAAAAAGTTTAGTATTTAGAATACAGGCTTGTTTTAAAATAATACAGGCATAAAAAAAGAGAAAATGCACCAGAAGCCACAAACTACAAAGAAAAACAAATTCAAAAAAAGTTTAATGGTATTTTATTATTATTTTGACATCTTCTGGCCAGTGAAAACTGTGGTTTATGCATTGAATTAGTATGTACCATTATAGTACAACGTTTATGTAATTCTTCAAACTAAATAGATCAAATCTAATAAAATAATTAAAAGGTTCAATAAAAGAAGGAGATCATAAAGGACGGCAATTTTGATGAATTTAATGTTTGTTTTATCTAGGGATGATTTTTGCGTTTAATAAATAATAAAAACAATTATGAAATTAATGAAAAAATGTCTTATCACACCAGCAAGATAAGATTTAATTTAATTCCTGTTTGGCCGGTCTTAAAACAACTTAAGAAAAAAAATAGAACAAAAACAAGGAAATGCAATTTAAACACAACTACAATATAGTTTCCTGCTATGACAAATCTGCACTTACTAAACGTACTTTTTGCATATAAAGAGGTAGGTATTCAAATTAAATCTAGAATAGTTTAACATCATAATTCAATTTAGTAAATCCTTTAGCAAAGCGCCTAAAGTCCACTAGCTATTTTATTGAGGAAGTCACCTTCCGCGACCGTCTTGCACAATGGAAACACTTCTTAGCAGGTCGACTCGCTTCAAAATTTACCATTTAAACTGTCAAAGTGACCAAAGACGGGAAGTCAATTTGCGCATAAATAGTAGATTGATAAACAAGGGTGGAAAGGAATCAATTCCCATACGAGGTATTTAGACGCCCGAGCGCAGCGAGGGCGGCTATAGTCCGAGTAGGAATTGATGTCTTTCACCCGTGTTAAACACTCTACTTTTCATTTCGAATATAAGGAAAGTAAAAAATAGTGTTTAAAATATTTATTGATATTGAATAACATGAGTAGTACCTATTTAAAATGAACTAACAAGTTAGAACAATTTGTAAAAATGTTTAAATATGGAACGCACCGCATCACCGCTGCGGGCCGTCCCGCGTATATTTTTTTTTTTTGTTCACACTGGCTGTTTATAATATACTCACAAGACCGGAGCCCAGTGCTTCCACTTTTAGGGATTTCTCCCTTTTTTTAGGGAAAAAGGCTAAAAATAAGCATGGTTTACTGATATTTTATTTTGCCAGGGATTTTGGGAAAAATTGAACTTGAGATGGTAGCCCTATTGTTTAATTAGTAGGCAGAACCCAATGTACTACTTTACTCTATGGCACCACCGATTGATTAAAGGGGATTTCCTGAAACTTGTAATGATTGTTGTTCGTCTAATTTTAGTTTACCATGTTATTGTTAATAGTACTATTTCCGTGGCTAAAGACGACATCAGAACTAAGTCGCATTATACCTACAGTTGGTTTGTTTCGTCTGTCTCGATTAATAATGAATGTTTTCTAGGTACCTATTTAATGACATAAAAATGAAAAATTCCCTAAACCAAGGAATTTTTATATATTTTTGGGAATTTTAGGGATAATTCATTAAGAAACTGGGGAAAACCAAAAACGTAAGTGGAAACACTGCCGCAGCTTTTATTTTTATTCTATTCGATATTTTTCTTAAAAAGTTTCGTACCCACAGATATTAATCTAACTAGATGACGCAATTGTAAGTATGTACTTCGCGTGTCAAAAAACGGAGTAAAATTACGATCAATGATCGTAATCTGAGATTTTGTAATGTAAAGACTGTATAGAAAAATTGGCCGAGGTATTGGAAATGTTTTGTTTCATTGGTAAGTTTTGTTTTTAAATTGTGTGTGAAAAAGTGGCACGCTTGGTTTTCATAAAGATGGAGGGACTTGCGATATCTAGTTAGATTTATATCTGTGTTCGTAGCCGACTACCTTACCATAAGTTCTATTTTTAAAATTAATTCCCGCCCTAGGGCGGGAAGCAATTACTATGGGTCTTTCCCGCCCTAGAGCGGGAAGCAGCGTCTCCCACCCGCTACTCGGATCAAACAAACACTACTTTCCGAGCATGAGATATGAAAAACTTGTTTATGATATGGACACCATACATTAGGTAAAACCGAATGATTTTGATACCTGTTTCTTTAAAGTTAGGAACTCTTAAGAAACAGGTATCAAAGACAAATCCTTTTTTTTTGTCTGCCTGTAATGTTCCCACTGCTGGGACACAGGCCTCCTCTCAGTGAGAGGGAGTGGGCTGTAATCCACCACGCGAGCCCAGTGCGGGTTGGTAGATGTCACATGTCTTCGAAGTCAATCCTAACAATAATTCATTATTTTAAAGAACTACATAACTCCGCTTCAAATAGCCAGTGAAAGCTTAAAAATGTGTTTGGTCGTTATTAGTAACTCCAACTTAGTAATAAAGTACAGCCCTCTAATTACGCAATGCACGATCAATTTTAAATTGAATCCAATTGAAAAAGATTGCTAGTCCATTGTTTCATAAGTTCGACAAAAAAACATGAGCAGATTTTTTTGGTCGAACTTATTAAGCGTAATTAGGGTGCTGGACTAAAACAGCACGCGTTGATCTATCAGGTTAAGCTACGCTTGCCGGGTTGGTCCGTGGATGGGTGTCCATCTTTACAAACCGAGATTCCTCCGTGCCTCGGAAAGCACGTTAAGCTATTGGCCCCGGCTGTCATTCGTAGATCTTTGGTAATGTTTACGGGTCGACAGAAGCCCGAAAGTCTGATAACCAGTCTTACCAAGGGGTATCGTATTACCCAGTTACTGGGTTGTGGAGATCAGATAGGCAGTCAGTCCATGTAAAACCAGTGTTTTACATGGACTGACTGCCTCCGCTGAGCTGCATCCGGTTAGACTGGAAGTCGATCCCAACATAGTTGGGAAAAGGCTAGGCAGATTGATTGACTAAATACAAGTTAGCAATACTGTTAACCATAATAATATATCTTTAAAGGAACAAGTGACCTTTGGAGCAGCGACACAACACGTGTCTCTTTGTAGCCAGTTCTCAGTAGGCCCACAGAGTAACTAAGCGTTGTGTTTTTGTACGGAATTATGTCAGTATGACAACAGCAGTGAGATAATGCATTGTTTGGTGTTATGTAAACGTTTCTACCGTAATATTGTTGTGTACTCTGTGATAGTTTCCTGAGCCTTTGTTTACTTTATCTAAGTACTTTAGGCGTCGATTGTGAAGAGTTTAAGATATGAAACTGAATGTGAGTAAACTAGAATAGGATCGAATAGACTCTAGAGTAATATTAGTAGTTCTGCGAACAGTAGACCACGCGAGCACAAACTTTTCTGCAACAATTAATATACCAATCTGCCTAGCCTTTTCCCAACTATGTTGGGGTCGGCTTCCACGACAATCTAACCGGATGCAGCTGAATACCAGTATTTTTCAAAGAGCGACTGCTTATATGACCTCCACAACCATATAACTGGGTAATACGATACGCCTTGGTAAGACTGGTTGTCAAACTTTCGGGCTTCTGGCGATCCATAACGATAGTCAAAGATCCACGAGTGATAGCCGGGACCAACTGCTTAACATGCTTTCCGAAGCACGGAGGAGGCTCTGTATGAAAGATGGTCACCCATCCACGAACCAACCCCGGCAAGCGTAGCTTAACCTGATGGAATTATTCTTTCGGCTGTTATTACTTAGCCACGAGCTCCTCCCAATAAATATAAATTATCTATGTTCTATGTTAAAGGGTTTGGTTTCCGCACTTAGTCCTTCAAGTGGACCATTGTGCGTGAAAAAAATAAAAAATAAAAATATAAAAAATAAAAATAATAAAAAAATTAAAAAATTAAATAATAAAAATATAAAAAAATATAAATTAATTTACCACTAAAGTTAAAAAAATGGGATATTTATTTACCATGTTTTTTGTTTTTAATAAAATTATAAATATCCCGTTTTAAGTAACTTTAGTAGTGAAAATAACCATGTCACTTTAAAATCCTATAATTAGTATGTCTATTCAACTTAAATAAAAACCCGATTGTGGCTGCACAAGACGATAATTAAACAGAAATAAACTAACCCATAACTAATAGGTTTATTTTTCTATGAAACAGTAGATTTTTTTAAAATAACTTACGTATAATTTCAACACAGTGGTGTTCAGAAATTCAGAATCATGTACTGAACCCATGGTAAAAATTTCCCGTCGATGTCGGGATGTAATAATATTAAGTTCTATAAAGAAAAATAGTTTAAAGTTAAATAATAGAGATACTTAATTATTACATTCATTAATCAGAACTTTTGTTACTAAGGATATTTAAGGTATAATGATTTTTTAATTATCCTCTTAGATAAATGTTATCTTAGAGGCAAACTAAATGACTTCCGGCCACCTAGGTACCTACCACATTAGTAACTTGTTTACACTACATAATCATGTTTTTGTAAAACTCCTGAATAATAAAGTTCTATAATAATTGGTACAGTACGACACAACTTAGATGTAGCACAGATTTGAAAATTTTCATTCATTCATTTCAATTTTACGAATGTATTTGGCTAGAAGACTTTACAAGTTATTGCGATTTCGAAAGATCATTTTCACCTGAAGCAGTAATAAAGATTGGTTATTTTGAAGGCGCACTCAGTTCGGATGGTGATCGGTTTTACGAATTTTGCCGATGCTACATCTAAGTTGTGTCGTACTGTATGTTTTAGTTTTTCGTTAGTGACTTAAGCTTCCAAACTAATATTATAAAGAGGTAAAATTGTTTGTTTAATTTAAATGTCTGTAAGAGTTCATCTCAGGAAGTAACAATCCAATTACACCAAATTTGTCACTGATAGTGCTATAGGATATGTTTTAATGTAAAACACGCAGATGACGTCGTGGGCAATATCTAGTATTATATAAATCAAGTTAGAAGTCATTATTATGGCCCCACAAAAAATTGTTACACGGAAGTTATAAAAAGACAGGGGCGACGCGACTATGGTGGAACAATTTCTATGAAAACTTCACGGAAACCTGTTTGTTCGAGCCTTAAATGTCAAATTAGATAATGTATGATTGGAGCAAGAAGTATTGTTGCTAAGCTCATGTAAATATATTTGAAGTGAAAACTTCTTTAGCGGCGTTGTGCACTTTTTTTGGGATGGGTAAGAAATGTTAAACTCGCGTCAGGACGTGACCTTAAGATCCGTTGCCTAGCAACCGAAAAAGTAAATATCCAAATAAATAGTCTTTGACATTACGTAAAGATTGCGAGGTAAGAAACTTTACCCATATTGATGAGTAAAAAAAAGCAGTCAAAACATACTTCATGAAAAGTGTTTAGTAAATCGTTTATTTTTGTTAGACTATGTTTTGATAATAAATAAATATACTACTACTACTACTAATGAATATTATATTAATGATAAATAAAGTAATTCGTGCGAAATTATTCCCTAACCATTCCAAAATATTCAAAAATGCACAACGTTAATGTTCAAGTTTTCACTTCTGCCGGCACTCCCGGAGTGCAACCCGTTGTTTTTTTTCTTATGTTTATACATTAGACGATTGTCAATTGTTTTTTCTTGACCTGCCTACACGACATCAATAACTTACAGCACCACAATGTGTTATGTTATGCTTAAATGAAACGGCCCAAACCGATTTCCGTAACACCACACAACACTGCTGTGTGGTGTTACGGAAATCGGTTTGGGCCATGATTTGGAGGAATGAGAAAATGTCGTGAGGAACGTGATGCTGAGCTTTGATATACTTATATATCAATGGTTATGACTATAAATGTGGATGGCTCTAAGAGAAGGGTTTGGTCTCCCCAAAGAAACGATGGATGGACTGTGTGAAAGATGATATCGCCAGAAAGGGGGTGACTACCGAGATGACGACTAAGTGATAGATAAGACATGTTGCGCTCACTCCAAATAAATTGGGAGAAGAGCAGGAGAATGATGACATTATTATTTTTCTCAATGCAAACAACTATTGCGGTTTTTACTACATTCAAAAATACATTATTTCTGGCTATCAGTCACTGGTTACGATGAACGTGTATATGACACATACTTTACGGCCAATATAACTTGGCAGCTCCGAACTTCGCGCAGAAGGCTGCGCAGTAACATTTTTTAGGAACCAAATGGTGACATGAGGCGAGTGTGAGTGAGAGAACATGCGCGAAAGTTCGCAGAGCCTGTGTTCAGGCCTGCCAAGTTATATCGGGCGTATTGTACACAGTCAAATAAAATAATATAAAGCATGTATGTATGTATGTGTAATGTAGGTACGTTCCTAATGTACATTCATGTAGAGAATGATAAGCAGTGGACCTATTAGCTCATGACCGCAATGTTTGTGTCGAAACACGCGTCATAATTAACTATTCTTATTATCGTACATTAGCGGACGTTATTTACGTGCAGAATTGCTTTTTTAAATCAAAATCGAAGGAAAAGTTAGGTTACTTTAGGTCTTTCCCTGCACTATGCACTACTATGCAGGGAAAGGCCCATGCGATGGGCCAGATTAAATCCGCAGTGGGCTGCCCATTACACGAATGCACGCATGTAACGGCCGACAGAGAAGGATGGCGTCGCACCGTAAGGCAAATCACGGCTGTCCGAAATCTCACTGCAACGACGTGATGACCGCACCACTCTGTCAAGAGTGCACCGACAAAGAAGAAGAGGTAATAGATATGTAGTTGTATGGCAAGGCCATTTAATGAATGGTCCAACTTGACGAATTACCCTATTGATATTTTCTCCATAACTTTCGCTTCATACAGACGCTCCCTCCCTATTTAAGCAGTGTGAGAGTTGTTTGTAGTGTAGTAGATTTATGACTACTAGACACGCTTTATATTCTTCTCCTTTGTCTCAAATTTTTATACGTCAATGTCATGCATACCTGTCATTTACATGGTAACTGAAATGTTAATTTTATTTGAATTGAAGTGAATGTGCTGTTGATGATAAATAAATAAACATAAATCACCACTGACTTTTGTATGTCTCGTTAGTCTAGTGGTTGCAAACGCTTCTGTTGAGCATGAGGTCCTGGGTTCGATTCCCGGGTCGGGCAAAATGTTATTGGGTTTTTAAATCTGGTATTGCTCAATAGCAACCCGGAGTACGAAATTGTGCTCGGTTGATGGAAATAGGCTCGCCCCCTATTACATGGGACTTAAACATAACTGGTGAAATGTGGGTGTACTTAGGTACACCTCTGCCTAACCCTTCGGGGAATACAGGCGTGATGTTATGTTATGCTATAAATCACCACAATAGTTGTAAATAGTCTAGTGAATAAGTTGGTATTATAATATCTTGAAACGCTGCAAAAATTTTTTTTTATGAATTGAATGTTCAAGTATAATTTTAGGCAGTGTATAGAGTGCCACTTGCGACACTCTATCCCTATCAGATAAATTGCCACTACCGGCACTTTATTAACACCGCCTCGGCCCGGCTAAAGTGACGTAAGCAATGCATTGTCACCGTCACTAAGTCACGTCACTTGGTATTTTGTTTGATTGTTAAGGTTAGATCGCTGTAAAACACCACATTCCCAAAACATTACATTCTCTTGTGCCTAAACGGATTCTGGCACTTGCCGGCCGGTGCCGCACCACCAGTAATTAACCTCAACAATCAAACAAAATAACAAGTGACAGTGACAATGCAATACTTACGGCACTTTAGCCGGGCCGAGGCTGCGATACTAGAGTGCCGTAAGAATTCTTGCGGCACTCTATACACTTCCATTATTTTATTGTGTATGGTTTTTATATTTTACTGAATTATTAAGCAATTAAATTACAAATCAAATCACTCATTTTAATCTCGGGTACTAAATAGTTTTGATACGACCTTGGTAGGTCCGATAGTTCGATAGATACGTAAGTACTTGTTAAGCAAGGGCCTGTGCTGTTAAATATCTATTTATCTCTTTATCGTAATAATTATTTCATGACGGAACTTTGAACTTAATTTCTGTTGAAGCCTCATATTTTGGACTGGTCGACTTTTTGAATTTGTGATATAGAAAAGAAGAATTTACTCGTATCTTTCGATTGATTTAAGATGAAAGATAAGTCAAATACAAAATTTTTTGGATTTACTTCCTGATGCGTTTTAATTAATTTTGACAACGGAGAGATGAAACTCGCTACGCCGTAGCAAGCAGCTACGACGTAGCAGGGGTAAAGATACGCCATGCGCGTCTTGAGTTTTATTTAATAATCTTATAAGTTTATAACTTGTTTTAACATTAATAAGATATCCTCGAAATAAAAGAGAGGTATGCTGGATATCTTATCCTAACTATGTATAATATTATAAATGCGAAAGTGAGTTTTTTTGTTTGCTACGCTTTCACGATAAAATGGCTTAGCAGATTTGGATGAAATTTGGCACATGAGTAGACCATGACCTAGGTTAGGACATAAAATACTTTTTATCCCGATATTCCATCAGGATCTCGACTTATGTTATGCGGGTGAAACCGCGGGGCGCAGCTAGTAGGAATTATTTATGATGCCCAGAGAATATATCAAACATGAAACAATGTACGATTCATGTCATAATTTCCATGTGTATTTTAGTTTTAAAGCATTATCTCTAACACCTGAAATCTAAATAAAATTAATAGTGACGTTTGGTGATTATCAGCCGGATGATTAGCGTACTAGTTGATATTGTGGGTCAATACCACCAGTTATCAGATATGTGATTGATCGTAGTCACGTTTTCAAACATTGCTGCAACTTTGTAAAAGATAGCAGTCAAAAATTATTAAATCCATCTATATCTGCGATTTTGTTTCCACAGACTTGAATAACGTACAGCTTGTATTACAATGTCAAAGGCCCAATTTCTGTTCAAAACATCGAGCTATCGAAATTATTCGAAGTTAAAGATTTTTTCAAAAGTATTTTTTTTTTTGCTTTTTTATGTTGCGTAAGTATTTTGTTCATAACACACTAAGTTTGTAGCTAAGCTAATTTTCTGTAAAATTTCCTTCGTCGGATGATGATTATGTTTAATTACTATTTATTTAATCAAAACTGGCCAATAAGTCGAAAAATATGTGCAGGTAAGTAGAAGTTCACGTTAAAATTTGTGCCTTAGAAATATTTTTATAATGGTATTCATTTAGGGAATTAAAAGATGATATGAATACCTGCCTATTATTCTATTCGCGTATCAGTCAGCATATATAGGCAACTAATGTCGCTTTAATATAGTTGGCTTTTAGCAAACAGACAAGCAATTTTGTGCATTGTATTCGAGAAGGCATAAATAACATTAGTTTTCTGTTTCACGTAGGTAAACAACTATAAAGCTGGGAACAAATTATCGAACGCTTCCGTAAGCCGCGGCTGACAGTCGCGACCGATGAGTGTGCACGTTGTTCCCAGCACTAGCCGACCAGATTTCTATCAGACGTCCGAAAGCTCATGGACGGCCCAAGGTCACGTCCGTAACTTACGACCGATAGTTTGCACAGTGTAATAAATAAACTATCCAGATACAAATAAGACGCGGACTGTCAGCCGCGGCTTACGGACGCGTCCGATAACTTTTGTCAATCAAATGTTATTTATTCAAACTACGCTGAGAATTGACACTTCTTGAACGTCAAAATTACGTATGACAGTCCTCCTGCACGCGTAGGACGCGTGACCACTGTGCACCGTAGAAACGGGTTTTCTCGACGGAAGAATAGACAAAATGACAGATAAACAATCACAATCTGTCATTTTGGCTATTCTTCACCACTTAGTGCTTTAGCTGAGAAAACTAAGAAAAACGAATTTATACTGTGATGCACGATTTATTAATCTACAATTTCTTATAAACCTTTTAAGTTTTTCCTCACAAAAAGAAGAACTTTGGGTATCTGATTTGTGATCATCTGATTGTTACAAAATATTTAAAACAAGATTGTATATTTGCATTGAAAAAACATATCGGTGTGTACCTAATGGCCTTGCTTATCTCAAAAGGATAAATTATCACCAGATATGTATGCAAGAACATGAAGCATGAGATATGTGACAAAGATTTATATCTAGCAGTTTATTTTATTTACTTTCCACCTAATAATGCACACTTGTAGGTTGACATGTTGAGCTACTCATTTTTATCTCTTTACGACTTTACAACAATTAAAGATAAACTTAGGTTACGTGACAATATATTTTTATTACAAGAACACCGCGCCCAAACAATTCAAATCGGGTTCAAAGATCTTTTAAAAATACAATCAAACACAGACGAAATTCTATCATGCCTCTATTATAGCTTGCCTACATTTGAAGTTCGAATGCCAAAAATAACAATGGCGCTCATGCAGATTATAAAATTAAAAAGTAGACTCACGTATATCCCGCTAGGATGTCCATGAGCGTGCTCTTGCCGGCCCCGGACTGTCCCATGATGACGGTCAGCTCACCAGCGTTGAACGTGCCGCATAGCGCGTTGAGGATCGTCTTGCGTCCTGGGACATAGACAGGAAAATGTGTCACTCACCGTACTAAGTTCGAATTTTAAAAGGGCCTGATTGTGTTAAGATAAGTTTTCCTTACGTTAGGTGCGGTAATAAGACTGGTTTTAAGATTGCAGCTGCATCATTATATTGATATATGCTCGGTTCCTTTAAACATAAAAGAATCGTTTTGCTTACCAATGGTATCTTTTTTATTGCCAAACTGGGTAATTAATACTCCTAGATTCGTAAGCTAATATTACCTATAGCTACTTTCATATGGGAGGCTCGACTATGCAAAACTATGAGGTCTTTGCCTCATTATTAGTAAAGATACAAGTCATGTAACGATCCGTAAGCTATAGAAATCGGCCAATAGTGGAGATATGGGTTCGGAAAAACATGAAATAATCTATCAGTTGGTTTATTACAATAAAATTTATTACGATATTTACCTACTACAATTTATTGATTCAAGATTTGTGTCAGTATGTCAGGCAGGTGTATACCGTATATAAATTAAGTGACAAGAAAAACTTACAAGTTTTGGGCTGCTTGAAATCTTAATTAAAAAATTTCCTTCATTTTTATTTTATTTTTCGTAATTAGTAGATTCAGCAGTTATAGTTATAGTGGCCTTCAAACTGGCAAGTCATAGGTCTCAAGTTCGAACCCAAGGCACGCACCTCTGACTTTTCAGATTCATGTGCATATTGTATTATTATCACTTGCTTCAAAAACGGTGAAGGAAAACATCGTGAGGAAACCGGCATGCCTGAGAGATATTTCTCGACAGCATATGAACTTCATATGCCGTCGAGAAATATCTTATAATTCATTCAAATATCTAATATCTTATAATATCGAGACTTCATATTATGAAGTTAAGTCAGAGGCCCATGGGCGGCTTTAAAACTCTGACACCAAGCGAGTTTCTAACTAGACGAAAAGAAGACGAAGAAGATAAGATTTGTTCGCCATTAAGTCAGTTTTGGTTCGCCCACGGGCACTACAGTTACCAAAGAGTTTCGTAGTATGTACACCTACGACATCCGCATCCACGGGAAGACGCAAATAAATCAGAAGATATATCTTTTTTTGACCACATAATTGGAAGTAGGATTAGAACTGATCATTCTGCAGACCTGCCTATGATTACCAACGGGAAGGGAAATCAAAAGCGACACATCCCGGAGGGAATAATAAATAACGTAGAGCAACTCTTCTACAGTTGTCTTAACTAGTGTACAAAGCTAATGAAATGTCTTATCCAGAGGGATTTTGGTTTATTGCGAAGCTGTCTCGAAAACCTTTTCTGGATTTAGGGGTTCGTTCGCGAAATATTAAGCTTTTAAGTGCTAATTTTTGTTAGAGTCACGTGTCCCCCCCCCTGTCAGCTAAATGGTTGTTTTTGGATATATGAAAATATTCACAGCAGTAGTATAACGAAATTATAAGGAAAACTATTACAGCTAAGTAGGCTCTAAAAGTTAACGAGTAATAATTAATCGACCAACTTAAATTTGCAGTTTGAAAAGCATGTTCTCCGATACATTCCGTATGGGAAAACATGTTTTTCAACTACAATGTTAAGTTTGTTCTTGGGATAAATCCATCCCAACTACGGAACCCTTCATTGTGCGTGGTCCGAGACGCACTTGGCCGATTTTTTTAATGTAGTTCTTGACTACTCCAGTCTTAATAGTATTTGTAAGAACTCAAGCCGCTTGAGATACAGATTAATCCTAGTACAGGTACCAACTTCGTAACACCTGCATTATTTCAGATAATACTATGCTGTATAAATTTTTATTATTGAATAAATATTTATTTATTATTAAAACTTGGACCTCAAATTATGAGCAATAGTCTGACTAACTGCAGGAGCGTCTAACGATTATAAAGCTATAAAAGTGACTGACTTCTGACCCTGATTAAATCATAATTAAATAATATATGTATTTATGTAAATTTTACTTAGTTAAATACAAAATATTAATATAGTGCTATGTTGGCATCACGACAAACTTATCATTAGAAGTGAACAAATCAAAACGAAACTTAGGTAAATATAATAATGTAGTTACTTTACATACAATATTATTGGTATCTATTTAACAAGAAACAACAAGGGCACAACCTTGTGCTGGTTGGCCTTTATGTGAACATCGCCTAAACTGGCCGAATTTTTCGCCAAATTAAATCAAAGGTCTTGTTTAATTTCTCATTTATAGTTCTGAGTGAAGTGATATCCAGGATGCATCCCTGTACCCTAATTGCGTAACACATTATCAATCATAATGTCAATGATTTTGAAGGATATTGTTAATCCATTGCTTAATATGTTCGAAAAATGGGTCTGCTCTACAACGTGTTTATCGCAATGAATGTTGTCGAAATGTCAAAAGAAAGCTATTGCTGTCAGTGTGTTACGCAATTACCCCGCTGGGTAAGTTATATCTATAAGACTGCTATAAACTTTTAATTGCAGCTCAGGAAAATTATATTTTTTTACTAAAGGACCAAATAGACATGAAAAAATAACAGCTTTTCCATATAAAAGTGCTATAAATAGTAATGAGATAAAAATGTATCAAGTAACCACAAGAAAAACAAATGTGATGCCAAAAGATTGCCGTAAGTACGCAAGAAACGCTGTGGAAATATTATTTTAAATATATATCGTACTTAACTTTTATTATATGAAGTTTCGAATTGTTATCTATATTCTCATACGATAATGAATACTGTTTCGAATGGAACGATGACTTAGTTATTCTATCAAAAGATAAAGGAAACGTTTGGAACAATAAAAGACGTTGGCAATTGCATTATTATATGCCTACGTATATCGTGAACAGTTTTGTCCAGAATAGTCTGGATTTTTGTCAAGAAAGAGAAGAAACGGGGTGTCTGTTATGGAAGGTCTAGACTTACTGATTGTAATAACGGTCTTTCTAAGACAAGGCTCATTAAAATATGCTAAAAGGTCGAAAAAAGTGACGAAGCTCGTGAAGGGACTATGCTCCAGCACGCTTAGCATAATAGAAACGGGTTTCGCGCCGGAAGAATAGACAAAATGACACATAAACAATCACAATCTGTCATTTTGTCTATTCTTCCGTCGACAAAACCCGTACAGAAGTCGTTTCTATGGTTGTCATGCTATGCGTGCAGGGAATGAATTTTATTGTCATAGCAACAGACTATGACAAGATGTCACACGAGATTTCCATCATCATCATCACTGCTGGACATAGGCCTCCCCCAAGCACCGCCACTTCGACTGATTCTGTGCCTCTCGCATCCAGCGGATTCCTGCGGCCTTTACAAGGTTATCGGTCCATCTTGTGGGAGGCCTTCGAACGGTACGACTTCCGGTACACGGTCACCATTCCAGAACCCTTCGGCCCCATCGGCCATCTGTTCTGCGAGCAATGTGCCCAACAATTGTCACTTAAGTTTGGCAATTCTTCGGGCTTTGTCGGTTATCTTGGTTCTCCTGCGGATCTCTTCATTTCTGATTCGATCACGTAGGGAAACTCCAAGCATAGCCCTCTCCATTGCCCTTTGGGTGACTTCAAGCCTGAGATTTCCATATACCATTGCTTTTCAAGTGTCAATTTGTAGGATGGCAGTGTTTTTCACAGTTGGGCAAAGGGGGATTAATCTTGTTACTTACATATTAATAAGTATTGATGAATTAAGTGACCTCACAATTGCAGACAAGTACTTTAGTAGGTATAATCACACTACGATTGAATTCAAGTGCTACTTTTAAACCAAGTAAGTGGGTATTAATATCGGCGTTCTTGACGCATATCTGGCTCTCATGAGGTAATTAAATGATAAAATATGTTCAAAGGTGACAAGTGAGTTCCTAAAATAAAACTGAATCTAAACAGAAATTGACGAACACGACAGCAATAGCGACATAAGTTAAAATTGAGTTTTACTATATTAAATTAATTAGATGAACTTATATTTCGTTAGTTTCACAAAAAGTAAAATAGTTTTAAGACATTTAAGTTACACTTTTTATGTGGGTTTTACGAGTAGTTTGAGCAAAAAACAGTTGTTTGGTTTTGTGTATAATAATAATTCGAGATTGTACATTTTACAATAATGAAGTACTTAGGTAGTGAATAAAGGACCATAATAATGTAAATTAAATGAATTAGTTAAACATTTTATTGTAAATTAAAGTTTTTTCGATAAAGACGTTTTTGTTTTTTAATGTTTAAAATTATTTCGGCTCGATTGTCAGAATATTGGTTATAAACATATACTTGTAAAGTCTCATTTATTTACGAGTACCTATCTAATCTTGATGGCAGAGCGATTGTCATTGTATAATTATCTTTACAAACGATAATACTACATTATTATGTAACTGCAATAAAAGTGTTGCCGATTTAAAAAAAATATTTTAATAAAAAGGATTTTATTTCGGATCGTCTTAGTTTTGTGTTCACACACGTACGACACGACAGTGGCAACACTGATCTTGATTTGGCAAAGCCTAATACGGAATTTCAATAGAATATGAGACCAGCACGCTTAGTATTGCTTGCCAGGGTCGCGGGAAAGTCCGAAAGGGATACCGTGGCCCCTTCGCACACAGGCAACCCAAGGAAAACGGGTGTGTTTTAGTCAGTAAGTGTCTGACACGCCCTTCCGCTCCACCTGCGCTCCGCCTGCCGCGAGCGGGAGAAGTTATTTGATAATTCCCCACAAAAAAAAAAAATACGCTTAGCATAACGGGTTTTTTCGACGAAAGACAAAATGACAGATAAACAATCACATTCTATCATTTTGTCTATTCTTCCGTCGACAAAACCCGTAAAAAACTCGTTTTTATGGTTGTCATACTACGCGTGCAGCGTAGTTTTGATGTGCGGCTGCGTATGATTGCAAACAATTAATGAGATTCAAAATAGAGTCTTAGAAGTCTATAAAACTTAAAAGGAAGCTAACTTGTATGGAAACAGGCTTATTTATGTAGATATAGGTAAAGCAACACGGACACGGAAACGTAACCGCTTGGAGCGGAAGTTATTCTACCTGTTGAAGGCAAATGTGACATGTTACTAAATTGTTTGTTGTTAGTAAATTGTTAACGTGTTTAAATGAAATCTCTCTTCAACTTCACTCTAATTGCATAATACACGATTAATCATAATCTGAATCATTTTAAAGAATATTGCTAACCCATTGCTTCATACGTTCGGATTTGTCTGCTCAACAACGTACATAAATAACGCAATAAAATTAATGTTGTTAAATTGTCAGAATGAAACAGATTGTGGTTGCTCGTATGTTATAGGCAACTCCCACGGTGCGCCATATCGCGGACGCACGCGCACGACGCACCGTGGGAAACCTAGCGTGCGTGGTAGCGCAGACGCGCATTGAACGCGTGCGTGGCGGTGCGTCCTCGTGCGGGCTGGTGCGCGTGCGCGATATGGCGCACCGTGGGAGTTGGCTATTACGCAATTATAGTACCGTTTTAATAATTTCGAAAACAAAATGGTTTATTTTTGGACGCATATCACAGTTTTCGGTTTAAATAATTTATTTTCATAATGAACACAAACAGTTCACGTAACAGTCATTTATATACAAATAAATCATGCAGGTATAAGACAAAGGTAATTGTTGTCCTTTTTTAACCCAAAGGAAGACTGATACAGAATGTTTTGTTACTGAAGACGAAGATTAACAAAAAAAAATGTATGTAGGTATTTAGATACTTCCCAACTTTCTTCATAATTAACTAATCGGAGTGTTTTTTGCCCCATTCAGCGTTATTTGTTGATAGTATCAATGTTGAAATTTCATTGATTGATTTCGATATCAGTCATTATGACTTCAGGTAGGTACCATAGCGGACACTGGTGGTGAAACAATTTTCGACGTTATTACTAAGAGCATAAGGTTGAAAAGTGGTCGACCGTTATTGTCCGCGGTCGTACTAATTGTTTTCACAATTTGTTACCAAAACATTATAATAATAAAATCATCAATGACCGTACTCCCGGGATTGTCCTGATAGCCGTGGAATACCGCTCCACTCCTCATAAGCACCTCAGGACATGTTGCCCCCTTGTCGCTACGACACTTTGTGCTAGCGACCGTTTTCGGGGGCCCATTATTGAGTGTGCAAGTCACCCCCTGCCATTTTATCCGTGCATACCATAACATTGATCAGGCAGGGGACATAGACCTTCCATAGTTCCAAGTAACCAATCCACTATAGCCACTCAAACCCATAGCCCCATATTTTTTTGTTTTCATTTTTTGCAATAGTCCTGCACCAACCGGGGATTATCCTTGGGTGCACTTGCATAGTGCATACAGTGATAATCGTCGGTTGGTGCCTCATTCCATTTAAAATTGTCTAAGGGGCCTCTGCGAGTTGGCTTCGGCTCCTCGTACGCCTTCCAAAGGACCGGGACCCCATGGTCCCGAGATATGTAAACATAGAAACTAAATCATCAATGACTTGTTTAAGGATTCTCTGAAGGTTGCTCTTCAGACAGAACATACATTCCTTAATACTTACATGTAAAGAGACTCTTAAACTTAATAGTAATGTGTTAAACGATTAACATTGGATCCATTAAATGCGATGTGTCATAACTTCATAAGGGGCTATGTTTAAGAGCGATCATTTGAAAAGTTGGCAACGGCGCAAATATCTGTCAAATATTTACCTGTTTTGATTAATTTGGCAATATTACTGTAGGTATGGAAATATGAAATATCTCTAACTAGTAAACTAGAATATTAATAATGAATTGCAATAGGGATGATGCCTGGGTCAAAAAAAAAGAAATTCTATTTAGTCCGTCAGTCAGATAATAAAAAAAATATTCGACACGTGTTTTTTGCTTTATCATAAATTAATAAAAAAATACTTAGATAAAACGCATTAAAGTTGGGGAGTGGGGGTCACTACGTCACAAGTACGTATAAAATCAACATACTCGTGACGATATGGCACATTTTAACTCAAATGTATCGCCGTAATCTTTGTTCATAGTAAAAAAAAAAAAAATTGGCGTCCAATATTTTTTAATAACCTACAAGACGGACAAAAAATATATTTTTAGTCATCATCCCTGTTCTAACAATTTCCGAATACTTTATTTACATGTAAAAAGAAATATTTGGTGTCACGATATTAATTATTTCATTTCATAATCAATATTTTAGTTCACTGATCAGCTATACCGAAATATTTGACATTTTGCGGAGTGACTCACTTTCAGAATGCACTCTCTTGAGATTGGATCCATAAAATGAGATGTGTCGTAAGGGCCTGGTTTATGATAAGTAGTTTCTTTATAAGTACCTTGGTTAGAACTTGTTAACAACATGCTGGGCTTACCAATCAGAATGACTTTCGCTATGACTTTCATTTATAGCTAAATCACAGCTATGCTACATGTATGAGTCAATCAATCTTCCTAGCCTTTTTCCCAACTATCTCGGCTTCCAGTCTAACCGGATGCAGCTGAATACCAGTATTTTACATGGAGCGACTGCCTATCTGACCTCCACAACCCAGTAACTGGGTAATACGATACCCCTTGGTAAGACTGGTGTCAGACTTTCGGGCTTCTGACGACTCGTAACGACTGTCAAAGATCCACAAATGACAGCCGGGACCAACGGCTTAACGTGCTTTCCGAGGCACGGAGGAGTCTCGGTATGTAAAGATGGTCACCCATCCACTGACCAACCCCGGCAAGCGTAGCTTAACCTGATGGATCGACCTGTGCGGCTTGTTATTACTTAGCCACGAGCTCCTCATGCTACATGTATGAGTACATATGCTTATTTTTGTATGTACCGACCTACCTCATAATCGGCCTATTAATGTTCCCACTGCTGGGACACAGGCGTAATCTGGCACACGAGCCCTGTGCGGGTTGATAGACTATGTCAACACAATGTCTTCGAATTTGGTTCTAAGACATGCCGGTTTCCTCACGAATGGTTTCCCACAAGGCTAATAGTACTTTATATGATAATATTGTTAAATGAGATAAATAAAATGTATGATATTAACTACTAAAATTAGGAATTCAGATGTAGATTTTATTTTAAATGGAAGTCGTAAGACAACAATATAACAGCCACACATTTTTATAAGAAAATGCCTTGTTGGTCTAGTGGTAGTAACAGCTACTGCTGAACATGAGGTCTTGGGTTCGATTCCCGCGGGTCGGGCAAAGTGATATTTTTGTTTTCTATCTGAAATTTCTCAGTAGCAGCCCGGACTCTGGATTTGTGCCCGGTTGATGGCAATAGGCGCGTCCCCTATCACATGGGACTTAAAACATGACTAGCTAAATGTGGGTGACGCACCTCTGCGTAAACTACTAGACTAGAAATTACAAATACCACCACCAGTTTCAATCAAATCAATCTTCCTAGCCTTTTTTCCCAACTATCTTAGGATCGGCTTCTAATCTAACCGGATGCAACTGAATACCAGTATTTTACATGGAGCGACTGCCTATCTGACCTCCACAACCCAGTAACTGGGTAATACGATACCGCTTGGTAAGACTGGTGTCAGACTTTCGGGCTTCTGACGACTCGTAACAAATGTCAAAAATCCACGAATGACAGCCGGGACCAACGGCTTTACGTGCTTTCCGAGGCACGGAGGAGTCTCAGTATGTGAAGATGGTCACCCATCCACTGACCAACCCCGGCAAGCGTAGCTTAACCTGACGGATCGACCCGTGCGGCTTGTTATTACTTAGCCACGAGCTCCTCCTACGAAACCAGTTTATTATGCCGAATTCTTATTTTCATTTTTTATTATCTAAATCGGTATGAGTTTATTCATAACAGTATCAACTGCAGACAGGTTCGTTAGGACTTATTTTTAAAGTTATTAGAGATTAGTGGGTGAGAAGTTTTGTAGCATTTGATTTTTTTAAGGATTGGTTCCATATCGTCGCCTTGCGAGTGTGGAGGAACATATTTTTACGCGAAGTTCACGGCGCGAACCGCGGCGTTTTCACGGCAAGATTCACGCGTGAGTTTTGAGCGGGCTTAAGAGTGAAACCGCATATATTCGAAGAAGGCAATTTTATAGGAGGAAGAAAAAACTGCGCCCTGTAAAATTTTACTACCACAGTTTCTTTAAATGTCTTTTTCATATGGCATATGATACATATTATTTCATTTTATTACCAAAAAGCGTAAAATGCTTGAGGCGATTTCTTAAAAAACGAAACACTTTGGTTTGCTGGTTTGCTGGTGGCAGTTACAAGTTTTCTACCAGGAATTTGTAAGCAGCAGTCTGAAGTCTTGATTTGCTTGTACCCGATTGATGGCAATAGGCTCGCCCCCTATTACATGGGACTTAGGTAAACATAACTGGCGTGGGTGTACTATAGGTACACCTCTACCTATCCTTTCAGGGAATACAGGCGCGATGTTATGTTATGAACTTTATTCAAATTATAAAAAAGATCACGACTATATGATCTGTTTGTGAGGAACAGGAAGCCTCCAACAAGCATCGGATATATCTCATAAAGAAAAAATTGACTCGGGCTATCACGCGATAACTTTTGTGGCGCGACACTTATCTACGTTGGTTTTCGCGACAGTAAACGATCTAGCACCTGTAACACAGGTTTTCCCAAAAACTTATATCAGGCACCTCTCACAAAGGTGGAATATAGCCGAGACATTTTTTGTACGCATTACCTTTAAGAGGGTTTACATCGTACGGTATTTCAAACAAACTTTCAAGCCCTTGTTTTTCGAAATGATTGAACCGATTTTAATGAAACTTCATACGCATATGCAGGATACAAAGGTCTAAAAACTTACTTAAGTAATATATATATGTGTATGAAGTTTCATTAAAATCGGTTCAGTCATTTCGAAAAATAAGGGCTTGAAAGTTTGTATGAAATGCCGTACAACGTAAACCCTCTTAAGTCAGCTTTGTAAAGAGAATAAATGATTATTGATTGATGATTAGCAATTTTGGCATAATTTATGCCTTCTTTATTTGAGAAGATCCCTTTGCAAGGGTCATGTCATGGATAGTCTGGGGGGGGGGAATTTCAACCGAAGGAAAAACTAGCCTTGACGTTGTGACGGGATCTCGGTTGCCACTACGCCCACTACTAAATAGCGACCGATACATTCGTCAATGCCTAGAGGCTCATGTTAAGCTGTGTTTGTGGGCAAGGATTTAATTTAAATGCATGATAAATTTGATAATGCAAGGGCGCACATTGCAAGATTTGTTTTAGCATACCTGCATGATGTTAGTATCGCATGAAATGGCCAGCAAGAAACCCTGATATGACTCCAATAGAGCACTTATGATAAGCTGAAGAGGCGTGGCATTCGAACTAACCAACCAGCTCCAGAAATATTGCAGACGCTGAAAACTGCCATCTTGGAAGCATGGGATCATATTCCGTATCACGTCATAGTGGCATTAATTAATTCTATGCCGAACCGCATGGCCTCTTGGAGGTAACACAAGTTACAAAATAAACGTTTTCTCTATGTAAGCCGCTGTTTTCTTCAATAATTGCACGCTAATTTTGCCTCTGAGAAACGTGAAAAGACGACTCATTGCAATTAAACTGTTTTTTTTGTATTTCAACTTGAATTTGGGACAATGACATACGGAAATGATAGTGAGTGACTGGCTTAAAAGCTACTTTCTTTTTTCTTTGTACTCCCATTATTTAAAAAGATTTATTTATTTACCACTTTCTTTAATTGTTTTTACAGGTACCCAATACAACAATGTTGCCACAATTTACACACTCAGAGACGTCACCCAAAAAGCAATTAAACACCACCACCAAGAGACCTTTAAACAAAAATATGCAGGGTGGCTCGATTCAGGTGTCTGGCAGTGTATTAATAAACTGGCGTCCACTTCACTCGGCTTATCTCTCATTCTTAAAGTTTGTTGGGCATAACTAGTTCTCAAAACGTTTATCAACTTAACATGTTTGTCAAAATGTATTATATTTCATATCCGAGTCATTCGGCCATTTTGAACCGAACTGTGCGGTATTTGTTCATCGCCCTTATCGTAGGCCTTGCAGATATCTATATGATCTGTTATCGTAACTTGTGACACCAGGTTCTATTTTTGTGTTTATTTTTTATTTTATTACCCACATGCAAGAACACCCATATAGTGAAAAGCAAATTAATTTTCAGATACTGTCTCGGTCCCTTAGCGAAAAAGATTACTGGCTTTAGATTACCTGTTTCGGGAATAGTGGAGTTGATCAATGATGAAAAAAGTTGTTTTTCATTCCATCGTCATCGGCAACGTCTTTAACTACCCATCTATTGGTTGTCACTGAACCTCTCATCTGTAAATGAGATCTCTCATGAAAATGCAAACATAATTCTTTATTTTTAACTCTGGTTTTAATTTATCCGCTTGACTGTCACTAATGACTCTAATGAGACACAATAAAATTTTATTGTTATCGGGCTGCATCAGTCTTTCGCACATTTGAGCTCTTATTTTAATTTTATTAGTAAACGTAGGTATACGAATTATATAATATGAGTCAGTGTTACTCGAATGAAATGTTTTGAATTTGAATTTGAATAAAGGGTCAATTGGGTATAACAAAAATTTTCCCCGAAAAGAGATTTGGTTACCTATTTTAAATGCACATTTCATAGTTTACTTATCAAAATGTATTAGAGCTGTACAATAGGAAAATAACTTAGGAACATTAGTTTTGATCTATAATGATTAAATCCTCATTAAGTACTTATTACGTACATACAATAATATTAAATTAGGTAATCCCCATTATTTATCTAAGGTCATCTTGCATGGTTAAGAAATTAGTTGAGAATATTGAGGGATTCCTGCGAAACGCGATAACGCACCATGTGTTAACGATAATACGACAAACTTTGGTCTGTTGTCATATCATTAGAATTAGTTCAATGATAATGAGAGCTGTCAGCCAATCAAATGAGAGGGACGTGTAGGATAGGAACCTACTGAGTTTATCAATATTGAAACTTGGCAAGACCTTCAGAAGGCCCATTCTCGTACTTAAAAAACGTTCACATTCAAGTCGCTCGTGGAGTCTCGTGGAAATAACAGCCGCACGGGTTGATCCAACAGGTTAAGCTATGCTTGCCGGGGTTGGTCCGTGGATGGGTGATCACCATCTTTACATACCGAGACTCCTCCGTGCTTCGGTTGGTCCCGGCTGTCGTTCGTGGATCTTTGACAGTCGTTACGGGTCGTTAGAAGCCCGAAAGTCTGACAACCAGTATTACCCAGTTACTGGGTTATGGAGGTCAGATAGGTAGGTAGCCGCTTTATGTAAAATACTGGTATTCGGCTGCATCCGGTTAGACTAGAAGCGGACCTCAACATAGTTGGGAAAAAGCTAGGCAGATTGTTTTTTTTTCAAGTCGCAAGCTGTCAAACTTGTCAAAAATGTTGGTAAATTGATTGACACATAAGGAATGAGATTAGAATGCGAACATTCTTTAATTGCCCCTCTGATGTGTAATTAAGTTGAGTCCTGGGGTCCTACCACCATCTTTAAAGCTGTATTCTTTTAATCTCTTCATTGGGGGAAAGAGATGTAGCTATACGTCCTGTAGAGCTTCATCTCTTTCCCACACTTAAAGTAATATTAAAATAATACTGCTTTAGAGGTGGTGGTAGACCCCCTGACTGACACTTGCTAGGTTTCCCTCACCATTGTCGCCCATATCCCATTTTTAGTAGCATCAGCACCTCAATTTCGTAATTACACTTTCAATGACAATCCGAAAGATTTTGAAGGACATTCATAATCCATCGCTTCATATGTTTAAAAAAATTCGTCTACTTAACAACGTAATTAACGCAATGAATGTTGATGAACTGTCAAAATTAAAAGCATTGCCATTGTAAGTACCTACGTTACGCAACTACCCCGAAGGTTGACATCTCTATCAGCCGACATAAATAAAAATATCCATTTTACTCTCTTCATAGATATCATTCCACGTTTCCAACAATTCTTCCGTCTTGTCTTTGGACTGTCACTTTCTATAAAGCCTACATCTACCTACAGTTATACTAACCACTTTTCTAGTGACTTAAATCAATTAATTTTAAGTAATTTTATTTTCATTTATTATTGACATAATCTACTCATTACAATGTTTTTTTTTAATGAGTTGTATTGCAATAAGTATGTGGTAATGTAAATAATTTTGGCATAACTTGATTTGGAGAAACTTGATTCTATATACCTAATAGTACAATTAGGTATATAGAATCAAGTTTTTCTAACTGAACAGATAGCTGTGCTGCTGGGAAGTTTGTTGCGCCAGTTCTACTTCCCAGCTAAAGCACTAGGAAGTGGTGAAAGGAGAGCGTTTTTAGGGGACTGTCTTATGTAATTTTGACGTTCAAAAAGTGCTGATTCTCTGACTTGCTCCTCTAGGAACCTTTGCAAAATAAAAGGATAGTAAATATTTATTCCTCAATTTTCGTTATTGCACCTACCACTGTTTGTCTCTGCATCACCCAAAAGCACCTTTGGGTGATGCAATGCAGATGTAGAAAATTCCTATGGCATTAAGTCCGTCTCTGTACATTGAATAAATATATTAAGATAGTGTACTCGTAATTAATGATGTTTCAGCTGTAAAACTATCGCCAGCTGAAAGATTTGAAACACAATGTGAAGTCAGCGACCCAAGTCAAGGCCAAGGCCAGTTTATTTTATTTTTATCACATCACATAGTTGCTAGATGTGGCGGGTCTGTCCACACCCACAGACAAATATTGAATGTCTATAGTTTCTCCTAGATTATAGGAATATACCAGCAAGGCTTAGTAAACAGAAGGGATAGGGCTGTCTCTATAACGTGTTCCCTTATCTATAGGCATTAATGAGACCAGCACGCTTAGCTTGACCACAATAGATAAGATAGGTTTTGTCGACGGAAGAAAAGACAAAATGATCATTTTGTCTATTCTTCCGTCGACAAAACCCGTAGAATACCTGTTTCTATGGTTGTTATGGTACGCGTGCATGTCCAAGAATCAACTGGCATATGAATTATTTTTCAAATTAGTTTTTTGTTTTCATTTTTCATACAACATAATTCTCTCTGTCTTCTTACGTGAAATATGACAACGTCGTATTTTCATAGTTTTAAGTATGAATGATTGATCTGAATGAAAATGATTTACTTATTTATTAATGAAACTTAGATACACACTTCGAGACTCTAGTGTTATGTTATCTTCGAAACTATGTATTTTTTGAAAACTTGTTCTAGGTATTTTTGTATTAGAATAGAATAGAATAGAATATATTTATTTGCATTAAACATGGTACAATAATGGTCTTAATAATAGGGTTATGATCTACATGTCTCGCCATGGACTGGCATACAAATATTTTAAAGGAAACAAGTTCCTTAGCATCATTAATAACGATGTAGTTAGGTAACGGTCATTATACCTACTTGTACAACATTTTTAGTATAAAATATTTACACTGTTTATTAACGGTTTTAAAATCTAAGCAGTATCTACAACAAAAAAAAAAAATATATATAGGTAAATCAGTAACAATATTTGTCATTTACTTTTTTATCTAAGAATTCTTTTACACTATAAAAAGTAGCCAAGCCATTTATGTAATTTACTCTTAAAATATTTCAGAGGGAGTTCCCTAATATCTTTTGGGATATTGTTAAAAATTTTTACTGCTGTGATAAAACAATTTTTATGGCATAATGTACTTTGGTGTGTGGGCATTCTTAATCTTGTTGGGTCTCTACGGGTATATTTTGAATTTATACCACATGCCAAAAAAAAAATCGAGTGTTCTTTTACAAAAACACTAGCTTGCATTATATAAAGTCCTGTCAAGGTTAGAAGTTTAAATTTTTTGAACAAAGGTCTGCAGGATATTAAGGGACTTACCCCGCAGATAGCTCTTAAGCATTTTTTCTGTATCAAAAAGGCTTCATTTATGTTCGTAGAGTTACCCCAGAGTAGAAGACCATATCTGAGTAACGAAGAAACATATCCGTGATATACAGTAAGAGCAACTGCTTCACTCGCGGTACGCTTTAAACGTTTTAGAGCAAATACAAATTGGTTTAATTTTTTACCCAGGTGATTAATATGTAATTTCCAAATTTCTAGGACAAATTCTCGACCAACATTGTAATGTTGGTCGAGAATTTGTCCTAGAAATTTGTATTCTTTAACTTCAATAATTGGTTGTCTAATATTGAAAATTCATGTATTTTGTTTTATTTAAATTTGCACAGAGATTATTATTTTCGAGCCATTTTAAAACTTGTTTCACTGTTTCGTTTATTTGTTTTTCGTGTTCTATTTCTGATTTATTATGATCTGATACTATAACAGAAATGTCGTCAGCAAAAAGTATACATTGATGATGGAGAGCCGCAGGTAAATCGTTAATGTAAATAAGAAAAAGTAAAGGACCAAGAATACTACCCTGCGGTACTCCTGATTTGGTTGGACTAAATTTGGAACTAAACGAAGTGGACTCACCTTTTTTATTTAATGAGCTTATTTCTACTTTTTGTTCTCGATTAGATAAATAACTATTGATCCAATCAATAGCTATTCCCCTGATTCCGTAGCTATTGCATTTTCGTAGAAGGAGTTCATGGTTGACAAAGTCAAATGCTTTGCTCATGTCAAAAAAAACGACTGATACTGGTATGCGTTTATCCAATTTTTCGATCACACTTTTTATTAATGTAAAAGCTGCTAGAGTTGTAGATTTTCCCCTTTGAAAGCCATTTTGTTGTTCTTTAATTATGTGTAATTTTTCTAAATAGTTTATGAGACGACGATGCATGACTTTTTCAAAATTTTTTGAAAAGTTAGATATTAAAGTTATTGGGCGGTAATTGGATAAATCATTTTTTTCACCTTTTTTAAACAAAGGTTTCTCAATAGATTGCTTAAGTCTTTCTGGAAAAACACCTTGCCAGAAAGAGAGGTTAATTAAGTGTTCAATGATTGGGGATATAATGGTGGCACAAGATTTGAGAACGTGGGTTGCTATACCGTCAAATCCAACCGATTTGGTGTTGTTAAGGGACATTATGGTATTTCTTATTTCATCTTCTCCACATGGGTTTAAAAACATGGTTTGGGTCATATTTTGTAAATCGATTGTGTGTTTGTTTTCTTCGGTATAATTCTTATTATGAAATTCTTTAGCAATATTAATAAAAAAGTCATTGAAGGTTTCAGCGATTTCTATCGGCTTAGTTATAATATTATTGTCGTGTTTGATTGAATCAATATTGGTTTTTATGTTTATGTAGTCAGTTTTATCTTTTATTATCTGCCATGCTGCTTTGCCTTTATTTTTTGTCGATGACATTATTCTAGAGTTTATGAGATGTTTAGATCGGCTTATACATTTTTTGAAAATATTACTGTATTTTGAATAGTGTGATGTATCATCTTCAGATTTGGTCATGTATTGGCGATACCTTAGCTTTCTTTTGTTTTTACTTGATTTTCTAATTCCTGTTGTGATCCACCTTGGTGACTTGCAGTGTGAATTCATTCTTACTTTGTTAATCGGAAAACAGAGATTGTAAAATAAGCAAAACGTATCATGAAATGTGTTAAAAGCTGAATTTAAGGTATCGTGATCATATACTTCAGACCAACTTAATGCTGATAAGCAGGTTAAGAATTTATCTAAGTTATCTTTATTATTTTTACTTATAGCATGTAACCTAAGAGCTAAGGGACATCGAAAGGAACACCTTTTATAAGTAGTCTAGTCTAGGCGGAAAATGTTGTCAATAGTGCTGAAAGTGGCAATGTTTAGATAGGATAAAAAAATGGGTCAGTGACAGCTTGGCCCGAGTCAACTCAACCCGAATAATACCGGGTCGAGCTGTCAGTGAGCAAAAAGAACCTGACACTCTTTCTTGTTTACCTATGGATACTTATTCTACTTTAATGTAACTAAACAAAGCATTACTGTTTACTGAAACTGTGCTGTTTCGTAGCACGCAGTAGCATATCTTTGATTATTTTCAGCCATATAAATCATGTTTACAAGTCTGTTTGCGAAGGACACAATGTAACCACTTATGCATTTTATATAATTTCCTTTATGATATTTTCAAGTGCCATTAGGTACAGCACATTTGTGTGCTTAAAATACTTTTAAAAGTCGTTTTAGCATTTAATCATTTTCCTTATTATTGTTTTTGGTGGTTTTTCTTTGTTTAAACGTTACCTATAAACTTAAGTTTGATATAAAACTCAGAAGGTACTCTTAAGTAGGTAATTAAGAAGTGGTTCACGTATATTTACAAATCTAAGGAGCTGTTATCTACGTAGTTTTATATTGGTAGAGTAAAAACTGTAATCTTAAGGGTGCGGAAGTAAAAACATTGCTATAGTAGAGTGGTTGCACGCATATCATAAAAATTTCGTTAATGGGTTAAAAATAAGTTGTATTATTGAATAATATAGACTATAAGTTAAGTGGGTATCATAATCTTGCTTAATGGGCGCTACTACTACTAGAAACTCATGTAAACAAACTTCGTAATAATGTGAAGGTTCGCTTACCTCCCGCCAAGACGCCATGTCGCACAGTGTAGCTGATGTCTTCAAACGATATGTTGAGCGAGTCCTCCACGAGCGACGTGGAGTTGGTCTCCTGGGACTCGGAGTGTTCGCTGGCCATGTTCGAGAACTTTCACTCACACACAAAAAATAACTATAACACAACAGAACGCACTTTATCCATCGCGCGCTAATTTGAACAAAGAATCGCGTCCGATGTAAACAAAGAGGGTAGCGCGACAGTTGCGCGTTAGACGGTCTGACGCGCTGGCTTTGGAAGGCGAACTGCGCTGCGCAGGCGGCTGGCGGTGCTCCGCCGCCGATTATCGGTCGTTCTCCCCCACTCCCCACATGGCCGTCAGCTGTGGAACCAGCAGTCGGCAACGCGCTCCGGTAGCCGTTATCGCTGTAAAACAGATAGGCTTTTATAAAAACTAGAGCTGCAACAGTAACGCAACAACGGTCAATGCCGGAGCAACACCGCAGTCATTGTGCCGTAAACAATTGTTGTTGTACCGATTCACGACGTCGATAAAATATTACTAGTTGTTATTGTCCACAGATCTATTGTCTATGAGCAGTTGGAGGCAAGCTGATTAATTGAAGGTATTTAATAAAACATGAGCTAATCAAAAAGTTAACATGTCGTAATTGCATGTATGAAGAGCGATACTAATTAAACACGAACAAATTACTCGTGTTCTATTCGTTTGTAGACCTCTTTCTACAAACGAATAGAACACGAGCTCGTAATTTTTCAATGACCATTATTATTGCAGCAGCAAAAGTATAAATTATGTTGAAAATCATGTTAAATACATTACTCAATCGATGAACTCTACAAGGTCCACAGTAGGAAATCTATTTCCATTTTGATCTATTCTGCAATCATTTTATCTATTCTTATCACGCTACAGATAACCGGAATACTACGCCAGGGGTGAAACTATGTAAATCAATAACCGCTGTAGTACACGTTTCGATGACGGCGACAAAGCTTGATACATACGGTATCTATTAACACTGCATTGATAACCTCTATCTGGATATGGGGAATTCCGCAAAACTTTCACGAAAACAGGAAAATATTCTTGTTAGCGAATTTATATTATTTTAAACCGATTTAAAAAAGGAGGAGGTTCTCAATTTGACTTCTTGTCTGTTCTTAATACATTTTTTTTGTATCTTTTTAACGCGTTTACTCCGCCAATTATGCATTGATTTTGATGGCTCATGCTTAATTATTTTTTGTTTGGTAGATGATACTTCAGAGGTGGTCCCATATAAATTTTATATTTAATGCAATGGTAGTTTTTGAGTTAGCTTCAATAATATGTATTTTTCCCACTTAGTGTATGTGGATGATTATGATGATAAGTTCCTGTCACTGTTATTTAAATAGCTGGTAGTAGTCTAGGAATGACTAATTCGCGAAAGAATGACTAATTCGCGAAATGCCTACAGAGTCTATAATTGACCAATTCTTGGAATGTACAATTCTATAAATGACTGATTCTACAAATGACCGATTCTTAAATTGACTGATTCTATAAATGACCGATTCTATAAATGACCGATTCTACAATTCACTGATTTTTTTTATTATATGATCTGACAGTAGTACTTTGATTAGGAATTAATTATCTAGTTAATAAAATGCAATGGGTATGGCGAATCATTTATTTCAAACAGTATTCATTAGAATTAAAGAATAACGTAAACATCATATTATCTAAACACAAAAAACTTTTTACAAAAAAAAATATTGATTCTAGTCGCCCCTTCCAAAATGTAGTTTTCGTATGGAGAAGAATGGGCAAGAAACTCCACCGTTACTCTTTTAAAATGTTTTACAATATTTTGTATAGGTACATTATAATACATAATTATAATGTGAAGTCGATGCACCTAGAATAAAATTACTTTACCACAATAGGTAAAAATAATTAAAAACGAAGCAACTATAGATAAATTAATTATGTGATAGATACATTGTGTTCACATATTTACAAACATTGTAAAAGAAGACGATTTTCCTTAAATCTTACAATTAATAAGTCGTTAGTAATCAATACATTGGTGCCGATTCTCTTGTCACAAATGCCTCTAAACTAGACTAAAAATCACTAAAATTTAGTTTAGTCCTGTCAAACGAGCATTTCCCATTCTGAAATAGTCTAAAGTGACACAACTTAACTATATTTTAGTTTGACAGCACTAAGATTGCAGTGAGTTATTAGTTTAGTGAAAATGGCAATTTTGCTATTCTGAATTTGACGTTTTTCACCTAAAAATTTAGATTATCCAACTAAATCAGTCTATTTTTAAACGCGATTAAAAAGGAGTGGAATAAAATTAGTTGACATGAACTAAAATTCACACACTTCAGCTGCAAAAACTTTATCTTTTTTTTTATTTTGCTTATATCTCGAAAACGGTGCGTCCTAGCGTAAAAATAATGGAAATTTCGACCCCCTCTGCCCCCCGTAAACCCATATGCCCCTACTCACTGGTAATATTTATTCATATTTTCCATAAAAAAAAGTTTAAAATTCCATACAAAATACGTCAAGGCTGCCCGCCCCCCCCCCCCCCCCCCCCGCGCGCCTCTGGCTCTAACAAAAAATCACGGGGTAGAGCAAACAAGTACCACGTGGGTCGCGACGTGACTGTCAAATTCAATTTTAGATGTGTTAAAATTATTTTTTAATTTAGAGATATTTTTCCGCAGAATAGCTTTTAGATTCTCATAGCCAAAAGTAAGGTATTTTAGTCGTAGTTTAGTTAGTTTAGTTCGGTGTACAAGAGAATCGGCACCATTCTGTGATTACTTCGTAGTAAGTAATCACCGAATGTAAAATCAATGTCATTATGATCAGTGTAAATAATATTTTACGGTATACATAATAAAGAGCAGGTATTCTGTCTATAAGATGATACAATAATTATATCAGATTATGTATCTTTGGAATCAGTCAATTGTAGAATCGGTCATTTATAGAATCAGTCAATTTAAGAATCGGTCATTTGTAGAATCAGTCATTTATAGAATTGTACATTCCAAGAATTGGTCAATTATAGACTCTGTAGGCATTTCGCGAATCAGTCATTCCTAGACTAAACCGAATTTGTGTGGAATAGGTACCACAACACAAAGTGAAAAGCAAAAACCTTAAAAAAAAAACAACTGAATTCCAAAAAAACACTACATAAGTCACAAACATTAATTTCGGAAGTCGATGGCAAAAATCAAAACCAAAGAAAAACTTCCGAATTTAAAGTTATTTTTGACTTTGTAATGTTTTTTTTGGAAGTCGGTTGTTTTTTTTATAAAAAGTTTTTATTTATGTGTAAAATCTTTTTTCTCACTATCCTACAAATCTTTCCTGTCACTTTCCTGCTATCTGTGGGAGTGATTTCGTGGAAAGGGACGGACATGTGTAACAGGAAGCCGGAAGAGCGCGCGCTATTTGATTTGATCAATGAGTGCGCGCGGTGTTAGGCCCGTATTACAGAACCTCGCTCAAAACTCAAGCATTACTTAAACCTCGTTTAAAGCATTTTGATTGGTTGAAACGAGTAATGCTTGAGTCTTGAGCGAGGTTCTGTAATACGGGCTTTAGAGTTGGCCGTCACCAACCAACCAACGTAGCTACTCATTTTCTGAGAGGTTAACGATGACGATGATGATGATGAGGATTGGTACTGTCAGCCGAGATGTAAGTCACCATAATTATGCGACTGCTGTAAGGCTCGCTCGTTTTAAAATCTTGTTTTGACTTTATTAAGTCTTATTTTATAAACTGTTTACTTTACTTTTAGTAATTTACGTCACGACATTCACATTGACACGATCTCCCTGTAATGCTCCACGTTTGAGGACTGACTCCTAAGTCCAAGTCCAAGTCGTGGCATGAGTAGGAGTTGGGTATGAGTTTCTGTACCTAAAGCAAAAATAAATAAATACTGAGTCTATGTAGGTTCCTAATTCTTGTGAATGGACTCATTCGTTACAATTTTTTTTTACTCTACTTTACTTTTGTTTACGCTTTGGTTAAATCTATCTAACGTTACTAACGTTTGTTGAAGTCGAGCAAAAGATCAGTTTAAAACTAAAGCAGCATAAGGTGTAAAATATCAAATAATTGTAGAGTTGTCGGTTCCTGAAACGTGTAAAAAATTTCAAGCGTCAATTTAATTTCATGCGATATTATAATCTGAAATGCGTGTAATCCATTTTATATGAATGGTATGGTACACACAATGGTAACAGAGCGGGGGGTAATTGCGTAACTTACAGTAGTAATTGCTTTTATTTTGACAGTTCAACAACATTCCTTTTTTTTTTGTTTACTTCAAAAACGTCAAAAGCTTCGTATTCATTGCGTTATTTACGTCGTTGAGCAGATACATTTTCAAGCATATGAAGCGATGGATTAGCAATATCCTTCAAAATCATTTATGTAGATTATGATTGAATCTGTGTTACGCAGTGTACAGGTCAAGCTTATAAAAAGAACATAACGCTACGCTTATGTATACTCCCCGAGGGATAATGCAGAGGTGTTTAGTACCTATACCCATATTTTTAAAAATGAATTAAACGCCTGCTACACGTTCGCCAACAGTGTCCCGACAGAGGTGACCTTGGTGGTTTACAACCGTGTAGAGTTGATGATGGTTTACGCACAAACGTTGAAACAACTTTGCCGGTCACTAACCAAGGTCACCTCTGCCGGGCCGCGGTTGGCAACCGTGTAAAAGGTACTTTAAAATAACAGTGTAAAAATAATTATTTAAATCAAGCATTTGAAGTCTATATGAATTTTCTCTTTATTCTATTTCTCATTTGTCTTAACTAATGATGATTTATCTGGCTACATAAAGATATTATATTATTAGGTCCTATATATTTCTACTAACGTCAGATGTATTAATACGTAAGAAAATGGCGTTGCATCAATTGTTTAGAGCAAAGTTATGCATCAACGCAAAACACTTTCTCACTAACTAACTGCGCAGATAAGTACGTAGTTCGCGGCTTATCTTCACTGTGCATAATATTTATGACTAATACTATACAATGTTTTAATGTGTCATTTTATATTGTATACGTAGGTAGGTACCCATTTATTTTATCACATAATACGATTGGAACGAAATGCCTAATTACGTAGCAATAACATACTTAGGTACATAAAAATTTGAAATAAAAAAAATGTTCTTGTTTTGTTGTGTTTGAAATCAGGCACTTTGTGGTAGGAGAGCTATAATGCAAAATTGGAATTTTTCAATATATAAGAGTAAATCTAATGGTAAAATACTGTTTATATTGTTTTGAGGTGTATGAAGTTATAAAAATTAAATGGAATTTAAACGTTTTTGAATGGGATTTAATAAATATTGTAATAAATCGTGGTCAATTCTACTTGGCATTCTAGACAAATAAAAAATTATAATAGACAAGCCAATTTCACAATTTATATTTTTTTTATATAATCAACATGCATGAAAAGTAATCAAGAATAAAAAATAAATAAAAAACAAGTTTAACGAATTAACGTTTTTAGAGTTCCATAGTAGAACAGGGAACCGTTATAGTCTCACCAAGTCTGTCTGCCTGTCCGCGGTCCGTTGGTACTAAAAAGCTGTAATTTCCCATGGGTAAGAAATAAAATTATGAAAAACTCTTTTTTTACGGTACCTAGTGTACCTACATACACTGGTAAAACGGGGATGTCCTTTTTTTTTCTCGTCTATTCCTTTGTGTGGTGTGGTTGGATAGGTCTTTCAAAAATATTCGATTCAGAGATTAGATTCATTTGCAAAGCAAGCTTGCTTTATAATGGTATTTTTTTTTTACCAAGCTGTTGTTTTTGGATATTATGTGAAAAGTATTGACGTTATTGGTACCTATACAATGTGTAACCGAATTAATGCACGTTATGAAAGTAGTTTGTTCAGAATCGTTTACTGAATTGATTTTTGTCATTTTTTATGTAGGTTTTTTATCCCAAAAATATTTAAAACTACGTAAATTATAGTCACACTTCCGCTGTAAGTATATTCAAAACAAACCAAAATGTTACGGTCCATTTTGGTCTCAAACAAGGCTGTAAGATTATTATTTTTTGCAACTGTGTGCGTGCGTAGATTTGTAATGTGACCACAATTTGCTCCCACAATCAGAATAACTTGTGTTTAATAAATAAACAATGTTTTATACATAATAGCAAGGATTCAGTGTGAATATTCATCCCAACTAAGAAACCCTTCATTCTGCATGATCCGAAACGCACTTGGTTTTTTAAATTCTTACAAGGTATTTTTTTTAACTGCCTCGTTGGTCTAATGGTCGCAAGCGCTATTGCTGAGCATGAGGTCCTGGGTTGGATTCCCGGGTCGGGCAAAGTGTGATTGGTTTTTTATATCTGGAATTTCTCAATAGCCGCCCGGAGTCTGCATATGTGCCTGGTTGATGACAATAGGCTCGCCCCCTATTACATGGGACTTAAACATAACTGGCGAAATGTGGGTGTACTTGCTACAGGTACACCTCTGCCAACCTTTCGGGGAAAAAAGACGTGATGTTAAGTATTTTTTTCAATGAAGGTATACAGTATGTTAACTAACAGAGGGCGTTCCCGTTAACCCGCAATAGTATAGCGTCCATACATGCTAGAAAAATATTGAAAGAGAAAAAAGAAAGTTTTTAAATTTTTTTTTTTTTTTTTTAGTTGATACGTAAATGTAACACTCTGTACACGCTCACTTGTCTTTCAACTTGGAAAGACAAGTGCGACAAGTACGCGTGTACAGAGTGTTTGTTTTACGTATGAAATTAATATTTTTCTTGAATATTATAAGATAAAAAAATTAAAAAAGTTTTTTTTTTCGATTTTAATATTTTTTCTAGCATGTATGGACGCTATACTATTGCGGGTTAACGGGAACGCCCTCTGTTAGTTAACATACTGTATATTGGTTATTCCCGTTTTATAATAATTGATCGTTTTAAATGTAAAAATAAGACGTATTCCACATTGGGCACCCACTTAAACGGCACCTGAGCAAATGTGGAATACCTCAGGTGCCATTTGCTCAAGTGCCATTTAAGTGGGTGCCCAATGTGGAATACGTCAAAAATAATAATAAAAGATTTATTCAAAGATTTAAAATCAGTACTTACATTTTGATCACTAATAATATTCGAAGCGTAAGCTCGCGCTCACCAAAACTGAGTTTTTTATAACTACTCACGTAAAATTCAGGAAGTTTTGACAGTAACCCTACAATGCTCGTGAACTAATGGTAACTATCTATTGACAACGGAAGACTGCGCGTTTTATCAACTCGCATTACCTAAACATTGGGGCGTAATATATATCTAGTATTTGTTATCGCAAAAAATAAAGAATCGGATTTTTATAACTGGTTCACGAGCTATTTAGGTAAGATAAAGTTATTGTAAAAATAAAGAGCGGTTCTACTCATTTGTTTTTTATATTATGAACGTGAAAAATGCCTTTTTGTAAAATAAAATATTGGGTATACATAGGTTAGGGTATGGTTTATTAGTAGGAAAGGGTTTTGGCACGACTCATAATGCGAAGCATTAGAGAGTGCTTTGCGATCGAAAAATTTGTTTTGCCTCCTTTCTGAAACTGTTTTTATTGTTACTCTCCTGCTAGTACACAGAACCTACTTAATTTATATACCATTGTATAGATAATTTAAAGGAGATTAATACTGTAATTTTCAAAAATTGCAGCAGAAATAAAAAACCACCAAAATAGTTTTTATTTTTTTTCCTGTCAATCAATTTTGAAACCTGAAAACATTGTAGCTTGCGAAAAAATCAATAAATTGAGTCAATTTTTTTTTATAGATTCGTTTCAGCCATTGAAAATAGCTCTTTTATTCAAAGTAGTTTAATTATAATTAATATAACACTAATTAACATAATATCTATATCTATAAATGTATTTCCAACTTCGACCTTCTTCCGTTGCCTAGCAACCAACAAAGCAAACCTAAATAGTCTTTGATAGGAAAGGTTGCGAGGTCAGAAATTTTACCCATAGTGAAGAGTAAAATTTTTGAATGAGCGTTATGAGGCGTGCACTTTTGGATTTACCAAAATATTTTTGTTTTATATTGAGACTTTGATATCATAATTACTGTTTTATTCTCAAGAAGTTTAAACATAAAAATCTCTGTAGAAGTTATAGATTCTATACTTTTTTATACAATGCATGTATCCATCACGTATTTAGTTATCTGTCACTGCTCCATTTTTTTATTTTTTTTTACCTATTGCGGTATAGAAATTTTATTTTAGGTGCATCGTCTTCAGTAAAACATTTTTAAAGAGTAACGGTGGAATTTATGGCCCATTCTTCTCCATACGAAAACCACCTTTTGGAAGGGGCGACTAGCATTAATTAAATTTTTTTGTAAAATTTTGACATTCACAAGTGCCTTTTATGTGCCTGATTGGAATAAATTATTTGACTTTGAATAACCTAGGTGTTCATCAGCCATTATAAACCAAGTGAAAATACGTTAAGAAAATTCAGGTATAAAGGGTAGTAGGTACAATTTTTTTACGTATTCAAAGATGATTCATACATCTGTATGCAGGTGTGTAACCTCGAATCACAAAGGTATCAATTCTATGATAACGAGATCTAAATGTATTTTAGCGTATAGATACCGTGATACGAAACTAATATCACTTTTACGATGGTATGATTCATGCTTTCAAGTACCTACAAATTTTTTGATAGAATGACTCATGCAAGATTTTAGGCCTATCAGACTTTGCAGCATCATTTTTAGGGTCCCGTGTTCCGCAGTCAATAAGGAACCCTATAGTTTCGCCATGTTTGTATTTAATTAATAATTGTATGAGTATTTAATAATAAAACGAATTATATTGCTGCGCGACTCTCGGGGGTCCAACGTAGCAATAAGTTAGAAGAGTAACCAACGAGTTTCTTTTGCCCATTCTTGCATTTTGGAATGGACAATTCTCTTTTCTTCTTTATTTCTTATTTTGATTTTTAAGTGGTATTTTTTTTTTGTCATTGACTTGCAATGAATATGTACCTTAAATGGGCGTGCAACGCGTGTTACGGAAATATTAGCCTCAGCAAAAAAATCACCAATAAAGGTAACGTTATACCTAATAGAAATTAATGGCCACGGTATTTTGTCACGATTTGGTACTAGGTACGTACCTATAAAGTATTGTCATGGAGATTATTTAATACAATTACAACAAAGACACAACATCACCCACATTTCGGCAGGTACCTAAACTGGCGAAATGTGGGTGAACTTTTAGTACACGTCTACCTAACCATTGGGGACTATAGGCGATAGGCGTGATGTTCAACTTCATGTAATTTTACTACAAAGAGTTGATGCTTCGAGACAGTGAGTCATGGTCGGGGCAGGCTACGAAGAAGATGGTGGGATAAACTGGATAAGTTCCGTCAAAACTGGAAGTAGGAAACGTGGAATCGTGAAAGATAGAAAGAATGGAAGAAGATCCAGCACCCTAATTGCGTAACATACGATTAATCATGATCTGAATCATTTTGAAAGATATTGCTAATCCATGGCTCATTACTTCGACCGATTCTGTGCTTCCCGCATCCAGCGGATTCCTGCGGTCTTCATAAGGTCATCGGTCCATCTTGTGTGTAATAAAACTTTTCATCATTTACAAAACTCTACAGTAACCTTCTTCTGGGGTTCAAAACTGAAACTCAAACCATTTATTTTAAATGTAAGTGTATTTATTTTAACTGTAGAGTATTGCAAGTGTAGAAAAGTTTTATTACAGATAAGTTTTATTGTAAAGAACTCTAGTACCTAGGTAGGTAGGTAAAACAGATTTCTACCTTATTGAGGAAAGCCTCTAGTTAGACACCCACGTATTTAATTAAATATTAAAACCTTACTTCCTTACTAATAAATGTATAATATCAGGTGAATAATTACTAAATTAAACGAACTTACCTAAGTGAAGTTCTATTGTAATTATACGTAGTGCTTAGTCCTCGATCGATTAACTATGTAGTCTCACTATATCCGTATCGTGTTCACGCGTATTCAGAGAATAAAATCCTGAAAAAAATATATTTTTACGCTGGCAATTCCAAGTTATGTCATTCTATTTAGAGTAATCTGCAATGAGAGAATTAAAATTAACAGACAGTAACTCTCCAACTTCAATGCCAGGGTCAAAAAACAAACTATGGTCTTGTTTAGGGCTTGGGAGGGAACATAGTATCGAGGACTAAGCACTACGTATAATTACAATAGAACTTCACTTAGGTAAGTTCGTTTAATTTAGTAATTATACTCCATGCTTAGTCCTCGATCGATTAACTATGTAGATGTTTAGAGAGATGAAGTTGGAAATTACAAATATGTTTGACACTATTAAATAATAAAACATTCAGATAACATAAAATCAAGTTTATGATGTAACTGAAAACTTTTCAACATTTAAACTTAATTCTCGTCCAATTCTAATTATCAACTATGTATTCAGTAGGTATACTTCTTTGGCTTTTCATTAATTTATGACAAATAAAACATCAGTCTCAACGTTACCAACAGTCTTGCCAGAGATATTTATTATCTTCTCTAATCAAAGGTCTATTATTATAATGGTTTGTAAGACCCTTTGATCCTGTGTACCAACCAACTGTTTTAAAAATACTTAATATCTACTGACACACCTCTTCTCCCATTGGAGCATGACGTGTTGAATGAGAAGTAAATTTCTTGATGTCTACGCCACTGTCCATCATTGTATGTGTAATCCAACGGCATTATGATTGTCATAATTTGTGTGTATGTAATTGTAATGTAATCACAGGACAAATGACTGGTTTCATGTGAAAATAGAGTAACATAATATTTGTTTGCTGTTTTCCTGTCTTAGATCATGTTTTTAACAAATCAGTGATTTTTGATTTAATATCTGCATCAATAAATTGGATGTTATTAAGTCTAATTACAGATAAGGTTTCTTTGACCGCTAGTAAGGGCTAAAAGAATTACCTACTTTTTGGTTACTTTGTCAAGTGATAATTTATTGTTGTATTGAGTACCATCTTCCTATAAAATTCAGTAGGTACCATTGATGGATCCCCCATATCATCAGTATTCAGGATGACTTGGTCGTAATTTAAAGATACCATTAAATAACCTCTTACTTTGAGGATCTGTCCCTACAACAGAATTTATGATCAATAACACTGCACTGTTGAGTGATGTATATGAAATGCCATTGGCCCTTGTTGGCTTGCCACTTGTTGTGTACGAACACTCTAATATTATAGTGATTGAAAAAACATGATCATTACCACATATCCACCACTTATGTAGTGCTACTGAATACTGTTTGACAGTGTTATCTGATACAGAAGATAACCTGACCATTCATCATCTGGCATCATTTGCTTCTGAAACCCTTCCCTGACAATATGCAGGCCCCTAGGGAAAAAAAGGCCTGCTGTGCAGAAAATGCACTATTCCGGAAGGTTACGACAATAATTGGTTTGATGGTTAAAATCCAATAAGTAGGTACTTTAATCTGTGAAATGACCATGATAAATGGGTACCAAGGTTGTGGTCACATAAGAAAAAACTAAGATACCAAAAAATCTGATCATCTTAAATTGTCTGAATAGTTTATTAATCAATGCAGATGATGGAAATGCATAAAATACTGGGTAATTTACCAAAATTAATGTAAGTCTTATATTTTCTGCAAATGGATCTCTACGCCAAGATGGATATCTGTCACATATTATTAGCTCTAGTAGCAAATAGATCAATGGAATGATCTCGAAAAGATCTCACTATGTCCTGGAATGCTGCTGGAGCCAGTTCCCAGTCACAATCAATGTTTTTATTTCTAGACTCAAGATCAGCTTTTATGCTGTCTTTGGATCATATAAAAATGTAAAAATCCCTATTTTTCGGAGTGCCACATATGCCTGGCCAGGAAATTAAGATGATTAAATTGGTTTCCACCCCTTTAATGATACAATCTATGTTAGTAGTATTGTTTCTACATAATAAAATTTGGCATAATTTTAAGTCCTCAGTAAAACATTGTACACCAAGAAAAGCAGCTTTAAATATGATTTGCCTTGTCTTCTTCTGTCTAAACCCCATTTGCTATCTGACCATCAAAACAAATATTCCGCAACAACTGTGAGATGCATCTGAGTAAATTTCAATCTCAAATTGACAATTTTTACAGGGTTTTCATACATTTATGCCACCACTGTAGATCTTCTTTACTTACACTTGATATTGTTCATAATTAAATCAAAGTAATAACTGTGGTAAACTAACTCTGTACATCTTTGTTTTCCAAAATGTTAGCATACTTATTAGTAAACCATAACGCATACATGGACAACAAGTTGCTAGGTTACGGTGTAAATAATGGATGAATAGAACATCTCTTTCATCTTTTACTGACAAGGTCATACTCTTTGTATCAATCACAAATCTAAGTACTCAGCAACTTGATTGGATTTGAGATTACTTTTATCCTTTTATGTAACAACAAGACTGCAAAATTTTGATAGTTTTACAAAAAACAATAATATTCCAAATATAAAATCCTCAAGATAAATCACAGATTTTTATCCCCCACTACAAGATAAGATGTTACTACTGTGGGCCTGTGTAGGGGCAGTACATAAACCAAAGCACAAACTACTGAATTCATGAACATTGTTTTTACAATAAACCCTCAAATATCTTTTGTCATCAGCTGAACATCTACGTTCAGTGTTCACTGATATTAAAAAATATACATATTTTAAATCAATTGTGCACATGTAATCATTTTATAAATGAGTTTACATGAAGTCTGTATGTCTTTCATTAGAAACTGTTTTGTATGGATACAATTAATCCGACATTTTAGATTTAACATATAACACTGGTATATCCAATTTGTTTGTGTACAGTAAATATTTTTGATTAAACAAAAAAACTGTCCACTGATAGACGCACACTGTACGCCTATTAATAACATTCAAATCCAAGAACCTATTTATTTCTTTTGGTATAAGTATATTTTCAGACTCTGAAAAAGGCACAATTTTAAGGTGATATTATCTTGTGTAGGAATTTCCATAAATGGAATTTTATATCCCTTCAACCATGACCAGATAACTTTATCTTGTGTGAGCTTTTGCCAATAAGAGCTCAACCGTCCAACAGACAGCTGCAGTTGGATAACAATTAAAATTTAATTGTGTCTCATTAGTGACAGTCAGGCGGGAGTAAAAATATTTAAAACGACATACAAATGTCTTTACCTCTTTGTTTGACGCACAGGTTTGTGCTGGTACATCTTGCCTGATGAAATCCTCTGCTGTAGGTTCCACCCCGTGGTCCTACTAGGCTGCTACCTGCCCCCCCCCCCTTCCCTGTTTGGTTCGACTCGAACGTGAAGGGGTCATTTGAGATTTCTCTCTCTCAAGGGGCTGCCTTTTTAATTGGCAAATTCATTAAACTTTTCACTAAACAGAAAACTTTTCCATTTCAGTGTAACTGTTGTTCTAATAATGTTTCTATCTAGCTTAACTGGTCTTGAGATATCTGTGAGAATTTCTTTAGATATTTATATTCTTTGTGTTTTGATTGTTTTTATCAAATTACCAATCCTGTTAACGTTCCGGTAAAACAATTCCCAATTGCTATAGTGGTCCTCCGCTCTTGGTCCCTTTCCTTGATTGGGTTACTCATCAGACAATCTAATTCTATGATCAATTTTGAAGCATCCAGTAGTAGTAAATACAACAGTAATGGTATCAAATATATTATACATAGGTCATTCTTCTTTTAATACTTTATAATTACATTAAATACTTTTTAAGTAAAACATTTAGGTTTGGAGCTGGACGGGATTCCCAAGGCCATTATGATTTCTTCATGCAATTCCATAAAACCATTATCCTTTAGTTCTTGGGTACTTACAAAGCACATTATCATCATTGGACTAACTTAGTCTGATGACACAAGTATAAAGCACTGATAATTCTTTATCAATATTGTAATACTTACTCAATAGTTTCTCACGAGAGAAAACAATAAGTGCATAACATAGAACTTCTATATATACATTATATTTTGTGCTTTTTACCTCAACTTGAGGTTTCGAGATCAAGTCTCGAGGACCTTATTGGTTTCTCAACAGAGAAAGCAATATGTCTTGCATAGGCGGTGCATAACCTAGAACTTCTAGATATACACTATATTTTGTGCGTTTTTCCTCAACCTGAGGTTCGACATCAAGCCTCGAGCCCCTCGAGGTCCTGTCGTAACGCGAACTTCATGTTACAAGAACAGATGGACCAAATTCCGGCATTATGGCGGGTAATAATAAGCCTCTTGCGACTTTGCAATCAATCGTAATCCACTGAAAACTTTCAACAAAATCACACATACGTACCTGTGTTTTCTTCTTTCTTATGTACTGATCAGCCTTTATTACTGATTCCAAAGACATTAAATTATCTTATATCTCTTTGATTCCAAAGAGGACGCCGGCTTTAGCCGAACTCATCCTCGAGCTCGTCGCCTACGCGATTCCTTTCCAATTTTCTTCCACATTTTCTTTAGTGGAATTGTTTGACTGTTTATTGTTGATAATATTCAAAAATAATAAGTTTTTATAAGAAAATTCTATAATTTTCTTAAAAATGACGTGCGCTACACGACGCGAAAAAAGTGAATGACATAACTTGGAATTGCCAGCGTAAAAATATATTTTTTCAGGATTTTATTCTCTGAATACGCGTGAACACGATACGGATATAGTGAGACTACATAGTTAATCGATCGAGGACTAAGCATGGAGTATATATATATTTATACACCGATTTCTTTATTTCAGTCGTCAGTAAGTTGACTTTCGAAAGAAGAAAACAAAGCTTTGTGTAATAACAGACGCTATACATCGTTTATTAGTAAGGAGGTTAGAGTATAAAACATGTTAAAATTTTACGGACACCAATGAGTCAGTAAGTTTATATGACGTTTGTTTTTATCATAATATTATGAGTGTGTAAGATTATAAATTTTTTTGAACATACCCACCTCATGTTAGGTTCACATAGATTAATATGACGAATGTCTCAATGAATCACTTACATGTCACGAAATCTAAGGACCGATAAAGCGTACTTAATTCGTCATTTAGGTTTATTAGACGACGTAGGAATCCGATAACACAGAGTTTGATTAAATCTATTATCTGGTTGAATATATTTTACTGGAAAATTCGTCACCCTCATCCCAATAAAAAATCAAAAAAGTAAAACCACAAATCGCCGACGACGTCACCCAAAATGCAGTGGGACTGGGCCGGACACGTCTGCCGCATGTCGAATGAGTCATGGGCCAAATATACCACAATGCGGGTCCCAGAAAACGTACGTCGACATCGAGGCAGACCCAGGAGAAGATGGCGAGACCAGCTTAACGCCTATAGACAGGATTGGTCCAGGCTAGTTCAAGACAGAGAGGAGTAGAAAGGAGAAAGGAAGGGCTTTGCCCTGCAATGGGTCAAAACAGACATAAAATAAAACAATAAAATAAATAAATATCCTAATCACTGTAACTCGTAGTACTACTATGAATAATACGATATATCGTAGTAACGATAGTAGTATCTTCTAGATAGTAGTAATAGATATTAATAGTACATAGATACCTAAACTACTGGTAAGGTTAGAGACGTGCAACTAGAAAAAGCATTTATTTTTGTGTGTGGAAATTCTCCTGGATGTCTTGAGGCGGGTGGAGGTGTCTGTCAGACTCTAATTACTAAAACCACACGATGGTCTTTAACTACCTTTGCCCGGGAAGCTAGAAGACTTGCACAGTTCGTAACGATCAGGTAAAGAAAAAAGAAAAACATGAAGCAAAGAAAAACACAAAATAAAAATTAAAAATAACGAGTTGAGGGATAATATGCGTCACATTCACGCAAAACGGCCATCGCCAGGTACGGCCAGGTATTGGTTCGCATGACTTACAGATGGACCCTGGCACCCTCTGCGGCAGCACACGCCGCAGTTGCTTTTGGGCCCGCTGGCGACCTACAAAAAGCGCCTTAGAGAATGTAGCTCAGCGACTCTTAGGAATATGATTCAACTGCCTTCGAATCATTCAAGCACGAGGCAGATACTTGAAAAAAAAACATTAGCTTTTCGCAAAATGACGTTTTCAAAATGGGATTGAGATGATATTTAAAGTCAAAAATATTAACTGTTTGTTACCCATTCTCTTGAGTCACATGCACCGGAATTAAACAAGCCCTAGCAAGTGCTGCTTGGCAAGGCAGCAAGGCTTGCTTAATTCCGGTGTAGCCTAGTAATCAAGTGCAAGTGCCAACTCAGAGGCTCATGGGCGGCTTTAAAACTCTGACACCAAGGTTAGTCACACGAAAACAAGAAGTCTTGATCAGTAGGCGCCAGAACGGAATAAACGTACTTAATGTTTTTTTACAACCCATTAGTATAGTCAGTCTCGTTATTGCTTTATCTTTACTTTTTACAAGAATTTCCAGTAAATTTAAACTTTACTAAGGTTCAAATTATTTAAATAGATCCTCATATGACGTGCAAATGACATCCTAACTAATATTATAAATGTGAAAGTGAGTTTGTTTGTTTGTTACGCTTTCACGCTAAAACGGCTGAACGGATTTGGATGAAATTTGGCACATGGGTAGACCATGACCTGGGTTAGGTTAGGACATAGGATACTTTTATTTATCCCGGTAGTACGTTCCCATGGGATATTTTCCGATCTCCGCGCGGGTGAAGCCGCGTACAAAAGCAAGTTAGAAATAATAATAATCGTTTAATAACCTAACCGCCGTATCTCTACGTTGACGTCGTTGCGGGGCTTGCGCGCTCCTATAATATGAACTCTAGGGCTGTGCTGGTGGATTTTACTTTTCCAAACAGGAATAGGGTGATGAGTCAGACCAAGAGAGATAATATATAAACCCGTAGGGTGCCATGTTCGAGCTGTTGGGCAGTAGCAACTCCACGGACCCTATCTCCTTGGAGAAGTCTTGTATCTCATCTCTGGCTTGCCTTTATTGACCGGCCGGAGTCAAAATTGACGAGGAACCGAGGCCCCACCTCTTTCTTGTTTTTATTGGCCGGCTAGAATGGCGATTCGCAAGAGCAAACGTGGTCGGAAAATCTGTGATTGGTGGAGGCTTGTGTCCAGCAGTCTTTCGGCTGATATGATGATGATGATATGATGAGGCAGGGGACATAGTCCTCCCATAGCTCTAGGTAATCAATGCACTATAGTCGCCCAAACCCATATCCTAATATATTTTGGTTCCATGTTCTGCAATATTCATGCACCAACCGACGATTATGCCTGGTGCAAATTACTCTTGGGCGTTTCAGAAACTTGCACCGTTTTAATGGGGCTTTACCCTATCATTAGGTGAGTATATGTATAGTTGTATACTTATACATTTTTATAGGCAAATTCGGGGACCAAAATAAAAAGCATAATATATAATTATAATCACTGGGTCTATTTTATTATTTATTCGGTAAACACATGTCACAGTTAATCATTCGTATCAGTCATTAAATCTCTGATCACCTCTGAGATTCATATTTATTAAGGTACCTATATGATATCTATGTGATTATGTTTGATAGGTACCAGGTGTCCACGTATTGAGAAAACTCCTGAAATGCGGCATTATTTCGTATTTTTATCAAAGAACTTATATCAATTTGTGGCCAAGTGTTGGTCAATTATTTGGAAGTTGGAAACAAACTTGCGATTACAATACAAACACATATTTTTTGGGAAACATTTCTTCGACAGTGTCCTTGGATATAATTATCATCTCTTAGCCATGTGTGGTACGACCAGCATGCACAAAACAGTATAATATATTTATTATATCTTTATAAATTAAAGCCTTTATTTATTTTTTTTCTCAGATTTTTTTAAATCGGTTCAGTTGTTTTTGTGTTTATCCATTACAAATCAAAATACAGATATTTTCTCTTTATAATATTCGTGTAGATTAATCGCAAGTTTTTTTCACCTTTTCACGGCGTAAGTAGGTACAATCATTTATTTATAAAATATTCCTTTAGCAAGGCCCCTCTCTGACTAAAAATAAACCTATTTAATTAATACTATATTACATTATCAATTAAGCTTAGTAAACAATTTCTTTAAAACATGTTATTATCACATAAAGAAAAATAATTTACCTATTACATTATTCGCACTCAGTAAGTATATCTTTGCAAAATATAATATCGGAAATTGTTTTAATAATACTTGTTATTAACTACATATTTTGATTTTAGGCAAGTGTGGCTCAATGATAATTCTGGTGATAATAATTTAAAAAAAGAAATTGTCATTAGAAAGAAATAAAAGGTTTTTCGATCAAGAGAACAACAAAAATTATATAATATAAAAACGTCTTTAAAAATTATTTTAAAACGAAACGGCTAAAGAAGTTACACCAGTTACAGATTTATTAATTTATATATTGGAAGTTTCCTGAGGTCCCACAGGTATATTATCTTTATCAGTCATGGAATCAGATCTGTTCAATAAATATTCCAAGTTTTACGTTAATATTAGGTAAACTAAGATTCGTATCATTGTATCTTTGTTTTCGGTGGAATTGGTAACATTATTGTAGCTTTAAATACATGAAAAAGTTCTTATTAACTTGACTAAATAATTGAAAAACAAAAGAGAGCATCTATTTTTACAAAAATAAAATTTTGAATGAAAATATTGGATAAATGGTTAAATTAAAATATAATTTTAGGCAAACACGATGATAACAAAATTAAAATAGCTCTCCAGCGGAAATTATCACACATTTATCTAGCGCCTGTCACTTCATTCATTGTTTAAATTAAACTAAGTACTTTGCTATCACTAAATAAATAGGGAACTACAAGACCGCGCAGACAAGAGCCCTCAAATATTCCACGTTCTATGAAATATAATCCTCTTTAAATACAGTCAAAACATTTGCTGTGTAATTCAACCCTCGAACGCAGAATCCAATCATTAAAATTTACCCTGCTTTTGCGCCTTTTGCGGTCTCTAAACTAATACTATGTACAGAACGAAAGATCCCAAGCCAATATCTAACGCTGGTATTAAGAGCGTTTGCTCTGAAAGTGGGCAACGCAAATATTTCCCTGTTTTGATTAGTTTGGCAATATTACTGTATGGAAATAAGAAATGTGGCTAACTAGCTAACTAGAATATTGATTATGAAATGATGTAAAACATTTGAAACTTTCCAAATGCCTTTTTTACACCTAAAACGGTTACAACATCAAATTCAGTGTTTTGATTGCAATTTATTATTAATATTCTAGTTCGCTAGTTAGCCACATTTCTTATTTCCATACAGTAATATTGCCATATGAATCAAAACAGGTAAATATTTGACAGATATTTGCGACCGAATATTTAGTTTTAGATATAAAAAATGCATTTGGAAAGTTTCCAAATACTTTTTTTACAACTAAAACTAAATATTCGGTGTTAAGATATTAGTTATAGCATTTCATAATCAACATTCTAGTTCGCTAGTTAGCTTCATTTCTTATTTCCATACAGTAATATATCCAAAATAATCAAAACAGGTAAATATTTGACAGCTATTTGCGACGTTGCCAACTTTTAGGATAAACACCTTAAACTAAAGCGTATTTATTCATCTCTTGTTGAGTCTGTACCACAGAGCTGCTACAGTCAGGACATGCATGAGGACTGTGTTGGATAGAACCAGCGCCATGTTGCCTCCGATGTCCACGTTCTCCATGTCCATTTCTTTGAGGAATGTCATTGGTGTGATGTAGTGGCAGTATTCTGCAAGAAGATTTTTTGGTAAGTTGAGTAAAAATGTAAATGCCCTAGGATTATGATTTGGCAGCGGTAGAATATTTTTGTTTGCCAAGAAATAGATCCTCATTGAAAGTCAACTTATTTATGACTAATTTTGCACTTCTTGAATAATGTACACACGGCTATACATCAAGCTATACGTTTCCAATTTAAGCTGACCTCGCATTGTATGGAAATCGTTTACAATGCGAGATCACCATAAACTGGAAATGTATAGTTTGATGTGTAGCCGTGCGTACGTCAAACGTCGATACAGCAAATATATTTAAAATAAATTCTAATTCATAAATTAATCTGCCCCTTTTCTCAACTATGTTGGGGTCGGGTTCCAGTCTAACCAAATGCAGCAGAATACCAGTAATTTACATAGAGTGACCTATGCTTATCTGACCTCCACAACCCAGTTACTGGGTAATACGATACCCCTTAGTAAGACTGGTTGTCAGACTTTCGGGCTTCTGACGATCCGTAATGACAGTCAAAGATTCACGAATGACAGCCAGGACCAACGGCTTAACGTGCTTCCCGAGGCACGGAGGAGTCTCGGTATGTAAAGATTGTTACTGATCCACAGACCAACCCCGGCAAGCGTAGCTTAACCTGATGGATCAACCCGTGCGGCTGTTATTAGTTAGTCACGAGCTCCTCCTAAGTAGATCAAATAATAGATAATACAGGGCCGTCTTTACCCGGGGCCCTGGTGCAAGGGGTGCGTAGCACCCGTGCGCAGGGTCTTACACCTCAACCCTCGTGCAGTGAAGCGAGTATCTAGTATCTGACTCTGATCACCAACCATGGGCGCCGGGAGCTGGGTGCAAGAGGGTGCACTTGCACCTCCCTGACTTCAAAATAGAATATAGGTGTAAAAACATTTAGAACTATAAAAATATCCGAAAGCGAATAGAGAACCTAATCTATTTGAGGCAAGATCTTAAAATGTTCCTCTAAATCTTAATTCTAAAGCTTCTGCGATTAGTCGCCAAACTACCGATTTCCTACATTATTTGAGCTTGCTTCGCTCGCTCTTGCATCCTACTTCTCTATCTTAATTCTAAAAAGCCACAGTTAGAACTCAAAAATTAAGTTTTTATTTTTAGTTGGTCAGGTGGGCGCACGCTGATTTTCACACCCCGGCGCCCAATATGGTTAAGACGGCCCTGACAGCTATCATGGTTTTCATCTGCAGTTTAGGAAAATTGGTGATTACTTAACTAGTAGGGGGAGATCGTTATCATCAGCCTACAGCAATTTATTGCTAGTTATTGCCATCTCCAATCGTATGGCTTTTTTCGCCTTTCGCCTCTATAGGGTCGTGTCGCAGATTTAGCGATGTTAAATCATTTTTATCTCACCTTTAGAGCAGTGCATCCTGGTCCTATTAAAGCCGTATACAGAATGCACGGCGACGTGGAAACCAGCCCTGAAGTAGGAGATATGATGAAGCCAACGGAACTGGTAGGGAGTGTCCACCAGTGCCAGACAGAAGCCGAAGACTGAGAACAAGCACGCGAGGACTGGACCGATGAACACCGCGATCTGGAATGAATATGGCTTTTAATTTAAATAATGTTTGTGTTGCGTAATGTGAATTATTTTGCATACTATTATATAAAATCATTTTTTTTTCTAACTGAACAGACAGCAGTGCTGCTGGGGAGTTTGTTGCGCCACTTCTTCTTCCTGGCTAACGCACTAGGAAGTGGTGAAGGGCGGGCATTTTTGGGGGACTGTCTTATGTAATTTTGACGTTTGAAAAGTGATGATTCTCAGCCTAGTTTGAATAAATGACTTTTGAATTTGAATTTGAATGTGGTTGGTTTTTTTGCTGTTCCGATTGTAGTAATTGTCTTTATGAAGAACCTAATAAGAATTAAAGTTGCTGATGCTTTTCAACTGGAATTACTGGTGTCTCGTGAGCTGGTTTTTAATAGCAACATTCCTCTACAACGTGTTCCTTAAAGCGATTAAAAATGTTGAAAATGATCTTACCTTGGTAGGTGTAGTAGATCCGATGAAGTAACCCCAAGCCTGCGCGCACAGTGACGTGGCTACGATGGTGGCCAGGAACAGGGTCGCTCTCGTTGACTCCAGAGGGTTATCAGTCAGCCAGTATGAGAGCACCACGTAGGATACGCAGGATATCATCTGAAATTAAAGGAATTGGGTTTAAAATATTCTACTTTTAGGCCCACTTGCACTACGAATCACTAGCTAACGCTAGACGTTTAAGACATCGCTGAATCCTCCTGTTTCTATCAATCGTGTGAAGATGATTGAGACAGAATTATGTTTTATAAATGTTTTGCGCTAAACGCATTAAGACATTTCTGATGCAAGTGGGCCCAAATACATAATCGAGTAAGGGAGAGTGTTATTTTCTTTCATTTAAATACAATGAACTAAGAATAAAATTAGTGCATCGTCAACCTAGTGTTCACTTGACTAACAAAGGACTAAGAATAAAATTACTACATTGTCAAACTACCGTTGACTAGTGACTTAGAATTGTCGCGTATAGTACTGCTTTGTCAAACATTTTTAATGTTAATTAGGCTTTTGATTTGAGCTAGAATTGGTCGCATACGTCTACGTCATTGGTCTGCATGTGGTAACACGCCAAACATGATACCTAACATAAAACATTGAGATAAAAAATATCGACACTCAAGTTTTTATTCTTTGCATTTTCTTGTGCAAATATTAAATAATTAGTCTTTAAAATAAAAAAAAAAACATGTTTTTTATTGCATTTAAACAGGTTTTTTTTATATGCAAATAAACGTCAACCTAAAAATGTTGTTTTTTTAGTATGACAAAAAAACATTTTGTCATACTAAAAAACGTTAAGTATTTTTTTGCGGTCAAGCAACATTTTGTGTCTTAAATTTTTACCTAAATATAAAAATATAATTTATTAAATGTTTTTTCTGCAGCTCACAAATCCACATTGACAGGATTTGTGAGCTGCAGAAAAAACATTTAATAATAAATTTGCTATCTAAAATAGTACAGATCTTAAGATATAAGATTTGTCCTGCACTGTAAATGTTTGTTTTATTGATTAAATGGACCGACAGAACATCGAGCTGAACAAGCAGTACGGCATCGAGGCGCCGCAGAACGGGCTGGCGTCGCTGAGCGGTCTACCTATGCCTTTTTATATACACCACAGGAATCAAAATTTCAAGAAAAAGTTAAGTCATAACTCACCTGAAATGGTAACTCGACTGCCAATATTGATACTATGTAGGGTCCTAAATTATACCATCGATTGAAGTATTCGCCTCGTAGTATGTCCATTTCTAAGGGAACTGGAAATAAGGAAAACTAGGTGTTTTCAAAAATGCTTGAAGAATTTGTGCAAAACAGTAATGGCAATTACGATTGCGTCACGCAATTAGCTAGCTGAAATACAAAATTACAATAGGAACAATAGCTCATTTATCTAATTATTATATTTTTTTATATATTATGTTTTATACATTCGAATTGCTTGACGTAAATAATAAAATATATTATGCAGACATTTTAAAGTACCTAAAGCTGTTTTAACGAAAAATATAGGTAAATTTTCTATATGTTATTGTACTCGTAATATTGCATAAATAAATAATAAATGTATTTCATTTGCAAAAATTACCATGGTAATTTTTCTTTAATTAATGTTAATTTTATTATGTAAGTGCACTCATGGTGGCGTAGAACACGTGTTCAAAATCCTACGAAAATATTCCAAAACCCCTTTTTCATTTATAATTCCACACTTGCATTATTAGTCGCGCAAAAGTAACGGATTAAATTAGTTAAAACGTGATTCTAATCAAGTACCTACGTCATAACTAATCATTTGGGTAAAACTAAAGCAGGTGCTTAAAAGACATTAGTCATGGTGAGAATGGCAAAATTCAGCTGAATAAACTAAATTATCTGTGAAAGCAATCAGGAATTCTAATCCCCACTAAACTCTTATGCTTATCATGATAAAATAACACAAAATATTTTTTTTAAATTAGGTATTAGTAGGTGTAAGATTTACGGTATGCAGCATACAGAAGAATGCTACTGCCAATTTTCTTAAACGATGCTTTTTGGAAAAAAAAAAAAACAATCATGAACGATAATAATTGGTTGGAATTACTTTATTAAGGAAATCTATTCTAATATTATAAAGAGGTTCGGTGGGGTCGGGGTGGTTAGGTGGTGTAGGTGGTGGTTGGTGGGGTGGAGGTTGGAGGGGGAGGTTAGATGGGGGGTGGAGCTTTGTTTCTATGTTTTTTTGTTTGTAAGTTAGTATGTAGGGGGTAATCTCCGGAACTACCAGTCGGATTTGAAAATTTCTTTTTGCATTGGATAGCCCAATTCTTGAGGAAGATAATAAGCTCGCGGACGAAGTCGCGGGCAGAAGCTAGTCTTTAATAAGATAAGTTATTTTAAAAACGATAAATTAATGGCCTACTTACATGATAGCGTAACAGACATCTTTCCGGTGTAGACAACAAGCAGCATAGACCCATACAAGTAGACGTAGTTTCCGAGGACAGAGCCTGCTTCGCTGCCCACCCCAAGATACAGGTAACCGAAGATTAACGCGATGACCACGTGTGCAGCAACTCGATACATGAATAAAGACTGAAAAGTAGAGAAAATCTAATTTTAGTTTCCTGAGCTTTATAAATTAAACTCGCTTTTCGTGTTCGTCTGTATGTCCGCTTTGTTCTTCCAAACCACGCAACAGATTTTGATGAGATTTTCACCATCGTTTAGAGAATATATTTCGGAAGGTTTATTGTGTTTAATACGTTAATTTTAAAGTTACATTAACTAAGAAATCTCAATGTTTTGTCAAGTTGTAAAAACCGTGCGAAGCAGGAGTGGGTCACTATTTTAATAAAACTAGCAGGCGACAAGTTACAGGCGACAATCCGAAAATTTTGTAAGTTTCTTTCTTTTTCTACTTTTAAGCATCACATCACATATCGTGAAAATGTGTAAATTTTGAATATGTCAAAGTCAAAGTCAAATAATTTATTTTAAATATGCACTTAGAATTAGAAGGCACTTTTGAATGTCGCATTGTCAGTCATATTATGCACTGTAGACTTTGCTCATAAACAATTGACGCGCGAAAAGTGAAAATAAAAGTGAAAGAATATGAACTGCCGCTCACTTGTTTGGAAATAGTATATTATGCAACTAATGAATAAAGGACGGATTTAAAGCGAGGGCCATAGATGAATCACGATCAAGTGAAGGATTCTAACGACTGAATCACGACCGTAGGGAGTGATTCAAGTGTTAGAATCCTGAGCGACGCGAGTATAATGTACTTATTTCTTCTTTGTGTGTACCTAATGGACGTAACATTACACACAGAGAAGAAATAAGTACACAAAACAGTAGGGACAAAATGCCGCATTATGGTAGATTTGTCGATAATATTGATAGTGTTGCTTCGTCACACTGTATGTTACGTAGTACTCACATAGTTCCTTGTCGTCATTAAGTAGTTCCTATAGAGCAGAATCCAAGTTTGTCGCAATAGTCCAGATTGCCTGTAAATGTTCTTCGATAACTTCGTGTGTTTATGTTTAGGGCTGAGCTGATGTTTGGATTTTAAGTCTGTACTTATATCTGTAATAAATAAAGAAAATTGCGTTTATTTACCGGTTAGACTAAAATGAACCCTACCTTTTTGTTTTTTAAGTTACATTTTACAATATAGTTGTTATAACTAGTGATTAATACAATGATGAGCGAATGTCACAGATAGTATTATCTCTAGTTTTGGTACACGGTTCATTTTAGCCGAATTTTAGATAACATTCGTTCTAAATTCAATCAATAAAAACTATGGACCAATAACTGAAATAAATTGGTAGTATTTTGAAATGAGTAGGATTGAATTACCTTTACTCTAAAACATCATTAAATGAGCCAAAACACAGATATTCAATATCACAAAAAATAAAGCATTATCAAATAAACCCAAATGAAGATAATACAAGGTGGAGACGTCACTACAACAATAAATTAAACGGCATGTCTCTAATGACGTTCCCATTCTGCTTACAAAAAATCAATCGCATATATTAAATAGTTTAGTCAATACAGCTAGTAGAAGATCGGCAAAATCCATAGTCGGCTCGGGTTTTTCCGTTTATCAACCCTAAGGTGGATACTCGGAAAAGTATGCCCGAGAATCCACCCTAGGCCTAGTTGGATAAACGGAATTTATAACGGCTTACGGATACACAACTTTTTTGAAAAAATCTTTTTTCTAATTTCGATGCTAGGATTTATTTGATAGTTCCAAAATACTCTTATGCATTAGTATTGCCAGTGTTTTCATTTATTGTCGTATTTTAGTCTCCACTTTGTATAAATACAATGTCGCCCATGCGCATGTGACCGCCCGTAATTTTCTGAATATTCATGAAAAAATATCGAAAATAAACTTCAAAAGGGGGGGTCTATCTATAACATTTTTCATGTTATTCATTTTTTAATTTTTTAAAGATTTGCTTTGTGTTTTTTGACACATCTCCGAAGTTTATGGGTCGATTTGAATTCTGTTTATTATTTCCAAAAGCTTATGAGTTATTTTAACAGGTTAATTAAAAATTTTACAAAAAATTATCGACTACGAAAAAAAAAACGGAATCGAAGTCATTTTTTCGGTAAAAAATTGTGTATTTATTTAAAAAAAACTAGTGAAAAATGTTATAGATAGACTTTTGAAGTTTATTTTCGATATTTTTTCATGAATATTCAGAAAATTACGGGCGGTCACATGCGCATGGGCGACATTGTATAAACATAATTATGTCTTTTGTTAGTAAATGGCGTCTCTTTTGTGAAGGTCAAATAATGTATTAAATTAAAAGTGATGATAACAACAAATAATATAAAAACTATCATTTATTATTTTTGAACAAAGGCTTTTTTTGAATAAATATAATTTAATGTATTAATTATATCTAAAATCAAAAAAAAAAAATTGCATGTTGGTTAACAAATGAGAGGGCTTAATTAGCAAATTATTTTTTTTTTTATTAAAACCCCTAAATTATTTAAATAAAATAATCCGGACTCTTATTCTGTTCGATGTGTAACACAACAATTACACATTGTTAATGGTAGCAAACTGTTAGTACTATTTTTTAATTTCTTAATGTTATAAAATTATAACGTTAATAATTAATTGAATATTATCTATTTTTATAAACAGAAGAGTAGGCAACGTCGCAAATAAATATCAAATTTTTCGCTGTTTTGATTAATTTGGCAGGAAAATTACTGTATGCAATGAAATGTGGCTAACAAGCGAACTAGAATATTGATTATGAAATACAATAATATTAATATCGTAACACCAAAAACATATTTTTAGATGTAAAAAAGTATTTGGAAACTTTTTTACACCTAAAACGGATACAAAATTAAAATTCAATGTTATAATTCCAATTCATTATTAATATTCAAAGTCGCTATTTAGCCACATTTTTTATTTCCATACAGTAATACTGCCAAATTAATTAAGACGGGTAAATTTTTTATAGCTATTTGCGACGTTCGGGAATCGATCGCCGATTTCCGACCGGGCTTGCGGACGGAGAGTGATGGGTAGCTCTCCGTCCGATCAGGACCAAGCCCGGGTCGACGGCGCGTAGTGTTCCACGCGCGCCTCAAAGAGTTGTCAGCGAAGCTGAAGGGGTCCGTTAGGGCCGATGCCTACCACCGGGGTTGCGGATAAGTCCTAAGGGGAAACCGTGGCCCCGGTCTAGGCAAGGGAAAGGAACACGGGTGGGTTTTAGTCAGTAAAAGTCTGACACGCCCTTCCGCTCCGCCCAGAGCGGGAGAAGTCATTTGATTTCCCACCCAAAAAAATAAAATAAAACCCAACTTTTGGTATAAACACTCATACAAAATTAATTTAATATCTATTTTTATATACAGAAGATTTTAAGGTACAACATAGTGGATACGTACCTAAAGGGCTAGGTAGTGCTGGTAGAGTAGGAACGTGGCTTTCCCAACTGCCGTTGCCGACGGGTTCCGGCTTGAACTGGGTCATAGTCTGCGCACTTTTCACCAAGTCCACGTCATACTCTCCTGACGCAACCTCCATTACTGGAAAAGAAAGGACAAAGTCTAAAGTTAATACTATATTAAAAAGAGCATTCATTAGTTAGATAGATAAACCGCCCCTGTGGTCTATTGGTCGGTTTGGTTGGTGGCAGGGTTTGTTCTAAGTCCCCCTGGCTAGTTAAAATCATCTTATCTAAGTCTGTCGCCATAATAACAATGTTAACAGTATTGTTGTGTTTCGGCAGTTAGAGCTAAGATAGTCCGTGCCTCTGTGGTTGAGGATTCCAGGTGAAGCTCACTTCCACCTTCGGCATGATCATCATTTACCATCAGGTGTGATGCAGGCCAAGAAATAAACCGTTGTGGTTTTTTTTTTAAAGCAGGCTTTTATTCTGGGTTTTGGCCGGGACAGACCGGATACGGAAGGCGATGAACTAGGTGTTGTGGACTGTGTTGCAACTTGGGAGAGTCTAGGCTGAGTTGCACGCGTAGCATAACAACCATTGAAACGAGTAGAAGAATAGACAAAATGACAGATTGTGATTGTTTATCTGTCATGTTGTCTATTCTTCCGTCGAAAAATCCCGTTTCTATTCTGGTTATGCTGACCGTGTTGATTGATTGAAGTTTAATACGAGGTACTACAAGTCAGACACCTTCCTAAAGATTTTATAGTCAAAACCAAATGTTATTTTATAGCCAAAACCAAATGTTATTTTTAACCGACTTCCAAAAAGGATGAGGTTCTATGTTCGTAGCGTGTTTTTTATATTTTTTATTAAAGTCCACCGATATCTACGTGATACTTACAGACCGATTTTGAAAATTCTTTTTTTTTTAAAGGGTACCTATGCTCTCGAGGTTGTCTAAATTTGCTTAGATAGTGTTTGAGTTAGGTTCAAAAATACGTATTTTCAAACTTCAAAAAAAAAACACTGCAAAGTGAAAAATAAATTTAATTTCGGAAGTCGGTGGCAAAAAACGAAAGTACTAAACAAAATAGACCGCCTTCTGATATTAAAGTTATTTTTCACTTGGTAGTGTTTTTTTAACAATTTTTTTAAAGTAGTTTCGAATTTTCCAACTTAGGATGCGCTATAACTATGCTGGCTGAATAGATACAATCGACCGCACGTCAGAGCCACTTTGACCTTGATTTGGCCTAGCGTAGTAGATACGGGGTTTCAACAGAATACGAGGCCAGCTTATACTGGGTTTGTTAGCACTGACGTGCGGTGGACTGTAGCTGGTATGATCTCACAGGGCATTTTACCTATAACGGCGAACGTTACCTATGATATTTATTATAGATAATTAACGTAACGAACTGTCGCTGCTATACTCCGTTGGTTTAAGTAGTTCAATAAAGGTAAACAAAAAAACCACCACGTGACGAGATAGCTGTCAAACTCACTCACTCACTTAAATTGTCATACTACGTCACAGTTGTACTCTTCAATTTAGCAACGTTATAACATCATCATCATTCATCATCATCGTTCATTGACGTTTAGAGTATCTATCTTTTTGGGCTATTTACAATAGACAGATTACAAAATATTATAAATCTAGTTAAATAATTGTGTTCAAAGAAAAAAAAGAAAATCATCTAAAAAGAAAATTTTAAGAATAAATGAATAATAAAGTTTAACATATACAATAATACCCTATTTACGCTTTGTTTACCTTTATTGAATTACCTAAACCAATAGAGTATAGGTATCTACCTATATGAGTGTGATTGACATAACTCATCTACATAACAAGATATTCCCAGTTCTCCAAGTCTATGAATCAATCATGGAAATGATCAATGCTGTAGTCTACTCGTATTAGACATGCAAATGTAGGCGTTGTCGCCAAGCGAGTGATGCAGAGTCGATTAGCTACAGATTATATAATTGATGAGAAAGCACGTGATCCTACATAAGATGGACAGTTGTTTATTTCCTGCTTTATTTTATATGTGTCATAAAAAAGTCATGCATTTTAAAGAACAAGATTACATCCCGCAATCACATTTATGCTGTCAGGTACGAATGTAATATTTTATTTTGAATTACCTACTTTATAAATTGCGATGCATACGATAATGTATTGTTATGTTATGATGCATTAGCATTTAAAGTGTTATAGCAAAACGGAAACCAAATGGACAATTCGTAAATGTACATTTTACTATTCACGAAGTTTAAATAAATACATCAAAGCTAGCTGGAACTTCTCATCATATTGAAGACTAGCTGCGCCCTGAGTTAATAAATCATAAATCTCGATCCCGTAAGAATATTAGAATAAAAATAAAGCTATGTCCTAACCTAGGTCATGGTCTACCCATGTGCCAAATTTCATCCAAATCCGTTCAGTCGTTTTAGCGTGAAAACGTAATAAACAAACAAACATACATTAAAAAATCAAATCTTTTCTCTTTTTTTTTATAATATTGGTTTAGAACACCAGTCGGCAACCTTTTAGCAGACAAGGGCCGTGGAAAAATGAGGTAGAGGCGGGCCGCACTTGTTCATAATTTTTATATCTAATAAGTATCTGGTTGATTTCGTGTTTGTCGTTGAAATTCCTAGAATGGTTCTCAAATGCTCATCTACGATCGACGAGAAGCATAATATATATATTTTTTTTTGTAATTGAGAATTGAAAAAGTTTGTTCGCATATTTAAGTGCTTTTTAATTCGTCTAAATCAGATTGCAAGCTGCTATAAAACTTAACAAGATCATTGATTTCACAGAGAGAGTTTTTGAGAGTGTCATCATGACATTGGAGAGGATGTACCGAGTCATTTACAAATGAACGTGATTGACGTTCATTTGTAAATGACTCTGTCCATCCTAAATATCACGAAATCTGTCATTGAACTAATTTTGTAGCTGTATTTGATCAATGCTCACTCGCTTAAACATTGCACCCGCATAGTTTATAATAGGCATTATTTACTTAGGTAAATACTTTAATTTACAAAACTGTCTCGGGAAGCAAGGAGGTGAGGTGCGGGCCGCATGGTTGCCGACCGCTGGTTTAGAAGGTACTAATTTAAGATTTCAAAGACCATAATATCTAACTTCCGACTTGAAGGCAAACTAGAATTGCATTTGAATAGTAGTTCTAAGTTATGCACTGGAGAAAATAAGGAAGTTAAGGACGAATCCAGTTTGTAGCAGGAAAAGTAGGTACTACTTTCTAATACTGATTTATATGTAAGTGATGTATCAACCTGTGATTGACAAAGTAACCTCTTACAGATTATTTTATCCGCAAAAGGTTAACTGTCAATTAAATATAAACTCGTTAAAACAGTTAATAATGATAAATGTCAGACGGATCGATACGTGTAATTAAAACATTATTAATTAAAATTATATCTAGTTTTCAGTTTGGTAATAGTAAGTGCAGGTATGAACTCTGCCTGTAGGCTTGTTTTTAAGTCTTATGAAATTAAGGTTAAAGCCAAGCTGATATAACAGCCGCAACGGGACGCAGAGCAACGTATTTTCATAAAAAATCGCGTTTTTTTTTGGGTGGGAAATCGTTCAATAACTTCTTCCGCTCTGGAGGGAGCGGAAGGGCGTGTCAGACTCTTACTGTAGTGTGCGTTGGTTCATAGAAAATGTAGTCCTTCAGACCGAATTTCGGTCATAGCATTAATCTCAACGGAGACTAGCCATCTACGCGGGAGATATTATAGTGCACAAGTGTGTGCACAGACACAGGTGCACTTACTCTTCCCTCACTCTTATAGTTCAATGGGACGGTAATCTGACACGACCGGAGAGAGATGAGGCGTTATAATGGATTAACGTGCTTTAGAGGTACGGAGGTATCACCCCGCCAACTTCCAAACTCCGGGCTGTTACTGAGAAATTCTTTATGGACAGACCCAATAACAGTTTGCCAGACCCGGGAATCAGTTCAACCCAATCACCAATTGCGCTTGCGACCACGAGACCAACGGCAAAATGTACGAAAGTGATAAAGGAGGATTTTAGAGATGCGCTGCCCGCCCTTGTCTGTTTTATCCTTAAAACTTAGAATAATAACGCATTAAGACTTTGAAGGGCTGTAAACGAGACTCAATAGAAGTTTTATTGTTATGACGCATAAGGGCGTTTAATGTCCTTCAAAGTGTTCAGGTAATATAATTCTAACTATTTCCAATGTTACTTCAATTTCCACTCGTAATAACTGGCCCTGGATTTTCGAATGACACCACCGGAACCGTTAGTTTTACGTGTGAAAAGCATAATTAGTGGTCGCGGCTAAGATTTACATCACGTAAATCTGACAAGTCAAAACCTATCTCAAAATACTCCTTTCGGTAGGAACTCCAAAGTCTTTCATCATCATCAGCCTATTAATGTTCCCACTGCTGGGACACAGGCCTCCTCTCAGTGAGAGGGAGTGGGCCGTAATCCACCACGCGGGCCCAGTGCGGGTTGCTAGATGTCACATGTCTTCGAATTTTTGGTTCTAAGACATGCCGGTTTCCTCACGATGTTTTCCTTCACCGTTTTTGAGAGCAGTGGTGATGAAATTATTTACACAAAGTAAAGCGCTTGCTTGGGTTCGAACCCACGACCTACAACTCGTAAGTCGGGGCCGATACCACTGGGCCACCACTGCTCCCTTTTCCATAGTCTTTATTCAAGACTAATTAAAATTTTACTCAAGTACTGAAATAATTCATATAAATTGCTCGTAAATTAGTTTCAATAGTGTCCAACACTTCAACATTATGGTCAGATGGACGATTAGTCGTATATAACGAGTGGTAGTGGTCTACGTGTATATGTATATGGCCGGAGACCTTATGGGTATTTAAATATTCGATTCGTGTACAAAGATGTACAGATAGCCATACTAAGAACCTAATGTGTCACTCATATCGATGTATTTAGCGCAGCAGGACTTGGAATAATAATAGAGAGAGGGGCTTGTGGCTAAGTAATAATAGAGAGAGGGGCTTGTGGCTAAGTAATAATAGAGAGAGGGGCTTGTGGCTAAGTAATAATAGAGAGAGGGGCTTGTGGCTAAGTAATAATAGAGAGAGGGGCTTGTGGCTAAGTAATAATAGAGAGAGGGGCTTGTGGCTAAGTAATAATAGAGAGAGGGGCTTGTGGCTAAGTAATAATAGAGAGAGGGGCTTGTGGCTAAGTAATAATAGAGAGAGGGGCTTGTGGCTAAGTAATAATAGAGAGAGGGGCTTGTGGCTAAGTAATAATAGAGAGAGGGGCTTGTGGCTAAGTAATAACAGTCCCACGGGTCGATCGATCAGGTTGAGCTACGCTTCCCGCGGTTGGGTCGTGGATGGGTGACTATCTTTACATACCAAGACCCCACCGTGCCTCGGAAAGCACGTTATCGTTTCCTTAACATTGTACATATTTTATAAATTACTGGACGGTCTAAGTCACTTCTGGGGCGTGATAATACAATGACGTTTTTTGACTTACCTTCTTATTTTTATTTAATGCTAATATTGGTAGTTTTATTAATATATTTTTTACCTAAATCAGTTAAAAATTGGTGTTTACCTGGTTCAAAATCGAACGTTTCTCTAATATTGGGTAAAAGAATAAAAGTCGACGAAACCCAAGTTTTTTTTAAACATTTAGATCTTTTTGGGCCCACGCAAGCTTCCATTAGGTAATTAGAATAAATAATGAGAGGTCAAAGCAATGTCGCCTATTTTTGGAAATCGTGAAACTTGCATTGGAATAAATTCGAGTTCTAGGAAAGAGAGGTGTACAGTCTGATAAATAAATTAACGAAAGGCGTTAACCCACAATAGTAAAACGTCCATAGATGCTAAAAAATATTACCATATATTTATTTTTTTACTTAAAAATTTTACAAAAAATATTAAATTGTTAAGCCCGACTCCCACCGTGCGCCATATCGCGCTCACGCACCAGCCCGCACGAGGACGCACCGCCACGCACGCGTTCAACGCGCGTCTGCGCTACCACGCACGCTAGGTTTCCCACGGTGCGTCGTGCGGGCTGGTGCGCGTGCGTCCGCGATATGGCGCACGGTGGGAGTTGAGCTTTACGTACATGTGCACTTGTCTTTCCTTGCGGAAAAACAAGTGCACGTTTACAGCGTGTTATCAATTTAATATTTTTTGTGAATAATAAATATATTTAATATTGAATATTTATTATATTTTGTGTAAATATACTCACAGAAATCAGCCGGGTTATGATAAGGTGGACATCTCAACCCAGCACTGGCTAAAGCTGGTACGAGATTAACCCTGGGTCCATGGTACAGGGTCCTTCCTTCTTGCAAGCAGTATACGGTGTCAATCTTCTCGAAGATCAGGGCTGAAGGCTGGTGTATAGTGGCAATGAGCGTCCTGCCACCCCTGGCTAGACTGTTCAGTAGAGCTATCAGAGATGTTGATGCTGACGAATCTAAACCGCTGTAGAGGAAAAGATAACATGAAATGAGTTTGAAGTGTGAATTTAAAAAAAAACAACGTGTTGCACTCCAGGAATACCGGCTGAAGTGAAAACTTGAACATTATCGTTGTGCATTTTTGAATAAACACTTTTTATGAAGTATGTTTTGACTGCTTTTTTTACCCATCAATATGGGTAAAATTTCTTACCTCGCAATCTTTACGTAATGTCAAAGACTAGGTATTTATTTTGATATTTACTTTGTCGGTTGCTAGGCAATGGATCTTACGGTCACGTCATCCCAAAAAAGTGCACAACGCCGCTAAAGAAGTGTTCACTTCAATAAAATCATTATGAAAATATTATGATGGACAAGAAATATAATATGAGGGATTTCTTACTCATCTCTATATCTATACAATATTATAAATTAAAGTCGCTTTTCGTGTTTGTCTGTATATCCGCGTTGTTCTTCTAAACCACGCAACAGATTTTGATGAGGTTTTCACCATCATTTAGAGAATTTATTCCGGATGATTTATGTGTATATATAGTTAATATTAAGGTTACGTTTACCTATGAAATCTCGATGTTTTGTCAAGTTGTAAAAACCGTACGAAGAAGATGAAAAAAATATGTGACATACAATGTTTTTACACATCTGTTATAAAGTCTTTCAACTTAGTAATATAAATAATTATAATGATTATTATACTAAATAGTTAAGGGCAACGTCGCAAATAGATGTCAAATATTTCGCTGTTTTGATTACTTTTCAATATTACTGTATGGAAATATGAAATATCGTCAATTACTGAGCTAATAATACTGATTATGAAATGCAATAATATCGTAACACCGAATATTTAGTTTTAGACTACAAGTTTTAGATGAAAAAAAAAGTATTATGAAACTTTCAAAATAGCTTTTTTACACCTAAAACGGTTACAACATCAAATTCAATGTTATAATTGCAATTCATTATTAATATTCTAGTTCATTAATTAGCGATATTTCGTATTTCCATACAGTAATATTGCCAAATTAATCAAAACAGCGAAATATTTGACATCTATTTGCGACGTTGCCCTTAACTATTTAGTATAAAATAAAATTTGACAGTTATTTGCGACGATGCCAATTTTTAGGATAAACACTGTCATGTAGTTACGTTAGTAATGATCACAAAATTTCTTGTTTACATCAAGGATGGCACATAAACTCCAATGTCATACACCGTACACGTCATTAAGGTTTTCCTTATGGCCAGTTAAAACCATGGAATTTTTGCGTTCGACCCGTCTGTGGCCGGTTTTTGTGACAATACTCCATTGTTTGGCATGCGGTTTTAACAAACCGCATATCTAATCGAGGAATCTCATCGTTTTGACGTCAGTTGGCTTGGTCAGCACACCTCACGGCTCCCGCAGACAGGCGCGACGGGACACCGCTAGAACAATTTCCGTGAATTTTTTATCGAAATTGTTCCACTAGAGTCGCGTCGTGCCGTCGCGTCGCAACCGTCTGCGGGAGCCTCCACGTAGACCGAGTCTAGCATGAACTGACGCACGTTTAACATAGGTGTCGGTAGTTTACCTATTTTTCTTGAGGAATTTGTAGTGTAGCTCATATCAAGTTGTTTTATCTTAAACTCAAAACTCAAACTCAACTGTATGACTTGAGAAAGCATCGAGATTCCTAGAGTATACATATGTAATCCAGTCCATCCAGTTATGTTAAAGTTTCATGTAATAAGGGACGAGCCTATTGCCATCAACCGGGCACAAATCCAGACTCCGGACTGCTACTGAGAAGTTCTAAATAGAAAAACCCAAAAACACTTTGCCCGATCTGGGAATCGAATCCAGGACCTCATGTTAAGCAATAGCGCTTGGAACCACTAAACCAACGAGGTAGTATAATGTATTACTACATACGTCATACATGCAAAACCTTCCGGAATAAATTCTTTAAATGGTGTTAAAAACCCACAACGCCACGATGTCCTTCTAAAGGAAGGACAACGCGGTTAAACAGACTCGTAAAGCCACTTTATTTTAAGTATAACATGTATATAAGTACCTACGTTCGAAAATTTGCTTTTGGTTGACAATTGTTGACCATGACCATGAATTAGGAGATTGAAGGTTTGGGATGCAGTCAACTGTTTCAGTTTCGATTAAAACTATACGTAGTTCGTTACGGAACAAGAATCGTGATAATGGATTGAAGACCTTGTAAAGACATCCAAATGTATGTGAATGAATAGGTACTAAAGGTACAATTCCGTAGGCGACCGCAGGCGGCAACTGCATGCGACGTGTCACTGCGACACTACTGGATTCTGTGTCAAATCAATCTGCCTAGCCTTTTGCCAACTATTTTGCGATCGGCTTCCAGTCTAACCGGATGCAACTGAGTACCAGTATTTTATATAGAGCGACTGCCTATCTTACCTCCACAACCCAGTAACTGTATAATACGATACGCCTTGGTAAGACTGGTGCCAGACTTTCAGGCTTCTGACGACTCGTAACGACAACCTGTTAGATCGACTCGTGCGGCGAGGAGCTTCTCTATGGACTGGATTCAATGTATTCTTACGTATTTCTATGAAGGCGACGTGTCGCTAGCTACGGAAGGTATATCATAGAAACCAGTCGCGTCGTACCGACACGTCGCCTGCAGTTGTCGCCTGCGGTTGGCATCGGCATGGGGTACCAATTCGAACAAATTATAATTAGTCTTGAAAAAAGATCATAGATGGCAGCATAGGTAACAATTATGAAATTAACAGTCATTAAAAAGCGATAAACGGAAGATTTTGGCTGAAGTAAGATTAGTAAAAATCAAAACTTCCTTGTTTAATGCTGATTTATCTATTGTAACTCATAAATCTCGTATTTTCAACAAAAAAAGATAAAACCTTTTTGTTTAGGGCTCTTTACAATAGATGGCGTTTTACTCAATTTGTCATAACTGTAGTACATTTAGCCAGTCAATAGCCCGACTAGGGAGGTCTCATTTCTTTGTATGGGATTGGGTATCTGTACGTAGTATTATATTATCTGTGGCATCGGAATGGTACCTTTAATTAAAGGTCTCATTTCCCCATGTAAACCCTAAAATCAACCTAACCTAGTACCGACGGTACTTACGTGGTGGGTTCATCAAGGAACATAAGGGATGGGTCAGACAGAAGTTCAAACGCTACGGCGAGACGTCTCCTCTGACCTCCCGAGAGGTCCCGGCAGAGGGTCATCGATGTGTTGCTCAGACCTAGCAAAGCAAGGATCTCGTGCACCTGAAAAGAAGTTAACGTTTTAGATTGGACTTCTTTCTTTTTTTTTTCGTGTGGTTAGTGACTAAGAAGTTACCTGATTAAGTAATACACGATCAATCAGAATTTGAATCGTTTTGAAACAGATTGCTAATCCATTGCTTCATAAGTTCTTAAAAAAAACTGCTCAATAACGTAAATAACGCAATGAATGTTGTTGAACTACCAAAATGAAACAAATTAGTCGGAATCGTTTACGAAAATGTGTTGCGTAAGTAGATAGCTGGTGTCAGACTTTTGGGCTTCTGACTTGGCTTCACAAACCCTCGAGAAATATTTCTCAGGCATGCCGGTTTCCTCACGAAGTTTTTCTTCACCGTTTTTGAAGCAAGTGATAATAACTATTATACAATACGTACATGAATCTGAATGGTCAGAGGTGAGTGCCTTGGGTTCGAACTCCGGACTCCACTAGGCTATCACTGCTTAGCATAGATAGGCCTATTTTACATGTACAAGGTAATGAGAATAGCTTCATGCGAAAAGGTTCGACCGAAAAAGTTACTAAACCTCCGCTGTCCGTCTATGTCAGCGGGCTGTATCTCATGAACCGTAATAGGTAGATAGTTGAAAATTTTACAGATTGTATATTACTATTACCGCTATAACAACAAATATATAATAAACATAAAATAAAGTTAAAAATTAAAGGAGGTCCCGATACAAGAAACGTGGTTTTTTCGGCGTTTTTTTGCTAAATACTGAACGTTGGTACGGAACTCATTATATGCGCGTCCGACTCACACTTGGCCTGTTTTTGTGCATTTATACAGTTAGTTATTTAGTTTAAGTGTACCGAGTGTAAGTAGTTAGTTGTATAATAATATACTACTGTATACTTTAAATTATTTACGATACCTAAACAAGTATAGAGTTAGATCTTTACTTCTATACTAATATTATAAAGAGGTAAAATTTGTACGTTTGTATGTATCACTCGTACTATCAGTCGGATTTGAAAACTTCTTTTTGCATTCATCATCATCATCAGCCTATTAATGTGCCCACTGCTGGGACACAGGTCTCCTCTCTGTGAGAGGGAGTGGGCCGTAATCTACCACGTGGGCGCAGTGCGGGTTGGTAGATGTTACATGGCTTCGAATTTTTGGTTCTAAGACATGCCAGTTTCCTCACGATGTTTTCCTTCACCGTTTTGAGAGCAGTGGTGATGAAATTATTTACACAAAGTAAAGCGCCTGCTTGGGTTCGAATCCACGACCTACAACTCGTAAGTCGGGGCCGTTACCACTGGGCCACCACTGCTCCCTTTTAGCATTGGATAGCCCAATTCCTTAGGAAGGTTATAAGCTCGAGGACGAAGTCGTGGGCAGAAGCTAGTTGTAGATAAAGACAATATACCTTTTCTTTCCTCTCTTGAGGCGTGAAGTCAGCCAGTTTAAGGGCAGCGGCAAGAGACATGGCTTCATACACGGTGAGGTGCTGGCGCAGGTCATCGTGTTGCCGGATGTACCGCGCACCGCCGCGGCCTGACGACTTGGATGCGCACCCGCAGATACCGTTGATGGCTATCTCGCCTTTAGCACCACGTGTTCTGAGGAGAAAATAATATTTAAGAATTGTGAATAAACGATGGAACTAAAGTAAACATAGTAAGTTATGAGTGCTTAATAATGGTTAATAAACTATGCCTGCCTTCATTTAGTCTAAATTATTTACGTAGAGCGCACATAGATGGTTCCATAATTTAGTAGGTATAGGAAAATAACTTTTAAGATTGACTTCGTACAGGTTTGTCATCATCATAATATAATTAGTCGGACATTATGCACAGCGTACGAAGATGCTACGAAGACTCTATGAAGACGCAGTGTAAAAGGCGCTTGCGTCACGCAAACAAGCAACGAACGCTTTGGCTGCCTGTCCACTGGAGCGGAGAGGAGAGGAGAGGAGCGGAGATGTGCCATTATTAACCAATCAAATCTAAACTCAGGGGCGGTGTCAAGATTGTATTGGTTAATATTGGCACATCTCCGCTCTTCTTTTCTCCTCTCCGCTCCAGTGGACAGACAGCCTTATGCTGGACTAACGCACAAGGTGAAAACGAGTCAATTTAGGTAATAGCTTTATAGCAATGCAAATAGGCAACGGGTGTAGGTACAGTTTTGACTACCTAACTAAAGGATACTATGGTTGACCGCAATGGTGCCAAATAAAGGAAATAAAATATATAGAAGTTAACGTTTTTGACAAAGTGAGGCAATATATTAATAAGTAGATACCTAAAGGTTGGGATTGTATAAAACAAGCAGTAAAGACATGCGTCATGAACTCATGACAAATGGGTAGTAGGTATGTAATAATCCTTTTGCCATAACATTATACGAAACATTAATCATTGGGGTCGATGTATAAAAAACTTTAGTTTCATTATTGTTTACTTATTTTATTATCATTTAATAACCACTGGCTGAAAGGTAGGTTTTATGCAATTGGGATTGGGAACGTAGCAAAACAGCTTTCAAATAATAATGAATTGCAATTATAACACTGAATTATACCTAATTAACACTGGCTGAAAGGTAGGTTTTATGCCTTTGGGAACATGGCAAATATCTTTAACACTGAATTTGATGTTGTAACCGGTTTCGGTGTAAAAAGGGCATTTGGATATTAATTTTTGCATTCCATACACAATATTCGAGTTCACTACTTAGCGATATTTTATATTTTCATACAGTAATATTGTCAAATTAATCAAAACAGCGAAATATTTGACAGCTATTTGACACGTTGCCCACTTTCAGAATGCACGTTCTTAAGACCTTAAACAAGTCGAGGGACTTTACTGTGTTACAAGAGATTTTTGTAACTTCTTCATTATTTTTTATTATCTACCTAATAATAATCTTACATGTTAACCGTGGTTTGTGTTAATTTATCGTCTGTAAATGGTTTAAGATATCACCCGATCTTTGGCCAGACGTTATAATTCGGTTGTTGTACCTAATTATTACGTCATCAGTTAGCACGCTGCACATCGACGTCTGAGTGGGCTTCAAGAATATTCATCGCTTTCCAGCCGGTGCATGATTAAACGCCTGACGCTTGCTAACGCTTAAAGCGCTTGATTACGCCCTAAGATATATCGTGCTGTCAGTGCTACCAAACTCCCGGCGGCAGAGTTCGTGGTGCGTTCCAGCGACAAATTAAAGCGATATTGTTGCATCAGGGTATGGGACTAGTGGCTCCACCCCGACCATAACCAGTACTAATTTTTATTATAATTTTATTTAAAGTTACAATGCTTCGCACTCCTCCAAAAGATGGCGAAGCCGGTAATTTACCACATGTCCAATCAGAGCCAAACTTACCAGCGGTCCTTGCTAGTTCACCGAGCACATCTAACATAAGCGCAAGATATAAGCGCCAGCGCACTGAAAGCTCTCCTGATTCAGACCCCCATTTAAACTCTCATGAATCCACGACGAATGAACTACTTGATACTATTCGTCAAGAAATACGTTCAGTTTTATCTTCCGAGGTCTCAGCATGCATTAAAACCTGCATTACTAATGAACTTCGGGAGATTAAAGAAATGTTTCGTGGTTTGGAGCACTCCGTCAATTTCATGAGCGCTGAATACGACCGCATGAAAATTGAGCTCGAAGCATGCAAAAGCGACAACAAAAGTCTTCACAAAGATAATGACCTCCTCAAGACTACGGTTTCTGAATTATCACTGCAAGTTAACCTGATAGAACAAAATTTACGCCAACAAAATTTAGAGATCAATGGTATACCGGAAAACAAGGCCGAAAACCTGGCAAAGACAATTGTGCAATTGGGGAACGTAGTGTCTAGCAAGATTAAGGAGGATGACATTTTATCTGCGGTACGCGTGAGAAAACTGGATCCAGAGAGCAAGAACCCAAGAGCGGTTGTCGTTAAGTTACGGAGCACATTGTCGAGAGATACAGTCCTTACATCTGTCTTACAATTTAACAAGGCCCATCCGAAAGAAAAACTGAGTACCCAACATCTGGGCTATGGCGGCGCTATCAAACCAATTTTTGTATCCGAACACCTGTCCCCGTTGAATAAGAGAATCCACGCGGCTACTAGGAAAGCAGCACGTGAAAAGGGATATTCATACGTCTGGGTACGCGATGGCAAAGTTCTCGTCAGAAAAGCCGACGGTGAGCAAGCAAAACACATGAAAAGCTTGGAGGCCATTGCTTTACTTTAAAATTGTTCAACCGATACTTATGTAATGATACCGTGCACCAATACTTAAAATTCACAATTTATTACCAGAATTTCAGAGGCCTGAAAACCAAACTTAATTCCATTAAGCTGGCTGCACAACTGGGCAGCTATGACGTTATAATTGGCACAGAGACGTGGCTGGACGACGGCATATGTGACGGCGAAATTTTCGACTCGAGGTATCACGTCTATCGCAGGGATAGGGCTTCAACAGCTCTGGGAACCAAGAGGGGTGGAGGTGTTTTGATCGCAGTGTCTAAGCATATTGATTCCATACGTATGCCAAAATGGGAATCGGACATCGAAGATCTATGGGTAAGACTTAAAATCACCAACGGAAAAAGGCACCGTAATTTAAATATCTGCGCCGTTTACTTGCCACCACCAGTTCAACAAGTCTTACTGGATTCATTTTTAGACAGAGTATCTTCATTGATGGAGTTTACAGGAGAAGATACGATTATAGCAGGAGACTTCAATCTCAGTTTTATCAGTTGGGACATAGACAATACTCTTGGTTACTCTCGATGTACAACCCCAACTAACTACGCCAACAGGCTAGGCCACTCCTTAATAGATTTTATGTCAGAAAACAATATGTTGCAACTAAATACTGTTAAAAATTGTTACAATAAAACCTTAGACCTAATTTTTTCTAACTTTTACGGAGGAAGTTGTAGCGAGTGCAATGATCCAATGTCCAAAGTAGATCTATATCACCCACCCATTATGATCACTCTCACCAATATTTCACCAGCTCCCTTAATAAACAAAAGAATCTCAAAACCGAATTTCAAACGTGCTAACTATGCGTTGATTAATTTGAAGCTAAAAGAAATAGATTGGATAAAAATATTTTCTGAACTGCCAGAGGTCGATGCTATGGTGAATGTGCTGTACGAACATATTCGTTGTATTATTAATGAGTGTGTTCCTCTCTCCAAAGTACCCAATGGCAAATTTCCATTTTGGTATTCTAGGTCTCTTATTAGATTGCTGAACGAAAAGGAAACAATTAGATCTCGCTATAAAAAATAAAAAAATCCTAGAGATAATTATGAATATAAAATCCTAGGCGACCGCGCAAGAATAATGATCAAGGACTGCTATAAGACATACGTAATGAACACGGAAAAGAATATCGCACAAAACCCAAAACTCTTCTGGTCCTTTGTGAAGGCAAAAAAATCTAGGTCTAGCGACATTCCTTCCACTATGCATTTGGGACGGAATATTGCAACATCTGGTGAAGAAATATGCAAACAATTTGCAACACACTTCTCTTCAACCTTCATACCTTCCGTTAACCCGAATGCTCCCAGTACTAGTTCGCATAATTACTTTCAATCCGCTTTATGTGGAATGACTTTTACTGAGAAAGACGTATTTAAAGAGCTAAAGAAACTTGACGCTTGCAAGGGTCCGGGACCTGATGGCCTGCCCCCGTTATTTATCAAGAAATGTGCAGCTAACCTGTCTCTTCCGCTTAAGTTGATTTTTAACAAGTCAATTAAATCATCTACGTTCCCCTCGCAATGGAAAGTTGCTAACGTTGTGCCCATTTTTAAGAAGGGAGAAGTCGACGACTCTTCAAACTATCGTCCCATATCGCTTCTTTCCGTCTTTGCGAAGCTGTTTGAAGCGCTTGTTTGTCCCATATTGACTTCGCACATAAGAGCGCAGTTGGCTCCCCAACAGCACGGTTTCTGTGCTCGCAAATCCACTACTACTAATTTGGTACATTACGTTAATGACATTAGCAAATCTCTGGACTCCCGTACACAGGTTGACTCTATCTATACGGATTTTAGCAGTGCTTTTGACAAGGTTAACCACAAGATACTTGTCACAAAACTCGAACAGTTTGGCATATCCGGTCAACTACTTATGTGGTTTGCCTCATACCTATTTGAGCGGAAACAGAAAGTCGTTGTGAGGGGTTATGAGTCAACATTTTATGTTTCCACCTCCGGAGTGCCACAGGGATCTCACCTGGGACCGATCCTCTTCTTGATTTTCGTCAATGACATTGTTCATTCAATACGGCACTGCAAATGTTCCATGTTTGCAGACGATTTGAAACTATACAGGGAAATTAAAACAGACTGCGACATTCTTCTTCTTCAGGAAGACTTAGATGCAGTGCAAGAATGGTGTCGGCTTAATATGATGACTCTCAATGCAAGTAAATGCTATCACATGACTTTTACGCGTAACAAACAAGTACGCTCATCATCTTATGTGTTGGATGGAGTTCCTCTGCAAAAGGTTGATACCATCCGCGATTTGGGTGTCCAACTCGACAGCAAGCTAACTTTCATCAATCATATTGACGCGATTGTAGCCAAAGCGTTAAAAATTTCGGGTTTTGTGAAAAGAACTTGTTCGGAGTTTCGGTCCATAACGACACTAAAAGTGCTCTACTACACCCTTGTCAGAAGCATACTGGACTACGCATCTCCAGTTTGGAATCCCACATATCGTGTTCATATCGACAGGATAGAACGTATACAGAAGGCTTTCACCAGATACTTACGCTTTAGATGTCCTAGTTGCCCTCATGACGCTAATTATTCCCAAAGGCTTAATCACTTCAATATGTTACCACTTGAACAACGTAGAAGCACTTCTGATCAGCTCTTGTTTTACAAAATCATCCATAACCTGGCGGATGTGCCTGAGTTGCTATCAGAAATTGATATAGCTGTGCCTAGGCGTACCGTAACTAGATCTCTGCGCAAAATAAATACCTTTGCACCATCCTCATCAAGAACCAACCTTGGTCGCAATGCCCCCTTGAAACGATTAATGGCTAATTATAATAAAATAGATATCTCCAACAATATTGATATATTTACAGACTCATTTTCCCAATTTCGCAAAAAACTTATTACTATTAGCGACGAATCATAATCTCATATCCTCCTTTTTTTTACTTCTTATTTTTAATTTTTTTTTTTATTACAATTTAATTTTTATGGTTTTTTGCCACATGTGCCTACCTTTTCAACAATTTTGGAATGTTCTCTTGTTGCACTCGATACCGCGTTCTACCATTTTAAATAACAATTTTACTGTTAATTTATTAGTTTCTTTATTATTATTTTTTATATTTTGTTTAATTTGAATTTTAATGATAATTTTGATGTTAATTTTTGATAATAATTGTTTACATACTCTAATTTCAATTATGATTTTGTTTTTTACTTAAATGTTTTGTTCATTATTCTATTTAATTATTGTATCCTCACTAAGTGTAAAATCTCCATTTTTTATGTAAGTGCTGTGTACGCCTGTAAGTGACTAACTCACCATAACTTCATGCTTATGTTATTTTCTTACTATGGTAATGTGCTAGTGAATTGGTCGTTGGTGTATCTTTAAAATAAAATAAAATAAATAAAATAAATTATTCAAGTATTCACGTGTTTTACAAGTACATTTAAATATATTTTTAAGTAAACGAATATTAAAAGTATGTGAATTACAGTAAACAGAATCACACAATGACTCATACCTCCTGATTTTCTGATAAGTAGGCTTGACTACTAATGGAATATTACGTCATGAATTCACCATGGAGTTGATGGCAACTCCATGGTGAATTCGTGACGTAATATTCCATTAGTATCGAAAGATCACTCGTATGGAAAGATTGACTGTGAAACGTAGTAAGCAACTACTTAATTTCAATCTTTCAGTATTTTCCAGCTACCGAGAGACACTTCCAAAGTGGTAAAATGTGTCCCCCCCTGTAACTTCTAAAATAAGAGAATGATAAAACAAAAAAAAAAATATGTTGTACATTACCATGTAAACTTCCACCGAAAATTGATTTGAACGAGATCTAGTAAGTAGTTCTTTTTTAATTCGTCATAAATCGTAAACCACTATTTACCTTTAACGAACTACAAGAACTTTTATATTATGTTACTTGCTACTACGGAACCCTTCATGGGCGAGTCCAACTCGCACTTGGCCGCTTTTTTTTCAAAACCAATCGTTATTGTTACTGAAGATATCTTTTGCGATGATCCTGTTGGCTGTTCTCATAAAGAAGTCAATTTTATCCGCGGATTGTGCTGATCGGTAAGTGCTATTTTATGACTTAACTTGGTTTTGTTAATACAAGCAACAATTAAGCCATTTTAGTAAAGTTAATTTTAACCAACAACCAAAACGTTTATGCTTACTAGACAGCGGATTCATTTCATGTTACCTACAGCTACATCAATAGTTTGAAACAAAATAATGGTGTTATATTACTAAACTTTTTAATAATTCTTGATCCCTCATCATCATCAAAGAACTTATCCACAATTAATGTATTCTAATTACTTATTCAGTCACAACTACTCACAACGGATGTTACCGAAAATCAGTCTACTTAATTTTATTAGTCCAGTCACGATGGTGGAAGCATGTGCTTGTAAATACCCATGACTGTCATAGGTATTCCCATTACAAGGGCTTACCATACTTTTGAAGTCATTGAGGTGTTAATGTGACAATACGTGACGTGTGAAATAGAACATCGACTGTTGGTCACATCATAATGTGGTCTAGCCAGAGCATTGAATACTCAACGTTTAACGATATGAACAGTTAAACGAACGACTACTTCATGATGTGGCCAAAAATTATTGATCATATCGTAAAATAGTTAGATTATCCACCATTAGAGGCGTTGATGTCGTTTTGTTTTTGTTGTGCATCATGGCGGCGGCATACAAGAAATCAAAAAAGTAGGGTCACCACGCAAAAAAATTCGGTGGACTTTTATTGGATTTCCAAATGCGATATTACGGAAAGCGACCAACTTGGGAGTCACTAACCTAGCCCATTTGGTCGAGATGCCACAACTGGTGTGCTGAGCAACATAGCATTTAAAATTCATAATCAGCCTATAATTTTCCCACCTGCTGGGACACAGGACTCCTCTCTGCGAGAGGGAGTGGGCCGTAATCCACCACGCGGGCCCAGTGCGGGTTGGTAGATGTCACATCTCTTCGAATTTTTGCTCACATGCTGGTTTCCTCACTAAGTTTTCCTTCACCGTTTTAAGAGCAGTGGTCTTCCAATTTCGTCACAGTTAGCAATTTTTACTACACCTTACACCATGGATACCCTACATTAATGATATGACCAACGTCGACTGACATATCATTAAACGTTGACGTTTAAACTTTAAACGTTATGGCCAATTTTAGCTGGTCATGAAACACAGCCATTTCATGAAATGGTTGAACACTTCATGAGATGATCAATTCTAAGATCTGGCCACGACATATACAAATATTGCTCGTTGTATAGGATTTATCAAAGATTTCCACACCACATATATGTGGAAACTTAGCAATGGAGTACCTACCCACTTTTTATTTGTCATTAAATTAAGAGGTTTATGAATTTATCATTCAGACCTTGGGATGACTTCACCTACTATCTAGTAACCAATTGTGTAATGGTCATCATGACAATGCCAATGAATCAAATGCTTCCTATTCTTGAAATTATTTATTTTTACGTACATACAACTACACACAATATCCCAAATAGCAGGAAACAACAACGCGGCAGGCCCAGAAAGAGATAGCGGGATGAGCTGGACTCCTTCTTAAAAAATTGGCCCACTATCGCAGTAGACCGGGAAAAGTGAAAAGAGGGAAGGGAGGTGTTTGCCCAGCAGTGGGACAACACAGGCTTACCTATGTTAATCTAAGATTCATTTCGACTCTATTATATTAGGATGGAGCATGATTTAAAATATTACTGTTCCGAGGACCAAAATTGTTGTTTTAAAACTGTTCACTAGTTCAGTTTTTTACAACGTTTCTGATAAAAAAACTGGATTTTAAACAATTTTTAAGTAATTTTGACAATCAAATCGATTGAGATAAAAAAAGGTCAATTCAAGTTGAAAGAAGAAAGTTGTTTTTTGTCTTGCACAGATACGAAATATTGACACATACCTACTTACGCATATTATGAAAATGCAAAATAAAATAAAATAGCACAGTAATACTTACGAGTAACCAGCCAAAATGTTGAGGAGAGTGGTCTTGCCGGCTCCAGAAGGGCCCATGATGGCTGTAAGTTGTCCAGGCTTGAAGCTTCCTGACACACTCTTTAAAATGTGCTTCTTTTCTGCAAAGAAAAAAATAAATAACGTAAGTAATCTTTTTTAAGATGACACCTAGAGTGTGTATTGTGTATGATGAAATGACTACGAGTCTAAAAAAGTAGAATTTGCAGTTAAACGCATATTAAACGTACGATATAGTCATTTCTAGAATTCCGCTAATTACTTTTTTTGTGTCTCATGATAGTAAGTTCATTGCACCTCATTATCTCGGGCAGTAGAGCAACGAAAAGAAAAATAGACAAAACAACTACAATAGTTACTGGTTAGTATGTATGTCTCGTTTCGGTACTCTGGTCGACTGGTCCGTTATGGGCGTTTTGTTAAATTGTTATGTTATGGCCGCACAAGTGGATCAAAGAAAGTTTATAATAAGCATAACTAACAGAGCAGTAAATTAAAATACAAATGTTCAACATTTAAAGAAAAAAACATAATTTTTCACTATACAGGATGGAAGGGTAAACACCGTTGTCACTCAAACTATGGGTAGTTGGCTTAAATATAAACATAAAAAACCGAGTAAAAAAAAATTACGTTATTTTCTTTAACAATATTAAAAAGGTTATTGTCCGACACCGTCCGCAAATTCATGGATATGCGCCCGCCCGAGTGACGTAATCGATCGCCGCCCGTCCTACCTACCTACACAACACATGAATAAATACAATACAACCTTTTCCTGGCTTAAGACAAGCAAAAATACCTACCTTAGGAATTGCGTGACGATTCTAAATGTACATCTTAAAAAAAAAAAGTTGTGATTTTCCATTGAATTTATGTTCTATAAACGAAACCAAACCACTGGTTTGAAGGATAACGGTGTTTACCCTAACACCCTGTATATACAATATGTGAAAAAAACCCTGTCTGATCCGAAAGGGGCAAATAGGTAGGTGCAACAACATTACCAAAAAGTTTAAAAAAAAAATATTATTGATAATAAAAAAGTTATCGCTATTTAAAATTCACATTTTTAGCACCTACCAAAATTACCCCAACTCGTTAAAAAATTTGAAAATTCCGCGCCATATGGAAAAAACCCGGTAAAATTCCCCATTGAAAAAAAAGTGTGCCGAAATTTTTTCTTCGTTTTTCCTAAAAATTTCCACATAAAGAGACTCTCAGTACGATACCTAACAACACCCTCACGGATCGGAGAGGTTTTTTTTACATGTTGTGTAAAAAAAAAAAACATAAAAGTATACCAACACGGAGTAACATCATGTTTTTAATTAAGAAGCATGATAATATAGATACGTAACAACATTTTTTGTTTAAATATAATCAATCATTACATTCGTAATAGCCGTTGCTATACTAAACATAAACTCACGCCTTCGTCCCATGGCAGTAGGCAGAAACTACAGAACGCCACCTGCTACGATCCTTAAACGGTGAAGTTTCTTGCACAATTCTTCTTCCTAAGAAAACTACCTTTTGGAAGAGGCGACTAGAATCAGTTCTATTTTTGTAAATTTTGACGTTCAAATGTGCCTTTTATCGTAATTAAAATAAATTATTTGACTTTGACCTTGACCTTACATTTGCTTCGTTTACGTTCATACATTTGCTATCTAATTGCGTAAACTTTTTCGGTAAACGATTAAGACGAATCTGTTTTATTTTGACAGTACAACAACATGAGAGAGTAAACTGAATTGTTACTGAAGGGCAAATGTATGTAAAGTGGGTACTTTACATACTTTATATTTATTTGATAAACACAGGTGTGTTTATCAAATAAATATGCATTCACAACATTCATTGCGTTATTTACGTTGTTTAGCAGATTTTTTTTCCAACTTATGAAGCCATGGATTAGCAATCTCTTTCAAAATGATTCGATTGTGATTGATCGTGTATTACGCAATTAGGGTGCTGGTCATACACGCACGCCGGTTGCGAGTACTACGCATCTGGCCTTTCTGAAGAACATGACCAAACTCCCAATACTTATAACTTCCCTAAGAAACGAAGCGAAGGGATCAGCGAGCAATTTATCAGTATTGTTCCTTGATTGTACCTATTAGGTATCTATGTATGTGTGTTCCAATATTCATTCATAAAAACTTACTACAGTAAGTAGTACATCTACAACGGAACCTATTTATCATACTAGAACTATAAATCACATCGAATTAAAGCAAATTACCTAGTAATTTAATACCTAATTTGCATCATCAATCCTAATATTACAAATGCGAAAGTTAGTTTGTTTGTTTGCAACGCTTTCACGCTAAAACGGCTGAACGCATTTGGATGAAATTTGGCACACGGGTAGACCATAACCAGGAAATGGACATAGGATAATTTTTGTTCCGATATTCCCACGGGATCGAGACTTATGCGAGTGAAACCGTGGGGCGCAGCTAGTAAATGATATGTTGAAGGCAAAAACTTGAACAAAACATATTTATCGTTAAAGTTTTGTTACACAGGACATTCGTCATCCTTTCGTTCATATGTTAATATTGAAACAATGCTTGTGGATGATTCATAGTGATACAATTTACATCCTGTACTTAGTACCTACAATGTTCATGATAATGTTTCAACGGATTTCTATTTATGTATTATTGTGGGAATAGTTTCCTTTTGACTGCTTTTGTCTAGTGGTCGCAAGCGCTACTGCTGAGCATGTGCAGGACCTCGAGGTTCCAGGGTTCGATTTCCAGGTTGAGCAAAGTTTTATTAGGTTTGTAGCAGCTCGAAGTCTGGATTTGTGGTTGATGGCAATAGGCGCGAGCCTATTGCCATCGAGCAAATTACACCTCTGCCCAACCCTTCGGGGAAAGAAGGCGTGATGTTATGTATGTTAGTTTCCTTTTGCATAGAAATAAGTAGGTATCCAAGAAACTCATAACTATTCTGCATTATAAACTCGGGTTACGGAGGTGACAGCGCCTACTTATTTATTTATTCATAGCAATACAATTTTTTTTCGGAAAAACGGCCCGCCTTCTCAAATGACATGAAGAGTTCATGTAAATTAAGTTTGAAAAGTATTCATTATTTAAGCTATTCAGGTATGTCGTCCCATTCCAAAAAACATACAATATTATGGGCAATTCAAATATTTAAATAATAAAAAATGACTTGAATGGAATCTTCCGAGATAGGTAATTATTAATTATGATAAAATGATGAATATTCCGGGATGTCTTATTAAATTGTACAATCTATGCTAGCAGAGGGGTCGTGGTTAAATAATAACAGCCACACGGGTCGATTGGAGGTTCAGCTACGCTGCTACGCTTGCTGCGGTCGGTTCGTGGATGGGTGACCATCTATTAGGTACTATCGCGGACACGCATATCTAAACACAGTAATGACTAATTCTGTTTTCAGCGCTCGGCCGTTGCCCACGTTCGCACGGACGTAAAAATATCGCTGCGGGATTTTATCGCGCACTGGATTTTCAACTCTCGGTGTTGAGCCGAGCGTTGAAAAAACACTGTTGGATTTTCAACTCTCGGCGCTAAGCAGAGCGTTGAAAAATTATAATCGCCGCGGGAAAAATAGCTCGTGCGTACATAAGCTAACGCTTTTCTACCAAAAAAAAAGGGTGTTGTGCATTTTGTTTTCAAAGTTGTTAGATACTTATACATGACCGCGATAGTACTACAGTGGGCTTCAGAGAAACCTCACCCCCATGGATATCTATGCTCACCCCCTTGCAATGTTTTTTACATTGCTTGTGAGGTTCTAATCAAAACCTCTCCGTGCCTCGGAAAGCATGTTAAGCAGTGGGTTCCGGCTGTCATTCGTATATCTTTGGCAGTCATTACGGGTAAATAGACGCCCAAAAGTCTGACAACCAGTCTTACTATATCGTGTTACCCAGTAACTGGGTTGTGGAGGTCAGATAGGCAGGCAGTCGCTCCATGTAAAATAATGGTAATAATGGTATTCAACTGTATCTTGTTAGATTGGAAGCTGACCCCAACATAGTGGCAAAAAGGCGCAAGTGATGAATATTCCGGGATGTCTAAAATGAATGAATTTGTATAATCGCAGAAAGCGCGATACTGTTGAGAAGTATGAGGAGAATTCGAGAATTTCATAATTATGAAGATATCTCTATGGTCACCCTGTCTATATCGTCGGCCTCTAATGACACTGCGGTTTGTTTACCTTCATTTCTATTAATAAACGGAAGTTACTAGAAAATAATAAACTGCTCGTAATAGGAAGACGTAACCGCAAAGTACAGACAGTTTCATTAACGGTCTTATAGTTTTTGGGATTCTTTGACATCTGACGTAAATGACTCTTTTCCGTATTATTTCCGAGCGTTTACATACAGAAAGAGGGCAACGTCGCAAATAGCTGTCAAATATTTCGGTGTTTTGATTAATTTGGCAATATTACTGTATGGAAATAAGAAATATGGCTAACTAGTGAACTAAAATATTGATTATGAAATGCAATAATTAACAGCGTATCACCGAATGTTTTAGATTTAAAAAAAGGATTTGGAGACCTTCCAAATGACACCTAAAACGGTTACAACATCAAATTTTGTGATATAATTGCAATTCATTATTAATATTCTAGTTCACTAGTTAGCCATATTTCTTATTTCTGGTGTCTAGATCAAAACAGGTAAATATTTGACAGCTATTTGCGACGTTGCCCTCTTTTTAGATGAAAGCTCTTAATACTTCAACTCAATGATTGAATGAAGAATGATAGATAAAGATAGACAGTACAATACAGGTAGACAGACAGCATGTTTAAAGGCTCCCGCAGACAGCCACAACGCGACATGACAAGAAAAACTTTCAAAGGAATTGTTCCACTAGAATTGCGTCGCACTAATATATCGCGTTGTGCCTGTCTGCATAACATAATAAAACAAAATCAGCCTGTAATGTTCCCACTGCTGGGATAAAGAGTGGGCCACTATCTAACACGCGAGCTCAGTGCGGGTTGGTAGATGCCACATGTCTTCGAATTTTTGGTTCTAGGATATGCCGGTTGTCTCACAATGTTTTCCTTCGTCGTTTTGAGAGCAGTTGTGATGAAATTATTTACACAAAGTCTGCATACTAATATATAATGTCTGAATATATCATACGAAAATAATAAATCAATGCTTACTTAATTATAATTACTTATAAAACTCCAATGTTTCTAGTGTGCACCAAAATAGTTAACCAAATAAATAAAAAAGTATTTTAATAACTTAATGGTTGTTCTTTTACATAAAATATAATAAAATATAAAGCGTTAGACAGAGGTGTACAAATAATACACCCACATTCCGCCAGTTATGTTTAAGTCCCATGTAATAGGGGCGAGCCTATTGCCACCAAACGGGCACAAATCCAGACCCTGGACTGCTACTGACACATTCCAGATGGAAAAACCCAATAACATTTTACCCGACCCGGGAATCGAACTCAGGCTCAGCAGTAACGCTTCCGACCACAAGACCAGCGGGGCAGTCGAAGAAATGTCACCTAAATTTCATCTTTTGTTTTTTTTACTAGTTTGCCTTTAATGTTGTATTTAATTAGGTACAATAATAATAATTAACATCATGTCGAGTGTTGGCAAAATATGAAACTAATTGATTGTCCAATTATATTATTGATTGTCATCAAAGTCGACGTAGGTAGCTGCGGTCAATTCAATCGAATCTCACATTAAAATAAGATTTAATTAATTACCTTTATGACAGTTTAATATTCTTTTGTGTACAACTACTAATGTAACACAATGGAAAACTTAACTTTGTTTTGTATTGGTATCTATAGTAGATAATCGTTTTCTAATTAAAACATAGCGTTACAATTATACCCGTCTGTCTACCTTGTCATTCCTTGTTAACCACAGACAATATTTTCCTTCATTGCTTCATGAAAATAATTATGAACATAATTATTATTATTTATTATTATGTTCACAAGAACATAATTATTTTCACACTATTGTTGAAAATTATCTACCTAGGTATTTCACAATTTTCAACAATAGTGTTATTTACATAACCTGAGATTTTTTTGTCATATTGTGTGGCATATAATAATTAATAATGCGATTATAAAAACGCATATTTTTAGTGCATCTTTAACTTTTAAAGTTAATTCATTAATTAATTTTTAAAAATAGTACCTACTCAATTATTTGTTTATTTCATCATATAAAAAAAATGTAGGTAATAATTTTTTATACTTTTAATATATTCTTTACCACCTTGAAATACGGTTCGTCGGTTCCTTATATTCTTATGAATTAACGTAACAGCTTAATGAATTAAAGAAAAAAAAAAATGTCTTCGGCGATCTCATGCCAATTTGCCTTTCAACTGTTCGTCGAAGGCAGAACATTTAACTTACAAATTACGGAACAACCACCGCTGATTGTAACGTTGAAGCCACACAATCTATAATTTGACTAATTACGCGCTTACGCGATAATTAAAGGTCAAAAGGCAAGAAATTATTTTATAAACGACTGTTGCATTGATCTAATTAATGGTCACAAACTCAACTAACTTACTGAGCGGCGGGTTAAAAGTTAAATAAAAAAAAAAAAAAATACTTTTAATTGGACACATGCAGTTCGTGAAACACAGAATACAAATAACAAAATAAAAGTGAAAATAATGTTTTAACAACAGTAGTGACGTCACGAGTCACGGCTACGCCAAGTAGGTTAATTTCAGATTTAATGCCAGACAGATGCTGTCTGACGCTGGTTTTCGGAGAGTTTCAAGATACCTAATACGTCATTTTTATACTTATAAATAAACTAGTAATCCTAACTAATATTAAAATGCGAAACCGAGTTTATTTGTTTGTTATGGTTTCACGCTAAAACGGCTGAACGGATTTGGATGAAATTTGGCACATGGGTAGACCATGACCTGGAGAAGGACATAGGCTACTTCTCATCCTGGATCGTAGACCAAAGCACGGTCAACAGCTAGTCAAATATAATTACAAGAACAAAACAAAAATCGAACAGTACAAGAACTGTATCGCTAGGCAAAACCTAGGGGAAACCGTGGCCCCTGGCAAGGCAAGGGAAGGAACACGGGTTTTAGTCAGTAAGAGTCTGACACGCCCTTCCGCTCCGCCCAGAGCGGGAGAAGTCATTGGATGATTTCCCAACCAAAAAAAAAAAAAAAGGCATAACCTGTTCTGAGGTTTGTGTACTACACGGAATTTTACCGTGCGGCAGTCCGATTTTTTACGGTCCTATATAAATGTTCATACTAGTTTGGTCGGAATCGGACTGCCGTACGGTAAAATTGTAGTGCACAAAGGCCCTTAGAGATTTCCTAGATTGGGTTCTATAGTAGCCCGGAAACTGTATTCGAGACTGATTTAGCAATACGCTCGCCCCTGTCATATGGAGTTTGTATATTGTAACTATAGCCTAACGTAGGTATACTATCACCTCTGCTGATACCTTCGACATTAGATATCGTTTTGCGAGGCAATTGAATGATAAAAATAATAGAAATCGAAAGATAGCTCGTTGCTAAGTTTATAAGCTCTTTATCCTGGCTGAAGGCCTTAATTTATTAAAGACTCCCATGCTCCTAGGTTGACCGGCGAGATGCAATATAAAAAAAGAACTTATTTGCCCTATCAGAATAACGAAATTCCGACATATTTCAAATTAATTGCAGTATTTATTTCCGAAGTTTCAACAGATACTTATTAGCGTCAATATTCTGTAATACAGATTAACATAAAACCTGATTGAAATTATACGTTTTCCCTTCCTTTTCCACTGAAACTGTCGATAACTTTAAGTATCATTTTCCTCTAATTAACCGTTCGTTATTAGAGGATACAGGTCGGTATTGTGTTACAATTTATTGTCGGTAGCCTTGCGAATATCGGTCTAGATATGTTAGCAAACCGAATAATGCACTGTTCCTGTATAAGTGTAGAATAAAAAACCGGCCAAATTTATCCCAAGAACCAAACTTAACATTGTAGTTGAAAAACATGTTCTCCCATTCATTCCAACTGCAAATGTAAGTTTGTACGCACAATATTGAGAGATTTACCATGTTATTTTAAGACCATAGACTTCTTATAGTTTTCCTGTAATCTATGAGTAGGTAAAGAACCATTCACAATTTTTTTTCTATAGGCTCAGTAGTTTCAGAGATAAGGGCCCCCAAAACCATTACCATACCATAGTAAATTTTCTTCAATTTACTTATAATTTTTCAATTTTCCTTGTGTCCACGAAAAGTGTCCCCCATATTCAAAATAATTTATTTACTTTACACGTCCGTTTGGGCCACAGTAAATCATAATATATTGTGTACCAGTAGATTCGGAGCAAATTGTCTGTGACAGACGGACGTGTAAAGTGGAAGTGACTGGCTGGCTGTCTGCCAGCCAGTCAGACAGACACGGACAAACAGAGGAGTGATCTTATAAGGGTTTCGTTTTTTCATTCGTACGTACGGAACCCTAATATGGGAGTACATACTTGATACATGATGCACGTGTGATTCCATGCTTTATAAAGGAAATATATTATTAAAATAATATACAGGATTTAATTTAATTGGCTAGCTAAATTCTGCAGACACGATGGGTATCGATAAACATGATAAAACAAAAAAGAAATACAATTTGATGTTTTTTTTTGTGGGGTCATCGAATGCAGTTATTGTAGTTACTTGAAATATCAGTTTTTTTAAACATAAAAACCTGATTTTCTCAACTCAATCTCCAAGTAACAGCACTAACAGCGGACGTTGACCTCCCAAAAAAAAAACATCAAATCTTTTTACGCATAGCATCACGAATGCATTCCACGAAGAAAAAAAAATAAAAAAACCAACCGAATTTTTTATTTTATTGAGTCTAGATATTGATACCCATAGTGTCTGCGTACTTTAGCTAGCCAATTTAATATTAACCCTGTATATATAGCACAAACTAATTAGTCAAATTAAAGCCCTCTTCCTCTCTCCTACTTTGCTGTGCCCGACTGGGTCCATGGTCTAGGTCTGGGTGTCTTTGTTAAGTTCACATTGTGGAAGGTAATCAATATATTGAGTACCTATTGAGTTTCTATCTATTTAGTAGAAATACCTGCGTTAATCGGGTACCCCTAACCTACCGTCGTCTTAAAATGCCGTAGAAAAATGGAAACTTAAGAGCGTGCGTACTGAAAGTGGGCAACGTCGCGAATAGATGTCAAATATTTCGCTGTTTTGGTTAATTTGGCAATACATATTACAGTATGGAAATATGAAATATGGCTAACTTTTTTATTACTCTAAACAGGGAAATATTTGACAGCTATTTGCGATTATGCCAGCTTTTAGAATAAATGCTCAGGTGTCCATTATGTTACTGAGAAAGTGAAGTAAAATAGGTTTAAACTATCTACGTGTCCTATATACAGTATTCTGATTATTTCGTTAAAACATTTTACAAATTCAAAAGCAGGAAAAATGGAAAACCAAAGGCGATCATTCACAGTAGTGGAAAACGTGCTGAAAATGAAAGAATTTCAAAGAAATATATCTTATCTTTTTGAAAGTAAAGGCTTTTGCAGACCAGCGCGCCTTGTCGCGCGAGTCGCGACGCGACACGAACAATACAATTTCTAAAAAACTCCACGGTATAACAATTATCGGTGTCGCGTCGCGCGACATGTCGCGCTGGTCTGCACAAAGCTTGATGCTCAATGTTTTATCATGCATCATTTTACAACTATTACGATTGTGGAGCCATATCTATCGCCAACTATGCCACACCTCTTGTCGTGCTCTCTGTGCACTGACAACACCTGCTAATTGGAAGACCTTTGAGAGAATAGGCAACGAAGAAGAAGAAAAACTACTACAAATCTAGCAATAAGTACCTACACTGAGTATCGTGATTCTACGTTTTACCATCAACATTCTTCTATAAACAATCACGTTATAACTACCTTTTTATTGTCATTCCATTTTCCGAACAGAATTAAAAACAATTGGATACAATGACATAGACGTGGCGCAAGTGTCATTGTAGCAAATTGTTTTTAATTTTGAGTGGTTGCGCGGACTCTAAACAATAGTTTGATAGTTATTGTGTAAAATCTCGAAACTAGATAATTAGTATGCCAATAGTAACATTTGCATCAAACGATAAAAATCTTGGTTGTCGATATCTTACGGTTCAACAATACAAGTTGTCCTGATGAATAATTTATAATGTGCAAAAATCGATTGGCAGGCGGCATCTACGTGCGTCCGCGCATATGGGTATCTCGTCTCAATATGAATGAGGAAGTGATTTGTAAACATAGCCATTGCTGTTTATTATTTAACTACCTATACGTTTACAACTCGGTACTTTAAATAATAACTGAGACTTGGACATACGTGTTCATTCATAAGTTTGTCGACAAATTATTGTTTTCATTGAACTTGAACTAGGTTTCCGTCCATCGGAGTAAGATAATGGTCT